>CM062816.1:733059439-734259439 GCA_031772625.1 Pinus tabuliformis | reverse complement strand
ACAAACTTGCTCAAAATACACATAAACCTCTCATTGAAGTTTTTCACTTTCTCTTTTCCCTCCATCTTGAGGCTTCCCAATTCTTTGAGTAGCATGGTTGGGGTCTTGTCATCAAAAAACTTTTCAAGGAACATCCATTCGAAAGAACCCTAGTTCTGTATGGAGTTGGGTGGAAGGTTGTGATACCAAGCAGTTGTGTAGTCATCCATGTTACATCGAAACAATCTACATGCTACATCATCATAACGTACCTCAAGCGTCTGCAGATGTTGTCTAAGTGGTATTCTACCTTCACCATGCTGTCAGGGTTAAACTTGATGTTCATTCTCTCTTCTCGCTTCGGCATCTTGTGCAAAACAGTTGGGACAGAAAATGGTCCTTAAGCCATCCATTCAATATTTGGGTCAGCCATTTCTTCGTCTTCTTCATTGTCTTCCTCTCCTTCAGAATCAGATGGTTCTGGATCTGATTTTATCAATTTGTCTCCACCTCCACCTCCTTCGCTGCCTTCCCCTCTACCTCCTATACCAGAGTTTGATCCCAATACCACAAGAGTGCCTTGTTCGTCTTTAAAGATTATTGGAGGTTCCTCTTCATCTTCAATAGCTTCTTCCAAACCTTCAAGAGTAGCGAGGACTTATTCTTCCACCAATGATACAACAACTCCTGTGGGAGTGGATTTTGGCTTCTTAGATGTATGTGGAAGATGTTGTACACTTGGGATAAGTTCGACTGCTTTCACGAGCTGGTGAGTGATGCGACAGACGGACCAAAGGTGTTGATATGAAATTTTGTGTTCAATTCTATGAATGATCGGTAACTAACTGCAGAGTCCTGAGAGAGGGGTTGTGAGTTACTGCCCTGATCAGATGATGAATGAGTGAGTGTGAGGGGAATTTCATCCATGTACAACTGGTTGCCCCCCTTCTAGTGCCAGAAATGTTGATGGTGCTAGACCCACCAACATTCAGGGGATCACCCCAATATGAAGTCCCAACTAGACCTAGCACCATTTGGTGTGGGAGTCCCATCCAATATGATGGCCCGCTTGCCATTATTTTAAGGATTTGCCTCAACTCTTTCTTGTCAACACAGGAGAGTGGTTTTCTTTCTCTTCGAGAAGTGAGGTTTGCATGTCTGGTGAGTGTAAGTGTACTTGTGTCAATGGTTCTTTCACTATGAGAGGAAGAACGTGAAGGTGAGTTCCAGGTTGAAAGGGATCAATCCCAACTCGGCTAGGAACACGCAACACAAAAGGACATACACAGCTTCCGGTGGAGCAATCCACTCAGATGCAGTAGTCACAACATATAAGGTAAGATAACATGTACAACAGTCACAGAATAGTCTGAATGAGTGCAATAGTTGCTACAACAAGGTTCATGAGAAAGGTTTTCCTGATGTCTGGCAGAGCAGTCGACAAGGATGGGACAACATCAACATCATATACAATAAATTTCCATTAATAGATTATGCATTACAACAAATGAATTAGTTCAGATGTAGAACACAGGTTAAAGAAACATGCATTACAAGTGTTAAAGATCAATCTTACAACAACTACAATACATGTGTGAAAACCTACTAGCCTATTAACAGGTTTCTAAATGTAGCAAAAATTCCAAGACGCATCATTAGACCATACATCACTAACCCCGTTAGTGGGGTCTTGGAGCCACTACTTACTCGTCAAAAAAGAGATTAAAGAATCTCTTGGATATGTGGGAGGAGCTGAGGTCAAAAGTCCTTTCATGTACAAATGAGGGGGTATTTATAGCCAAGGGTGAAACTAACCCTTGTGGCTATTCAACTACCCTCATGACTGTTCGCCTTCCATGACTTTCCAACTTACATGACTCTATGTTCAACAAGAGGGTCCCTTGGACTTCCACGTTACATCACATTGATTGACAACAAGCCCATAGTGAAGATGTGGGCGACATGACTCATGGCTTGACTTGACATGACCATGCTGGAACATTCGTGTTGTTGCTGGAGTGCATGTTGAGCTACAATGTTGCTAGGTGATGGATGTCTTCATGATGTATCATAGCTTCGCCTTCACATGGCGAAGTGCGTGGAGTCTTCGATGGTGCTTGTTTCGCTTGATGAAGCTTTAGCATGTTGTTCCTTGCTTGCATGCTAGAGGCTTGACAGGTTTAGTTGTTCACGAAGGTGCATGTTCACCACGTTCGTCTGCTTCACATGCTTCATTCATTTGTCTGTTAGTGAACCTATCCTTCTGCATGTGCTCCCTTCGTTCATCCCATTCGTCGTCTTGCCATGTTGGTTTGTGTACCTATATCTGCAATCCCTCATGACGAGACGTCATCAAATCCAAAACCCCCTAGTCTACCATGTCACATGATAATTCAGATGCAGGTGACAGGGAGAGGTAGCAAGGTTGTGATGCGGGATGATGGCTTCGGGAAGCTCCTAATGAAAATTGCACAAGAGTCACTAAGAGATGGAGACAGAAAATTTGAGTCGATAGTGACTGTCTGCAAGGTCTGGCTCAGCTGAGAGGAAAAATTGCGCAAATTTTGGGAGGGACAGTCTGAGCTGCAGGAAGGCAAGGAAGGCATGCTCTACACATTTTCTAGAATGAACAGGCAGTGGGGCTGGACAACCAGATTTGTGAAATTATCCAAGTGAATGGGTCAAGATGCATGATGGGTCAGCAGGCAAGGATTGCACAGTTTTCTAGGGGAACTGCCCAGGATCCTGTCATCTAGAACTGCGCAATTGCTAGAGGGAAATGCCAATTGGTTGTTGGGGTCACTCACATCAAAAACTGTACAATTCCTTGAGGGAACTGGTAGTTAGTTGCTTAGTCCATGGCAGTAGAAACTGCACGATTCCTAGAGGGAATTGGCAGTCTGCTGCTAGGAGCTGTTGACAGGGAAATTTCACTAAAGCTAGGAAGCCGACCTTCTGATCATCTCTGTGCAATTTCTAAGCCGAGTTAACTGCTAAACAACAGAAGGCATGCTCATGAAACTTGCACAATTTCTTGGATCAGTAGCCATTCGACCATCTTGATGACTGATTGGGTAAACTGCATAATTTTCTGGAGGAGACGGGGACAGGAACTTCGTGTCTGTTCAGCTTGTCTAGGCAATATCCTCAGTTAGTTGAGCAGGTAAGTTCAATGGCCTGTATGCAATTTTTGAGGGGAGTCAGTCTCGAGGTGATTGTCAGGTATGACTATTCAAGTCACCAACATGAGTGTTGATTGAGTTGCTTATGGGAAGCATAGCTTGGAAGGACTAGTTTTGTGCTTCTGTGTTGTTTTGGTTGAGATTCGATTAAGTCAAAAACAAGGTAATTTTTCGGTTGTCAATGAAGAGTCTGGTCGTTAGAACTTTCAGCAAAAATGGCTAAGTGTGTGAACAATCAAAAGATGCATAGGTGAACATATGACACACACTTGCATAACTTGACTATGAAACAACCAAACCATCCAGACAAATATGTTCAACAAGATTGACCAGCGGTGTAAGAAACAAGCGCGACATTCATGATTTCATGTTCATTGATCGAGACATCGCTTGCACAACAGTGAATGTGAATCCATGTGTGATTGCGACAGATGCTTTCATAGCAAATACAACAAGCACATATGAAGCGAAGACTTTAAGCAAAACCAAAACATGGTCGCAAGCATGACTTGGACATCAACATTGAGAGACTTGAATGAAATGAACAAGCAAGGCGGATGTAAGGACTCATGTGAACTCATAGAGTGAACCCGAGTGCGTGCAGTGATCAAGTGAACTCTTTAAGGGAGGCTCTAAAATTGGTGGAGGCCAAATTTTGGAGGGTGGTTGTAGCCGCTACAACACCTTTTTTATTTTATTTCTAAATTGTAGGAGAGTTTGTGCTACTGGTAGGGTATGATAAAGTGTCATTAAGGGATAGATGTAGGAGTCATAGTAGGTGAAGTGGAATTTGGCTTACCTTGAACCCTTTTAATGTATATGACATGTTCATATTAAGGAATAGATGTAGGAGTCATACTATGTGAAGTGGAATTTTGCTTACCTCGAAACCTTTTAATGTATGTGACATGTTCATATGGTGGGGCACATTAGAGAAAGGTGATATGCCTCCTCAACTTCAAAATGACGAATTTTCATTGTGTTGTAATTTTATCTCCAAACAACCTTGAAACAATACATTTTATCCAAGAACCTATTCACAACAATTGATGACCTAAAGTTATCATCTCCAGTAGTTTTCAAATTTCGATAGCGGAACACTAGATCAATATGATTGTATTGGGACTCTTGTAGGATATCGATATTTGGTCATGGAGGATCGACCAAAACACAAGTGCAGAAACTCGTTAGGATGTCACACTAGATATAGTGGGTCAAAACCTAACCCAGTGGAACTATACCATGTAACCCACATATTGGGCCTTTATGCCTTTGAGCCATTGGACCCCAATAGATTTTAAATAGAGTTTAAGTGAAATAGTTGAATGGGAGGAGGTTACCTGACATAACATTAGCAGGTGGACCCGATTTTCTTTTGGGCCATCATACTTATGGAGAAGCTGTGTGGATGAACCGTGGTTGAGAACCCGACCGAAGATCATGCGTGTCAAGGTGGTTTCACCAAGCTCTTGGGCCTTTGGGGTCTTAGATGATAAGTAGTGTGTGGGTTTTAACCCCGTATAGAAATTACCTATATACGAACTCTTAAATGCAGAAAATAAACAATGCGGGAGCATAACACATAAAACACATATACACAGAGATTTCCCCTAGATCCCAAAACCGGGACTACTAGCTTGATTTTTCATTGTGTTCCTTTCAATGTTACAATACATATTTATACATGCCGAAGCATCCAATACCATGGACTGAAAACCATCGCATCCAAAACCATAGATCGAAAACCATCGCGTCCAAAACCATGGACCGAAAACCATCACATCCAAAACCATGTGCGAAAATCATGCACAAAACCATAGGTAGGTTTGACCAACCTAACATAGGGTCCAAAACCAAAATTTTCTGGGGCACTGCCCTAGACCCCATAGAGTGGGGTTACCTGCACCCCTCAAACCCCCTGTGACTCCTCTCACTACGCAATCAACGCAATGAAGCGGGGGCTCCGCCCCCCTTCTAACCCCCCAGTTAACTACATTGGCTAGTCGTGGAAAGAATATAACACAACCCAACATTCTCCAACTTGTTGTTTTCTTTCCAGATAGAGCCACAAGAGAGCATAGTCATTTATCCAGCCCTGCAATGCCCATTGTTTCTCTACACCAAGATAACTTCTCAGAGCTCACAGATTTTGTCAATGCATCTGCAGTATTCTTCAAAGTGTCCACCTTTAACAGCAACACCTTTTTGTCTTCTATTGTATCCCTCACAAAGTGATACTAAACATCAATGTGCTTTGTCTTTAAATGATATGCAGGGTTCTTTGCCAATAAAATTGCACTTTCGCTGTCACAGTCTATCCTTATAGCTCTCTGTACTAACCCCATATTTGAACATAATCTCTGCAACCAAATTTCTTCCTTTCTTGCATGAGTGGCTGCCATGTATTCTGCCTCTGTAGTTGATAGTGCCACTACAAATTGTTTCTTACTGATCCAATTGATTGCACCTCCAAATAATTTAAACACATACCCACTTATAGATCTTCTCTGATCTAGATCTCCAGCCCAGTCTGCATCAACAAAGCCATGAATATCCAACACTCTTTCCAATCCTGGTCTTCCTTAGTAGCATAAACCATAATCACTAATGCCGCGCAAATACTTGAAAACATGCTTCACTGCTGTCTAGTGCTCCTTCCCTAGTTTTGGCATAAACCTACTCAATACTCCCACTGCATGTGCAATGTTTGGTCTAGTACATACCATTGCATACATCACGCTACCGACTGCACTTGCATATGGAACAAGGGACATGTCCTCTTCCTCTTATTTTGTCTTGGGACATTTTTCAGCAGATAAATTTACACCTACAAGAATAGGAACCTTCACCGGTTTACTATCCTTCATATTAAACCTTTGCAATATTGTCTCGACATACTTCCTCTGGTTTAACTAGAGCTTCCTCTTTGTCCAATCTCTTTTAATTTCCATGCCCAAAATATAGTTTGCAGCACCATGATCTTTCATGTCGAATTTGGAGGACAAATGGGTCTTCAAATCCTGGATAATTTCTTTTTCATTTCCAACTAGCAACATATCATCCACATACAAGACCAGATAAATAACATAGTCACCAATTAATTTAAAATACACACAGTGATCTACTCTTCTTCTAGTGAAGCCAAGTCCCCGTATAAATGTATCAAATTTTTGATACCACATCCTTAGTGACTGTTTTAACCCATACAGAGACTTCTTTAATTTGCATACTAGTTCTTTCTTACCCTTCACTGCAAAGCCTTCAGGTTGCTTCATGTAGATCTCCTCTTCCAGATCCCCGTGAAGAAATGTTGTCTTCACATCCATCTATTCTACCTCAAAATCAAAAGCAATAGTAACAGATAAAAGTAATCTAATAGAATTTACCTTGGCAATAGGAGAAAAGATATCACCAAAATCAATTCCCGACACTTGGTAATAACCTTTTTCTACCAACTGAGCTTTGTATTTCTCCACTTTTCCTTCTACATTTGTCTTCTTCTTGAACACCCATTTGCTACCAATGGGTTTCCTTCTAGCCAACAACTCCACCAGATCCCAAGCCTCAATTTTGTACAAAGATGCCATTTCATCAACCACGGCCTCTTTCCAGAGTTTTCCTTCCTTTGAGTCTACTGCTTCCTTCACAGTTCTGGGACCACCATCAGTAATAGATAAAGAAAAATTTGACCAAAAATTAGATGGACTATACCTTTCTCGCTACCTTCTTTCTTAAACTGATCTTCTCACACCCGGAGTTTGTGGCTCTTCATCTTCTGATTCCTCCTATGTTGTATAGTCTGATTCTTCCTCCTTTAGATCAAACTCTATCTTCTCAGGTTCCTTTGGTTGGACTTTATGTTTAATAACATCTTTTACCTCTCTCAACACCACATCTTAGATATTCACAACCTTCCTTGTTATTGGGTTCCAAAGCTTATAACCCTTTAAACCATCCTTATACCCAATAAAGATGCACTTTTCAGATTTACCATCCAACTTGGTTTGTTTCTCCTTTGGAACATGTACATATGCATCAGATCCAAATACCCTCAGATGTGAAAGAGAGGGTTTCTTACTAGTCCATACCTCTTGTGGAGTCTTATCCTCCAACGTTTATGAAGGTGATCTGTTGACCAGGTAACATGTTGTCTCCATCGCCTCTGCCCATAATTCTTGTCCTAACTCGACACCACTAAGCATGCTTCTTGCCCTTTCCATCAAGGTCTTGTTCATTCTTTCTGCAACTCCATTTTGCTAAGGTGTATATGGAGTAGTCTTCTGCCGTGCTATACCACACTTCTTACAGAATTCTTCAAATTCCTCACTGTAAAACTCTCCACCATTATCTATCCTCAGCACCTTTATCTTCTTCTCTATCTGGTTTTCCACCAGAGCCTTAAATTCTTTAAACCTATCAAAGACTTCATATTCCTTCTTAAGGAAATATATCCATGTATTCCTTGAGAATTCATCTATAAATGATACATAGTACACAGATTTACCCAGTGATGGAACCTTCACAGGTCCAAACACATCACTGTGCACAAGCTCTAATATTTGTTTCACCCTCTTACCACTAGAGGGGAAACTCACCCAATTTTGCTTCCCATATACACAATTTTCATAGAAATCAAAATCCAGAGAGCTATTACTCATACCTTCTACCATACCTTTACCATGAAGTATTCGAAGGCCCTTCTCTCTAATATGTCCAAACCTTTGATGCCACAACATGGTCTTCTCTCTAAAGACCACTACATTTTCTGCTCCACTTTTAGGAACCACAGAACTTTTGCACCCATCAACAACAATGCTACCTTGCAACTCGTACAGAGTTCCAATCCGAACTCCCCGCATCAATACCAATGCTCCCTAAACCATCTTGCAAGTATCCTTCTCAAACACTATTTTTACACCTGTATCATCCAACTTGCTTACAAAAATCATATTTCTGGCTAATGAAGGAATATGTAGGACACCCGGAAGTATTCTAACCCTTCCACCTTGCAACTTCAACTTTACTTTTCCACGACCAACAATTCTAGCCTTCCTATATCCCCTAACAAGACATCACCACCATCATATTTCTCATACTCACATAACCACTCTCTATGGGGAGTGAAGTGAAGGATGCATTTGAGTCAATCGACCATGCCTCATGATCTACATGTGTACTTGAAGAAGCCAAGTACACATCCCCACCTTCATTTGAGCTGGTTTTCGCCTCTGTAGAAGGAGCATAATCATATCCCTTTCCTTTGTTAAGAGATTTAGATTTACAGTCCCTTTTGTAGTGCCCTTCCTTTCTGCATTTCCAGCACACCACCTTTATAGGTTTTCCTGGAGATTTATATCTCCCTCTAGATTTAGATCTCCCACTCAATGACTTATTTTTGTTTCTGTTCTGGGACCGTCCTCATACAAACAAGGCATCACCATTCTGGTTGTCCATATTTTTCCGTCTCATCTCCTTCGTCAGCAAGGATGAGACTATTTCGTCAAACTACAAGGCAGTTACATTGCTACCTATTGCAATAATCAGACTATCCCACGAATCTGGTAGAGAACACAACAAACTAATGCACTTATCTTCATCTGAAATTTTGATATCAACAGACGATAACTGACTTACCACATTATTAAAAGCATTCAGATGCTCTGTCACTGAATCTCCATCTTTCATCCTCAAGTTATATAACCTTTTCCGTAGGAACAGTTTATTCACTAGAGAATTATATTGGTACAAAGCCCCTAAATTGTCCCACAAAGCCTTCGCCGTAGCCTCCCGTGATACATTCAACAATATTGAATCTGAGACACACAATCGTATTGTGCTCTTTGCCTTCCGATCCAACTTCTTCCATTCTTTTTCGGACACTCCCGTTGGTTTAGTACCTAGATCTACCGCAATCCACTGATCTTTATCCACCAACATATCCTCCATCTTGAGTTTCCACAACTCAAAACTCTAACCATTAAATTTCTCGATCTCTATCTTTCCATTACTCGCCACCTTCTTTCACCACCAGAATCGATCTCGCAGATCTCCCACTAAACAGGGTCTACCACAGGCTCGTACGAAACCCCTCAGCAACAAAGTCATCCCCTTGAAGCCAAAACAGCTATGATACCAAATGTAGGTTTTAACCCCGTACAAAAATTACCGGCATACGAATTCTTAAACACAGAAAATAAACAATGTGAGAGCATAACACATAAAACACATATACACAGAGATTTTCCCCTGGATCCCAAAATCAGGACTACCAGCTTGATTTTTCATTATGTTCCTTTCAATGTTACAATACATATTTATACATGTCAAAGCATCCAATACCATGGACCAAAAACCATCGCATCCAAAAGCATGGACCGAAAACCATTGCGTCTAAAACCATGGACCGAAAACCATCGCATCCAAAACCATGTGTGAAAATCATGCACAAAACCATAGGTAGGTCCACCCAACCTAACATAGGGTCCAAAACTAAAGTTTTCCAGGGTGCTTCCCCAGACCCCATAGGGTGGGGTTACCTGCACCCCTCAAACCCCCTGTGACTCCCCCCGCTATGCAATCAGTGCAAGGAAGGGGGCTCCACCCCCCTTCTAGCCCCCCTAGTTAACTACATGGGATAGTCATGGAAAGAATATAACACAACCCAACATTGGGTTGGCGGAACCCGGGGTGTTATGAAATAGGTTGGTAAGGACCCCACAAGGCTTGTAGACCTTTAGACCACTAGTCTAAGAACAAATTTAAGGTAGAGAGTAGACTGAGAGACCTTGTTTTTCCATTAAATGGACCTCTGGTCCCCACTTCGGTTGGTGTCCCTCAACCTTTGGCATTTCTTCTAATACTCCAAGGGTTATGTTTGCATCTACTATTCTCTCTATGATTAGAAATAATGTCTATGAGATATTATATGGGTACCACCATCAAGTGTGAGGAGTAGATTGAGATCCCCTAGGCTAGTATGACTCATTGGAGAGATTATCTTGAGGTGCATTTTTCAGGATCTTAGGCTTATACAATGTCCTATGCATTCATTATGAAGATATAGTTAATGAAATAGTTATGTATATTCATTTATCCTTGATTAGTTCAGTAGCAAAAATATATAGTTCGTTTAATACGATGCTAATAAGAACGAGGGAGAATGTGAATCCTCTCTCGGGAAAAAATGACTTAGACCCAACTT
This sequence comes from Pinus tabuliformis, assembly GCA_031772625.1. Taxonomy (NCBI): domain Eukaryota; kingdom Viridiplantae; phylum Streptophyta; class Pinopsida; order Pinales; family Pinaceae; genus Pinus; species Pinus tabuliformis. The sequence continues at coordinate 734,249,077 of CM062816.1, read as the reverse complement.
AAAAACGCTACCTTAGCAAGATAGAACAAGTATGAATTAATAAACTTGTAAAAGAGCTGCTTGGAGAAAGGTGTTAGATCTCCTTGACTTCACAATATTAAATTTTGATTATGTTGTGATTTTATCTCCAAACAACTCTAGGATGCTACATTTTACTTGAAAACCTATTCACAACAATTGACGACCTTTAGTTCTCATTTCTAGTAGATTTCAAATTCCAATAAGAACATATTGGATTAATATGAGTCTATTGAAACAACTGTAGGATATCAAGACTCGGTGATAGCGAATCAAACAAAACATAATTAGACCCGATATAATAGACTGAAACCTAACCTAGTAGAATCATGTCACGTGGTCCCCAAACCAAGCCTTTAATCCACTAAACCACCAATAAAGTTTAAGTGAATAGTCGAATGGGGAGGGAAAATATGACATGACATCAGTGGGTGGATCCCACCAGATTTCAAGTCATTAGACTTACAAAGAAGTTGCATGGATGAGCCACAACTTAGAACTTGTTGGAAATAATAGTGAGAGGGGGGGTGAATCAGTATTATCAAGTTCTTTTAATAAATCTTCCTTATTTATACTTTGAATTATTTTTGCATGTCAGTACCATAAAATAATGAGCATGAACAAAGAAAACAGATAGTCACACCAAAGAACACCAGATGTAAGGTGGAAACCTAATGTGGGTGAAAACCACCTGCTGCAATATGTCTCTATCTTCTTTCAAATTAGAAACTCCTTTTACAATGGTTTTGTACTGGTGCAGTCCTTTACCAGTACGCAGGCTGCAACCTGCAGAGAGCTACAACTCTCTCTCGTTTTCCAGTCTCTCCTGGAAGGGAGCTACAACCCCCTACTTCTTTTCTTTCAAGGACCACTTTTCATAAATTTTCAAACTAGATCCATAAACATCAAGAGATCATCAAGTACAAGTAAATCACCCAGTCAACTGCAGTAACCAGATCAACAATAACAGTAAGCTAAACCCAGAACACCTTATCAACAGAAAAATTCAGCCAACAAAAGGTCTTAAGACAGATCCACAGTTTTTCTTTATCTGGCCTGCGTGGCTCCGCACTTCACCTTCTGCTCCCCTGCGTATACCCGCAGAGAGCCTTCTGCTGCACCGCGTACCCACGCACTGTTTCTTCAATCATGCCACGTACTGTTACTATAGGTACGCACCCACAGATAATATCGCGCCGCGTACTGCTACTGTAGCCACGCACCCACAGATGTTATCGCGCTGCGTACCTACGCACCTGCGGCTTTTGAAGCGTCGTGTACTTTCACTATGCCTACACACCTGAACCTTTGTCGCGCTGCGTACCCACGCACTGCGCCTTCTTCTGCTCTGCGTACCCACGCACTGCTCCTTCTTCTACTCCGCGTACCCACGCACTTGCACCGTTAATCACCTGCGTACCTCTGATTAGGGCCGAATTGGCAATCCCCCAGTGTGCCATAGATAGTCAGATGCTCAGATCTGATCATGCGCTCGAGAGATCACCCTTCATAGATTCGCTTTCAACTTCACTTTTATATAGATCAAGCTTTTAAGACAATAACCCAATATTTCAGATCTTAAGATATTCAATTTTGCAAAAGATGCCTTAGCCAAGTGATCTCCTTCCCTATTTATAGTCAAGCCCTTATTCACACCATGGGGCAAAACCATCAATAACCAATACAAGGGATCCAAACCGGGGCTAAAATAGATCCTATACCACGGGCCAAAACCATAGAATCAAGAACGGCGGGCTAAATACCATGGGCCAAACATAGGAAACCCCACGTGAACGCGCTTCTCTGCCTTGAAGTAAGTGAACTAGGGGTACGCACCTTCTGAACGGGTGACCTGCGTGTGAGGCCGCAGTCCCTTCATGGCGTACCTGCGGGTACGCATCTTTTGAACTTTTCTCCTGCGTACCTCTTAATTTGCAACATTTTGAGAGCCTGACCAGAGCATTGCCACTTGAGGGTGTTGCCATCAAGTACAACATCTGTATCATAGAGCCATACCAGAATCATAATGCCAACAATCTCCCCCTTTGGACTTGATGGCAACCTCAAGATCCTCAATGTCATTCTCCCCCTTTGACATCAAGGGCAAAGGGTTATGCTCCCCCTAAGAACATGCTCCCCCTGACTATAGACCAGATCTGCAAATAAGAACCATAAGCCACCAAAACACCATAAATGACCATGAAAGAGATAGAGACATATTGCAGCAATATTCAGACCAGCATCCATGATGTACTTCCTCCATAATGCCAACAATGCATTATATGCTCCCCCTGAACCTATGCCATTCGATCTTCGACCAATCCGCAACCCAACAAATGTACGCATGTACCCCAGATGAACCTTGCGTCAATCAAAAGAGATTCAACAACATGATGATGCATCAACAACCCCTAGCTTTTGCCTGAGGTATTCAAAGGTCTCCCTGGGCAATGGTTTGGTGAGTATATCAGCAACTTTTTCCTTAGAAGGAACATACTCCAACTTGACCTTTTGTTCAAGTACTTGTTCCCGGAGAAAATGATACCTGATCGGTATGTGCTTGGTCTTTGAATGCATGGCTGGGTTCTTTGAAATGCTGATTGCACTTGTATTATCACATAAGATGGAGATGGGTGGTATACAAGTGATTTGAAAATCCTGCAAGGTCTGCATCATCCAAAGGAGTTGAGTGCAGCAAGATGCAGCAGCAACATATTCCGCTTCAGCTGTAGACAAGGCAATCGAACTCTGTTTCTTGCTGAACCAAGATACTAATCTGGAACCCATAAAGAACGCACCACCACTTGTGCTCTTCCTATCATCCACGCATCTGTATAAGCATGAAGTGTGAGATCTATATCTCTAGGATACCATAAGCCATAATTTTGAGTCCCTTGAAGATATTTAAAGATTCTTTTCACTGCCTGAAGATGAGTTTCCTTCAGATTTGCTTGAAATCTTCCAACTATTCCCACTGCATGCATGATGTCTGGTCGGGTACCTGTCAAATAAAGTAGACTTCCAATCATAGATCTGTAGGTTGGTTGATGCACTTCTGCTGATTCATCATTTGCACTGAGGCTACATCCTGTGACCATGGGTGTACATACTGGTTTTGCATCTTCCATGCCATATTTCTTCAAAATCTGCTTGAGATACTTGGTTTGAGACAAAAAGATCCCTCCTTCCTTTTGTTGGATTTGCAAACCAAGAAAATATGTCAGTTCTCCCAACAAGGACATTTCGAATTCTTTCTGCATCACCAAGACAAAGCTTTTACTCATAGCTTCTTCATTACTGCCAAAGATAATGTCATCTACATACACAACAAGTATTAGCAATTTGTCATTTTCAACTTTTATATAAAGATTTCTGTCTGCTAATCCTTTTGAAAAACCTTGTTGATGAAGATATTTGTCCAAACGATAGTACCAAGCCCTTGGAGCTTGTTTGAGACCATAGAGAGCCTTTTTCAATCTGCATACAAGATTTGGATCATTTCCAAGAATGAAACCATCTGGCTGCTCAATGTATACTTCTTCTTCCAAGTCTCCATTCAGAAAGGCTGATTTCACGTCCATTTGAAATACTTTGAAGTTTTGAAAGCTTGAGAGAGCAAGGAACATTCGGATGGCCTCAAGTCTTGCAACAGGAGCAAAGGTTTCTTCAAAATCCATTCCTTCTTGCTGCGCATACCCTTTACAAACAAGTCTGGCCTTGTTTCTAATTACTTCTCCATTTTCATTCAATTTATTTTTGAAGACCCATTTTGTCCCTATAACATTCTTATCCTTTGGTCTAGGAACCAGTTCCCAAGTGTTGTTCTTTTCGATCTGCTCAAGTTCTTCATCCATTGCTTTCACACAACATTCATCTTTGCATGCCTCTTTCACATTTTGTGGTTCAGTGGAAGAGATTAATGCCAAATAGCTTGAAGCTTCTGCAATTGTTCTTCTTGTTTGTACACCTGCTTCTTTCTGCCCCAAAATCTGAGATTCTGGATGATTCTTCTGAACATATCTGGATGGAGTCTTCTCTTCTATCCTTATCTGCTCCTCTGGTTCTTCTTGAGGTTCTTCTTCTTCATCATTCTGTCTTTGAGGGTAGTCTTCATCTTATTCAATATCTTCATGATTTACTTGCCTAGGAATGTATCCCTTCTCATCAACCACTACATCAATGCTATCAACAATTCTTCCAAGTCTTTTATTGTAGCACTTGTATGCTTTGCTGTGTGGAGAATAACCAAGAAGAATGCCTTCATCTGCTCTAGGTTCAAGTTTGCCAAGTTTCTCATCAGTATTCTTAATATAGCATTTGCTCCCAAAGATTTTGAAGTGCTTTACCGAAGGAGTCTCACCATACCAGAGCTCATCAGGAGTTTGAGTGCTATTCACCTGGACATTTGTTTTGTTGAGAATAACAACCGCAGCATATGCAGCTTCACCCCAGAAAGTTGCGGGAGTTCCAGACTCATCAAGCATAGCACGAGCCATTTTTTGGACTGTTTTGTTCATTCTTTCCACTACTCCATTTTGCTGAGGAGTTCTAGCTGTAGAGAATTCTCTTCTTATCCCATGTTCTTCACAGAAATCGAAAAATTCATTTGAGGTAAACTCCCCACCTATGTCGGATCTGAGGCACTTAATTTTGTATCCTGATTCATTTTCAACCAAGGCTTTAAAGGATTTGAATTTTTCGAATGCTTCATCTTTGTGCTTCATAAGTCCTAACCAGACAAACCTGGAGAAATCGTCAATGAATAATATCAAGTATTCTTCTCCTCGAGGTGTCCTTTTCCTGAATGGTCCACATACATTTGTATGTACAAGCTCAAGAGGCATGCTAGCTGATCCTTCCTTCTCTGGAAAGTTAGTTATGGTTTGCTTTCCAAACTGACATGATTTGCATATGGTGTTGTCTGGAATTTTGATATCTGGAAGGCCGCGAACTGCCTGATATTTGCATGCTTTCCTTATTTGTGAAAAGCTTAGATGCCCCAACCTTCGGTGCCATAACCAATGATCATCATCCTTGCTTAGATAGCATTGTTGTTGTCCTTCTTCAAATATGTATAGATTGTTTGGAATTCTTTTACCTTTGATCACCGTTTTACCTGTATCAAGATCATGAACAAGACATCCATTTGATCTAAATATCACCTCGGTTCCTTGATCACACATCTGGTTGACACTCAGAAGATTATACTTCAATCCATCAACATACAAAACATTTCCAGCTTTGACCTTTTCTTTTAACTGAGCAGTGCCTTTTCCTTTTATAGCTGCAGGAGTATCATTTCCAAAATAAACTTTCTTTCCCTTTTCTAAAGTAGAATATGATTCAAGTTTTTCTTTTTCACCTGTCATATGCTTCGAACATCCACTGTCAATGTACCATAGATTTTCCTGTCCCTCTGCATAAAATGCTATCCCACATCTTTTTGTTTGTGGTTCCTTTATTCTCCATGTTTTGGTGCTTGAGGCTTGTTCCTTTGTTTGCTGAACCCTGCTCCTGCATTCAGAATCTTTATGACCAAAGTTATTGCAAATAGAACATTCAACTTCATTTTCAAGAACCGAAAAGTTGTTATAGGTCCTTTTTGTAATCCCGGTCATACTTCTTTGTTTTTGAGCTTCTCTAGTCATGATCGTTTTATATGCAACACATTGAGCTGCTTTGTGACCAAAGTTATGGCAAGAGAAGCATTGTCCATTGAAGAAACTTCTGCGGTTATCAAATCTTCCGGACAAACGATTGTAATTTCTATTGTCATTCATTCTTAAAACAAATTGAGAAGATTTTACCTGTGGCTGGTTGTAGCATTTGTTCATTCTTAAGACGGATTGCCCCTGGTTTACCTGATGATCTCCATTGTGCTTTTGCTCATTCCTTCTTGCTGCATCAAGATAACTCTTTGAGGTGGATGCTTGAGAAGTTTCTCCATTATACCCCAGACCTGTCTTGTTTAGTGGAGAACGTTGTACATTGATGATCTCATCCAAAGTTTTAGATCCTTTGACAAACTTAAGGTTAATAGCCTTTGTTTTCTCAATCTCTTTTCTAATACCAACAATTTCACCTTCTAACTTTTCAAGATATTTTTCTTTTTCATCAATATGAAATTGTAGAGTATCAATGATCATATTCTTTTCTTCTATACATGTATTGAGTCTAGAAATTTATTCATGAAAGCTATCCACATCTATAGCATCCATGTAATCATCATCTTCAAATGCCATTAAAAGTTTATAGTCATTACCTCGTTCATCTTCATCACTATTTGATAGACCATCACTATCTTCATGAGTGTAGTAGCTTTTCTTATTTGCATTTTGTTTCTTGCTCCATCTAGCAGGTTCCTTTCCTTTGTCAATCTTATCCTTATGAGGACATTTCGCAGCATAATGACCTACTCTTCCACAAGCAAAACATTTAAAAGGTAACTTACCTCTGAACCTTCCAGTACCTCGTTGAAGATTTCTGACAAAATTTGATTCTTCTTCTTCTTCTGGCACGTGACTTGCTTCATAGTAGTCTCCTTTGCCTGAAGCCTTGAAAGCAGCTTCTCTCCTGTCTGATGGACCTCCCTTTCTCATTTCATAAGCAGTTAGAATTCCGTGTAGCTGAGACATAGTAAGAATTCGTAGATTTTCCTTTTCTTCTATTGCAGACACATTAGATTCAAACTTGGGGGACAATGATCTTAAAACTTTTTCAACCACAATAGCCTCTTTTATTTCTTCACCCAAGTTTTTCATGCAATTAACAATCTCGTCTACCCGAAGAAAATAGTTAGCCACACTTTCATCATTATACATTCTGAGATTCTCATACTGAATCCTAAGGGTTTGAAGTTTAGCACGCTTTACCTGTTCATCTCCTTCGTAGCTCAAGACAATCTTGTCCCATATTTCCTTTGTGGATTTATATTGCATAACCTTTACGAATTCTGTTTGAGATAAGCATCCTAGCAGAGTATTGACTGCTTTAGCATTTGTTTCATATTTCTTCTTCTCGGCCGAATCTGTAGGAGTAGCTGAAGGAAAAGTGTAGCCTGTATCTATGATATCCCAAACTTCTGTACCAAGAGATTGAAGATAGGCAGTAACCTTTACCTTCCAATAATTGAAGTTTGTCCCATCAAAGATTGGTGGCCTGATTGATGCTTCCCTCTCGTAGTTGCTCATGATGAATGATCTTCCTTCAAGCGATCAAGCTTCTCTGAAGGACCGGCTCTGATACCAATTGTTGGAAATAATACTGAGAGGGGGGGTGAATCAGTATTATCAAGTTCTTTTAATAAATCTTCCTTATTTATACTTTGAATTATTTTTGCATGTCAGTACCATAAAATAATGAGCATGAACAAAGAAAACAGATAGTCACACCAAAGAACACCAGATGTAAGGTGGAAACCCAATGTGGGTGAAAACCACCTGCTGCAATATGTCTCTATCTTCTTTCAAATTAGAAACTCCTTTTACAATGGTTTTGTGCTGGTGCAGTCCTTTACCAGTACGCAGGCTGCAACCTACAAAGAGCTACAACTCTCTCTCGTTTTCCAGTCTCTCCTGGAAGGGAGCTACAACCCCCTACTTCTTTTCTTTCAAGGACCACTTTTCATAAATTTTCAAACTGGATCCATAAACATCAAGAGATCATCAAGTACAAGTAAATCACCCAGTCAACTGCAGTAACCAGATCAACAATAACAGTAAACTAAACCCAGAACACCTTATCAACAGAAAAATTCAGCCAACAAAAGGTCTTAAGACAGATCCGCAGTTTTTCTTTATCTGGCCTGCGTGGCTCCGCACTTCACCTTCTACTCCCCTGCGTATACCCGTAGAGAGCCTTCTGCTGCACCGCGTACCCACGCACTGTTTCTTCAATCACGCCGCATACTGTTATTGTAGGTACGCACCCACAGATTCTATCACGCCGCGTACTGCTACTATAGCCACGCACCCACAGATGCTATCGCGCTGCGTACCTACGCACCTGTGGCTTCTGAAGCACTGCGTACTTTCACTGTGACTACGCACCTAAACCTCTATCGTGCTGCGTACCCACGCACTGCGCCTTCTTTTGCTCTGCGTACCCACGCACTGCTCCTTCTTCTGCTCTGCGTACCCACGCACTTGCACCGTTAATCACCTGCGTACCTCTGATTAGGGCCGAATTGGCAGTCCCCCAGTGTGCCACAGATAGTCAGATGCTCAGATCTGATCATGCGCTCGAGAGATCACCCTTCATAGATTCGCTTTCAACTTCACTTTTATATAGATCAAGCTTTTAAAACAATAACCCAATATTTCAGATCTTAAGATATTCAATTTTGCAAAAGATGCCTTAGCCAAGTGATCTCCTTCCCTATTTATAGTCAAGCCCTTATTCACACCATGGGGCAAAACCATCAATAACCAATACAAGGGATCCAAACCGGGGCTAAAATAGATCCTATACCACGGGCCAAAACCATAGAATCAAGAACGGCGGGCTAAATACCATGGGCCAAACATAGGAAACCCCACGTGAACGCGCTTCTCTGCCTTGAAGTAAGTGAACTGGGGGTACGCACCTTCTTAACGGGTGACCTGCGTGTGAGGCCACAGTCCCTTCACGGCGTACCTGCAGGTACGCACCTTTTGAACTATTCTCCTGCGTACCTCTTAATTTCCAACATTTTGAGAGCCTGATCAGAGCATTGCCACTTGAGGGTGTTGCCATCAAGTACAACATCTGTATTATAGAGCCATACCAGAATCATAATGCCAACAGAACTTGACCCGAGATAACATATGTTGTGGTGGGCTCATCTAGCTCTTAGGGCTTCAGGCTCTTAGATGAGAGTACTAAGGAGTGGGGCCAGTGGAACCTAGGCCAGTATGATGTAGGTCAATGATAACTCCACTAGGATTGCAAGCCTTTAGGCCATTGAGCAAAGAAAAGATTCATGATAGATAATAGATCAATAGGAGATGGTCTCTCATGACATGGACCTGTGGGCCAGTTCAGTTGATGACCCTCAACCTTTTACCTTTTTCCACAATAAATATGATGTGGCATTTGTTTTAAGATTTGAATACTTTGATTCATATTTGTATCAAATATTAGATTTAAGGATTTTCACAACCACTTTACTACCCAACTTGAAGGTTGATAGGTTGATTTATGGACTTTTTGTGACAAAGATATTAACATCCCAGTTGTTGATAGAATTACATTGGGATGTGTGGATCAAAACAATCTCAACTTATAATGAATGGTTTTACAATCTAATGGCCAGAAGCTGACAAACAAGAATTTTTTGATGGAAAAAAAGGTTGATGTTACTGCTAACTATTGGGAGTTCAAAAAAATATTGGTTTTGGTAATCCTCCATGTTATAACTTTTTTTTATGATAGGGTCAAGAGAAGGGTGAGGAGTTCCATGTTTGAGGGTTAAACAACCAAGTGAACAGTGGGACGATGGAAAAAAATTTCTTACTACTATCTTCGGGCCCTAGTAGAAATTGAGGATTAGAGCAATTGATGCTTTCTTTTTGAGAGCCCTTTTCAAAAGTTTGACCCAACAAGTGTTCGCAGTACTGTCAGTTGATGGTCCCAATAGATGAAAACCATTCATGTCAGTTGTGCCACTGTCCAACATTGAAGTTTTGGTCTTGCGATGAGAACTAGTCAGGAACGCTGGGAAGTCCCATCAAGTGACAACTTGAAAGAGGGGCTTTTCCCCATTAAGTGGTAGCTAGAAGCATAAATGTGGTAGTTGAAGAAAATGGCATGGAAAAATGTGGATAATGAAGAAGGCATGGATATGAAACTATGTATATGCACTCAAGAAAAATATGTCAAACTTTGGAAAAAAACAATAAAATCAAAGCCAAACATTAGATAAACATAAAATTAACAAAGCCAAATTTTGGATAAAAACAGCAAAGCTAGCTTGAAAATACTAAGGTCTACAGTAAAACCCCAAACATGAATGGCCAATGAAAATTGATTAAATAATTATAAATACCATTATTTTCCCAAAAATTTGATTAAAACATTTGATAAAAATAAATAAATAAATAAATAAAAAATCAATGAAATTAACACTGATTTAAAGCTATAATATTGATCACTTTATACCATGCTATTGGGTAGATATAATAAGGGGACTTTTGGTCTTCATAATCTATATTACTTATGCTAGATCGCATACCAATCCATTTTAATCCATAAACTCGACCTTTAGGGCATAATATAATATTGAGGGTGATAGGTGTGGTCTATTTAGAAATAGGCCTTCTATATTTTTAAATTTTGTTTAGAAAAAAACTAGTTGTATGGTCTTGATTTCAATCTAATAGAATATATGTAGTCATGTAACAAGATAAAGGGCTGAGATTGATTTCAATCGTCATGAGAGATAATGGGGACTTCGATCCTTCTCTCGCTAGAAGTTGTGGAATAACTGAAGGTGGTCTGTAAGCCTAGAGACGCAAGCACCTCGGTTTCCATGGATCTAGGAAACCAGATGGGTTTTTATAGCAATTGCTATGTCAATCTACAGAAGAATAGAGGCCTCTTCACATCTGATGTCGCGCTTCTTACAAATGGAGAAGCCGGTAACATTGTGAACAAGGAAATCCACCACCAACGATATTTTCTTGCATACTTTATCACCGCTATGGAAAAATTGATAGAGTTGGATGTGATTACGGGAGAAGATGATGATATTTAATAGATATGTGTGCCTATTAACCAAAATTCAAACCCTTTGGCTATTATCTCGATACCCTACTAACAAAGGTGGCGGCCATTGTATAAGAATATATGTATATTGTATTTGGTTCCCAGCATTATCAATCGACTAATTTTAAGCCAAAACACGTATGAATTTCTGAAATCTGAATCGTTACCAGAATTTGAAATTAATGATTGCAAAAATCTGTAGATTTATGTTTCTTGAATATTTATTTAATGATTCGTATTACTCCAATAACAAAAATTAAATCTCATGTTCTAAATGAAAGCTACTAACTAGTCATTAGTAGCTATGATGTCTTAGTTATGTTTTAGATTGTTAGCGAGTGAAACAAAATAGGTCTAAGGGAGAAGATACAAACATGGTGTGATCTAGAAAAACATGTGCAATCGTCTCATGCAATAGGGTTTTCTATTTTATTAGCAATTTTCTATTAAACATGAGGTGAATAGCATACATTTGTTGAATTTAAGCTTATGTGATCCATATTAAGTTTTGAGAGATTTTTTTGGCAAAAGTCACATTATAATACTTTTGTCGACGCGTTTCGAACCAATGGGTGTGGCTCATTGTCAGGACAAATTGAAGAACCAGATCATGGCTGCATGTTAAATAGGGAGAGTAGATCCTCTTCAACTTGTCCTAACAATGAACCACACTCACTGGTTGGAAAAGCGTCAACAAAAGTATTATAATGTGTTTTCCATCGAAAAATCTCTCAAAATCATACATTTGTTTAGTAAGCTCAATACAACGTAAATGGACTACCATGTTCAATATGTAGTAGATATGTTACATCTTTATTATTGTATTTATGATTCTGATTTACCATTTATTTCTATTTAAATTATTATTTTTAATAAAAATTCGATGGGAAATTCCGAGATATTGAGGATTCTGGTGGAGACAGCACGACGTATGGAGGAACTTGGGTCACAATGACATAATAAGGCTCCCAAACAAGGTATTACAGGAGCATTGGTATATTTTTTGAATGCATAGTCTATGTTCAGAGGGATTATGGTTGATTTAGGATGGGGTTTTGGGCTCTGTATGGTGTGTGGGATGTTGCTTGGGAGGCGGGGACAGGGGACATGTTATAGACATTTGGTTAGTAGTAGCACCTCATTGATAGTGATATATTGAAGTGTTACAACACTAAGTAGATTTCTGCGGATGGCTTAGAGGTATTATTGGAAATTCATTAATTAGACTTGTGGTAGGTGTGAGCTTTCTGTGTTTTTGTACTCTTTCTATGAGGCACATGTTGTGCAACTATAATGGTTTTTTTACACAATAGACCATCTATTGGGTGGGGAATATACACATTTTATGTTTTTGGGGGTTTAATACAATTATCTGGTTTTAGAATGCGCGGCATTTCCTTGGTGGTTTTCTCCTCCTTTCTCCAATTAGAGATTTTTCACATTCTGTTGATTCTCCTTATCGCCATATATATCCTTATTTGCATTTTTAGGACTTATTCACCCTTTGCCTTCAGGCTTCCAGATGCCTATTTGGACTTACCTCTTTTCACTCGCCTGCCCACTATATAATTAGGAGGAGGGTTCATGTTTTCGGCATATTAACTACTACACTCTCTGGAGGAATTGGATTAATTCTTTCATTATTTCTAGACCTTGTAAGGATTTTGGTATTAGATTATGTAATAAGTGGTGGACCTGCTAGGGATGCTGTTGTTGGTGTTGTTACGAAGGATAATTTATGGTGTAATTCTACATCGGCTCTGATCGACTGTATGTTTGTTTACTTGCACTATATTTTACTTTGTTGCTTCGGGTGGCTTTAGTTTTTCCGGCACTTAGAAATTCTCTTTTCTGGCATTATTTGAATTTTCATACAGAGGGCATTGGGAACATTACTTTTGATTGATTGGGGTCAGCATCTTATGTATTCCTCTATCAGTGAAATTATATCATTCGGGGTTGTGGAAGATTACGTGCCTATTCTCCATATCGGACTTCTATATTTTATTTTTCTCGCCTCTAATATCTCCCATTTCGGGTTGCGATCTAATGGCAAGGGATCTCAATTGGTGAGATGCAGGGATGATCATGTGTGGATTGTGACATTCTTTCCAGGATTGTGGATCCCAATACATTCCATCTAGGATTTACTACAACATCCATCGACGGTCTGACCTAACTCCCTGACACCTTTATAATTAATTCTCATATTTGTTTCCCACCTTTCTCCCACAATATGTCCACAAAGGATCCATTTGGATCCGACACATTGGCACATGAGGCCTTCATCCGGGCCATGCTGACGACCACATCATTCTATCACTCATTCACTGGGATGGAGCAGGTGGTGGGTCCTTCTGGTCAACATGCATGACACCCTGGGGATGACCCGATTGATCTTCCAGATGGTAGACATGCTTCCCTTGATTCACATGGGGTACGCCACCTAGGAGGTGATACACGTGGTTGGCATAAGAAACATTCCATTAATATCACCACCCTGGCTCCCTTTCTCTATTTTGGCCATGACGTTTTGATTGATCACGTTACCAGTCTACATAAGTGGGCTCTCATTAGTAAATGGAACTTTGATTAAGTGGGTGAAGGCAAGATGCGGAATTGGGTAGAAACTGAGTGGAAGTCATTGTTAGGCTATATTCCCTCGGTGGTGCACATGATGGGAGGTTGGTATAGTTTTCACTTCCTCTGCCAGGATGATTTAAACAAAATTACGACACTTCCATGGATTAAAGGATGGAGTTCCTTGGAACTTCATACCTGGTATGTAGGATTTAACCCTTTGAAAGAGACTCCTAAGAACAAACTTGTTTGGCTTAAACTGTCGGGTTTACCAATTGAATTCTAGACTAGGCAAGTTCTCATGGATATTGACAACGCAATTGGTAAATTTGTTTATGTATATCCACAGTGCTTAGGCACACATGACAAAATAATAGCTTGGATATTGATTAATAAGGAATACATTGGAGGGTTTCCAGATCATATCGAGCTGCAATGGGAAGGCACCCACCTGGTGTGGAGATTGGATTTCTGGGGAGTTCCATTCCGCTGCCTCATTTTTCATCACACTAGACACCTTATGGCTCAATGTCCTCACACAAAGGGTGGTCACCGTATACCACGTAAGCGGAACTATTTGGGCGCTATAGCGATGGCTAGTGGTCGTTCTGATTCCCATATGACTAGTCACAGGGTGACTCAACAACCAAGTGGTGCTCATCACACATCAGGTATTCCTACATACTCCTTACCTTTCCTTCCATCAGATTCACATCCTTTGAAATGTGCTGAGTCCGGCCCTATATTGGTTCCATCATCACCCTAGTATTCCAAAGATTCCGGTACACCTACTATAAATGACTCCACCACGACCCCATCGGAAAAGATAACCCTTCTTTCCAGTATTGTCTCGTCTCTTCAAAATTATGTACCTACCCATATGACTACTTGTGATGTCCCCTCCACTTCCCATATTACGTATATACCGACACCCTCCCCTCCACACATATCACAACCATATATGATACCCAAGACTCGACCTATTTCACCTATGTCACCTGTGTTCTCTACTACTAATTTGATGGACAGTGATTTAGATTTCCTTTTACAGAAGAAGACCCTGGACCTTCATACCCTCATGATCCATAAGCCACCTAGAACATCATCCCCGCATATTAGTCCTTCCTCAACGAGCAACATTATTTTTCATCGGAAGAAAAGTCAGGATAGTAGACACTTCAAAGGGCGTACTCAACATATACATTTTAGTCTATATGATCCACACTCTCTGATTGGCGTTCCTATCGCTTCTCTGGCCCTTAGATAAATGATGGTTTCTTCTGGGTTATCATGAATTTCATCCTTTCTATGAATATTCGGGGTTTCGCAGCATCACATAAATTTTTGGCCCTCAAAGAACTTTTCCTTTCTATGCACCCATATATTATTCTCCTACAGGAAACTATGCATCCGGCTCGGCAGGTGATCAAATATTTCAAGAAGATGCTCCCTGACTAGCATATGGTGGCTACAGATGTTGCAGGCCTCTCGGGGGTTTGGTTGCTCTATGGGATCCAAGATGGGTCAGGATGAAGGCTTTTTCATGCTTTGTGGGTATTCTTCTAGCTAGACACATTAGAGGCCTACCAAGGAGAATACATATTTTGAATATATATGCCTCATACAGGGATCAGGACACTTTTTGGAGGAAGCTGATAATGTCTAGGGTATTGGGGCTGGTTACTTTTTTCATGGCACGAGACATAAAATGCACTATTGGTCTGGACGAAGTTCGGGGTAGATCTAGAAGAGTTGATGCAAAGGCGGCACTTATTAAAGAAATAATCATTAATCATAATTTTGTTGACATATGTCCCTCAAATATTTATCCTACCTGGGATAATGGTAGGGTGGGTGATTGATATGTAGCTAAAAGATTGGATCGGTTTTTTCTACATGAACAAATTGTGGAAAGACTTGGGGCTGTGCAATCTGACATTGTGAGCAGTTACATTTCTGATCATCATCTCATTATCCTTCATTGGCGATGTGGGGATCTTAGATATGAGATGTCATTTAAGTTTAATCAGGTATGGTTGTAGGACCCTGATTTTGAGAATCTAGTGTGGGACTCGTCGACCCAGGACTGTGATGGGGAGATTTATCCCATGGTTCATATATTGGAGAAGCTAAGGGCTCTTAAGGTTGTGGTGAAAACATGGGAGAGGAGGAAGCTTGTCTTAGAAAAAAAGGACCAAAATGATATAGCGGTGGCTTTGGAGTCCCTTCGGCCGATTTTGTTATCACATCTCCCATCAACTATTGTTCGGGAACAAATAAATACTATGGAGCTTAAAAGGAAACGAATTCTACACAATAGGGAATTGACATGGCGACTAAAGAGCAGGGTCATATGGATTCGAGAGCGGGATAGAAACGCAAAATTTTTCCACTATTTTTCCAATCACAGAAGGAAGGTCAATTCTATTTGGGAGATCACTGATGCGGAAGGGAACTGGGTGTGGACACTACGGAACATAACTAGAGTGGCGGTTGAACATTTTGAGCAAGCATATTTTCGCAAGGAGTTAGATTACATTGAGGATCAGTTGTTGGGGTTGGATGTATATCCCCATATGTTTGACGAAAAGGCCGACTCGACCCTATCTATGGTTGTCTTGGGTGAGGAAATTCTACAGGTGCTTAAATCATTAAAAAGAGACAAGAGCCCTAGTCCAGATGGTTGGACGGTGGAGTTTTTCACCCATTTTTTCATTGTTTTCTAGGAGGATCTTCTTAACATGGTGGAAGAATCAAGAAAATGAGGTTTTATCCATCCTCATATAAACTCCACCTACATTTCTCTCATCACGAAGAAGGCATCCACTTGTTCCTTCTCATATTATCGCCCCATCTCTCTATGTAATCTTATTTACAAGATCATTTCCAAGATAATTGTGAACATGATCAAGCTTACTCTATCTAAGTTCATTTCTCTTGAGCAATTCAGGTTCTTACAAAATAGGCAAATACATGATGCAGTGGCTATTGCACAAGAATGCATTCATTCGATCCATGTTAAAAAATTAAATGCAGTTGTTATGAAGGTTGACCTTCAAAAGGCATATGACTGCCTTGATTAGGGATATCTGAGGATGGTGCTACATAAATTTTGGGATACAAGCCACGGGTGTTGAGTGGATCATGGCATGTGTAACAAATTTCAAGTATGTTGTTGTTATTAATGGTTATCCCTCTCATTTTTTGGGGTTGTGTAGGCACTCAGATAGGGATGCTCACTTTCACCTCTATTGTTCATATTTGCAATGTATGACCTCATCTTACACATAAAAAATGATGTGATGGAGGAAAATTTTGGTGCACTATCCCTGGGTCGACAAATCAAGATTTCCCATAGCTTCTTTTTTG
The DNA here is from genome assembly GCA_031772625.1 of Pinus tabuliformis. Lineage (NCBI taxonomy): Eukaryota > Viridiplantae > Streptophyta > Pinopsida > Pinales > Pinaceae > Pinus > Pinus tabuliformis. The sequence goes on along the minus strand of CM062816.1, from coordinate 734,232,367 downwards.
ATGATGTTCTTATTATGGGGATGATTGATATAATTAAATGGGTTGCATTGTTTCATATTTTCAAAAAAATTTGAAAGGCCACGATCCTTATCATGAATCTGCTAAATTATATCATATTTTATGGCACATGCAATATGGACGACATTACTTACATTTAGAGACTTTTCGGGGTGGAGACGGAAACATTGGTGGGAGGCATAAAATACCTAGGCTATCATACCAGACCCAGTCGATATATCATTAATGACTAGAGGTGTCTTGTAGATATATTTTACAAGAAAATCTTTGGATGGGCATACAGATGTCCTTCACTTGTGGGTCATATTACCCTCACCCAATCAGTGATTACATAACTGAGTTTCTATTGGGCACACATATATTATCTCCCTCACTCTATTATCAAAGACCTGAACTGAATTATGGCTCAATACATATGGTCTGGTGTGACAGAGTCATATAAATATCATCTAGTTAAACTTGAGTCCATTACTTTTCCTAAAATGCTAGGCGGCTGGGGTATATTGGACCTGAGATGTTTTGGATGGGCATTGCTCCAGAAGAAATTGTGGAGAGGGATATTCAGGATAGGCATTTGGGTCAATATTATAAGATATAAGTACATGAAGGACAAATAATTCACTATTTGGATGCACAGGGGAGCCATTGGGACATCTGCGGGATCGACCGTATGGAACAATTTGAACAAGATCAAAAAATACCTTTTGCAAAACTTGTGTTGGAGACTTGGGACAAGGCACCAGGCCATGACAGGACTTGTCTGCATTCTTGGATCGGATAGGGATTTGATCATATCAGAAGGCTTAATACATCATATAAACCGCTGAGTTATATTCTTTTGGAGCCAAGTCATTCGGGTATGGGAGGGAAATGTTCCAATATGGAAAAGGGCGTGGGATTTAGGGCTATCGGGCCGGATGGAAAATGAATGGGAATAGGTACGGACTGTGATGCAATTAATTGGAGTCAGTTGTGATGTGTGTGGAGACTATATTTCATGGGCAAGTAAGATGAAGGGGGAAGAAGTAGTGGTGGCTAACGTATATAATAACCTATGCTACCAGGAGATCTAGAAAACAGAGGTATGCTGGTTTTTTAAACTTTGGAGAACTAAGATGCCTATTAAGATTATTCTATTTTTTTGGCTAGTTTGGAAAAACAAGAATCTAACATGAGAAGATCTACAAAAGAGAAACTGGCAAGGGCTAGGGATATGTTCACTGTGCAGGAAGGTGAGGGAGGACAATACACACCTTTTTTTAAAATTCCCTATATCGGTTCAGATCTGGTGTTATTTGGATGATAATATTGGTTTAATTATAAGCAACATTATAATATCTTCAACTGTCTTAATTGGTGGTGTACACAAAAATCGATATGGAGGTGGACACCCCTTGTATTTTTCTGGGAGACTTGGTGAAGGCGCAATAAAATCATTTTTTAAAACCATAAGGAAAATCACGTGCAGGTGATGGAACATATTACCAAATGGTACGATATTGGTATTGTCCAAGACATTGGCCATAAAAAAACTATATGCAAGAGGAAAAGACCTGAGATTATTTACCCAACAGGTTTTTTTGATGGTGCGACACAAAGGGGCATTTGTGGATGTGGTATTTGGGTCAAAATCATAGATGATTAGGCATTCTGGGTCCATTGGGGTACTCGCAGGGGTACAAACATGAAATCTGAAGTGATGGCCCTATGGGGCCTTCTTTGGTTCTCTACATTTTTTAACATTCCCACCAAACACATCTTTGGAGATTCACGCGCCATCATATAGCATCTATTGGGAAACAAAAAAATACAATAACCGATGTTATATGGATTGCTGTACCAGATTGAGAATCTTTGGACATCATTTAGAGATTCTACCATGCAGCATAGTGGAAGGGAATGCAATCAAAATGCTAACCAATTGTCTAAGATGTGGCTACATGAAACACCGGGCGAGATGCATATTGAAATAGAGATGGGGGCCAACAGAGTAGCAGCTGGGATAATACCACTGTCAGGATAACAATAGTATATCTATGGAGTCTTATACAGTAAATTTTGGTTTGATACAATCAAAATGAAGACTAGATAAATATACATAGCATACACTAAAAGTAGATATATGGAAGACATTGTGCATTTGAACAATATAAATATTGTTGATATAATTTTATTCTTTGCATTAACAATCATTGGAATTACTCAACTCACATTAAAGATAAATAAGCTAAATACTGAACCCATTATTGTAATACACTAAAACAAATTCAATAAATATTTAAATATATCCAATACTAGATATATGTATTGTTTTTATTTAAAATATAAAAACAGATGTTTTTTTCCTTAAAAAAACAAACAAACTATATTTATTAACGATATTTATAAATAAAAATATAACATTTGGGTTTTTAAATTTGACATTTAAGTATATGAATAGTGCTTTAGAATTTTAAAACTAACGTTGGCCGCATTTCCGCTTCCCTGTGACATTTAAATATATGAATAGAGTTTTAGAATTTAAAAACTAGCGTTTGTGGAATTTCTACTTCCCTCAGCCCTTGATTCTTTCTTTTCCATATCCAACGATTTTACTCGTAACATAAATTTTCATAACATATTTCAATTTTTGGAGATAGATTTCGAGTGTCAAGCATCACTCTTTTTACCTTTAACGCAAAATTGTTTTTGAACGCGAGGATCTACTGCATCCTACATCAAATTTTAAACTTTTCTCGAATTAGACCATCAAAACTATAAATGAAAATAAAAATTACACAAAATTGGAAATTTTTGGATCTGTCATTCACCGGATTCACACCAAGGCATTAATCAATAATCAAAACGATAAATCTAATTATCTTTTAGAATTCTAAATATCAGCTCCACGTATTCTGCCCAGGGGTTTATGTTGCATTAACTCATTTTAAAAAATAAAAATTATTTGATGGATTCATATTTAAGATTGATTCATTTTTTTAGAATACAAAATACAATGTATAAATACATTGATATCCATATAAATTAATTAATTTAGATATTCAAATTAGTTAAAAAAATTTCGTGTTGAAATATTTTTGAAAAATATAAAGTTTAAATATGTTACTCACACATTTTTTCTACTTCTAATTTATTTACATAAAATTATATTATATCAAATGGCAACTAACTAAACATATATATCATATTAGTCTTTGTTTTTATTATAGTCGACATTACTTTCTATTTAGAGAGTAGTTTATTTTTAGTTCACAAATATTGAGCACAGATGGACAGAGAATCTTACACATCCTTGTCAGATTGAGTTGTAGAATGAGCCTCTCAACTCAATTAGTTAATAGTGTTTTAAAATTATAATTTAATTATTAACCACGTTAGATAAATGTTATATATATTATTAATTAAAACATTAATTTATTAATAATTATTTTTATTAAAATAATGCTTACTTAATGCATAATTAATATATAAATATTTATTATTTAATATATTATTAATTTTTAATTATTGTATTAATATATTATTAAGGCATATAGCCTATTAGGGGTAGAATAGACGGTGACAAGGTGTTTTGTTAAGACACTCCCCAATGAAAATGTCACTCGTTCAAATTCTCATGGGAGAAGTCAGGTGTCATCCCTAGGTGAATTTGATGGCCTAAATTCCCTTGAGTTGCAACTACTAAAGTCACAGGGTAGGTGTGTCAATCATATGAGGACTTACATTACCTAACACACACACATATATAACATCACTAACACATTAATATAACATTATTAACATTACTTTAACCTTAATAACTTTTTAATATAACATTAATAATACATTAATAATATATTAATATTCATATTTATAATGTCTTAATCATTAATTAATCTATACATTAACACATGTTAACTATGGTTGACATGGTCAACTATAGTCAACATGGACATCATAGTCAAGAATAGTCAACATAACTACCATGGTGAACCATACTTATCACAAGCATAATGTTCTATGTGTAGGTCACTTATACTGAACCATAGTGAACTATATTGAATCACAGTGGATGGCGATGGTTGACCATGGAGGCATATAAAGGATGGGCAGGGTTAACCATAATCAAACCATGGTTAACCATCAACAACCACAATTGCAATTGTAACCATAGTCAAAACATGGTTTACTATAAACAAACTATAGTCAAAATATGGTAAACCATAGTCAAGCCATATTCAACCATAGTCAATCATGATTAACTATGGTCAAACCATCATCAACCATAGTCATACAATCATTAACCATAATTAAAACATAGTCAATGAAGTTTAAATAAGGCGAACATGGAAAATCATAGTTAACCATGGTCAACCATAGTTAAACAATCGTTAACCATAATTAAAAGATAGTCAACAATGTTTAATGATAGTCAGACATGGTCAACTATAATATCACCAAAGTCAACCATCATCCACTATCAACTATCATCAACTATCGTCACCATTGTTAACTATAATTAACTATAAAAACCCTTATCCTAATTACACATTTGCATAATGGCGATTCCTATTTCCGCCACAGTTTTTTAATTAATGCCCCCTGACATGCGGGGGCATTAGGGAAATATAAAGCGAGCTGTTTTTTTTTCTCTTCCAGTTTTTTTTCTCGCGTTATATTTCCCTAATGCCCCCGCATGTCGGGGGCAATAATTAAAAAACTATGACGGAAATAAGAATCGCCTTTGCATAACCTATTTACATAGCAGTATGGGCCTACCTCTCCGTCTCCGTTTAAAGAAACGGGGGTGGACAACTTTTATCGGAATTGTGTATCATCAGAAAACTTTTGCGCCACAAGCTATTTTATGTGTGACATGTTGTCATTGTCTCACGGGGAGCTCGAGGCATGGAATTCAATTCCACGGACCCGGCTACGGCGTCCCCGCTGGTCCTAGCCCGTGCAAGCCAGCAGAAGCGCAAATAAATGGTTAAGGCACTTACTTGTAGGTAAAAAAAATATTTATCATACTCTATCGAGTGATTGTCTTCGACACTCAGTTGATTGGAATTTTATTCAAAATCGGAAGAACATTAATATTGATTTACGGAAAGTTAGATTTAAAAGTAATATTGTAAATATTAATATTAATATTAATATTAATTATAAATTTAATTGTTATTAGTAGGTGATTGTTGTTAATAATTAGTTTAGAATTTTAATTAAATAATTTTTAGATTTTTAAAGTTATTAAAAAATTACTAATTTCAGTGTTCTATTTTTATGTTTTTTTTTAAAATGAAAATAATTATTGTTTTAAATAAAAAATTGTTAATTATAATTAAAAATAAAAGTGAATATCAATAATCTTACTCTCATTATGTGCATTAAGTTTGTTGTTGATTGTAACGCATTCTCTTGCACAAACTTTTATTTTGTTTTTACCAAGTTTTACGCAGAACTTCAGAAACTTTTATTTTTTTTACTTAACATAGTTGTTAAAGAATTAAGGCTGGAAAAGCGAGAACAATATGATATTTTGTTTAAGAGCATGTGTTTCCTAGAACAATATGATACAACTTGAATGGGCCTAATGGTTAAGAGCATGTGTTTCCTCCTAAGAGGTCACAGGTTCAAAACCAGAGGGGGGTAGAGTATGTATGCCTTCGTAGACTTAGCAGTCAAATCGCTGCGTGGAGGTGGGTCTTTGTCCCACAAACAAGGGGGTCTCATACACCAATTTGGTGTCTAGCTTGGTTGTTACCTTAAAAATGAATATTATTATTATTAAAGAATTTAAACAATTTTGTTAAGGAAACCGAATGAAAATAGTTACATAACTCCTTGGACAGTTAGAAACAGTTGCCATCTTTCTTCCCCAAAAGAAAGGGAAAAGAAGCAAGAGGGGCTGCTTAGTTTTACTTCCTTGAGTTGGGTAGAAGGAACCAGTGGGAAAAACAAATTATGGAAAACAATCGAACTGGTGTGGCTGGACAATAGTCTTGAAGCCCAAGATACCAGACTGTGTATGCTTAGTGACTGTCAGGGGTAGGAAGTGCTCGGTGGGGGACGTTGGATGTAATTGCCAGGTCCATGGCTGGGTGGTGAGACCTTCTAGAAAAACAAAGAGTATTTATACAGTTCTAAAAACAATCGGACACAGATAAGTGACCAATTCTGGACTTATTATTTAACTTCTAGAAAAGCATTATTGACAACCAGGAACATAAAAGCATTGTTATAGTTAAGTTTTTAAGTATATTCTGATGTATATAGAACAAAAAGGTAGGAAGTAGCTTTTATCTTTTATTAAGATTATGGTCTCTTGGTTGAGATAACGAATGATACAATCTATTCAATAGATGACTAAAAATATGTTAATACTATTAATTTTATTCTAAGCCTGAATTGTTTATTCCTAGAACAGTAAAATAATTAGTACATTATTGTCGTGAGCACTTATACAAAAAAAAAAACATTTTCAAATGCCTATAGGCTATTTTCCTTTCTGATATTTCCGCAATAGAAATAAATGTAAAAATGATCAGAAACAACAACCATTTGGGAATAGAATTCAAATCAATATAAATGCAATACTGGAACCCTTATCGCTACTATTAAAACAACATAGGAATTCATTCCATATATGAAGGGCGACATCGCTTCCATTTAATCATCAACAAATTTCTGAATGCATATATATATATATATATATATATATATATATATATATATATATATTATCTACAGAGAAATTAAGATCAGTGACCAGATCTCCTTCGAATCCCAGAGGACGGACCGAGAGCCGACCAACCTTCATATTAGTAGAATTCCAAAGAAACCCTTAAACTATTACTTCCAATAAACCAAGAAAAGTAGCATAGCATAAATATAAAACTTCGAGTCACAATTGATAAATACACAGTGAGTGCATTGTGTGGTCGGGTTGAATACCCAGAACCACCTTAAAATTAAATAACCAAACTGTATTTCTAGGTAACCTCCTATAGAAATCTAAAACTACTCATACAGCAAAGGATTGGTCGAGTTTCGTTCAAGGCCAGCAAGCCCACTATTAGCTAAAGGAGCAAACCCTAGTTACTTTCATTAGAAGACAAAACGAAGAATTTTTCCCCTTTCTCAATGTCATCGAAGGGTTTCATGACACCAACATGAAAGCACCGAGGACGAGTATGTTGTTAGGGTAATTTTCATAGCCATGCTCAAGAAAGTCATTGGATGAAGGATGTACCTGCGAGAGAAAAGTAGAAGATTAGACCCTCGGCATTCATAACCAATTTTTAAAAAAGGAAATCTAATTTATGACCAAACGTATTTCGTTACCTCCTTACCTGAGGAAGAGATGCTCCAGGTGAGGTAGAGTCGAAGGCCTGTAGTATCAGACAATAGTAAATATCCTTCTATAAGACTGAGCAAAAGAAATAGCCTTGTTTCCAAATATGAGACTGAAACCTTACCTTAGAGGAAAGACATTCCTCACACCTTGCGGTCTGGCTGGAAGGAGCGAGGCAGCAACTGAAGCAACACCTGCAAATGGTAACCTCAACAATCATCATGAAAAGCGAAGGAATGAAAATGAATACAGAGCATGGGCAGAGAGCAATTACCATCTTACTGGTGTGCTCTCCATCTAATGATAGTGTGTGGGGGTTCGGTGCCATCGTGGTGTCCGCCATGAACCCTGAAACAATTGGTAGAGTCGCCATAGTCCCTTTACCGAGCTTGACATATTCAAAGCACAACACTTGGAAAATACTACACGAAAATGAGAAATGAGCAAGTTTGTTAGTCGAAGGAGAAGTTAGGGTTAGGAGGAAACAATTGAACCGTCAGATTCATTCACAGAGGATCCCATGGTGGAGAAGCCTTCAACATTAATGCTTTGGCTCTCTGGCAGCAAGCCGGGCTGTCAGCATTAATGTTGCAGATCAGGTGGCAGCGTCTCCATTCAGTGTGTTGTCCGAGTGGTGTAAATGCCACCATTTCCGAGTAAGGCGTATGGTGGGGCAGAGCCATTGGCCTCGTAGATCCTCCAGACAGGAACTTTATGAACCTTTCCAATCACATTAACATTTTTAATTATATGCATGAGACCTTACAGTAAACGATTGCGCAAAGATTAGGATAGGGTCATTGTAGTATTAGTTCTATAGTGTCAGTTAAATAAAAGTAATTTTTTTTATAAGATATATGTTTTAGCGTTGAAGTGTTACAAATGGTATCAGAGGCTAGGCTCGCACACTAAGACTTTTGGGATAGATAATGTACATTTAACTAAGCTACATAATACTTATATTTATGCAATAAACAACTGATTTTGGAAAATGTGAACACAGAGAGGCAAAAGTCAACACCAAAGCACAAAAATGTAGAGGAGCCCCGGATTACCAAACCAACCGGAAGTGCCTTATGTTGAGGGCAATCTAGATATATGGGTAAAACTAGGATAGGAATCTTGGTAAGCCAACACTGCCCTGCTTGAAATTGTTCAACAGTTATGTGCAGAAATGTTGAATTTGAGGACAGATAATGAACGACAGAGGCAGGAGCAAGAAAAGATTCTCAAAAGTCTACCCAACCGACATAATCGACGAGGACCAGATCCCAATACGGAGGATAAGGGGAAGACCCCAACAACCGATCATGGTGAAGAAAATGTTGAATCAGCAGAGGGACATAAGGAGGATGAAGAGGGGCATTCGGATAATGTCTCCAACCAAAGAGATACCAAAAGACAGAAGATAGAAATACAGCGTGAGTTCAAAAAAATAAAACCGTCACCATTCAAAGGAGAATCTGAGGAGGCAGCAGAAGTATGGCTGATTAACATGGGTAAATATTTCCAGATTTATGAATACACTGACAAACTTAAAGCATGATTGGAAGTTTACCAATTAAGGGGAAAGGCCACCCTTTAGTGGGAAGAAATTAAAACTGTTAGAAAAATTGATGAAGAACAAGTGACGTGGCAAGAATTCCATAAACATTTTAAGGACAAATATTTGACTGAACATTACTATGATGAAAAAGCAAAGGAGTTCCATGAGCTAAGGTTGGGGACCTTGACCAAGGATGAGTATGTAAAGTGATTCACCTACCTATTACGACATGTCCCGTACATGTAGGAGGAGAAAGCCAAAACTTAATGGTTTATTAGCAGTATACCCAATTTTATGAAGGAAAAGTTAGAATTTCACTATCCTAGGACAATGAATGATGCGGTGCGGAAATCCCACAAATGTTATCATCAAATGAAACAGAAAAATGAAGCGCCCAAAGGAGCTTCAGGTAGAAGAATGAGGAGTTTACCCCAAAAAAACAACAAAAATTTATAAATGGAAGGAGTAATCAACAAAGAACTTTTGGGAAGTTTACCAGGAACCCGCCCAAGGTCCCAGCATACATCGAAAATAGACAGACAAAGGGAATTAGTAAGCCTATGACTGATCAACTACCAAATCCACCTTTGCAATGCTGGGGATGTGGGGAAAATCATTATTACAAGAACTTCCCACACAAAGCTCGAACGGAGCAGCTTTCAAATATGTAGGAAGCCTCCATGGTTGGAGATATAGAAAGAAGTATGCCCAGAATTAATGTCGCGTTGGATGATCATTAAGCAGAATACCAGCTCACCATGATTGAATGTGAAGGTATGATTGTTGATCAACCTTTTTTCATTTTATTTGACTTGGGTGCTAGCCTAAGTTACATTAGTCCCAAAGTGGTAGAGAAATTTCATCTACCAAGCAGAAAATTTAAGAAATCTTGGCTAGTTCAGCTAGCCATTGGAACTAAGAGAAAGGTAGCTGTGAAAACTTCCTTATAACAGTTTCAGGAGAGACCATCCATATTAATCTAAATATACTCCCCTTAGGTTCATACGATGTATTAATAGGGATGGACTAGTTGGAAGGGTGTTGGTCCCTAGTGGATTGTAAAGAGAAATTTGTAAGCTACCTCACAGAGTCGGGGCAAAGAAAGGAAATCCAAGGAATCAAGAAAAACATTAAATTACGTCCTATTACTACTAACCAGCTAGGAAGATGCATTAGAAAGGGCTGCCAGATTTATGTTGTCCAAGTAGGATACTCTAATGACAGAAATAAAATGACTTCACTAGAAAATATTCCTGTAATTCAGGATTTTGTGGATGTGTTTCCTGAATCCATCCCTGGATTTCCACCTAGACGTGATATTGATTTTACCATTGAACTAATACCTAGAGCAGCTCCTGTTTCGAAAGCCCCCTACCACATGAGCATTCCAGAGTTAACAGAACTCAAAATGCAGCTTCAAGAACTTTTAGATAAAGGGTACATTCACCCTAGTGTATCTCCTTGGGGAGCACCTGTGTTGTTTGTTCGAAATAAGGTTGGAACATTAAGGCTATGCATCGATTATCATCAACTAAGTAAATTGACTGTCAAAAATAAGTACCCTTTACCCCGTATTGACAATTTATTTGATCAAGTGCAGGGAGCTAGCGTATTCTCAAAAATTGACCTAAGGTCCGGTTACCACCAGATCAGAATAAAGGATGAAGACATTTGCAAAACTACATTCCAAACTCGTTATGGTCATTACGAGTTTGTGGTACTGCCTTTCGGCCTTACCAATGCTCCAACCGCTCTCATGAGACTGATGCACGACATTTTTAGCCTTTCCTAGATAAATTTGTACTGATTTTTATTGATGATATATTAATTTATTGAAAAAATCAGGAGGAGCATGAGAAGCACTTGAGAATAGTCTTGCAGATTTTGCGAGACAATCAGTTGTATGCTAAGTATAGCAAGTGCGATTTTTACAAAGACCAGATTCAGTACTTAGGCCATGTTATATCAGCTGAGGGAATAGCGGTAGATCTAGAAAAGATGAAAACTATAATGGAATGGATAGCTCTGAAAAATGTTGCTGACATAAGATCCTTTTTTGGGCCTGGTAGGTTATTACCGCTAATTCATTAAAGGTTTTTCAAAAATAGCTTTTCCTATGACATCGCTACAAAAAGAGGGGTGTGCCTATCACTGGACAGGAGATTGTTAGTGAAGTTTTGAGCAGTTAAAGAAATTACTTACCACTACACCGGTGTTAAAGGTAGAATATCCAGAAAAATCATTTGTGGTATGCACATATGCAAGTAAAGAGGGTGTCGGTGGTGTATTAACTCAAGAAGGGAAGGTCATAGCTTATGAATCACATAAACTGAAAGACTATGAGCAGCAATACTCTGCATACGATCTAGAGTTAACTGCAGTAGTACACGCACTTAAAATGTGGTGGCACTACCTCCTAGGAAAGAAATTTCTGTTATTAACTGATCATAGCAATCTAACAAATTTATTTAACCATTCTAGCTTAAATGCTTGACAGGCCAGGTGGATTGCATTCCTGAGCGAATTTGACTTCGAAATGAAGCACCTTAAAGGAAAAGAGAATCAAGTGGCTGATGCATTGAGCAGGAAAATGCATTGCGTCTACGAAATACAATTTAGTCAAATACAATCTAACCTTCCTGAAATCATCAAGGAAGCATCCCTCAAGGACCCTGAATACACATTCCTTTGGCAGAAAGCATCAGAGGATCAAAAGAGGGGGAAACAGTCTGATTATGTAATAAACTCTGACAAATTGTTAACATTCAGAAACAAGATTTATGTTCCCAACCAAAATTTTGTCAAATAATTATTATTGGACAAATTTGATAGAAATCCTTATGCCGCTCATCTAGGATACCAGAAACTTTTGACAACCATCAATAAAAGTTATTTATAACCAGGTTTAAGGAAAGATGTTGTAGAATACTTATCAAAGTGTTTAGAATGTTAGTTGGTGAAGGCAGAGCATCAGCATCCCGCTGGTTTATTACAACTGTTACCCATTCCTGAGTGGAAATGGGAGACGATCACTCTAGATTTCATTACAGGACTACCTTGCACTAAGAAGCATCATGAATCAATTATGGTGGTAGTGGATAAGCTAATTCATCCCTTTGAAATCCACCTACAAAACTGTAGAAATTGTAGATATATTCATGAGGGAAATTTTCTGATTACACGGGATACCCAGGGTAGTAATTTCTAACAGGGATGTAAAATTTACATCCACATTTTGGAAAACCCTCTTTGCTGGGTTAGGTACTCAGATTCAATTCAGTACTTCCTACTATCCATAGACAGATGGCCAGAAAGAACAAGTGAATCAAGTCCTGGAAGACATGTTGAGGATGTTCATAATGCAACAACCGCACAAGTGGGAGGACTACCTCCATCTGGTAGAGTTCGCCTATAATAATGGCCATCACGAATCATTGGGCATGAGCCCTTTTGAGGTGTTGTATGGAAGAAAGTGTCGGGTACCCATGGATTAGCATTGGGTCCTGATATGTTAGCTGAAATGGAGGCCACAGTGAAAAAGGTCCACTAGAACTTAAAAGTTGCTCAAGATAGGCAAAAGATTTATGCAGATAAAAAGAGGACTCATAAAGAATTTCAGTTGGGGGATCATGTGTATTTGAAAGTTAAACCCTGGAAAAGCACCTTATAGTGGAAAGGTTGTGCCAAACTGGCACCCTGGTACTGTGGACCGTTCCAAATACTGGAACGAATTGGACTGGTTGCATACAAATTAGCACTCACCAGACACATTCGAGTCCACAATGCATTCCATGTCTCTATGCTAAAAAGAAATTTATACGACTGTCAACATATAATTAACTGTGAAAATAGACAGGTAACAAAATAATTGAATAGCTAACAGTGAATTGTTGATTTGGCACAATTTTGACAGCAAATTGTAAAATGTGTAGGTCGAACTAGAGGGAGAGTTTCTAGCAGAACCTCTTCGTATTCTCGATCAGAGAGAAACCACCTTTCAGAAGCGAGCCATCACCCAGGTTAAAGTGAAATGGAAGCACTTTGACCTGGAAGAGGCTGCTTGGGAAGATGAGGAGACCATGCATAAAGCCTATGGGACATTCTTTTTGTAAAAGAATAATAGATACAATGTTCCTCATGTTAGTGTCAATATCTTCACACTTCCATCAGTGATCAAATTGCTCTTTTTCATGCATATTAGGTGTCTCATCCGATGTGCTGCATTCCATTAGGTCATGGATCAAATGATGGTAGTGGCTTCATGTCAATTTCCCTCATGACATTCACCTTCTAACCTGTTTTCACATTTTTTAGGTCATTCACTATTAGCCTGTTTCATTTCATTTACAAAAATCAGTTCTAGGGTTTTAGTCCCACTAGGTCTAGGGTTTGTCATCATGGTCATCCAAAATTGAATAAAAGGTCAGTAGGCACATGAGGAGGATTAATAAGTTCATAGAATCATAAATTTACTGTTGATATGCTCAATAAATATTTTTTACCTCAAAACTCTGTTTTGAGGTGAAAACAGAGTTTTTTCATTTTATGTACAAATTTCATGTAATTTAAGTGTTTCTATATGTAATAAGTTCAGCAGCTGCTTTTGGTCACCTTGCCAACTCCAGCCACTGCAAAAACAAAAGCACCAATGCATCAGTCCATCAAATGGTCAAGAAAAAGTCAAACTTCAAATGAAAAACAGAGTTTTTGAGAAAAAGTGACTAAGACTTTATAAAAGTGGGTTTGCAATGAGGAAAAATTAAAGTGCATCCATTTATAAAGTGAATTCATGCTAGCCATCCATTTCATTGTGCAAAACATCAAGTGAAGAAGCAAAATCGCGATTTGGAGGGAAATCGAGCAAAGGAGGAAGAAAACCTTGTTTTTGTAGCAAGTTTGCCTGGTGCTGTGCATTAGAGGGTTGGCGCTACGCATCAGATAGTTTCTGCCAGTGTAAAAATACACAAGCACTGCGCATTGGGCCCAGTGCACTGCGCATTGGCCAGGGACGTTCCAAAATCACTCAACTTCATCCTAAACTCTCCCAAACGCTGCATTTTACTCATTCAAGTAAGTTTTCATCGATCTTGAGCTAAATTTGGTCTTCTTCATGTTTTCTTCATGAGTTTTACTTCTTGAGATCAAACCCTAACTTGTCTTCATATATTTTCATCTCATTGCCAAAACTCTCACTGCATTACAAAACCAACATCTTTTTCCCTTTTTTCACACTTCATTGCCCTAAATCTACCCATTAATTCCATTTTATTTTTCCCATTCCGCTAAGAAAACTACCTCCCTTCATCAAACCCTAAGTCCCTCATATCCCTAATTTCCTAAATCTCTCCCTCCATTCCCCTACTCCACTTCACATTTGTAAAATTTCTTCATACCCATCTTCTTTGTCCCCACCCATTGTCATTGTGCACCATACCATCACCACATCACATCCCTAAGACAAGTATCATGGCAAGAAGCAATGAATCAAGTTTTGAAGAAGAACTTAGTGATAGTTCAAGGGAAAGAAATGTGCAATCCAGGAGACTTCACAAGGGTGGAAAATTTTTAGGGAGGAACCTATTAGCATGACTGAACTCCTTGCTTGCCCTCTAGCCACGACATGTTTCAAATATCAGTCTTGTTTTGAGTTTTGTGAAATGGTTGAGAGGTTCAAATATCACCATGAGTTGGCAAGGCAGTTTTTCATAAACATGGAAAATAATGTGGTACATCTTGCTGGGGTCAATTTCACTCTTTCACCAGCTATCATTGCAGAAGCTACAAGAATGCTAGATGTAGGAGAGAAGTGGAACGAAAGGTAGAATATCAGTAAGCAACATTATGAGCCTTATATCAAGGCCAAATACCATGGTAAACTTAGCAGGGTGTTTCCTTTCAAATTCTTGGAGGACCGGTATGTTCCACTCATGAAGCTTATCATCAAATACTTTACATGTGAGGGTAGGTTCTCCAGACTTTATGCCTACCACATCAGATTGCTTATGCACTTCACCAGGGTCATAATGATGAGCATTCCTTATTTCATATGTAAAAACATGGAGAGGATGACAATGATTGCAAAAAGAAAACCATTTCAACAGCAACTCAATAGTATTTATCATTTTTCTATCATTAAAATTGTGGTTTTGCATCAACTCACTCAGTTGGGACTATCATGGGAAACTTTCATTGCCCATGAATGCTTCAAGGGGCCTCAAATACTTTCAGATCCTCAAGAGGAAGGTGAACCTTCTGGGAAACAAAAAGAGCCTGAGAATAAAATAGAAGAGGCTCATGTTCCTGTGTTTGTTACTTATGAAGGAGGCACTAGGATGCTTTTTGCAGCTGCCAAATGAGTACTATCTCCACCAGGGGTGGAAGGGGTCTCATTTTCTTCATCGGATCACAGGAAAATGCTATCTTCACCAAGGGTGAAAGGGGATTTGCCTTCTTCTCCAACTAAACAGGTACAAGGAAAAGACAAAGGAAAGCAACAGATGCATGAAGAGAGCCCTATTGAAAGGCAAGACAGGGATTTTGTGTTGGTTGAGGAGAATGTCAGTGATTTGGGCTCTCAAAGCTCAAGACTCAAGGATATGATTATCAAGGAGAAGGAGGCTGAAATGCAAGCCTTATCACTTGACCTTCAGAGGGCCAAATGGATCATCAACTTTCTTGAGAAGAAGAGCAAGTAGTTGGAAGAAAATCAAGCTATTATGGAGCTGCAAACAATTAGAGAAAATAGGCAAGTGGCAAAGAGAGGGAAAATCAAGATGACATCCCTTAAGCAAGAAATTGAGGCTAACAATGAATAATGGTTGGAAAGGGTGAACATCCACCTTGAGAAGGTGCTTAAGAAAGCTAACAAAGAAGAGAAAATGCTGCACCATATGGCTTATCATTACCTAGCTCGGAATAAAATTTGCAAGACAAGGATAAATAGCCTAAAAGCTAAGTTAAAGAGAGCCTTGAGGGCCAAAAAGGAAAAAGATAAACTTAAAATTTTGGCTGAAGATTCATTAGCTCAGCAAAGTATTTAGTAAGCTTACCTCTTGCCAAATTTGAAGAAATTTTGGGAGATTTTTGTCATTTCACAGTTTTGTAATTAAAAACACAGGAATTTTCAGCTGTGGCGTTGCACATTGAGTTGGCTCAATATTTTGCAAAATGGCTTGCATTTTTGGATTCCTCATGAAAAAAAAAGAAACTCAAAAAGTTTCATGAAATTTGGAGGAGATCTGGGTCACCTAAAGGGCAAACAACACTTAAAAAATGCCCTCCCTGCCATGTTTTGGAGCTATAGGAACTAGTCTTGGGAAAATTGATTTTTGGAGGGTCAAATCAACTCCAAATCAGAAAATTCAAAGTGTTCTAGAAACTAGATAGGCAGAGCTTTCCAACAAGCTATCTTGGGGCCGATTTGGTGAAGTGGAAAGCCTCCAAAAGCAGCTTTGAAGTGGCGATGCACATCAGGCTGAGGGCACTACGCATCAGGAAATTTTTTGCCAATTTTGCATAAAAACTCAGAATTTCGCCAAGTTTGACTAGCAGTTGACTTTTTCTCTTCTTCTTCGTAAATTTGTAAGGTTAATGACGTAATATGATGTAAATATGATTAAAAATTACTTGAGGGAGTAGATACATTAGTTAGAGGTGGTTTGAGGTTGAATGAATCAATTTCCATAGTTTTAGAGGCAAGTTGTTCCACTACCTATTTTCTAGTTCCTAGTTTAGATGTTGTTGAAAAAGCTCCTTGACTCATGGATTTGACCCCTGATGGCTAGCATAGGTGGTTTGATGCCTATATTATGTGCTTTCTTAGTCATTTGAAAAGGTTGGACTCTTGTGGATGCATTGAGCTTTATTGTAAATCACTTCTGTAGTTTGGCAAGGAAATGAACCAGGGTTTTGCATCATTTTGTGGGATTCTTGTGGTAATGTGTCTTGGCATTTTTTATTCCTCTGTTATTTAGTTTCTCTTACATGTATATGTTCCAGCGTCTATTTCTTTCTTCATAACTAAATGAACCAAGATAAATAGGTGGAATCCATTGATATTTAGTGCTCTACCATGAGGATACATTTAGTTTTTAATGTTTTCTGCTGTTTGAAGAGGACTCATGAACCTTGCATGCCCTCTCCAAATCCTCACTGGTCTTAGACTTACCATCACATCCAATTCAAAGTACCAAAACACTTGCCTACCTCACCTCGCAGAACCTCCTGCAAATCTCAGTTGATTTCCCAGACCCAAAGCTACGTTCTTCATTTGATCCAACAACCAAAAATCAAAATCAAACAAAATCCTCTGACCTAATATACCTAGCCTAAAATCAGCATTCATTTCATTCATCTCAAGCCCTGGTTGCACATATCTTAATTGAGATTGACAAGGAGAGAGCCCACTCCCGACCTGGTAGGGCTAGCTACCAGGTTAAGCGTGGTTTGATGTTACCTTAGACCCGCCTTCTTTCAGCATAAGGTAGATTTAGGCACTAACACCTCATAAGTGGGGGAATTTGTAACACCATCTATTGCACAAACTTATATTTTGTTTTTACTAAGTTTTACGTAGAACTTCAGAATCTTTTATTTTTTTTACTTAACACAGTTGTTAAAGAATTAAGGCTCGAATAGTCAGAACGATATGATATTTTGCTTAAATAATCTAAACAATTTTTTTAAGGAAATTGAATGAAAACACTTACATAACTCCTTGGATAGTTAGAAATAATTGACATCTTTCTTCCCTGAAAGAAAGGGAAAAGAAGCAAGAGGGGCTACTTAGTTTTACTTCCTAAATCTGGGTAGAAGGAACCAGTGACAAAAACAAATTATGGAAAACGGTCGAACTGGTGTGTGACTTGAGGTTGGACAATAGTCCTCAAGCCCAAGGTACCGACCGTGTATGATTAGTGACTATCAGGGGTAGGAAGTGCTCGGTGGGGGACATTGGACGTAATTTCCAGGTCCATGGCTAGGTGGTGAGACCTTCCAGGAAAAAAAAGAGAATAATTATACAGTTCTAAAAACAATTAGACACAAATAAGTGACCAATTCTGGACTTATTATTTAACTTCTAGAAAAGCATTATTGACAACCAAGAACAGAAAAGCATTGTTATAGTTAAGTTTTTAAGTATATTCTGATGTATATAGAACAGAAAGGTAGGAAGTAGCTTTTATCTTTTATTAAGATTATGGTCTCTTGGTTGAGATAACAAATGATACAATCTATTCAATAGATGACCAAAAGTAAGTTAATACTGTTAATTTTATTCTAAGCCTCAATTATTTATTCCTAGAATAGTAAAATAATTAGTACATTACTGTCTCGAGCAATTATACAAAAAACATTTTCAATTGGCTGTAGGCTATTTTCCTTTCTGAGATTTCTGTAATAGAAATAAATGTAAAAATGATCAGAAACAAGAGCCATTTGGGAATATATTCATATCAATATAAATGCAATACTAGAGCCCTTATCGCTACTATAAAAAACAACATAGGAATTCATTCCATATATGAAGGGTGACATCAATTCCATTTAATCATCAACAAATTTCTTAATGCATACATAAATTATCGATAGAGTAGTTAGGCACATTTTTGAATGCATATATATATATATATATATATATATATATATATATATATTATAGACAAAGAAAATTAACAAATTTCTGAATGCATATATATATTATCAATAGAGAAGTTAAAGTCCATGACCGGATCTCCGTCAAATCCTAGAGGACAGACTGAGAGCCAACCAACCTTCATATCAACAGAATTTCAAAGAAACCCTTAAACTATTACTTCCAATAAACCAAGAAAAGTAGCCTAGCATAAATATAAACCTTCGAGTCACAATTGATAAATACACAGTGAATGCATTGTGCAGTCGGGTTGAATACCCAGAACCACTTTAAAATTAAATAACCAAACTGTATTTCGAGGTAACCTCATATGGAAATCTAAAACTACTCATACGGCAAAGGATTGGTCGAGCTTCACTCAAGGCCAGCAAACCCACTATCAGCTAAAGGAGCAAACCCTAGTTACTTTCATCAGAAGACAAAACAAAGAATTCTTCCCCTTTCTCAATGTCGTTGAAGGGTTTCATGACACCAACCTGAAAGCACCGAGGACGAGTACGCTGTTAGGGGAATTTTCATAGCCACGCTTAAGAAAGTTGTTGGATGAAGGATGTACCTACGAGAGCAAAGCAGAAGATTAGACCCTCGGCATTCATAACCAATTTTTAAAAATGAAAAACTATTTTAAGACAAAACTTATTTCGTTACCTCCTTACCTGAGGAAGAGTTGCCCCAGGCGAGGTAGAGCTGAAGGCTTGTAGTATCAGGAGATAGTCAATATCCCTCTACAAGACTAAGCAAAATAAATAGTTATGTTTCCAAATACGAGACTAAAACCTTACCTGAGAGGGAAGACATTCCTCACACCTTGCGGTCTAGCTGAAAGAAGCAAGGTAGCAACCGAAGCATCACCTGTGAATGCTAACCTTGGCGAAGGAATGAAACCAAATATAGAGCATGGGCAGAGAGCAATTACCAGCTTACAGGTGTTATCACCAGGCAACGATGGAGTGTGGTGGTTCGGTGCCATCATGGTCTCTGCCATGAATCCTGAAAATATTCGCAGAGTCACCATAGTCCCTCTACCAAGCTTGACATAGTTGCAAAGCACAACACTCAAAAAATACCACATGCAAATGAGAAATGAGCAAGTTTGGTAGTCGGAGGAGAAGTTAGGGTTAACATGAAACAATTGAACTATCAGATTCATCCATAGAGGATCCCACAGTGAATAAGCATTCAAAATTAATGCTCTGGCTCTCTGGCAATTGGTTGGGCTGTTAGCATTAATGTTGCAGATCAGGTGGGAGCATCTCCATTTAGTGTGTTGTCTGAGTGGTGTAAATGCCACCATTTCTGAGTAAGCATATGGTGGGGCAGAGCCATCGGTCTTGTAGATCCGCCGGACAGGCACTTTATGAACCTTTCCAATCACATTAAACTTTTTAACTATATGCATGACACCTTACTGTAAACGATTGCATGAAGATTAGGGTAGGGTCATTATAGTATTAGTTCTATAGTGTCAATTAAATAAAATTAATTTTTTTTATAAGATATATGTTTTAGCATTGAAGCGTTACATTGATATTACAATTTAGAATTTGTATCGAGAACATTTTACTTATTCTCAACTATAAATAAATAAAATATTTAGATGATCATGTGAAACAGTGTAATTTTATATCAATTTTTAAAAGAGAAAAAAACAAACAAACAAAGAACAATTATTGTGTGCAGAGGTGCATTTTACAATGCAATATGGAGATGAATAAAGAATTATAAAATATCAATAATTCTACTCGCTTGGTTTGTTATTTGACATTACAACTCAGAAGATGTGGTAAAAATATTTTACTCTTACTCTCGACCATAAAAAATATATTTAAATGCTAGTGTGAAAATACATAATTTTATATCAACTTAAAAAAAAACATACATATATAGAGAGAAAGATATTTGTTATACTTTTTAAAAATATTTAAGATTTAGGTAAACTATTTAAATATCCATACTAACTTATATATATATATATATATATATATATATATATATATATATATATATATATATATATTTCAATGAACAAAGAGAAAAAAAATTGAATGTAAAAAAAAAAATCAATTATTTCCTAATAAGAATAGTAAAAGGGAGAATATGTAATTCATTTCATTCTTAATATAAAATTAATATATAACGTTATATTAATGGTATTTAAAAAATATTAAAAATAAAATATAAATAAAAAAGTTATAAATAAAATATTTTAATAAAAAAATATGGTTAAAATATTTCAAGTAGTCTTACTATTCTACATTTTAGATGTTTTTAGGTATATTTTCTAGCCATTTGAAATCTAGCAAAGATTTGTTGCAATTATAAGTTAAGTTGTGTAGTTTACACAATCGAGTGTTCACATAGATTTTGAAGTGGTTAAATCAATTTATACATTGAAAAATGCAATTTAAACACTAAATAATTTTATATCGTACTCTAAAATAAATTCACACCTCAAGAGATTTAATCCCTCTCGAGGCTTGATAGATCCATGGCTAAAATGAATCTATACTGGTGAATATGAAAATTATTTTTGCATGGAGAATATATCAACTATTTTCTATATTTCCTAACAAATCCATGAAAAACATTGATATTTAAATGTATACATATATTATTTATTATTTTAAGTATGTAAACATCAAACACCTAATTTTGACAATGTAACTCTAATCATTTTTAATATTTTTTTTAAATAGTTTTTACATCTTTCATAAATTTTCTCTAATTAAAAAGATCATCATAATAGTAATAATAATAATAATCATTTAATTTTAAGGTCATAGCCAAGTTAGAAACCAAATATTTCAAGCAATCTCACCATTCTATATTTTGCCTCCTTTTTTAGGTATATTATCTCCTTTTATGTACATTTTTCACTATTTTGAAATCTAACAAAGATTTGTTGGAATTGTAAGTTTAAGTTGTATAGTCTACACAATCCAAGTGCTCAAGGAGTTTTGCAAGGGGTTGAATCAATTTATACATTAAAAATGTTAAACAATGAAATTTTTTATATTGCACTCTAAAAGTAATTTGCACTTTAATATATATAATCCCACTAGAAGCTCATACACTTAAGTTTAAGAATATAATTCTAAAAAAAAAAATTACATCTTTCACAACTTTTCTCTAATTAAAAAGATAATAAATAATAATAATAATATTTTAATTTTAAGGTCATAGCCAAGTTAGACACCAATAATAATAATAATAATAATAATAATAATAATCATTTAATTTTAAGGTCATAGCCAAGTTAGACACCAAAATTGTTGTATGAGACAATTGTTTGTGGGACAACCCCTTTTAGATTTGAACCTTTGACTTCTTAAGAAGAAACACATGTTCTTAACCATTAGTCACTTTTTTATTATCTTAAAAAGTGTAATATACTTAAGAAATGTTATTAGATTTATGACCACAATATAAGAAATAAATATTATGTAGCATGTCATATGACAATTATTATTAATGTGTAATAATGATTAGTTACATGATATTTATTTATTACATTATGATAATATATCTAATAATAGACCTTAGTTATACTATAAAAATCTTCCTCAAATTTGAAAATATTAGTTAAATTTGATTAGATTTTTTGAAATCACTAGGAAAAATGAGTCCTTTTGCAACTTTTTATGGATTAAAAAGTGTTTTTTATCAAGGACATACCTCCTATTAATATTCTATCCTTAATTTGAAGGGGTTTCGTAGATTTTCAAAAGCTTATCCACATAAAACCTGAGGAACCCTACATTTGATTTGTGAAGATTGTTCAAAATTAATTGTGTACAACCTCCATTAGTTTAAGAAGGTTATTTAAAATAGATTTTATGCCACCTCCTATTCCTAAATTTGGAGAGAGTTCCTAGATTTTCAAGAGTTGATCCACATCAAATTTTAGGAACCTTAAATTATAATAACAACTTTTGATTTGGAGAGGTTTCTCAAAATTGATTGTATACAACCTCCTTTAGTTTGAGAAGGTTATTGTTAGGAAATTTAATTGCTTAAATTTCGTTACCTTCAATTTGTGGTCATAAACGTATAAACACCAAAATTGTTTGTGTGTAACTAGTACATAAATTATTCTCGATCTATGAAAGATATTTTACAATCTAATGCTTTAAAACATGCATTGGTAATGAAATTATATCATACTAAAAATTAAAGGGTTATATAGGTTTGACGGATCACCAAGCTTATGCTTTCAAGAAAAAATTACAGACTCTAATCATAGTCATTTGTTTGGCATAGACGCATTAAATGGTTCTCTGATTCCTTGAGAAGCGCTTTTGTTCTTCGAACTTTACTGTCTAGCTTGTATATTGGGAATCTACAGTTTCCACTTAAAAGATCAAATTCAATCAGTAAAATAGTAAAATGCTACAAGTTTGTTGGATCACTAGAATTATGTTTACAAGAGAATTTTACGAGCTCTAATCACAATAATTTGTTTTGCATTAAAGGCATCAAATCATTTTCTAATTCCTAAAAAACACTTTTGTTCTTCAATCTTCAATGCCTAACCTCTGTAGGGAACCACACTTTTGCAATTAAGTACATATGCAAGTTCAAAAACTAAATTATAGTGAGTTAAAATATTAATCTATAGAACATAAATAGAAATAAAAATCTATCTAATTAGCTTATATAACTAAGAAATAAATGAATTTTCAATGCAAACTAGGTGGGAGGCCTTACCTACTGACTTGTGCTACAAAGAAAAACTATAGTATAAGTACTTTGTTATGAAATAAAACTCAGAATAACATCATTTATATTAAAAGATGATTACGCAAGTTTAGATTACAATTGTAAAGACAATTTTCATACACTCAACATGGATCCACATATGCTTTGTCATCAAACTACATGACATATGGCCTTCAGATTGGACCATTTGAACAACTTTGCAACACATATATTGACTACTTTCTTGAGAAATCCTTTAATATTGAAAACATCAACCTTTGACCTTTACATTTTATAGATGTTATATAATATAGAGGAGGGTGCATTGAATCATGTATAGCTCTTGAGGACACACATACTTGTTAATTGTTTACATGCCAAAAATAGAGTAGGGCATAATGCCATTGACAAATATAACTCTTGTTGATATGGGTAACTACTTGTATGTTGGCATATGATATTTTCATGACATGGCATGCATGACAATATCCATGTCAGTTTCCATAACCTCAAAATTGGTTGACTATTCAATTGTTGTTATGTTGTATGCATTGCCACCCTGTGTTTGACTGGAGCATTGACTGTGAGTTGGTGCTTTCCTTGTCTTACCTAGGAGCAATCCAACCAACACTTATCCATCTCAAGTTTCCTAGCAATGAAAACCAATGTGGAAAATTTCACCTTGGGGGTGCATAGACATGACAACTAATGATTTGGGTTACTAGATCTTTACTAAGGTTACAAGATTTGATACTATGATTAGAAAGGGAAACCTCTAGCTCAAATAACTCATTAAAAGTAATAAAAAAACATTGAATTTAATAACATAACACCTCATTAAGATGTGATAACATTAATTCAAGTGATTGTGACAAAATGTAATGATAATAGTTTATAAGAGCGAGTAGAAAGGGCTAAAAATAAGAAAAAAACATTGAATTTAATAACATAACACCTCATTAAGATATGATAACCATAATGCAAGTGATTGTGACAAAATTTAATGATAATAGGTTATAAGAGGGAGTAGAAAGGGCTAAACTCACACTTCTGATAGTAGTAAAGGCCTCAAAATGAAGGCCCAACGTCTCCCCCACACCTGATACTTTGCATGTCCTCATGTAATATTGGGTGGATAGCCAAATCTAGAGCCAAAAAGGTTCCTCATAATGGATCAAAACTATGTTTCCAACACCTCCCCTAATTATCATAATACAAGGGTATATTTCACATATCTCATCTTAATTGTCTCTTTAATCTAGTTTATTACATTTATAATATTTGTAAACATAATTTACATTTCAAATCTATATTTGTGACTTTCATATTTGCACGCTTCCATATCTATGTACATATATCCAACAAGGACTCATAATATGCTAAGGATAGAGAAGTGAGAGTTGATGAAGGAGTTGAAGGAGAGAGCCTGACAGGAAGGGAGATAATAGAAACTAAAGGGGAAGGGGGAATAGGTCATTTCCAATTGGTAGAGGGTTGGACATAGGGATGACTCCTTCTGACGAGAAATTGACAATATTTAGCAACCTTGAACTCGAGCCCATTGGTGATAGAGACAGATGCTCCATCAATTCCTTTAAGACACCATTATTTGATAAGGGAAGGGATGTGCGTAACAAAGAGACCACCTAATAGGGAAAACATGCATACCCTTGGGTGTATCTCACTAGTGATTGATGGGGACACTGATGAGCTATTTTGGATGATATACAGGGTGCCTTGCACGCCTCTCTCACTACCACATTATTTGGAGGCACAACGAAGTCGGGTTTTGTCCCTAGATTCCTTCGTCGCGAGCAACAGGACGTGAGAGGTTTGCTCGAGTCAACTAGTTGGGACACAAAGTATCCATATAGAGAATTCGCAACGGTGGAATTTTGATGAGGGCATGCGATGACAAGTATAGGATTTGCGAGTACGTGGGTTTTTATAGAGATAGCATATGCTCCAGCCCTAAGTTCACACTTAGGGAGGTGACCGTGAGTGAGCTGCAAGGTGCACTTTCGGCAGGAAAACCCGAGGTTTTATGTGAGCATGAGGTACAAGGGATGATAGTCCTCATTAGTGGGAGGATGCCTAGGCTCCATGCAGTATCAGTGTACATCATCAGGAGATGGGATAACAAATTTCGCTATGTGGTATGTAGGATCAGGGCAGTTTTTCTTATGCGAGAAAAATTATTGATGTTGGGTGCCCATTCATTAGATACAAAAAAGGATCAGAGATGAGGAACAAAGGGGTCCTAGCAGCTAGCAGCATGCAGTGAGGATTAATATTTGCAGACTTCGAGTATGGTTATGGGATCTAGAGATCCATTTGATTGGTGGGACCCTTCATTACTTAGTGAGTACAATCCATATAGTAGGTAATATGGTTCATTATCAAGTTAACATATGGGGGATCATCGAGGTCTTCATCATATGGTGAGGCAGGTGGTTGTTCAGAATTGGGGCCAACCATGGAGTGATAAGCGTGAGCGTTGTTGAGTCACCTTGTTAGGTTAAGCTTAGCCTTGATCATCACATATGTTATGGCCAAGAGTTACATGAGAGTAGGTTCTAGTAGAAGCATAGTACGTAGTTAGTCATGACTAGAGTGTTGCAGGGTCAACAGGACAATTTCTTTCTATGATGGGCATGGGCCCCTGGCATCATAGTACTTGACCACTCAATAAACTTTAGGGATGAGCTAACTACTATATGAGGAGATCACTCAGATATTCCCTAAGGATTTAGTGACTCGCTAATAGCATGGGATACTTCCTCAACATGGAAAGTTGGTCAGCGGGATGATACTAGGGGAATTTCATGCAAGAGAGACTTCATCCCCATAGGGATTGTGTTGTGTCTTCAGGAGTTTAGTCTTGGAGTGCATGAGGTGGACTACGCGGTAGGACAACTACATGGGGAGTTGGAAAAAATCCTACGTTGTCATGATTCTCTATTTATTGATACTATGCTGAGGGATTTTGGTACTTGTATTTGGTTAGACAACTAATGGGGTAAGGCATGCTTCACATTGATTAGGATGGCTTGGGATCCTAGTATCGAGGGGTTCCTTCATGTCAGGACAATGCTGATATTGGGGATGACTCAGTGGCACATTTGGGAACCTAATATTATTTATGGTTACAATGGTGATCAACAGTCAAAGAGGGCACTTATTTAGGCATTGTTTGAAGATAAGCAATTTTTGGCGAGGAGGACTGTCACGTCCCCAATTATTAATAATTTTCTTAAGGGAAATTCTTAATTTTACAATTTTGGCGAATAATAAATATTTTTGGGAAATAAACTTAGGAAAATGGGTTATGATGGGTTTATATAATTTTTGGAGAGAAAAGAAGGCCAAATTTAGGAGAAAAGAAAAATTAAATTGAAGATAAGTTGTGGAGGTTACCAAAATGGAAATCGAACCATGGGAAGAATCAAACTATGGTATCAAAGCATAATGTAAGAGAAATCGACTAATGGTGTGAGGAATGGAAAGAAACAATAAAAGGAAGGATAAAGCCTCATTTTGATCATTCTATTTGGCATTTCATTTTAGAATTGGAGAGTTTTCTTGAGCTTCTTTAGCCAAGTTAACCAATGTTGTTTAACACAAGGAATTTCTAAGTAGAATTGCACCCTCATTTGAGAGAACTTCTAGAGTTTCCCTGGTGAGGTGAATTGGGGAGTCCAATTTAGGATTTCCATAGTGCTTTATTGTGGGTATTCACTCAGTTTTCCACTCCTTGGGAACATAGACAGTACAAGTTTCTCATTAGAGGACCAACTATTGTGGGTAGGAATTCCAGCTATTTTATATGGGTTGAGCAGTAGTGTTTTGTCGAGTATGGGAGTCTATTTTGGCCTGAAGTTTGAGGAAGAAATTTTGTTGGGATTTGAAGGAGTTTCCCTTTGGGTAAACTACACATTCTTGCAGCAGTTCGATTTTTGTAGCTCATTGGTAGACTATGAAGGGTTGCACGCTGATTTTCGTGTTTTAGTGACTAGTGGATTCTACTTGAGATTTTTCTAGCTTTTTGTGGGTTTGGTGAGAGGAAACTCCAGTTAATTTTATAGAAATTTTCAGGTGATATTTAGGCCTGAGATCCTCATTCTTATAGCAGGGTGAATTATTAGTTTAGCAAGGTTTTTCGCATTGTTTTGGGCATTCTGGTCAATTGGAATTAGCTCAAAATATTTTAGGGTTTTATTGGTTAGGGTGTGACGATCCTCCCTCTAATTTTTCAGAAATCGTGGAGAAATTTTGAGATTTCATTTCATAGTTTGCTTCTAGCAACAACAAAAATAATTTAAGGGTAATGCATTTGGATATATTGAGCAATTTTAGTTGGATATTTCACTTATTTTCCCACCTGCATATTTCATGCTTGTACTAGCAAGCCCAAGTTCTATCTATTCACTCCATTGTATTCAGTTCCACTTTAAAATCAATAAAATGTTGGAGTTATATGGCTGTTATTCTATGGTTCTCTGATATATTTATGTTTGTGTAAATTTGTGCATGCATGTGTGAATATTCTTGGCTGCAATTTAGTGTATGTTTTGATATTCATTGTTCTTTCTAGTTTGGAACATTACATAAACACAGATAGTTTCCCCTAGATCCCAAAACCAAGAATACCAGATTGATTTTTCATTATATTCCTTTTAATGTTACAATACATATATATATATACATGTCAAATTATTAGTTCCCTTGACCGGATCTACAAATATCATGAGGAAAAACCACCATGCCCCAAAAACATGTGTAAAATCATGGGTAGGTTTGCCCACCATCTTTAGGTTTGCCCCCATCCTTGGGTCTGCCCAACTATTATTGGGTCCTGTTAAAGCCTCGAAAATCGGGTCTACAACAAGGGGGATACCCGCCCCGCCCGGACCTTGGTTGGCAGCTCCTTTTCCATTTGGTATAGCAGGTCCAACTGGGGATATGGGACCAGTTTCCCAATTTTAGTGTGTGTGTGAGAAAGATGAATATTTCTGTTTCTAACAGTTTCTAAATGGAATACTTCTAATCTAATAATGAGGAAACTATTATTCTAGTGACAGAAATATGTAAATCTACACTAACCCGGGGTGTGATCTTTCTTCTATGCGATCTAAAATGATTTCAAACAACAACTGGTAATAAAGATCATTCAACTGTTCGGAGAAAAGAATTCAGTACAGATGAACCACTTCGTATAAAAAGTTAGACGAAACAGTTGTGCAAAACATATCGCATAATGAGCTATTCATACACTAAGCATAAATAAATAGCTATCACCGTACAAAAGTGCCAAATGATAACTCAGGCATTCATACATTAATATATAAATAACTGAACTTGAAATCACTCTAACACAAGGCAGAAATAGTTAAGAGATATAAATACCATTTATAACTAGTCCTACTCATGAGCTTCAAGTGATCACGATTAATCTCTCCTTGATCAAATATCTACTAAGAGTACAAAAGTGCAACATCAGTAGCAGATAGAAAATGCAAACATCAATAAATCCTATTCCATTCATTCATCAAAACCTCCTCAGAGGGTACAGAAGTGCATGTTTTGGGGATAAGTTTTCGATAAATTTCAGGACCCCTCTCTAAATGCATGAGAAGGGTTTAAATACTACTAAACTAATTCTAAAAATAAATTATTACAAAAATGTAGGATGCGGTTTAAATGACCATCCTCTTTTCAGGAAAATAAAACAAAATTAAAGCTAAAATTAAATCTAACATTAAACTACTTCTGTATTTGGTCCTTGAAATCGCACGCATGTAGCATCTGTTTGAGAAGAGTCGGCTGGCTGACTTCCGCTTTTAGCTAAGCTGAGAAAACAGAATTGACAAGAGCTGGCGTCATTTTTTTGGCTGAATTGATGATACACTTAACAGTGATCCACTGGCTATGTGGCTTTACCAAGTAAGCCCAGTAATAATCCCAGTTCAACTTGGTTAACCCTTGAATTTCTTGTGCCTTTTCTTGAGCTCTCTGTTTCCAATCTATCTGTAGTTTTACTTTCTTGAGATTTTCGGGACTGGCAGGTGACTGGGCAACTAGCAGCTTTCCTTTTCTAGAAATAATCGCTCATCATAAATTGCCTCCGTTTCTTGATCCGGGTTTCCTTGATGCGTTTTTTGCCTTTTGCGCTTTTTCCTTTCAACAGATATAAAGTTAAAAATTTGTAAAAGTAATACTTCTATGAATTCTTGACCTTGAGCCTTAAACTGTTTGTTTCTGATTTCTGTGCTATCCAATATCCACTTGACCATGTCCGTGTATGGGAGGATTTTTGGCCTTGCTGCTATCTGGTGTAAGAATGAGCAGACTAGCTCTAAAAGGGATGTTTCTGAAGAACCATTTGAGTCCACAGTAGCAACTACTTCCATTACTCTAGGATTTTCCTTTTCGAGCAGATTATACATGCCTTCCCACGTAGCTATTCCCGTGTCTCTGTTACAGGCCGTGTCTATATATAAGGGCGCCATATCCTTTTCTTTTGAGCTCGAGGCTTTACTTTTCTTTACCATTTCAACTTGCATATTGCTTTGTATCGGCCTCTGTTGCCCGTTCTTGCAATTCACAAGTGAAGCGAAAATGAATGATAGGGAAGGGTGATGGGAGAAGTTTTAAATGCCACAGACATATCAAGCATACCACCTTATGTGAAATGATTCTTTCGATAAGCACGCACCCATAATTCATTACAATTGGCAACTACCTCATTTATTAGCATTAAAGCGCATAACCAAGTGTCAGCTTAGGGAAAATACTTTTCTTGAATAACGCGCCCGAAAAATCTGCGATGAAGCGATTTTGCGATTTGCTTCGCAACATCGCAGATCGCAACATCGCAAAATTGCAATATCACAATATCGCAAAATTGATCGCTCGTGACATCGCATTATAGTATTATCGCTGCATCGCGAAATCGCAATATCGCAATATCGCAAATCGCAAAAATGTTATGTATCACAGACTTTGTTAACCTGTTTCCTGCAAGATACGATCTTGCGATCGGCGTTATTGCATATCGGCAAATTTTAAAGTGTTTCATGTAAGTTATGCTAAATGTGATGTGATATTTGTTTATTATCACATATCGCAATCTCACAAATGTTGGAATTGTGCTTGTAAGGTGGCATCTCGCTATCTTATGCGATGCGATATTTCCTAAGGAATGATTTTATTTTACCTTATCATAAAACTTAGTTTTTTTTGGATTTTCCAAGAGGGTTTCCTAAGCTTATGATGGTAATTTTATTTGAAAAGGAAATTTAAACACTATTTTAATTTTTTAGATTTTTAACTAAGGGTCCCCACTTATTTAGTATTAGGAATAACACTCAATAAGAAGGGGGGTTGTTGTTGGCCACAACAATTGGCGATTCACTTGGAAGGACCAGTTATCTCTACTGCTTTTTGAATTTTCAAAACTTCCAAAACATAAAATTTTCCAGAAAGTTAAACTTTATTATAGAAAGATAAAGTACATTATATTCTAACCTGTCAATGACATTTTGTTTCAACTATTTTCAACTTTGATAATTTGCTGCCTCAAGCTAGTCCTTGTATTTACATCAGTCATTACTTAGTTTGTAAAGATAAAACAAAATCTTCTCTATAAACTAGTTTTAAATATGCTCATTTGTCGTAGGTAGAGCCTCTGCTACCAGTAGGCGTTTATAGCCTCGACAGGGTTACCTGTTACCCAGCAATGATCCTGTATCCTACTTAAAGAAACCCACAATTCTTAAAGAAGAATCCATATCCACACTTTCTACTTTCATTTTCTTTTTATTCTTAAAGAGCAATGTCTTGGTTTGATGGCCAATTTATGACAC
Source organism: Pinus tabuliformis (assembly GCA_031772625.1). Lineage (NCBI taxonomy): Eukaryota > Viridiplantae > Streptophyta > Pinopsida > Pinales > Pinaceae > Pinus > Pinus tabuliformis. The sequence goes on along the minus strand of CM062816.1, from coordinate 734,201,252 downwards.
AGTCATTCATTGATTTATAACTTTGCTAAACAAGCTGGCTCGTGATGAGACCCCTTTCCTTTTGATTGCAACAATCTTGAGACTTTGCCCTGTTGTGGTATGCAGTATTGGCAAAGTCAGCAAGTTATAATATCTGTGATTATGATAAGCTGGCTCGTGATGAGACCTCTCAGTCTTTAAGATAAAGTGTATCCTTGGATTGTTCCTCTGAAAGTTGTGATTTCCTTAGTAGGGAGGAAGTCATTGTTTTCTTAAGATAGCTCTGGATGACAATAGTAGAGTTTTTGGAAATAGCTGTTCTACAGAGAATCTTTATTTTGTTATTGATACTTTCCATTGCACTGATATAAAACAATTTCTCACAAAAGGTTGTTTTCATCACATTTTATGAAGTTGAAACTAGTATCATATATAGGCTAGAGTTTTTAATTGTATCTTTCAATAATAAAAATCAATTTTTCAAAAGATTTGCTATTTATACAAGCGAAAAGATAAAAATTTGAAAGAGAATAGGTGTCTTTTTCATAAATGCCTATCGTAACCATTCACAACTGGTTTTATTATGAAAATAAAAACAACTATTCTACAAAAATAGAAGACTGATCTTTTATGGAAAATATTTCTTGAGAATTTGACCATTAACAGGTAGAGAATCTCTTTTCCCTGCTAAATCTTGTAACATGAAGGTCGATGGACCTCTGATTTCTACAATTTGAAAGGGACCAAGCCACATTATTTGAAATTTTGTATGTTTTCCCTTTTCCTCATGAGCCTTGTCCCATTTTAAAACTAAATCTCCTATCCGAAAATCTTTTCTGGATACCATATTGGAATCAAAAGAGGCTTTCACCAATGCTTGATGATGAGCATGAGTAATCTTAGCCCTTTCTCGTTTTTCTTCTAATTTAATTAATTGCAGCTACCTAAGTTGTAAAGAAGAAGTAGGTACTTCATTGATGTGCTGAACTAAGGCTAAAGAGGGAATTGCCAGATGCATTGGAAGAACCACTTCTTTCTCATAAACTAAATTAAAGGCAGAAGTGTCGATAGAGGCTTTCTGTGTTATTCGGTCTACCCATAAAGCATATATTAAAGACTTATGCCAATTTTTATGATTTTGGTCAATGGTTCACTTGATGATTCTAATTAAGTTCTTATTTGTGGATTCAGCTAACCCATTCCCTTGTGGATAATAATTGGCTGAGTATTTAAGTTTGAAACCTCTTTTGAGTGCAAACTTAGTCATTGCATTACCAGAAAAGTATGATGCATTATCAAACATTAAAGCGGAAGGAAATCCAAACCTGGTGATTATGAACTGATCTATGAATTCAATGATATTTTCAGCATTATCCGTCTTGAGTGGAACTGCTTCTACCCATTTAGTAGAGTAATCTGTCGCTGTGAGGATGTATCTATGCTGTTTAGAATGTGAGGAACAATCTCACCTATTATGTCTAATCCCCACTGATCGAAAGGCTGTTCGATGGTAACTGGTTGCAGTGGAAAGGATGGTTTCTTTTGTCTTCCAGCAGTAGTTTGACAGATTTGACATTTTCTTACATAGTTATGTGCGTCTTTGAATAATGTGGGCCAGTAATAGCCTACGCGTAAGATCTTATGAGCAGTTGCATTTCCAGCGTAGTGTCCGCCTGCTGGCCCATCATGGAGTTCCTGCAAAATTTTTTCAGCTTCAATTTTCTCAAGACATCTAAGTATAACAGAATCATAATTTATTCTGAAAAGAACGTCATTTACAAGTTGATATTGTTTGGCTTTTATCCTCAGGGCTCTTTTCTTGGTGTCATCAAGGTTTGGGGGAGCATAACCATTCTTTAAATAATAAATAATATCAGCATATAATAACTCAACATCGTTTAGGCTTACCTCATACACTTGTACTTCTTCAGATGGATTTTCGAGCATTAGCGATGCCCCTGCAAGAAATTTGCAAAAGCCTTGACCTTTTACAATGTTTACTGGTTTGATTTCTACGTCGTATTATTGTAAGGCAGTAACCCAATTTGCCCTTTTCTCACCCACATCCTTTTGTACTAGAAGACTTCTTACTGCTGGAAATGGTACTATGATCTTGGTATGTGTCTTAAGTAAGAAAGGTCTGAAATATTTAATTGCTTTAAAAACAGCATAGGCTTGTTTCTCCACATCTGAATAATTCAGTTCAACACCTTGTAAATTGGAACTGAAAAAAGCAATTAGGGCTTCCACCTTCTCTTGATTTGCTTGAGTGAGTATCACAGCATATGATCTATTTGAGGCAAAGGTATACAAAATAAAAGGATCGGAAAAATTTGGAGTTGCTAACGATGGAGCATTGATAATGGCTTGTTTGATCATATTGAAAGCCTCATGTTCATCTTGGCCCCATTTAAAGTTTGCATTCCTTTTAATCATGGCTTGTAGAGGAGACACGATTCTAGAAAAATATGGAACGAATCTCTTTACAAAGTTGATCTGGCCAAGGAAAGATTGCATGGCTTTCTTATTGTGAGGTAGGGGAACTGCCGAAATTTCTTTGATTCTGTCAGGATCAATGTGAATTCCAAATTTTGACACTATGAATCCTCGAAGCTTTCCTTCACTTAATGCGAAAAAGGATTTTTTCGGGTTAAGCGAAATTCCATACCTTAAACAATGTTGGAAGATTTTTTTTAAATCCCTGAGGTGGTCATTTTGTTTCTTGGAATAAACAGTAATATCATCGAAATAGATTACTACTGACTTATTAACTAACCCTTTGAATGCAATGTCCATGGCTCTTTGAAATGTGGCACCCGCGTTAATCAAACCAAATGGCATCTTTTGATATGCGTATGTGCCCCATTTAGTTCTGAATGTAGTTTTCAATTGATCGTTGGGATGTACTAGCACTTGGTTGTATCTTGAGAACCCATCCAAGAATGACACTAATTCTGAGCCCGCAACTACTTGCAGTATTTGTTCCATGGGAGGTAAGGGAAAATTATCCTTTTGGCAGGCCTTGTTAAGGTTTCGAAAGTCAATGCAGATTCTGATATCTTCGTTTTTCTTTCTAACAGGTACCATATTGGAGACCCATTTAGAATGTCTAACGGGAAAGATTATCTTGGCTTTCAATAACTTGTTGAGTTCAGTTTTGATCTGATTTTCTAAATTAGGATGGATCTTTTTCAACTTCTGTTGGACAGGTTTTTCATTATCAATCATTGGGATAGTATGTTGGATGATGGAGGTGTCGTATGTTTTGAGTTCATCGTAATTCCAAGCAAAGACACTTTTGTATTTTTTTAAGAGACGAATATATGCTAATTTCTCTTCAGGGGCTAGGCCAAGGCCTAGGTTGATATTTTGTGGTTTGGCATCAGTTCCTAGATTTACTGATTCATAATTCAAAGTTGAACTTTGGAGTTTTGAATTGGTAGATCTTTTGAATCGATCTTTCAAATCGTAAAGGTCTTCTAATTTGACTACCAATTTAGGTATAGCATTTTTAGTACTATCCTGTTGCAATTGTTGGTCATGCTGGTCTTCGTCAATTATTTGATTGGTGTAGGATCCTTCAGATGTGAGAAAACTCACGATATCAGGATCGTCATTGAAAATCCTCCAATTGGTGATGTTATCAGGAATAGATGGTCTAAAAATTAACTCAATTGAAAATCGGTCAGGGCTAAAATCTTCTGAAGGAATGAGCTTGGAAGCTATGTTGGCTAAGAGGTCTGCGCTAGCATTCTGGAGTCTAGGAATTGACGAGATATTAAATGCTATAAAATGTTCAGTCAGATCTTGAACTAAAGATTGGTAATGCTTTAAATGACCTGATAAACAGTGTATAGTATTGCGTACCTATCTGATTATTATTTCAGAATCTCCAAAAACTTGCAGGTATTTGACGCCTAATCCGATTGCCTTGTACAAGCCTTGGACTAGAGCTTCATATTCTACGGTATTGTTGGTGCACTCGAATTCAAGTCTGCAGGTTAACATGGTTTTATCTCCCTCTGGGCTTACTAACACACATCTTGCTCCTGCTCCTTCGTTAGACTTAGAACCATCAAAAAATAATTTCCAAAACAAAGATTTATTTACAGGACTATCTATAAAATTAATGCATTTAGAACTATCTATTTGAGAAAAATTTTGTACTTGAGACAAAACAGAATGTTCTAAGTAAGGTGAAGTATGAGCATTAAAATTTCCTAAGAAAGAATCTACTGAATAGTTGCCAATGATGTTAGAATTATATGCTACTGGTTCATTTTCTCCCTCGAGTTCCGTTACTATGTATTTCTGATGTCGTTCACGTTCAACTTTTATTTGGTTTGGTTTACCATTATAAGGGAGACACATATGTCACCAGTCAGTTGCAAAGTATCCATGAAGTTTTTCTGACCAATCTCTGCTAAGAATTAAGCCATAAAATTCGGGAATATCAGCAACCAAAATGTCGATAACTTGACATACCTTCAGATTGGATGATAGTCTTATGGTAACTTGATTTAACTCACCAATCACTTCAAATTGCGATCGATCTAGCTGAACTATGCACACAAAAAAATTTTGTGGTTGAACATTCAATTTTGCACAAATTGATCTTGGCAAAATATTTGATGAAGCTCCAGAATCCACTAAGCAATTATGCACATTTTTATTGAAGATTTCATAAGTAAGGATAAATGGGGGAGTATGAGATCTCAATCTTCCTCCAATTAATGTGATATCGTTTGGATCAACTTTATTTATCATATTAGTTGGAGGTCTTCCCATATCATGGGAAGCTTAAGAGATTACAGCTGCTGGTAAAGGCACAACTGGCACAACATGTAATTCTTTCAAAAGTACTTTCTGTTGGTGTTTTAACTTGCTCAATTCAAAAAGAGTAATATTGGCCCTAGTCTTTTTCATGTCTTCAACAATGTTATACTCCATTTCATCCGAAACAATTAGCGTTTTAGATGGGGTAGATGTGTCTGTTTGGACTGGGCTGGTTTGAGTTGCTTTAGGTGATGTTTTCTTGGCTGTGACTTTATCCTTAGTCATTGAGCTTGCGCTCTTTGGCTTAGGCGTAGGCTGAGGAGGATCAAGTTGATTTCTACTACGAGTACTAACCGGGAATACCTCTTGATCTTCTTCATTTGGGAGGATGAAATCCCACATACCTTGTAATTCTACAACTTCTTCTTCATCGGTTTGCTCTTCAGTAGCATTTTCCTCTTCTTCTTCTTCCGATTCAACATTTGAAATAGAGTTAGGGGGTTTGGAATCAGTTGAAGGATTTCTTTTAAAAGGCCTGTATGGCTTTTTAGAAGAAGTTTCTTCCACTTGTTTCTTAATGTCGACCATTTCGTTAGACATGGTCTTTAAAACATTTTATAATCCTTCTAAATCAAATGGATCTTTGGGTTGCTTTTTCTTGGGGTCTTCTTTGAAAGAGACCTTCTTAGATTTTCATTCTTCCATCGCATTTTTCTTTTCTAAGGCCATAATACATTTCTCTACTGTTATTGCTTCTTTCATATTTTCAACTAAGGTTGTTTTGTTAGCCCTATCAACAAAGATTGCTAAGTTTGATGGTAAAGCAGTAATGTACCATTCACTTCGCACTTCTTCACTAGGCTGAGAAGCAGTAGGTACTTTGTTTCGGATTTTATTGAAACATAAATTGAAATCTTTGAAAGGTTCTCTTGACTTGGCCCTAAGGTTAGACAAGTCATTGATCAGTGTCACTGTAGACCTGTCATCACCAAACTTGTTCAAGAATTGTTCTTGGAAGATGTCCCAACTAGTAATATATCCAGATGGTAACGAGAAATACCATGATCCGGCTGTCCCTTGCAAAGTATAAGGGAAAAGTCAAACAACAACATCCTCATTAACAACTCCATTGAGATTTATGGATAGCATAAAGTTATTTATATGTTCTTCTGCTAGCATACTTGCCTCAGGGTTAAACTTAAGCAGCCATTTTTCAGGATGGGCTGGTATCTGACTCAAGTTTGCAGGCATTAAGACTACCCCTGGGTTATTCCATGGAGATTGGGCCATTGTTGAACTACTAACAGAAGAAAGTGCAGAAGATAATCCCTGCGGTTGAGAAGATGATGATATTATAACTCCAGATGGTTGAGAAGGAGTTGAGGAAGTTGCAATAGGCTGATGGACGATGATCTGAAGTGGAGGAGTGGATGGTTGACTTTGCGGTGAAGAGTTTGAGATGGATGATGTTGATGAAAGAGTCTCACTATCGAATCCTTTAGGAGACTTCCTCGCTCTCTTCCTAGAAGGTAGAGGTAATTCGGTTGGCTGAACACCAAAATTTTCGCTCTTTAACCTGGTAATAGGATGAGCAGGATTATATTGTGAAGTCACACTGCCTTGAGATTTATCAGATTTTTGAGGAGATATTGAAAATCGCTGAAGTTTGTGAATCAAAGATTCAACTTCAGGAGGTTCAATAGTAGATTGTTCTGAAATGTCAGGGTTTGTAGCAGAGGCTGTTGATCTAGCAACTTCTAACTCTGGATTTAAAGTTTCTGAATGCAATGGAGAAGTCAGAGGAGATGGTGAGGGCGATTTACTCTCAGAATGGTATTTAGATTTGGATTTGCTTACCATTCACAGTTCGAGGCCCTCCTTCTAGCACCAAATATGTTAAAGCCCCAAAAATCGGGTCTACAACAAGGGGGATACCCGCCCGGTCCGAACCTTGGTTGGTAGCTCCTTTTCCGTTTGGTATAGCGGGTCCGACTGGGGATATGGGACCAGTTTCCCAATTTCAGTGTGTGTGTGAGAAAGATGAATATTTCTGTTTCTAACAGTTTCTAAATGGAATACTTCTAATCTAATTCTAATCTAATAATAAGGAAATTATTATTCTAATGACAGAAATATGTAAATCTACACTAACCCGGGGTGTGATCTTTCTTCTATGCGATCTAAAATGATTTCAAACAACAACTGGTAATAAAGATCATTCAACTGTTCGGAGAAAAGAATTCAGTACAGATGAACCAAGTCATATAAAAAGTTAGACGAAACAGTTGTGCAAAACATATCGCATAATGAGCTATTCATACACTAAGCATAAATAAATAGCTATCACCGTACAAAAGTGCCAAATGATAACTCAGGCATTCATACATTAATATATAAATAACTGAACTTGAAATCACTCTAACACAAGGCAGAAATAGTTAAGAGATAGAAATACCATTTATAACTAGTCCTACTCATGAGCTTCAAGTGATCACGATTTATCTCTCCTTGATCAAATATCTACTAAGATTACAAAAGTGCAACATCAGTAGCAGATATCAAATGCAAACATCAATAAATCATGTTCCATTCATTCATCAAAACCTCCTCAGAGGGTACAGAAGTGCATGTTCTGGGGATAAGTTTTCGATAAATTTCAGGACCCCTCTCTAAATGCATGAGAAGGGTTTAAATACTACTAAACTAATTCTAAAAATAAATTATTACAAAAATGTAGATGCGGTTTAAATGACCGTCCTCTTTTCAGGAAAATAAAACAAAATTAAAGCTAAAATTAAATCTAACATTAAACTACTTCTGTATTTGGTCCTTGAAATCGCACGCATGAAACATCTGTTTGAGAAGAGTCGGCTGGCTGACTTCCACTTTTAGCTGAGCTGAGAAAACAAAATTGACAAGAGCTGGTGCCATTTTTTCGGCTGAATTGATGATACGCTTAACAATCATCCACTAGCTATGTGGCTTTACCAAGTAAGCCCAGTAATAATCCCAGTTCAACTTGGCTAACCCTTGAATTGCTTGTGCCTTTTCTTGAGCTCTCTGTTTCCAATCTGTCTGTAGTTTTACTTTCTTGCGATTTTTGGGACTGGTAGGTGACTGGGCAACTAACAGCTTTCCTTTTCTAGAAATTTTTCTCAGCGATGCGCATCGGAAACTACCTCCGTTTCTTGATTCGGGTTTCCTTGATGCGTTTTTCGCCTTTTGCGCTTTTTCCTTCCAACAGATATAAAGTTAAAAATTTGTCAAAGTAATACTTCTGTGAATTCTTGACCTTGAGTCTTAAACTATTTGTTTCTGATTTCTGCGTTGTCCAATATCCACTTGACCATGTCCGTGTATGGGAGGATTTTTGGCCTTGCTACTATCTGGTGTAAGAATGAGCAGGCTAGCTTTGAAAGGGATGTTTATGAAGAACCATTGAGCCCGCAGTAGCAACTACTTCCATTACTCTGGGATTTTCCTCTTCGAGCAAATTATACATGCCTTCCGACGTGGCTATTCCCGCGTCTCTGTTATAGGCCATGTCTGTATATAAGGGCGGCATTTCCTTTTCTTCTGAGCTCGGGGCTTTGCTTTTCTTTCCCATTTCAACCTCTGTATTGCTTCGTATCGGCCTCTGTTGTCCATTCCTGCAATTCACAAGTGAAGCGAAATTGAATGACAGGGAAGGGTGATGGGAAAAGTCTTAAATGCCGCAGACATATCAACCATACCACCTTACATGAAATGATTCTTTCGATAAGCACGCACCCATAATTCATTATAACTGGCAACTACCTCATTTATTAGCATTAAAGCGCATAACCAGGTGTCAGCTTAGGGAAAATACTTTTCTTGAATAACGTGCTTGAAAAATCTGCGATGAAGCGATTTTGTGATTTGCTTCGCAACATCGCAGATCGCAACATTGCAAAATCACAATATCACAATATAGCAAAATTGATCACTCGTGACATCGCATTATAGTATTATCGCTGCATCGCGAAATTGCAATATCACAATATCGCAAATTGTAGAAATGTTATGTATGACAAACTTCGTTAACCTGTTTCCTGCGAGATGCGATCTTGCGATCGGCGTTATCGCATATCGGCAAATTTTAAAGTGTTTCATGTAAGTTATGCTGAATGCGATGCGATATTTGTTTATTATCGCATATCGCGATCTCGCAAATGTTGGAATTGTGCTTGTAAGGTGGCATCCCGCTATCTTATGCGATGCGATATTTCCTAAGGAAAGATTTTATTTTACCTTATCATAAAACTTAGCTTTTTTTGGATTTTCCAAGAGGGTTTCCTAAGCTTATGATGGTAATTTTATTTGAAAAGGAAATTTAAACACTATTTTAATTTTTTATATTTTTAACTAAGGGTCCCCACTTATTTAGTATTAGGAATAACACTTAATAAGAAGGGGGGTTGTTGCTGGCCACAACAGGTCCACATAAAATAAAATATAACACAACCAACCCCAGATGTTCTCTTATTGACAATTTTCTCTAAGAAACGGTTCATTGCTTACCATCAACATTAGGATCATTCTATTACCATAATAATGGTCAACAACTTTGATTCATGGTAAATCAACAACATCACTTGGTTAACATAATTATGGTTGGTACCTTTGACCTATGTTGTATCATCACCATAATGTCAGTCGATACTTCTAACCCATGGTACATCATTCACATCAACTAGACATCAAAATTCTAGTCGGTACCTCAAACCTACAATGTATCGTCACCATCATCTTGGTCGATAATCTTGACCTAGACTAATCTTGGTTAAACATTAATCTAGTTAATATCTTTGACTCGTGGTGAATCTCCAAATGCCTCACTCTTCATGAGTAATTATGGGCTTGATTCTAAATGTGCTCACTCAACCTATCTAGATATTTTGAACCTGGTGTTGAAAGGCACCCACTCAACTGAGTGATTCTAGGCCTCTAGGACCATTCTTCCTAATTCTAGTCAACATAATTGACACAGGAAGGATGATTGTCCTCTGCCAAACCATTCTCCCTAATTCTTTACCTAGAGAGAATGATTGTCCCTAAATAAGCTAGCTATATTGATGTGTCAATCCACTACTTGTGGAAAGTATCATGCTCAACAAGTCGTCACTTGGAGAAATTCACTAATTATCCAAGTTATCACTTGGAACCTAGTCAACACCTATGACCTATGGTGAAACCCTAGGCTATTACTATTCGTACATGTTAATTGAATGGAAAATTTCATGTCTGATGCTAGAGGCACTCACTCACCCACTTGGGGAGAAATTTGGGCCTTGATGCTCTCTGGGCCATTCTCCCTAGCCACATTTTGTGGCCCCTGGTCAATACTTTTACCTGACTATATTATGACCTAGGAAGAATGTCTACCCCTTGATGCAACAACATCAGCATGAGGTTCCAAAGATAGAGAAACCATCTAGGATAGCTTTAGAGAGGGGATCTATGAGGACATCAATTGATCCTTGTTGATTAGATGATGAGATTCCATTACTCCATTGCACCATTGGTTGTAATAACATTTCCTTAACAACCATACCTTTGAGACTTTGATGAAATGGGTAGCTATGTGTTATGTTACAAATCACACCTTTCATCTAAAAGGGACTTGATTACAACCCAACTTTTAACTCGAAACATATCCTTAAAAATTTGATGTTTGCTAAAATTTCCTCTCTAAAGTCCATGTCTACCCATGAATGCATATGTTGCAATACACTAGCACTTCACCTAATGAATTTGAAATGAAATACTACTAAAGCAATTCCACTATATCTTAGCAAATTATAACCCCAAAAATGTAGAGGGAAGTTAATCCACCTTACCTAGATGAGCAACATGGAGAAGCATTTCAAAGAGGGGTAAAAAATTAGAGTATAGAATTTCATGTAGAGATCAAAGCTACCCTAGAACCATTGACCAAGGCTTCCCTAGAACCGTTGATAAAAGTTCAAGTTGCAATTTCTGTCCTCAAATAAGTGAAACTCTATTGTGAAAAATCCCTTGGCACAAGGATAAATATATGTTTCTTCCTTTATTTCTAATTTCCATGTGTAGGAAATCTATGAATCATACATTTGCAAGTTTTAGACTGGAAATTACTGAATTTACAAATCAATCCAATTTCTCTATAAAATGTTCATGATTATGGTACATTATTTTATATGAATATAATAAATGTTAATGCTTCATCAATCATACAAAATCATACAAATTGTTTGGATTCTACTAGAATCCACTAAGGTTTATTTTTATGACACATTCTTGAAACACAAACTAAAAATCCCCATTTTTGAAAATCAAAGCAATATGAAAATTATATATATATATATATATATATATATATATATATATATATATATATATATATATATATATATATATATATATATATATATATATATATATATATATATATATATATATATATCGAGAGAGAGAGAGAGAGACTTTGTACTTAAAACTAAGCCCAAGGAGCAAGTAGCCAACATAATAGAAAGGGAACCTTCAACAATGATAGAGGATGGAATAAAAGACTTGAAGGGGTCAATCATATAGCATAATGGCTAACGGCCAGTACCAAAGACAGTGAAATGGTCATCATTCCAAAATGTGAAACAATCATTTTACTTTTAATAATAAAATAATATCATAACCCTTAAAAGCATTAACATTAAATGAGAGTTCTTAATTCCATTAATATTTATAGCTAATAAAATATGATAGTCTTTTAAAAGCATTAAAATTAATATGAGAATTCTTAAATGAAAGCATAATATTTATAGCTATATATGAAGTCTTTGAAATTGAAAAAAAATATTGAATTTTAAAATGAAAGCATAGGAAGTGGTTATTATAGTGTTTCCTTTTATATATAAAATGATGATGTATTTGATTATAATCATTATGACATACATTATTAGAGTACATCTAATGCAACAATTAATACACAACCATAAACCCGACTCAATCACTCCATGAGATATGACATAGTAACCCAATAGTTCGCAGACAAAACCTCTAGTACGATGTCCAACTTTTGTCCATGTTGGAATGAAACATTCACTACACATTGAGAGCATTGTGAGCCCCATGACTTGGTCAAGGTGTAGTGAATTCAAGTAATGGGAACTTCATGGGGCCAGTAACTCCAAATCCTTCCTCCATGTTAAAATTGACCTCGCCCTCCGGAAGTGACCAGTCGAACGTGTGCACAAGAAGGGATACAATGTGTTTCATCTTAACGTATGCCATGTTCACAGCTGGGCACCTCCACCTCCTAGAGGAAGAGAATCTGAAATCATTCCCTTCGATATTTATATTGATCGTTGATCCATCTTCAAATCTTTCAGCCTTGAATTCGAAAGGCTCGTCCCACAATTTTGGGTCATGTGCAAGACCCTATATGTTTACAAACATAACACATTTAGAGGGGATTCTATAGCATGCGACATCCATAACCTCTTCATTAAGATGGGGATCCGTCAACGGAACTGATGGATGGAGACGAAGAGCTTCCTTCATGAGGAAATCCAAGTATGGAATCTGCCACATGTTAGGTTCATCCACCAACCAACCATCACCCACAACTTTGTATATTTCCCCTTGTAGTTTTTTCAAAACCCTCTCATTTTGAATCAGTTATGCCATCTCCTATTCAATTTCAGTTGTTGTGATATCTGTGCTAAACAAAAACACCTCCTAACACACGCAAACACAAATTTAGAATGAGTTGTAAATTTCAAAGTTTGAAACAAATTTAAGAAGCCTACCATCATTAATCCCAATAGGTATCTTTCTGAGCGCTGTTCTTGGCCTTAGAGGGACAACAGAATATGCACAAAAACCTTGGTCTCCTAGCTCATACTCACGTATGATTATTTTTCAAGGTCATGCCTATGGTTGTTTATAATGACCATGTAAACTAACTCCCATTTTTTGTTAGGAGCAAGGTCACTAATAATTAAGGCACCAATGAGAAGCACAACCCTTTTCACGTCTTCCATGAATGATTCCATTTTCTTCGCTATAGGATGGGGGATTGAGTATATTTGCTTCCAAATAGCATCCGAGATAATAAAATGAAACAGAGAGCAATCTCATCCTTGTTCAACAACCTATTGCAAAAATTCCACACTCAATTTTTCAATTTGAAATCCCCCAGGCACTAAGGTATTTGAAATCCATGGTGGAGATATAGCATTGAATGCATTTAAGTTCATTTGCATTGGCTTCAAGGAGTAAGAGTTGTGGAATAATTTTAAATTAGGAGAGCTATCAAGTTTCCAAAATATTGAAAGTATCAACGGAGATGGATGAGGGCCCGCTAGCGACGTCAACAAGCTTGAGCAACCTGCAATCGAGATAAGCTCGACGATTAACTATGGTCACCATGGTCAACCATTGTGAACCATAGTTGACTCTAGTTATTTGACCATCGTCAACTATGGCTAATCATGTTCAACCATGGGAAATGTAGGTCAACCATGGTCAATCATGGTCATATTTGGTCAACCATAGTCACCATAATCATCCATTAAAATCCATGGTGAACCCATGCTCAACATGGCCAACAATGGTTAATATGGTTAAACATGGTAAAACATGTTCAATGGTAGCCATTCATTATCAATATAGAAAACCATGATATATCATAAAATACTATGGTGATCCGTGGTCAAATTAGATAAACCATGTTCACCCATGGTTAAGCCATGCTCACCCACAGTCAATGTTTAAAAATGTTTAATAATATCAATATTAATATGGTTTAAAACACATTTGTTTATTAATGCATTTGTTTATATTTGATTATGTTAGATTATGTTTGACTATGCTTAACAATCAACACTCTTCAACTTCAAGCAAACATAAGAAAATTTTCTTACTATTAATTAATAATAATAGTCAAACATAGTCGACCACATTAGCCAAACATAGTGAGACAAAGTCAACCTTTATAATCAATGTTTAAATAATTATCGTGATAAAAAATAGTCAACCCTATGTTTACATATTTAAGAGTAGTAATACTTGTTCACTCATAGTCATCCTTAGTCAATGTATCTCAACCATGTTCAATTATAGTCAACTATGGTTGTATAAAGTGAAACATTGTTAACCTTAGTCAACTAAGTTTTCGCTTGGTCGAACACAATCAAGATTTAAAAAGGTTTTAGAATAAAAATATTAATATTAATAAAGTTGACTAATAATAACCACAATAATAGCAATGTGACATCAGAATTGTACATAAATCTATCCATGCCGCAATGTGAAAAACATTATCGCAATGTTGCATTACATTGTAATTTATCCAACCCCACAATGTGACATTACAAAATTATTTCACCATATTTACTCATGTGGTTAACTATGTTTGACTATGAACACTCTTCATCCTTGGTCAAAGATAATCACCTATTAATATTATTAATTAATTTAATAATAAAACATGTTGTGACATCATAATGGTACATAAATCTATTTGACGTCACAATGTGACAAACATTGTCTTAATGTGACATTGTATTGCAATTTATCCAACATCACAATGCGACATTACAAAATTAATTAACCACATTTACTAATGTGGTTGACTATTTTTGACTATGTTTGAATATTAACCATATTTGATCAAATTTGGTGAGCCCTATATTAACCATATTTAAAATTAGTCGACCTTGTTCACTCATAATTGTCTTCTGTCAAGTTAACTTGACCATATTCAATTATAGTTAACCATGGTTGAACATATGCAAACATTTTCAACCTTAGTTAATTAAGGTCATCATTGGTCGGTCATAATCAAGATGTAATAATATTTAAAAATAATAATAATAATACTAATAAAGTTGAATAATAATAATAATATGAGTAGGAACCTTTAGGTTGAATGTGGTTCTCGTAATTGAAAGGGAATTATGGAACTCTGGAACCTACACGAAAAGGGTTAGGGTTTTTGTTACTGCAGACATGCTGAATCCTGCCCTCCTGTTGCTGTCAACCTGAACTAGCTACTTTCCCTTGTACCAGTCGCTGACTTCATTCACTATTCTCCCCGTTAACGGCTTCATCTCCTAACCCGTGAGTCCGTTCTACGGTTTTACCTGCCTTCCCTATCAGCCTTGGTACATTGCAACGGTTATTCTCATTCTTCGGAGGCACTTGGCGAGTTTACTTTGGGAGCACCTATGGATTTGGATATGGAAGACTACTCAGAGGACCCATTGGAAGGTGTCTCATTTTGGGAAACTCCACATGCGACCACGGAAGGTCTGCTACCCTACAGTTGCGACTTATCATGTACCATAGCCACCCTACCCTCGATCTCGGGGCCCTCCTGCTCAACAGTGACTTTCCCTGAGCCCCTCTCATCCTGGTTGGCTACCTACACTGCTCCCACATCGCCATCCTCAATCAATTTTTCATCTGGCTATATTAACCCTAATCTTGCGGTCGTTTCCTTGGGTTATCCTCCTTCACCCCCGTCAGCCTGTTCCAATAACCATCTCCCTGTTATCCCCTTGAACTTAGAACAAGAGCCTTCACAAGTGCCTCCTTCATCCGCTCCCCTATCTGGGAGATACACCGACGTCCCTCCTCTCTCGGATGCCTTTCCCACTGAACTGACTCCAGCCCCTGAGCTCCCTCACACAGACCCTACCCTAAGCAAGGTCTGGTAGGATGCCATAGAAGCAGGGCACCATCCGAGCAAGAAACACAAGTGCTTCAAATCCAGAACTGAGGACGTCATTATTCAAATTGGAGAGGATATTTAGTGGGGAGACTCAATGGATACAATGGAGCGAGTCCTGGTTGGAATGATTTGAGGAAGGAGCTATATAGTGGCACGATTGAAGCTATGGACATCGGAGGTTTGGGGGAAACACCTAGCCAATTTACCCTTCGTCCAAACATTTGTTCGAGGTTGGTTCACTCTGTGTTTTGCTAGAGGCGAGCACACGAACTGGGTCCTATCTTCATTCTGGAACTTTGAACAAGCCCCAGTCCTCTTGCATAGATGGAACCCCCTCTTCAACCCGCAACGTGAGCAAATAGGACTTGGGCCAATATAGGTCCATCTACCAGGTCTTCCTCTACAATTTTGGTCCAAGGACATCTTTCGGTGCATCAAGAATTCCTTGGGCACCTACCTGGAGCACGAAAAATCATATTTATCCATTGGGATAATGGCGTATGCGAGGATATTGGTGCACCTAGACACGAGAGGGGGTCTAAAGGAGCACATTACCTTACAATGGAAAACCTTCTCCCAGTTGGAGATCCTAGATTACGAAGGGGTGCCCTTCCATTGTAGAAGATGCCATAAGGTAGGACATCTATTTAAGGATTTCCCTCTGATCATTAAGGCGTGAGTAGGGGGGAAAGATAAATCTATACCTTCTAAGGATCCTCAAGCCATGGAGAATCCTCCCTCATCTGATGCTGCTGAGACCCACACTGTTCCGGTTGTAGCAAGGAAAAAACCTATAAAAGAGGCTGTGAAGAAGTGAGGGAAAGCACCTTATCGGCACCCCTCTCCTCCTCTGACCAGGGCAAGGGAGGTTGCTGGGGTTGCGAAATCCTCGAGTATGTTAGATTATATCTCCTCCTTTGTTCATCTTTATTCCTCATCTAATTGTTTGGATTTTACTTCGATTAATTCTCAGGCCTCTGCTTCCTTTTCATCGTCTCCCATTACCCTGACATGCTCCCTTCATCCCCCACCCCCCACTCTCTCAAGTACCCCTCCTTCCTTTCTGGAGAAGGCCCTTGCTAAACCCTTTTCCTCTGACCTCAAACCCCCATCACCCCGATGCCCCCTCCAATCTTGAGTACGTTCACAAGCCCCTGATGCCAAGGGCATTGGACTGGACACTCCCCCCCTTCCCCTGAAGTAGCCTTGAGGTCGACCTTCCTCCTTCTTTAAAGCTATTTTGTGGGCCAGGGAGGAGATAGCTATGGAAAGACAACACTTTATCGAATGGGCAATTAGAGCATTGAATACTGAGGATTCTCCCCCTCCATGAATATGATATCCTTTAACTGTCGAGTGTTAGCTAGCCTTGGGAAAAAACTAGCTCTTCCTAAACTTTTGAACTCTGAACAAATCGATGTCCTTTTCCTTCAAGAAACTCTAGGCCTTGCAAATGTTGTCACCCACTTTCTCGAGTCATGGCTCCATGGATGGACTATAAAAGAACTTGATGTTAATGGTCGATCACAGGGAATGGCCCTAGGTATTAATTCCCACTCTATAAAAGTCTGTAATATTTGGGGGAGTTTTGGGCACATGGGGGTGGACATATACTCACCTGAACTTGGGACTGAGATCAGGATCATTAATGTATATGGACCTTGCCAAAATCGGGCAGAATTTTGGAATCATTTGCTTAACTCTGATATACTACAACAGGACAATATAATCCTGGGAGGGGATCTAAATTTCTCCATTGGCTTCACAGAATCCTGGGGATAACATGCCCAGATTTACCCTCTATCTACTTTTTTTTAGAACAATATGGAGGACCACAACCTTATTGATATCCCTTTAGCCAAAATTCAGTCTACCTAGAGGAACAACAGAACTGGATCGGATAGTCTTGCTAGAAGGCTTGATCGCTTCCTCATAAAGGAGTGTTTGCTGAACTTGGGACTCAAATATCGACAATGGGTTGGATCTGGGGGCCTATCAGATCACCAGCCGATATACATTGAAATCAGAGGAGGAATGAATAAACCAAGAGCCCCCTTCAAATTCAACTCCTCCTAGCTACGAGATGCTGAATACACATGAATGGTGTCTGAATATTGGAAGGCCCATCCCCTTCTTGCTAATGGGAACATTGTCGAAGGATTTGCACACAATCTGAGGGAACTAAAGAGTATATCAAAAATCTGGGCACACAATAAGAGAGTACAGGAAGACCTAATCCTAAAAGCAACAAAAGAAGAGATCATGGCCTCCAAAAATGAACATGAAGGGATCTACTCCTCTCAAGAGCATAAATATAGGATTACTGCCCTTCCTTCCAGGAGAAGTAAAATTCTAAAAGACCGAGAAGAAATTTGGAATTTAAGAAGCAGAGCTATCTGGCTGACCAAAGGGGATGATAATACGAAATTTTATCACAAGTTCGCGAATGGGCGTACAACCATCAAAACCATCTAGAAGCTAACAAATGAGCAAGGACACACTGTGAATACCTTCCCGAACTTAGTAGCCTTGGCCTCATCTCACTTCAAGAAAATTTATAAGGCACCCCCAAATGCTACTCTAGCTGAAGTCATGCGCACAGCACAACTATTCCCCAGATTTGTAGATCAGGAAGATGCTTTGGACCTGACCAGGGAGGTCACAATGGGGGAACTCGAGGCCACATTAAAATGGTTCAAGCGAGACAAGAGCCCGAGACCAGATGGATGGTCAATAGAATTCTACTTGGCTTTCTTCGACACCCTTGGAGAAGATCTTCTAAAAGTTATAGAAGATTGTCGGATCAATGGGAAGATGTATGATGCCTTCAACTCCACCTTCATAGCACTCATTCCCAAATCAGAAAACCCTACCACTTTCGACGACTTTCATCCCATTTCCTTGTGCAACTACATATACAAAATCATAGCCAACTGCCTTCGACCAATCTTGTCCTCCCATATTTCATCTGAACAATTTGCATTCCTGCAAGATCAACAGATCCATGAGGCTGTTGGGACTGCACAAGAAGTCATGCATTCTATCTAGATGAAGAAAATGAAAGGTATGATTCTAAAGGTAGATCTCTCAAAAGCATTTGACAGAGTAAGCTGGCTCTACATAAGAATGCTTCTAACATTTAGGTTTCCCTTATGAGTTTGTAAAATGGATCATGTGCTGTATTACTAATGTCACCTTCAGTGTTCTTGTAAATGGGGCGGCATCACCCTTTTTTCACTCCAAAAGAGGACTCAGGCAGGGTTTTCCTCTTTCCCCTTTACTCTTTCTACTCATTATGGAGGGGCTCAATAGACTTATTAAAGAGGAACACATCAGGGGAAGGCTCAAAGGTATCAAGATTAATGACAGATGCATCCTGACACACCTGCTCTTTGTGGATGATGTACTGATTTTCCTCAATGGGAGCATTGGGGACCTGACCTCAATGCATAACATTTTTACATTATTTCAAGTGGCCATAGGAATGGTTACAAATGCCTCTAAGTCTACCATAACAATCACTAGGTGCTCTCTCCATGAGACTCAATTTTCCCTGCACAGATTCCCTTATACTCTACTACACATGGAAGATGGTCTAAGGTATCTGGGATATAGACTAAATCCCCATGGCTATAAGATAGCAAATTGGATTTGGCTAATAACCAAGATGGAAAAGAGACTCAACATCTGGTACCACAAGTACCTGTCTAGAGCAGGTAGACTGGTACTCATCAAAGTTGTTCTGGAAGCCACACTGGTGTACTGGATGTCTCTGGCTTGGATACCCAGAGGTATACTATCTAGAATACAAAATCTCTGTTGTAGGTTTCTATGGAAAGGAAGTCAACCAGGGAGAATATTTGCATGGGCCAAATGGGAGGCACTTGCTCTCCCAAAGAAGTGGGGTGGATGGGGCATAAAAAGGATGGATGACTTTTCTACAGCTTTGGCGGCCAAGCTTGGATGGTAGCTAATTACCTCCAATAGCTTGTGGACTAAGGTTGCAATTTCAAAATACATTGCTCCCATAAGCTTGATGGACTGGCTCTGACAGACACAGGGAAACAAAGTTGGCATATCAATCATCTGGAAAGCTGTACTAAAATCGATGTCCATCATCCGCGGAGGACTCACATGGAGAATACAATCAGGCACATCAGTAAGAATAGGGGTAGACCCATGGATCGGTTGTGGAAATACACACAGGCTGCCTGTTGAGCTTAAGGACCACCTCAATAATAGGGGTATTACCCATATAAGCCATATTGCAGACAGAGAGCACTCCACTTTTACACAACAAGCTTGGAAATCTGGTCGAGCACTACACATTCCACAACCCTGGATTCATCATTGGGTGGAATATATAGAAGCTCTTACTGAAGCTCATATCAGAATTGTGGAAGGAGAATATGAGCTAATCTAGGCACCTGCAAAGCATGGGAGATACTCCCCCAAAGAAGGTTATCTAGTCATAATTGATACCCACAGACCACTAGTATATGAAAATTGGTGGAGATGCATGTGGAAGTTAAAGGCGCCCCCCAGGACTCAGCTACTCATGTGGGCTATATTGAAGAACAAGATCCCCACAGGCGACAACTTAATAAAAGGAGCTCTACATGGACCCTTCTGGTGCTACTTGTTCATGAACAACAACGAGGATATTAACCATCTTTTTCTCACATTCCCGGCTACAAAGGAGCTCTAGAATTCCATTCTATTGAACATGCCCACACTATGTCAATGGTAGGGTCTGACCATGAAGGATGCCTGGGACACTTGGTGGATTGCTGCCACTCCGAAAAAAGCCATAAATATGCCACTCCTCATCTGTTGGACCATTTGTATAGCCCTCAACCGATTAATCTTTAAGAACATTACCCCCCATTGGCCCTCTATTTCAGCTCACATTCTATCAGACTATCAGAACATTCCTGAGGAAGAATCAAACACCACTCCCAGGCACATCACCCCTAAAAGCATAAATCACTCATTGCCATGGGCATACTTCAATGGCTCATCTAAGGAGAATGGCTGTGGAGGCAGAGCCATTCTACACCTGTCTGGATCTCATCATTTTCATATACAAATGGGCCTGGGGCGAGGCACAAATAACTTTGCTGAACTTATCACAGCCAAATATGTCATTAAGTATGTCCCGAAAAAAACAATGCAGGAATCTAAAATTATTTGGGGACTCAAAACTTGTTTGCAATTGGATTAATAAAACTGCTAATTGCTCTGCATATACTTTGAGACATATCTTGGACGAGACTCATCGACTCATCACTCATTTTGACACTTTTGTTTGTCACCATATATACAGGGAACACAACACAACTACCAATTTATTATCCAAGGAAGTAGCGCACAGGCCTGTCGGGACTTGGATGATCCAGGAACAGAGGGATGGTGCACATTATCAGCACTATCATAGACCTTTCATGGACCTTACAGATTAAACTGGCTCAGATGGAGCCTGCTTATTTTTGTTTATGTAAATATTTTTAATGTTTATAATTATTCAGACTTGCAAAACGACTGTCATATAATACTCTCTGTGTAGAGCATTTTTACTGAACTATTGATGAAGTACAGTGTCTCCTTACGTGGAGTACACCATTTTTGACACCTCATACTTGCTAGGCTTTATGCCTCACATATAGCATATGATTTTACATCTACAAAATGTAATTTTCTTTCACTAATTAAAATTACGACTTTTTCCAAGGGAAAAAAATAATAATAATATGAGTAAGGAACTGTATTATTATTATATGATTGAATATAATATTAATAATTGACCATGATCAAACTCAATCAGCCTTATAACATTATTATTAATATTAATAAAGGTCAATAATATAATAATAATAAAGTTGAGAATGGCTATATTATTATTATTATATGATTGAATATATTATTAATAGTTGACCATGATCATACTTCGTTAACCCTATAATAATATTACTAATATTAATAAAGTTGGTTAATAATAATATTATCATTAATATTGATGTTGAATTTATTATTATTATTATTATTATTATTATTATTATATAAGATATAAAATTATTAATAGTTGACAATGATCAAACTTGGTCAACCCTATGTTTACCATAGCTAACAATTTTGAATCTTGTTCACTCACAGTCATCCTCCGTCAATGTAACTCAACCATATTGAATTACAGTAAACCATAGCACCAAACTCAATCAAGTCAACCTTGGTCAACCAAGGTCAACCTTTGTTGATCATAGTAAAGGTTTAAAAATGTTTAATAATAATAATATTGATAAGGTTAACGTTAACTCCCTAGGGTGTAGCTCAGTTGGTGATTGTCATGAAAATGAAGTCTTGTGATCAAGAGATCGAAGGTTCAATTCCCCAATACATAATTTGATCTACAAAGAGGAGGAAAGGTCAAAGGCCCTAGAGGTTATAATGGTAGCAATTGAAATTGACAACATGTCATGGAAGTACAAGATTAACCCAATTGTTGATTCCTCTCGATAAAAAAAGAGGAAGTTAATATTAATGTTTAATAAGAATAAGAATAATAACAACAATAATGTTGATTATATTATTATTATTATTATTATATGATTGAATATATTATTAATAATTCATCATGATCTACCTTGGTCAGCCCTATACTTATCATAGTCAACAATAATCAATCATGTTCATTCATAGTCATTCTTATTTAATGCAATCCAACTATATCGAATTATAGTCAACCCTAGTTGACCAAAATCAATTGAGGTCAACCGTGGTTGGTCATAGTCGAGGCTTAAAAATATTTAATAATAATAATAATATTAATAAAGTTAACTATTAGTAATAATAATAATAACAATAATAATATTAATATTAAGGTTGACTATATTATTATTATATGATTTTTAATATTAACAATAATAATAGTATTACTATTGTTGATATTAAAAACATTAATATTAGTAAGCCCTAAGGGTTAGCTTAATTGATCAAGTTCTTGTTGTTAAGGCACATGTACTATTGAAAGGTCACAGGTTCAATTATATCAACACACTTTTGTTCAGGCTCCATAGTTGAGCTTATAGGAAGTGATCCCTTCGAATGGATCTTCCTAGTACAAATATTCCATGGACGTAGTAGTCACCAATCTCCGGAGTCCCTGAACCACATAGAAAAAAAAAAAAAAACATGTTAATATTAATATTAATAAGGTTTATCAATAATATTAATGTTAGTGTTTGTGAATAAGGTTTAATATTTAATAATAATATTAGTGTCTGTAAATAAGGTTCAGTAAAATTGACTAATAATAACAATACTAATAATAATATTAAGGTTGACTATATAAGGTGACCATAGTTAGCTATGGTCACCATGTTTTACTATGGTTGACCATAGTCAACTATTGTAGCTTGTAGATAACTATGGTCAACATGGTCAACCATCATCAACAATAGTCGACTATATGCATGTTGATTAACAATAGTCAACCATCAACTTTAGTTAGCCATCATAATTCATTACCAGTAATGGTCAACGATGATCAACCATGACCAACCATGGTCATCTCTGGTTAACCATAGTCAACCATGGATAATGATAGTCACCCATGTTCAACATGACAAACCATGGCCAACCATGGTTAGAATGATAAACAATGCTTAACCTCAGTGAACAATGGTCAACATTAATGTAACATTGTTAAATTGATGTAACATTAATATGTTGTTACATTAATGGTTGACCATGGTCAAACTCAGTTAGTGCCAGCCAACCATATTCAACCTTGGTCAACCTTGTGAACCATGATTAAACTCATCAACCCTCTTCATCCACTGTCAATGATGCTCAAAAAATCCATCCCACACGCCAGTCATCAGCTAACACAAGCACATTAGTAAACGTGGTCGATATACATCAATCAACATCATTTTCCACCTTTTATATGTCAATCATCGTATGAAAGTAATGTGGCATATATCAACCACAATTACTAATAACACTGTGCTAGTAATAATCATTAACAATTTAATGGAAAATATTGCTTCAAAATGTTCAAATAAAACAATATGTGATGGGTTGAGAATAAAACTTAACCATTTTATGAAAATATATAATGATAATGAAATCATAAACTGATATTGCAATAAAGGGAGCTAGCATGACTCACTACTCGTTGGCTCTCTATTTATTCTATTCCATGGTATTGGCATGATTTTTTTTAACAAAAGGTATGGTAAAATCAAATTTGATTTCCATGTATTGCTGGTAGGGCTAGCCATTCACAATGATACTTCATGTGGATTCTGATTTCATATTTTGCTGTGAGGGCCAACCATGTGCAAAGCTACATCGTATCAAATCTGATTTCACGAAACAATTTTAATTTCATAGCTTTGCACGTTTGCTACGATGGCCAACCATGTGCAAAGGTACATCGTATCAAATCCAATTTCACCTGACATATTTCTGTGTGAAAGGCATCTTTAATTTTAAGTACAAAGCGAGTCTTTTTTAACTTGTTTACATTCCAATTCATAATTTGACCAGAGAGTAAATGGCACCCTCATAGAATCTTTAGAACGATGCTAATTTCCATCATGCTGTGAAAACATTTTAAAAAACTGGAAGCTCCTACGTCCATGGCTCTTGAAGTTTCATTGAACTCTCACTTTGTGATGATATCAAATTTATGTAAAATTGATGATATGATATCTTTTGGAACCCTTTGAACCTTTAAAAAGCTTACTGTTGTCATGCATATTTTTAATGTGATCTTTTCTCCTCACTAACCGAGAATAGGTATGTCACTTATGATATAAAATATTTAATTGTAAACTTGCTAGCATTTTATGGATCAAAATATATTTAATTATAAGGAATAATAACAAATTTCGACCTACTTAAATAGCCTTTTCTTCGACTGGAAACCTTTCAAATGAGATTATAATACTAAATTATATTATAATATAAAGAACACACAAAATTTGGATAACATATCCATTGCTTGGCGAAGGCTTTAATTTAGATTTAATTGAGTTACCTGTCCAAAGATGTTAGTGGAGCGCTAGTTTAGAAATCGTGAAATGAGAATTTGGGTTAGATTTATTAATATTAATAGGCTATCTTGTTATTTGAAAATATTAATACATTAAGAAAAGTTTTTTGCTAGTTTAGAAATCGTGAAATAAGAATTTGGCTTAGATTTATTAATATTAATAGGTTATTTTGTTACTTGCAAATATTAATATATTAAGAAAAGGTTTTTTTAGAAATTACATTTGAGAAATTTTAAGCCGATGTGTTTCAAACTAATAAGTGTGATTCATCATTAGGACTAGATGAAGAGGCACACTATGGCAAAGGATTAAATAAAAAGCAATGTAGAGGCCATAATTTTAAGTAACGGTTATATTTGAACAATAAAATTTAAATTATGATATTAATTTATTAATATATTAAAAAAAAATATTATTAAGTAACGACTATATTAAATGGCTGGTTTTTGAAAATTAATATTTAAATTATGATATTAATTTATAGAAACAAATATTAATAAGTAACGGCTATATTAAATGGCTAGTTTTTGAAAATTAATATTTAAATTAATTTATTAAAATCAAATATTATTAAAAAATTTTGTTACTCGGAAATAATCGAAAAAAAAAGTCACACTCCAAACAAGGAGGGAAGTCAAAAATTATAAAAAAATAGTCAAGGCCCTAATCTAGACAAGATCATTTAGTAATTAAAATTAACTAATGGAAATAAAATAAACTAAAATAAAAATAAATAATGGAAAAGAAACAAAATAAAACAAAAATATACACAACTCCCTACCTTGGTGAGACTTGTCGCTCGATTAATCAAAGGATTCGTGAGCATGTCACTGACATCAAGTAGGAAGGAACCAGCTCATCTTCTTCGTCAGAGCATGCATATAAATCTAAGCATCACATCTTCATTGAAGAGGTCCAAGTCGTTGCTAGGATTAGTCATTTCTGTCATTGTAAATTGAGGGAGGCCCTAGAAACGAAAAAAAAAAAACCCAATAATTTGAATAATGATGATGGTTGGATTAGTCAAAGTTGGGTCCCTGTCCTATCCTCCTAGTTTTTTAGGTTTCTTTTTGGGATTTATTTTGTTTGTTTTATCTATGTAGGTATTGGTGTCCTTTTTATAGTATTTATTGTTGATTTATTCTTCATTAGTTTTTATATTCTTTATCCCTTTTGTTTTTTTTAAGTATTTTATCATTCTATTCATTCCTAACACCTTTTAGTATTTTTGTGATTTGTTTACTGGGCACGAGCCCTACTTTATATATATATATATATATATATATATATATATATATATATATATATATATATATATATATATAGATATATATATCTTTTGAATTGTGTATATTTTTGTTTTATTTTATTTATTTTCCATTAATCAATTTTATTTATTAAATGATCTTGTCTCGATTAGAGCCTTGACTATTTTTTATCATTTTTGACTTCCCTCTTTGTTTGGAGTTTGTCTTCTTCTTCTTCTTCTTCTGTAATATAATTTTTTAATAATATTTGATTTTAATAAATTTTTTGGACAAGTAAGACTGGAACCTTCAATTAACTGAAAAAAGATTACATATTGTACACGTCTTTACAAGTGTAAAGACCAACAAAAGGCCGACCGGCTGAAAAAGAAACAAACAACTGGGTTAACAGAACCCAAAATCTTACATACATAACCACAAAAGCCCCGTGGTAAAAATTCCTAAGTGAATAGACTACTACTCACTCTACAATTCTTCTCCTTCAAGTCTTACTGTGCAATCTCCCCAAATCTTATCCATCTAACCCCACCGTCGATTTACCTTTCAATCAGATGGTAGATACTCAACCGAGAACTACCAACATCCACCGTTGATCTAGCCTTCAATCGAATGGTAGAAACTCACTTCGATCAACCGCAAACTCCCGAGATCCACCGTCGAGCTAACCTTAATCGGATGGTAGATACTCACTCTGATCAACCGAGTTGCACGTTGATCATGTGCCATTGATCTAAACCCTTTTTATCTGACGGTCCACAAGATATCGCTTTGGAAACATACGCAGTAATTATTCGCTATACGGACCCGATCTAGATTATAGCCTTGGTCTAAAAGGATATTGGGTCCACTCAACCCCTTAACCTCCCATCAAAATTAAACCTGATATATATTTGATATTGAAGGCCAACAAAACCTATGGTCTACGTCCCTTCAACAAGCATGTTGTTTAACACGTCCTCAATCTTCCGTAGTTGGCTAAGGCAAAAGTAGTTATGTTAGGTTTGACTATTAGGAATCACGCTAGCACTTCATCCAGGTTCTAGGACTTCCGCACTAGATCGCACCCACTAGTCTCCCTCTTGCTTATTTTCCATAATCTGGAAGTACTCCATGTCTTTTGCTGCCTATCGATAATAATCGTCCCTCAGTTTACCAGAGGGTATAAAATACCTATCATACTAGATATATCTCTCCTTGCACATCACTCCTTTGCAGATGAACAAAACTGACAGTTCTCAGGGTTCGTAAGTGGGAATGAATACGTTGAAAGACTTGCAAGAGCCTCCAGTGTTTCGACACTTTTTTAGGTGTCATTCCATTACACATTTTCTTGGCCGCATTAATAACCAATTCTGAGTCAACTTCAATGATGGCATTATGTAAATTTAACTCAATCAGGCTTTCCAGGCACTGTTCTAAGGCCATTAGCTCCACCATGTTATTAGTGGAAGTCTCGAGATGACTATGGAAGATATCCTTTATGCTCCCCTATTCATCTCTTATGACACCTCCAAAGCTAGTGATCCTTGGGTTTCCCTTAGAGGCCCCATCTATATTGATCTTCAAAAATCCATGAGGAGGAGGCTGCCAGAAATCTTTGCTAGTAGTTGTTTTACTCTCTCCCTTAATAGTTCCAAGGGGAACCAGAGAGTGGAGATCCAACTGCCTCAAAATGCAAGCCTCCTTGGCCGAAGTGGGGTCCTTAGGAATTTTCCACATAAGGGATCTTACTGTATCTTTGATCTGTCTTAGAATTTGGGCAATGATATTCTGGGCCGAGCTTGTTTTGTTCTTGAAAATCCTGCCATTGCATTCTTTCCAAACATCCCATATAATAAATCCCGGAAGCAGAGTCCAAGCTTTGTTAATGATTTCATTACCGGAGAAGTGTTTCCTCCAATTCTTCAAGGTGCTGGTGATGCTGAGTCTGTATCTGTCAATTTGCCTGAAGACTAAGGCGTCCCAATCCCACAATGTAGAGGTGAAGGGGCATAGGTTTAGTAAATGCTCCATTGTTTCTTTCTGTAAGCCACATAGATGGAATTTGGATGGGCCGACAAAACCCCTTTTCAGAAGATTCTCCCAAGTGAGAATTTTCTTTTGGTGCACTAACCACATGAATAACTTGAATTTCATCCACTATGAGTTCCTCCAAAGGTTATTCCAAACCTGGTCAGGGTTTGGATAATCAAAACCTATGGCCATGCATTTAGCTTATTTGAGGTTAAAAGTGCCTTCAATGTTTTGACCCCATCTCAGTTGGTCAGATGAGGAAGACACTAATTTCTTCCTCAAGTCAAGAGCAAGGGAGTCTTCCTGGGCTTTCAAAGGGCTCTCTTCACTGTATCCATGATTCTTCCACATTCGCCATTTTTCATTGTCCCTTATCTGATCTCAGAAGTCACTTACCATGAGTAAACCTTTTTTATCGGTGTCATTTTTTAGAGCAGTTAGTTCTTCTCTAAACATATTTAGTTCTTATGGCCAGTTATCCTCCCAAAACTGAGCAAGTTTACGAGCTCTGATCTCCCAAAAACTATGCTTTTAGACAATGCCTCTATTCTCCCAAGAAAGGTTCAAAATGTGGGAGTCCTCGATGAGCCCTGACATTCTGATATGATCCATCTCCTACCAATTACTTGCATATTTCTGCTTCCAAAGCTTGGCCCAAGGAGTTGTCGATTCCTTGAGCCACCTCCACCACAATTTTTTCCTGAATCTCTACTTCAGATTTCAGGGTCATGAAGCCCCAAACCTCCATGGGCCTTAGGTTTGAAGAGCTTGTCCCATGCTACCAGTGCCCACTTCTTTTTCTCTTCCCCATTGCCCCAAAGAAAATCTCTTTGAATATTTATGATTTTTTGTATGACCCCTTTGGGAGCAGGGAGAATTGAAAACATGAACATGGGTATATCCTGCAAGATAGTCTTAGAAAGCACAAGGCGCCCTACCAAGTTCAAAGACTTGCAGGTCCATTTCCTGACTTTGTCTTGAAATTTATTAGTGACCGGTTCCCACACTCCCTTATTTAGAGGTTTGTCAGTAAGAGGCATTCCAAGGTACTTGGAAGGTAACTAAGCCCTTTGAAACCCAACAATTCTGGTGAGGTTCCTCTGAATAGCAATGTCAATATTGAAAAAAAAACCTTTGATTTGTCAAGGCTTACCTCTGTGCCAGCTGCCATAGCAAAGTCGTTCAGTATTTGTTTGAAAGCCTTGGTTTCATTGACTGTAGGAATGTCCTGTAGGATTGTATCATCCACAAATTGTTGATGAGTGGATGCATCCCCATCTGGGGTAAGTTTTAGACCCTGGATTCTTCCTTCATCATTTTCCATTTTGATTGCTCTGCCTAGTCCTTCCATCATAAGAACAAAGAGGAAGTGGGAGAGTGGATCCCCTTGTCTGAGAACCCTAGAGGGAATAAAGGTTCTAGATGAAGAGCCTTTAAGTAGAATTGAGAAGCTAGCCATGGATACAAGGGCCACAACCCATGTTATCCAATTGTGGTCGAAGCCATAAGCTCTTACCACTTCCTTTATGTACACCCAACATAGCTTATCATAACCTTTCTCTAGGTCCAGTTGCATGATCATACCAGCCTGCTTCTTGCTCTTAAGAGAGTGTACCACCTCATGAGCTTGTATGATGTTGTTGAGAATCTGTCTTCCTTCCACAAAACCATTTTGTTCCTATGAAACAAGATCCGAAAGAAGAGGCTTGAGTCTGTTAGTGATTACTTTGGAGATAATTTTGTACACCACATTACATAAGGCTATGGGTCTGAATCTATCTGGTGTCATAGATTTTCACTTCTTTGGAATTAAAGCTATGAAAGAGGCATTAAGAGCTTTCAAAAAAAAATTGGATCTCCTAGAGTCTTCCACAACTTTAAGGATATCTTGTTTGACAGTTTTCCAACAAGCCTTGAATAAATCCACATTGAAACTGTCAGGGCCCAGAGCTTTCCCATTTTGCATCTCATCGATAACTTTACTAACCTCCTCGTCTAACACTGGCCTGTTAAGATTGTGGTTGTCTTCCCTAGTTACAAGATTAGGAATGAACTTTATGAATTTGTTGATGAACCGTGATCTGTCAACGTGAGGCTCCTCTACTATGATAAGGAAGTGTTGCACTAGGAAAGATTCTATTTCTATGTGAGAGACAAGCTCTTTCCCTTGAGGATCTTTAAGCTCAGAATTTCTGTTATGGGATCTGTGATCCAAGGTTGATCTATGAAAAAACTTCGAGTTTCTTTCTCCTTCTCTAATCCATTGAACCCTCGATTTCTGTCTCCATAAAATCTCCTCTTGCATACACCATTCTTCCCATTCATTCTGTACAGAGTTAGCCTAAATTTTCCATCCCTCAGTAAAACCCTCTGAGATGTTGATCTAATTAATCTCCTGGATTTTTTGCTCAACTTCTTTTTTGGCTTTAAAAATATTACCAAACTCTTGTTTGTTCCAATCTTTAAGCCTTGATTTGACGTGTTTGAGCCTCTGTTGCAGTATGAACATTTTGGTGCCTTGAATGGGCCTTTCTTCTGTCCATAATTTGTCAATATTTCTGATGAAATCAGGGTGAGAGAGCCAGATATTTTCAAACCTAAAAGGTTTGTTCCTTGGTGTTCCCATAAAAAATCTTCCAGATGCATAGGCCAATGGTCCGAGCCTCCAAAGGGAAGGATTAATGCTGACATATCAAGGCTTGTGATAAGAAGTTCCTCTGAGATTATGAATCTGTCCAACTTAGAGGTGACTTGAGAAGCCCCTCCTCTCTTATTATTCCAAGTAAAAATTCCATTTTTTGTTTCTTTGTCCACTAGCCCCATGTTATTCATGAAGTTCTGGAAGGCAATGGAGTCCCTGCCTAGTTTTCTTATACCGCCTTTTTTCTCTATACGAGATTTGATCATATTGAAATCCCCTGCCAGAATCCAAGGCATATCATGAGATCTCTTCCTAAGTTCCTCAAGGGAGGTGAGAAGCCTTAATTTATCTTCTAGCTTTTAAGGTCCATAGACATTAGTGATCATGTAGATCTCCTCATCCCCCAATGATTGAATCACCATCGATAGATAATTCCTAGATTCAGCTTCAGCATCTAGCATTCCAAGTTTTTGAGGATCCCATAGAGTGAGAATCCCCCCCCCCCGCCGAGTTATCTGCTTTAACCTCTAGATACCTATACTTGATTAACCACTTATTGTGTATCTCTCTGATCTTGTCCATCGAACATTTTGTTCCCTGAATAAAAATCATATCTAATTTTTCTTCTTTTATTCTACTGTTAAGATTTCTTTGCTTCCTTCTACTTCCTAGACCCCTTATGTTCCAGGTTGTAAGCTTCATTAAGAAAGGTTCGTAAAGGGGTAACTGGTAATATCCTTCATCTTACCTAAATTAATCATAAGTTTCCCACATTTGGACAATAGCTCATTGTGTTTTTTCCTCCCTTTTCCTGCCCGGGTTCTTTGAAGAAGTCATTGGTCTATCCTCCATCGTTTTCACTCCCTTATTCTCCTGGTTCTCATGGTTTCTTTTGACTCCAGAGCACTTTTTTTGTGCTCTCCAGAGGAAGCGCTGTTGAACCCTGTCAAAATACTCTTTAGGCAGAGAGTCAACCCCTTTGGTGATTCCTTGCTCCAGAAAATTTTCTAGATCTAAATTCTCTCTCTCTAGAATCTCGTACAGTTCATGGTCTTCCATTCCTGCCTCACTAAAGGTCATCTCATGGTCCCTGCTAAGCTCCACATGCTTGGCACATCTTCCATTTGTTTATTGTTTTCTGGTATGTCCTCCATGTTAGCATCCCCTTCCTTCTCATTGGGATTATTCTCCGATACCTGGTTTGACCCATTGATTTCAACTTCTTCTTTTAAGATCTTGAAACTATTGTGGTTTGATTGTTTGTCTTTAGTGCCTTTCTTTTTGTACCTCTTGCCTCCTTTCCCTTTACCCCCAACCTTAGTAAAACCTTCGAGATCCTTGCCTGTAGGGGTTTTCATGTTGTTTTCCAGCTTGTTCAATGGGCAGTCCCTGTATAGGCGCCCATGTTCATGGCAGTTACGGCACCTGAACAGGATATGTTCGTAATCTACCGCCTACACCCATTCCTCATCATATACTTCCAAAATGATTGCATCCAAAAGTGCCTCGGCTAAGTCCATTTCCACACATATTCAGGCAAAGGAAGTGTATTTGCCTCTTAGAGTAGTATCTGAGATTTTTATAAAATTCCCTAGCTTGTTACCGATAACCTTCAGAGACTCCAGCAGCCAATAATCTAAAGGAAGGGAGTAGAGTCTTATCCATACCAACACCGAGGTGAAAGTTTCTTGTTCTGGGACAAAGTTCATTACCCATGGTCTCATGTAAAGACCTACAGATGCGTAAAAATAGGGTCTTCCCTCGAACACTCTGTCTTTGTCCTCTAAGATTGTGAACATTGTCGTGAAGAAACCCTTGGACCCTAGGTGAAGGTCTATTTTCCCCTTTGGTTTCCAGTGGTTCCTTATCCATGCTTGCAATGCCTTCTCCGTCAGCCAGATCCCATAAATTTACAGATAAAAACATATTCTTCCATGTGTTCTCTGTGCACCTGCAACGCTGGGTCACTTAAGACAACTCAAGGAATAGTGGTTGCCTTGGATTTACATGTCCCTGATGTATTCATGGAAGCAACTTTCTGACTACTACCCTCTATCCTCTTCTCCTTACCAGCTTCCTCTCGGTTCTCTTCCTGTTCTTGAGGTCTGATGGTTTCCGATTTTTCTTTATTCTTAACCTCTGTTGCCACCTCCGCTGGTTTCTTGAAGTAATGAGAACCAACTCCGTTGCTTCTATCCACAACCAGTTGACAGTGGGAGGGAGCAGACCTCCCTTCTCCATGCCCCGCCATGGTAACTAGCTACACAAACCCTAAAGCAAACCCCTTAACCCCTTATTCTGTAGTAGAGCCTCCTTGGCTTTAATATTATTCCCTTTTGATTTTAATAAATTAATTTAAATACTATTTTTCAAAAACTAGTTGTTTAATATAGTTGTTACTTATTAATATTTGTTTTTAATAAATTAATATCATAATTTAAATATTATTTTTCAAAAACTAGTCATTTAATATAGATGTTACTTAATAATATTTATTTTTAATATATTAATAAATTAATATCATAATTTAAATATTATTGTTCAAATATAATCGTTACCTAAAATCATGGTTTCTACATTGCTCTCTATTTAAGCCTTTACCATGGTCTGCCTCTTCATATAGTCCTGATGATGAACCACACTTAGTGGTTTGAAAGGCATTGATCAATTTTTTTTTATGTGATTTCTACTCAAAGACTTTTCTTAATTCATTATGGATCACAAAAACCTATTCATAAATTTTAATATAATTCTTAAGCTATTTTGTTAATAATTAATATTTTTAATTAACAATTATATTAATTTTTTTGATTAGTAATTAAAATTTTCCATTAACAAATATATTAGTAAAACTTTTTTATTATTAATAAAATAAAAATATTTTAGTCATTAATAAATAAAATTATATTAATATTAATATCGTAAAATAATTTAATAAAAATTAAATTATTTGGTTCAAAATCTTTTAGATAGTAAGCATTTAGTTTATTGATATAAATACATTTATATAAAATCTACTATATCGAATAAATATTTATGTTTTCAAAACTCATTGCAAGAGTGATATTCTTTTGGTACTTAGAAAATATATCTAATTTTTATATTGTTTTTGTGTATAGAACTAAATTTCCAAATATGTCAAAGTTAATGATCTACAATATTGTTTAGTTTGTGATATGTATTTAATATAATTAAAAACTTATTATTATTTATTGTTTAGTTTGTGATATGTATTTAATATAATTAAAAACTTATTATTATTTTGTGTTTCAGGAATAAATAGTAGCAACTGAAAATAGTCAAAGCTAAAGTAAACAAAGACACTGAATTTATTTTTGAAATTGTATTGATATTTTTTCCCAAATTGTATATTACCATAAATATAGTTTCAGAATTATTTAAAAGAAAGAAAAAAAAATTAGAAAAATTGATGTTGAAAGTCATAAATAAAATAAAAATGCATTGTATATGAGAATATTGATTTTGTGTTGAATAGCAAGTTTTTTAAGATTAGATGTATTTTTTGATATATTGCAAGAGTCTTTTCATTTGATCAATTTTGTTGACACTTAATTATGGGATTGGGTGAACACTTGTAAATAATGTAAATAGTAAATAATGGAAAATGAAGAGTCATCGGGAGGTGAAACTAAAGAGTCACTCCCTCATGTATATAACCATGAGTAATCTTAGTGAAGAAGAACAACTAATTTAAGGAGTTACTTCCTGGTCTGATATGGTATCAGATCCAACTCCCAAAATTAGTTGTTGTGTTGTAACTCTTGTCATTGTTTTCCATTATTCTCCTTTAACAGAAAATTTGTCATGCATTTCCTTTCATCTCCTGCCTTGCATAACCGTGAGCATGGAGATTGTGGAGACTGTGCAATGAGCATGGAGGATTGAATGTTTGTGGGGCTAAAAAAAAGTTAATATCATTTAGTTTTTTGAAGAAATTTATGGTTCTGACATCATGGTGTAGCGAAAGCTGTGAAGTCTAGAGAAAGTAGTTTGAAGAGGAAAAGGAGAAAGATTGAATGACCTTGGTCGGTTCTCCTCTATCGATAATTTTCATGGCTCTTCTCTTGGTAGACTATGTTAATTTTTTGTCATCGAACGAATTCACCGCATTGTTATACCTCGGCCCTCTACCCTCTTTCACACCACCCAAACTCATGCACGGTCGACCCTAGTAATCAACTCGCTCCTCTCCACCGCAATCCCTCCTATACACCTAACGAGTCCAAGAGAGCCCTGTGCTTTGGATGTATAGGTCTGGCGAAGGTCAACCGATTGAAGCAAATTCCAAAGGATCTGATAGCTTTGGTCCTCTACCTCTTATCAAAGCGATAGAAAATTTCTTGAATAAGAAGGAGAAGTCACCCCTCGGATTCAACCCTCCCTCCAACTCAGTGCATTGATTGAATGTTTGAAGGCCTATCACGCCTATCTACTCTACTATATAACATTGTCGCTAAACCGCCCTATGTGGGCTCATGTCCAGTAAACCATTTCTCCCTCTACACACTGTATTACTCCTCTCCACTACAGTCGGCCCTCCCTTGAATGCTTCCATATAACACTGCTCCTCCATACAAATACACTACCATATAAGTGTTTCTCCTCCATAAGCGCTCCTCCATATGCTATCATGTAAGCGCTTCTCCTCCATATACATATGCTCCTTATGTTGAATTCCCTTCCCCATTAATACCTCCCCATATATTCCCTTCCCCACATAATACCTCTGGCCAAAAATAAACTAAAAATACACCAGAATAGAAGTGAAATTTTTTTCACAGTATATTATCAACAAAGGTGCAATTTTTTATAGTTTATTTGTAGCAGAAGTATTTTTTTTATAGTACACAGGTTTTAAAATGAATTCATTGATATCTATTATGGTTGTGGTTCTCCGCAGCAAAGAGAACTATCTAGAATTGTCACAGAAGATCAAACATACTCTCATTTTTTATGAGCTGTGGAAAGGAGTTTGGGTTGGAGAAGGAGACAATGAACTAGCAAATGCCACCTCAGACAAGGAATTCGCTATTTGGGAAAACAAGAACAGCAAGACCTATTCCTTGATTACAGGATTTGTAAATGAAGAGGTGAGTCGACATATTTCACCATTTTCAAATGCTTTTGAAGCCTTACCAAAATTTATGGAACTCTATGTCTCACACTTTACGCTTGAAGTTGTCCAACTGATGATTAAATTGTTCAGCCTTGAATTACAAAATGATGATCATCTTGCTCTTGCTTCAGAAGTAAAACCTATTATGCATGATATCCCACTTATTCAAATTATCTTGAGCCACTGGAAGAAAATGGAAACCTCAAATAAATTACCTTTGACTCCCTTGTGAATAACTTTGCTGAGAGAGAGAAAGATTTTGGGAAGAAGACATCTCCTTAGTCTTCTGAAGAAGTTGTGTGTCTTTCATATAGAGAGAAGAATCAGGCTCAAGATTCTTCCAGAGGAAGAGGTGGTCGAAGAGGAAGAGGAAGAACAAATTTCAGAGGTGGGGGGGGGGGGGGGGGGGTGTGCAAAAACTCTCAAGGAGAAAAGTCTAATCTTCATTACATACATTGCAATAGAGATGGATCACATGATGCATTCACATGAAAGTTCCCTTGGGAAAAAATTGAGCAGGAAAGAAATCAACCCAAAGGTAAAACCAATGACAAGGAGAAAGGTAAATCACCTGAATCCACTCACTATGTTGTGGCACACTGTAATATTGGAGTAAATGAAGACTTGTTTAATGCTTCACTTGCTTCTTTGAAAAATTATTATTGCTTGATTAAGGAGAAAATTGCCACATGAATTTTAGAAAATATTTGTTTGAAGGATCTACTGACAGTGTTGATGGAGCAGTATACTTTGCAGACAAATGAAAACCCAAGCCATCGGGGCTTAGCACAATCAAGCTCAAATTGCTTAGTCTTCCAGACTTTCTTCTACATGATGTTTTATATCTCATGTAGCTGAGGAGAAACTTGTTGTCCTTGGTCTACATCCACCAACAAGGACACTCCATTCATATGTTTTATGGCAAGTTTGAGGTGAGAAAAGCATGAGATCACTCACTTGTCATGACGGGGATAGAAGAAGAAACTCTTCTCAAGTTGCAATGCAGCTCTGCTCGTGCACAAAATTTCTCATACAATTCTCATTATGATGAAGGTACATTTCCATCAAGTCTCTTATGGCATGCTAGATTTGGACACTTGAACTATGACAACCTTCGCTTATTGAAGAAAAATGGTGTTACTGGTTTTCCTACAATTCCTAGGAAACTTAAGCAATGTGATGCTTCTTTTCTAGGAAAGCATAACAAACAGTATTTTCATGATTCACATTCTAGAGCACATAGAAAACTTGAACTCATCCATTCATATTTATGTGGTCCAATGCCTGTTCCTTCTACAAATGGAAATAAATATATGATGACATTTATTGACGACTACACCAGAATGTGTTGGATTTATTTATTTAAGAACAAATCTTATGATTTTCAAACATTCAAGAACTTTCATACATGGATTAAAATTGATGCACAATCTCATATTGGCTTTATTCACACTAATAATGGAAAAGAATACACTTCAAATGAATTTGAAAACTATCTTCACCAACATGGGATCAAATACCAAACAACTATGCCTTATAATCCCCAACATAATGGAGTAGTTGAAAGAATGAATAGGACAATTTTAAATATGGTACGTTCCATGATGTTTTGCAAGAATGTTAAATTGATGTTTTGGGCTGATGCAGTTCTATGCGATGTATATGTAAAGAATAGATGTCCATCTAATTCTATTAGAAACAAGACTCCTTATGAAATGTGTATGGCCCCATTCCTTCGGTAAAGCATCTCAGGGTCCTTGGTTCCACCTGTTATGCCTTGATACCAAAAGTACATAGAAACAAACTTGGTGCAAGGAGTCGTAAGTGTATATTCTTGGGGTATTCAAATACCTCCAAAGCATATCATCTTTACAATGAAGTTAATAAAAGTTTTTTGTATCTAGAGATGTAATCTTTCTTGAATCTTCCAAAGTTGACAATGTTGTTGAGCGATAACTTGATTGCTTGGATAGATTTGGAAATGAAAAATCATTTCGAGAATTTGATAATCAGATTCCACATATTGAAGGGGGGATTCCTATACTAGATCAATCTATGGACTCTTCTTCTGAAGAACTCTCTCCCCCACATGAAACTTCAACCACTGATGATACTTTGAGTGATGTGATTGACAAAATTGGGAGACTCAATCTTGATTTAGTCCCAACTCAATCAACTGAGCAACCTATACCATCTCAGAAAGGTTCCCCAATGTGGCTGAAAAAGACACTTGAAAGTGTTCATCCTGATGAAGTTGGAAGGAAAAGAACAATAAATTCAACCATGCAAAATGGATGTGATGTAGATGATTCTGATTCACCTGTTGATATAGATGTTTCTTATGATTGTGAACTAAATTTGTCTACAAATTTTGAACCAACTTCCTTTAAAGAAACCACTTCTCGTGATGAATGGAAAGAAGTGATGCAAAAGGAGTATGATGCCTTGATAAATAATTGCACTTGGAAGCTGATTGATCCTCCATTGAGAAACAAACCAATTGGCTGCAAGCAAATCTATAAGAACAAGTATAAATTTGAAGGCTCACTTGACAAGCACAAATTCAGGCTTGTGGAAAAAGGTTTTGCACAGAAGGAAGGGCTCTATTATGAGGATAAATTTTCCCCCACATCAAAATCAGATACCATCTGACACTCTTTGCCCTAGCAGCTTAGAACAACTGGAAAGTCCATCAAATGGATGTAAAAACTACTTCCTTGAGTGGAGATCCAAAACAGAATGTTTTTATGTCGAATCCTAAAGGAATTGTTGTGAAATGACATGAACATAAATTATGCAAACTTGTGAAATACTTGTATGGCCTCAAGCAAGCACCGTGAGCCTGGTACGGAAATTTAACTAAGAATCTTTTGAAACTCAACTTTAAACAATATGATCTTGATGACACAACTTTGTTTGTCAATAAAGTTTAAAAAACAGTAGTATATCTTGCAATATATGTAGATGATCTTTTGATGACAGAGAACAATGAGAGCTACATTGTTAGAAAATTATACATTACGGAGCAATGGAACACATAAAGTATTGCAGAAATATAAACACAAAAAACGCATAAAAAAAGAGAGACACAGATATACGTGGTTCACCCAGTTTGGGCTACATCCATAGAGAAACAGCCAGTCCTTCTTTATTATATTATCCAGCAAACTGAAGAGATACAACCTACAACAGATCTGGTATAACACCCTCTTCGCTCTCAATATCCTCTCTCTTCCTCACTCAGAATACAGATCTACATAGACACAATACAATTTCCTCATATATAGTGAGGGGTTGCCTTCTAAGGAAAAAAACCCTAAATTAAACACAACTTCTACCGTCAGATCATCCGCCTAATGAATGGCCCAGATTGACTAGAAATTACTAGACTTTTACAAGGCAATTTTACATCTATTTTTTGGCTTCGAGGGCGCTGCCCCCGAACCGTTGGCCCCCAGACCCCCCAGCCAGGGGGGATTAGCCCCCCCGCACCCCCCCATGTGGAGGGGTGTACAGTCTTCCTGGGGTATACATCCGATTGAAACATTTGAATACAGAAGATAATCAGGCTCCACACCCAACAATCTCCCACTTGGAGACGGATTATAGCAACTCCACCGCTGCTTCATTTGCTAGACAATGTCTCCACTTTGACCTGGTTGTTTCTCATCTTCTTCATCATACTTGAAGACCAATTGAAACTGAGCAGATTCTCAGTTCTCCCTGGTTACAACTTTTGTTAGCATATCTGCAAGATTCTGGCTAGTGTGTATCTTTTCCAACTTCAATTGTCCATCTTCCA
This sequence comes from Pinus tabuliformis, assembly GCA_031772625.1. Taxonomy (NCBI): domain Eukaryota; kingdom Viridiplantae; phylum Streptophyta; class Pinopsida; order Pinales; family Pinaceae; genus Pinus; species Pinus tabuliformis. The sequence goes on along the minus strand of CM062816.1, from coordinate 734,161,842 downwards.
ATGCTGACCATATGAAATGGTACCTGAGCTGTATATGTTTAGTCTTGGAATGAAATGCAAAGTCCTTTGCAAGATGTATGGCACTCTGGCTGTCACTGTAACCTGCCCAACTCTTGCTTCTTACCCAATTCATCCAGAAACCTTTGTAACCAAATCATTTCTTTACTAGCCTCAGTAGTAGCAACATATTCTGCTTCTGTTGTTGAAAGTGCAACAACACTTTGGATTTTTGAAACCCAACTGACAGCTGTTCTACCTACAGCAAATACATATCCTGTAGTGCTCCTCCTGTTATCTCTGTTACCTGCCATATCTACATCAACATATCCATGTATAGAAATTTTTGAACCACCAAAGCGTAATGCTTGATTTGTGGTACCTCTCAAATACCTGAGAATCCACTTCACTACCATCCAATGTTCTTTTCCTAGATTGTTCATGTACCTGCTTACAACTCCCACTGCATGTGCAATATCGGGCCTTTTGTAGACCATTGCATACATTAAGCTTCCAACTACTGATGCATATGGAACTTTAGACATATGAGCCATTTCTTCCTGAGTCTTGGGACACGCCTCCTTACTTAATTTGAAATGACTAGCCAAAGGTATATTAACTGGTTTTGCATTTTGCATATTAAACCTTTTCAACACATTTTCTATGTACTCAATTTGAGACAATGTTAATTTGCGATTCTTCCTGTCTCTAGTTATTCTCATACCAAGGATTTGTTTTGCAGCACCCAAATCCTTCATTGCAAATGAGTTTGCCAATTTGCTTTTGAGCACATTTATTTCTTGCATGTTAGAACTTGCAACAAGCATGTCATCTACATACAATAACAATAAAATATAGCTGCCATCATTTTTCCTTTTGAGATAAACACAATGATGAGAGTGACATCTAGTATAACCTTGTTCGGACATAAACCTGTCAAATTTTAGATACCACTGCCTTGCAGTCTGCTTTAAGCCATACAAGCTCTTCTTCAACCTGCAGACTAGTTTCTCCTTCCCTTTTACCTCATATCCTTGTGGTTGCTGCATATATATATCTCTTCCTAAAAATCCCCATGGAGAAAGGTTGTCTTTACGTCAAACTTCTCAAGATGCAAATCATCAGTTGGTACTAGACTTAAAATAGTTCTGATTGAAGTCATTTTAATAACAGGAGAAAATATTTCATCAAAATCAATACCTTTCTTCTGTGCAAACCCCTTCACCACAAGTCTAGCTTTGTACCTCTATTTTCCTCCATCTTCTTCCTTCAGCCTATAAACCCATTTATTTTGCAATGTTGTTTTACCTGCAGGCAACCTGACTAAGTCCCGTGTCTAGTTATGTGCTAAGGAGTCCATCTCTTCTTTCATGGCTTGCTCCTACTTCTCCCTGGTTTCTACCTGCACTACTTATTCATAACATTTTGGTTCACCAGAATTAGTCAACAATACATAATATAATGGAGAGTATCATTCAGGGGGTCTACTTATCCTGGTAGATCTTCTAACACCACTTTCTGGTGTTTGAGGTGCTTGTTGCTGTTGTGGTTGTTGTTCTAGCTATTGATCATTATGATTTTTAGGCACCATCACTTTTCCTGCAATATCATCAAGCACTGTGTATTCTTTGTTTTCTTTTTCTTGTTTCTTTTCTTGTAACTGATTCTTATACAAGACCTTTTCATTGAATATCACATGATCTCTGCTCCTAATGATTTTTTGATTTTCATAATCATATAATCGATAACCAAAATCATTAACACCATATCCAATAAAGGTACATTTCTTTGATTTTTCCTCAATATTTTTTCTATTTTCTTTATAATGTGGACAAAGGCTTCACAACCAAAAGTCTTTAAAAATGATTAGTTTACCTTTTTACCTATCCATGCCTCCTTTGGAATGCCACCATCCAAGGAACTTGAAGGCCCTCTATTTATTAGATAAACAGCAGTATCTACAGCATGTGCCCAAAATTGTAAAGGCAATCCTGCATGCAATCTCATGCACCTTGCACGCTCCATGATTGTCCTGTTCATCCTTTCTGATAGACCATTTTCTTGTGGTGTTCCTGGAACTGTCTTGACTCTGCGAATTCCATTCTCTGAACAGTACCTATCAAACTCTTTGCTGCAATATTCACCTCCATTATCTTATCTGAGACACTTCAACCTTTTCCTTGTTTCATTTTCAACCAAAGCTTTCCATTTCTTGAAAGTATCAAATACATCAGATTTATTTCGAATACAATAAATCTAGGTTTTTCTGGTTGCATCATCAATAAAAATAACATAATAACGAGAGCCACAAGAGATGATACCTAAGTAGGCCCCCACACATCTGTATGCACAAGCTCTAATTTTTCACTCTTCTTTTATTTCCCAACTTTAAGGAATGTGACTCTCTTCTGTTTTCCATAAACACAATTTTCACAGAATTTTAAATCAACATGCTTCAAACCTGGCAACAAATTTCTTGAGTGAAGAATCTCCATCCCCTTCTCACTCATGTGTCCAAGTCTATGATGCCACAATGTTGTATCTACTCCTGTAGAGGTCAAATCATTAACAGAATTAGAAATACCATTGCATAAATACAATGTACCAACCTTTTCTCCTTTCGCTATTACCAGGGATCCTTTAGTGACCTTCCAGGTTTTATCTGTGAAAGTAGTTACGCAACCTTCACCTCCCAACTGCCCTGTTGAAATCAAATTTTTCTTCAGATCTGGAACATGCCTTACCTCTTTCAATAGCCATTGATTTTCATTATGTTGTTTTATGAAAACTATACCCATTCCAACGATTTTACAGGGTTTATCATCACCCAATCGAACCTGTCCAAAATCTTCTTGAACTTAATCATGAAAATGTTTCCTATCAGGTGTGGCATGGAATGAGGCCCCTAAATCTACCACCCAGGCATCAATAATATTTTCTAATGAAAGAATCAAAGCATCTTGCAACACATCACCTGTCACATTCGCTTCATGATTAGTTTCTTGCTGCACATCCCCTTCTTTTCCCTTCCAAGACTTGTAGTCTTTTTTCAAGTGTCCTTTCTTCCCACATTTCCAACACACTATCCCCGATCTGGACTTGGATCTACCTTTTCTTGACTTACTTTGATATCCTGGGCTCTTTCCTCTTTCCATTTTTCTTCCCCTAGTCTCTGTAGTCAAAGCATTACCTAATGTCTCACCGGAGCTTTTCCGTCACATTTCCTCGCTAAGGATTGCACCAACAACATCATAAAACTTTAATGTACTAGATCTAGCGATAGAGTTACTAATGGCCATAACTAAGCCATTCCAACTTTCTGGCAATGAGAACAAAAATAACAGAGCCCTAACTTCATCATCAAAATTTACCCCTAAAGAACGTAACTAACTTTTAACTATATTAAAATCATTTAAATGGTCTGCAACAGATCCACCTTCTGACATCTTCATATTAAATAAACGCTTCATAAGAAATACCTTATTTGAGGCCGAGGGTTTTTCATATAGTTTGGCCAATGCCAACATTAAACCCTGTGTTTTCGTTTCCCTTGAAATATTAAACGCTACGAACACCGCTAAGCACAACCGTATTGTTCCAAGTGCCTTTCTATCTAGAATATCCCATTCTATGTCTGTCATACTCATTGGCTTCTTTGTCTTTCCACTCAATGGTAGGTACAAATCTTTCTGATACAAATAATCTTCCATCTGCATCTTCCACAGCTGGTAGTTTTGGCCATTGAATTTTTCGACCCTAAACCTACCATCTTCCGCCATTGCTCCCACTCGAACCAGGAACCCTTCTCTCCTGCGAGTTTATCAGCCAAATAGACCTTCGGCTCTGATACTAGTTGTTAGAAAATTATATATTACAGAGCAATGGAACACATAAAATATTACAGAAATATAAACACAGAAAATGCATAAAACAAGAGACACAGATATACGTGGTTCACCCATTTTGGGCTACATCCACGGAGAAACAGCTAGTCCTTATTTATTATATTATCCAGCAAACTGAAGAGATACAACCTACAGAAGGTCCGCTGTAACACCCTCTTCGCTCTTAATCTCCTCTCTCTTCCTCACTCAGAATACAGATCTACATAGACACAATAAAATTTCCTCATATATAATGAGGGGTTGCCTTCTAGGGCAAAAAACCCTAAATTAAACATAACTTCTACCGTCAGATCATCTGCCTAATGAACGACCCAGATTCACTAGAAATTACTAGACTTTTACAAGGCAATTTCACATCTATTTTTTGGCTTCGGGGGTGCTGCCCCCGAAACCCCGTCGGGGGACTGCTATCCCCCAGACCCTCCAACCAGGGGGGATTAGCCCCCTGGACCCCCGCGGGGGGGACAAGTCCCCCCCGCACCCCCCCATGTGGAGGGGTGTATAGTCTTCCTGGGGTATACATCCGGCTGAAACCTTTGAATACAAGAGATAATTAGGCTCCACACCTAACATACATTGCATCCATAAAGAATAAATTGATGAAAGGTTTTGAAATGACTGACTTGGACTATGTTCACTACTATCTTGGTATTGAAGTAGCTCAACATCCAGAGTCTATATTCCTCTCTCAAAAGAAGTGCATTGGAGATCTGTTTAACAGGTTTTTCATGGGTGAGTGCAATCCTTTGACTACTTCAATGGAACAAAACTTAAAGCTTACATCCATTGAAGGAAAATAATTTGAGGATGCAACAAAGTATAGTCAGCTTGTAGGAAGTCTCAACTACTTGACTACTACTAGACCAGACATTTCGTTTGATGTTGGGATCCTCTCCAGGTTTATGCAAAAGCCTTGTGAGGGACATTGGTCTACTACAAAAACGGTTCTAAATTAGTTGAATGGAACTCAAGACTTTGGACTCAAGTATACACAGGTGGGCGACTTCAGCTTGATTGGATACTCTAATTTGAGCTTCGATGGAGACAAATAAACTAGGGTATCTAAATTTGGTTATGGTATGATTCTTGGATTAGGAGTTGTCTCCTGGAGATCATGCAAACAATCAGTTCCAGTATATTCCACAACAGAGGTAGAATATGTGGGAGTAGCTGAGGCAACAAAAAAAATTGTGTGGCTCAGGAAAATTTGGGAAGATTTGCAAGTAAAACAAGTACATTCAACTCCACTCATGATTGACAACACCTCTACAATAAATTTTCCCAAGAACCCAAAGTTCCATGATAAAAAATGCACATCAATACAAAATACCATCTAATTGAATGTCATGTTGATGCCAAGACAATCTGTCTACGCCATTGTTCCACTGATGAGCAGATTGTAGACATCTTCACCAAAGTTCTTGGAAGAGAAAAGATTGAAAGATTCAGAATGATGCTTAGACTCACCAGCATCCCTTCAGATTAAGGGGGGAATGTTGACACCTAATCATGGGGATTGGGTGAACACTTGTAGATAATGTAAATAGTAAATAATGGAAAATGAAGAGACATCGAGAGGTGAAACTCAAGAGTCACTCCATCATGTATATAACCATGAGTAATCTTAATGAAGAAGCATAATTGATTTGAGGAGTTACCTCTTGGCCTAACAAATTTCAATTTTTATTGCATTTTTGTTGCTATTCAATTGAATTGTCAAATATATTGATAGATAAATACTTAATTTGTTTAAATAATGGAGATGTAGAAGCACTAGAGTGATTTCAATATGAATTGGCATATGACTTTAGATAAAATTTGATAATACAGACTTAATTCATTGATAAAATACAATTACATATATACATGAAGTGTTGTCACAAGATAGGTAAACTAACTTGGACACACAATCACTTGGTTGAGAGAATATCTCAACCACACACCAATCTAGCAAAGATCTAGCTATTAACAACTCCTCACTGATAAGAACATACTCCTTTACATAGAAAGAGTCACAATTGAGACAGGTAGGAACTAAATTTCGAAGTAATTTTTGTACCAATTGTATTAAGTTCATTATATTAATACATATCTTTCCAATCACTCACAAATCTAATCGAATTAAAATAGGACAATTGGGAGATACATTTTCAATATGTTGGCTAGCCAATTGGTTAAATATATTGATTGGAATTCAGTCACAGATAAAGGAGAAAAGATACTTGCTATTCAATAAAAATAAAAATATAGACCCATACTCCATCTCATTTCATGCTGAAAATCTTGTTAGTGTTCATTATGAATCATTACTCTACAAAAAATTGTCCATATACAATTTTTAAAGATCTAATATTTACTTGTCGTTATTCTACAAAGACCATTAAGACCACTAAAAGAATAATATGCATGATATATATGCATTCTCATGGACTGGCCTAGCATCAACTAATACATAAAATTGTGGTGATAGTCTTTTTAGTATAATTATTACTAAATAGTAGCAAAGTTCAATGTACATTCTTTGAGACTTTACATTGTGCAATGAAATTATGAGTGGTGATAAAAATAACATTGCATTACTTAAAAAAATAATTAAGAATTGATTTCGTCCAAAACATGGAAATGGTTACAAATGGAAAAGGGTGTCACATAAAGATGGCAATTCCATATGAAAGGATGATGTAGACGCTAGACTTGAAATGGATATCAATCATATTCAAAGTAAATATCAAAGTATGGCCCTCCCTCACTAATAGCATTTTCAACTTCAATTCAATTGATTTGATTTGTGATAAAACATTTGACATTGTATAATTTGACATATATACATTATGCATCCACTATGAACCATTACAAAGCAAACAATATGTCAACAAATGCCTTATGCATTATGATTAGTGCATGGAAAGTATAAAAAAATAAAAAAATTGATTGTAATATGGTTATTGAATTGCCAACTATAAAATGCAATACGAGTGTAATGTCCTTCCCAAAAATGTACTAGAAAAAAGTTGACATATATGTATTTTTTCCATATGCTAGATGATGTTTTTTATATTAAATGAGTGGATAAAGTATATTAAATTGTCTATTCATTTGGTCTTCCATTAGGGAAATTGGACTAGCTACAATATAGTATTGTTTTGTCCATAATGTTTGTGAGGAAGTATTAGTTTTAGTAAAATAATAGAGAAAGCCATATCTAGAAAATAGAGTATCTGAATTCTTATCTTCAATGGAATAATAAGAGCTTCCATTGCTAAGAGAGAATGGAAAAAACATGTTGACAGTGCTGGAAATATTTCAACCAAGTGGATCTCCCTGACGTGAAGTCATAATTATACCTCACATCATTTGGAATAGGAGCCCCACTACCTTATATTCGTATAGGGTTTCCTTGGCTACAAAGTTCAACACAAGGGAGTTATGTGCAGGTTATCTCAGATCAACAAGTGAGTATGCCTGATGAGTGTTCGGTCGTATATGTGTCAAGATTCTTCTACTACATAGGGAAAGGAAAGTGAGACTCTAGGAGAGAGGTAATAGTACCAATTTAATAGAGACACAAACATAGAAGATATTCGTCTAACATCCAGTGGAATAGTCCACAAATATGCAATGGTCATTGCAACTGTTATAAACAAGAAAGATATGTCTAACATCTAGCAGAATAGTTCACAAGGATGTGACAATTATAGAAACCATTACAGCACATTCTCAATTACATAAGCACTAAAATAACTGAAATATTCCAACTACTTTAGTATAGATGAAAATGTGTCGGCCATCAGGCTTCAAATATTAAGTAAAAGCCACAAGACACATATATAAAGCAAACACCACTATTCCCAATAGTGGAGTGTTGGAGTCACTCCTTGCTCCCCAAAATAGCTATATTGTCTCTCTAATGCCTTACCGAAGGAGCCACGGTGAAAAGTCCATTCTTCATGTAGTTCTGATCTTTGGTCTTCTGTTGTAATCTAGTGTTATTTTGTCTTGTTAACTAATAATCATCCTTTATCCTTAGATCATTAGGTTCATTCTAGCATTTCCTCCTTCTCCATAACCTTCTTCACCATCATTCCATAGCATGATAGAGTTCCTACCTCTGCAATCCACCCATGACAAGACGCATCAATCCGATAAGCCCCTAGTCTAAGAGGTTGAATGATGATTTACTGACTAAGTGGGAACTGAATGGTAGGCCAAGGAAGAGGCTTAATGACTGCACAATTACGCAAATCAAGCAATCAAGGGTTAGACTTGAGCCTTGATACTATGCAATTCATAGTTTAGGCTAGATTGAGGAGGAAGATTGTGTAGTTTGGGAGGTCAATGACGCAGGATGAGAGTTTGGGAACTAGTTCAGCCAATTGCGTAGTTTTGGAAGATAGAGGAGACTCAGTGATTGTGGAAATATGTATTTCAAGAGCTCAAGGCTGATTCTTGAGCCTTGATACTGTGAATGCATAGTTTTGGCTAGGAAGGAGAGAGAAATCACACCATTTTTGGAGTCAGTGAGCCAAGCTGAGGGGTTTTGCATTGTTTCATCCAACTACACAATTCTGGGAGGCAAAGTAGGCATGAAAATTATCCATTTTTGTATTTCAAGAGCTCATGGTTCAAAATTGAGTTAAGATATTGGACAGTGCGTAGTTGGGGCAAGGATGGAGGGTTGAATTGTGTAATTTTTTAGGCCAAGGCTCGGGCTTGAGCACTATAATTGTGCAATGAACAGTCCTGGGAGGCAAGAACTATTCATTACGCAGTGTCAAGAGTCAAGGATGCATATTAAGGGCTAGGACTACACAACGTCCAATTTAGGAAGGCCGGATGAGGCTAAGTTGCTAGGAATTTTATGAAATTTGGCTAAGTGTGGGATCAGTGAAATTGATGTGAACAGTGATAGGAATTGACTGTGATCACACACTTAGACACTTGATGACACAAAATAGATCATATGTAACACATGAGAATATACTTCAATTAGTGAGACAACTTCCCTTAGTGTGACAACCTTTACGACAACTTATGACCATTGTGACACTAAAGATATACTTTGTGACGATAATGACGACACTTGTGCGACAATGCGTGAAAATTTAGGAATGAGTGTGAAGCATGCCTGCATGATAAGAACAACTCATTATCACAAAAAAAATTCCTTTGAACAAAACCAAAAGTCCACTTTACATGATGAGCAGAAATTCCCATACCAAAAGATGACACTTTCTATATCAAAACAAAAGTGCGAACGACCCTTGCAATATGTGAATGATGGTGGAAACCACACATGCCAAGGCGAAGACAACATGAAAATGAAACTAATTATAAGGAGATAAAGTGAAAGTGATAGTCATAAACATAAAAACAATACTTGTAACGTTAAAAGTCCGTAAAAGCGATAGTTTGAAAAACTCACCGAAATAGAAGTACAAACACAGCTAGAAGTGAGAAATTGTCAATGTCAAGTCAAAGTTTTAAAATTGCAAGGTCAAAGTTTAGAAACTGCAATGTTGAAGTTGTGAAGCTATAAGGCCAAAGTTTTGAAGTTTGAAGCTATGAAGCTACCTCTAGATCCAAGTTATGAAGCTTTTAGGTCAAAGTTGTGAAGATGTTAGGTCAAACTTGTCGAAGTTGCTAGGTTAAAGTTTCAGAAGTTGTTGGGGTTGAAGTTGTTGGAGAAGTTGCTAGAAGGTCAAATTTTGTTGCTAAAAGGTGTGTAAGGAAAGGTCATCAAGAAGGAAGGATAACTTGGTCTTCGAGGGTCTTGGTTAAGGTTCATAGGTCTTGGAATTCATCAATTGAAGTTCTATAAGAAGAGAAGGATTCTAGTGGGTTTTCCTCTTAGTTGGAGAGGTTTTGGCCGTGGATGATCGTATATGCCTTATTTCCTATTCTCTCATTATTCTTTATTATTTGGTAGATGTTTGATGATATAGAAAATTATTAATAATAACAAAATAAGAATTTAATCAAGTAAAGTAAAAATACATCGCAAGATTTTATCAAAGTAAGAGAAATCACCTACACGTGTTTCCCCCTAAATTTCTCAACATGGTATCATAACTAAGGTGACTACATCAAGAAGGGAAACATGAAGAAGGATAATCTAGGGTCAAAGCATAAAGAGATCATTTTGGAAACATCAAGAGAATCAAACATCAAGAAGGACTAACCCTCTCATCATATTGAAAGGGAATAATTAAGAGCATCAAAGAAGACCTCAAAACCCTAGCTCATCCAAGACAGGGTTCTGCACTTGAAGCGTTCTTAGGAAACTCACACATTCAACAATCACTTTTATGAGGAAGGAAGAGAGAATAACTTTTGAGTTTCTTTTTTTGGGCTGTATTCTCCACACGTGCAAAGTATTAAGACATCCTTCTGTATAAACAAGTATCGATTTGCAGCCACCATCAAGGATCAATTTCTATGCCAAGAAAGGTCTCCTTTGAAATATCAAATAAAAAGGAAAATAATTCAAGTGAAGTAGAAAGGAGGAAAATTTGTCCATCTTCTAGCTACACGTGTGAATTAGGGTTATTGTAGAAAAGTCGGAAATTGCATAATTGCTACAATAAGCTGAAATTTTGAAGGGCCAAAATTTGAGTTTGTGAAACAAGTTTAACTAGCATTGTCTAGAAGGAATAAAGGAAGGAAAAAGGATTTTCAATGTCATCAAGGAATCAAAGTGATCTCCCTTTGACCCAAGGATCACTTTTGAAGAAAGAAATCTTCACCAATAAGACATCTTCTATTATCTACATCATCATCAAAATTAAGAAGGCATCAAGTTGAAGATTTCATCATCTAGGAGTATCTTCACTTGACAAGTAAGTATTTTTATATCTATTTGAATATTTCAAAATGACTTCATATTGCAAGAAGAGAAAAAAATTGGTTGGGTCATCAAACTTTCTTGCATGGAAGAAGAGGATAGCTTTGATCCTCATCAAAAATGAAGTTGTTGTTCATGTTAAGTGTTTAATTAACGAACTGCCTAAAGAAGAATATCAAGCTCTATGAGATGAAGATATCAAAATAAGAAAGAATAACCTCATACTTTATGAGGGTGTCATAAATAAGATACCAACTCCAAAAGTTGGGAGAAATAATTTCTCACACGGAAATGACTACCATAGTGCTCAATGCACTACCAGAGGAATGGGGCAACTTCACATCAAGCATATATGGGAAGAAGGAAGCTACTACATTAAATGAACTACGGCCGTTGTCAAAAATCAAAGGAACAAGGATGAAGGAAAAAATTGATGTAGGATCAAGCAAGCAAGCTCAAGCACTTGCTACCATGGCTAGAAGAAAAGGGATGTTTTGGAAGCTTGGTCCTTAGAAAAAGAATAAGAACGTGTCAAGGGTTCAATGTTATGGTTGTCATGAATATGGGCACTATAAGAGAGATTGTCCAAAGCTAAAGAAGGAAAAAAACAAAAGAGTAAAGGAAGAAGCCTATATCACTGAAGAAGTGGAAGAAGCTGAATAGAAGAAATTCAAGAAGGAGGAAGTAAAATATGTTTACTATGATTGAGATAGTCTTCCTCGCCTAGTTCTTTTCAAGTTTTTGTTTCAATTTTTATGTTATAAAGTATAACTTTCATGGCAGGAATAATTAGAAGCATGATAGGATGCATCATGTTAGGAGATGGCAACATAGAAGCATATGAGTGAAAGCACGAGCTCATGACATCATCATAAACAAGCATGAAAGATAGCTAAAATAGAAGTCTATGGTTGTCCCCTATAGAAGGATGTAGCTCTTAGTAACCTCATTAGAAGCATAAGTACTACTCATGGGAAAAATAAATTCATCTAGTAAAAGATCATTATACATCATTCAAAAGGAGCATTTGCATTATGAGGATGATCAATATCCTCTGTCGGAATCTTCATTGGAAGGTTCACCTTCTATAAGAAGCAAGTGTCTCGTCGGGAATTCCAACTTATATGGGATTCATGGGATGATGGTATTATGTCAAAATAAGTGAAGTAGCTCAAGGGATTGAAGTTATTTCAATCAAGGAAGGTTTCAAAGGAGGTCTATATGACCAAAAAAAAGAGATGGGGTATTTATGCTTGTACTTGATAAAATCGAGTCATGTCATATGCTTTCAGATATCATGAATGAGTGCTCTACTTCAAGAGAATGATCAAAAGAAAGGATCTCCTCCTGTGAAAGGATGCATGATGGCATGGTTCACACATTGACTAGATGAAATCAACATAATATGTCCTCATATGAAATATGAGGTTGTTGAAAAAGTAAAAGGAACTATGATTGGAAGTTACAGGGAGGAAATGTGTGAATAGAGAAAGGAAGAGATCACTAAAAATGAAACTATGGAGAAGGAAATCGAAATCCAAGAACTAGAAGATTTGACTATGATATCTCCATGGGAAAGATATAATGATCCTGATAAAGTTTGGAAAAGAAAGAGACCCTTGATGTTGTATATTGTTTTGGAGATGTGTCAATATATATGCAAGAGATGTCATGATGAAATACCATCCCAAAGGTATTTTTGATTTAATAATCATTTTCTATTTTTGAACAATATTTGGATGGGCTAATACAAGGCTACCAAAGTAAGAGTTGCAGATGTCATCTACAACTCACACTCATGTGGTAGGATGAAATATCCTGAAGGAAACATGATGTGAAGAAGGTATCAGGGTATGAAGGAAAGGCTAGATATGTACTAATGGATCTCTTTCCAATGAAATAAAGGATGACATGAATGACATGATTCATGAATGAAAGTGATGTATTGTCGATTCCCTACCAAGAAGTCCCAATAAGATGAAGACTCTTGAATGAAGAAAAAGATGTTCATGACATCGAAAGGGGGAGATCTTCAAGAATCTAGTTGTCCCATGATCTCCACATAAAGAGATGTTAGAAGAAATTCCCTGGTCAAGAGGGAGCTTGGTTAAGTCTCTGATTAAGAGGTATCTTAGGTACATTCCTTTTATAGGAATGAGTACATTCCTTCACTGGAATGCACATATCCTCCCTAATTGAGAGGGAGAGATAAACACGTCAATCTTGTCTTCACTTGGGAAGATAGAATGGAGGATTAGGTAATCATCTGGAATCCAATACTCTTAGAAGATGTGTTAGGGAATCCAAGATAAGTGTAGTCATAGAGGGCCGATATTATTTGCGGATTGGGAATCCAATATAAGAATAGTCTTGGTGGAACAAACTATAAGAGAACCAGGGTGGGGTATGTTCCGAGAGAGACAATAATGAGGGTGTCTATAAATAATTAGCCTCTCTAGCATTGTGCTCTGATCTTGTGGAGAGATAGAGTTATTAGTCAAGGCCATGATATATGGAAATGTTGGATGATATGATGTTATACAGATGGGTTACCAATCTAACTCTTCTTATGAGAATTATTTAGATTGAGAATGTCAAAGTACCTTGTGAGGATTATGAATACCTCCCTATTTAAGAGGGAGTGTTGAAATATATAACTAGGTTTGGTCTTCATAATGGCATATGTAATCATGATTTTATGTATCTAATGAAAAGAGAAAAATAAATTTATTAACTTTATTCTTGAGGCATGGGTTTCATGCTCAAGGGAAAATTATTTTTAGGTCAAGCACCCATTAAATGCTTCTAGGTTTGTCATAAGGTCAATTGAGTCATTGTCATGTATTGAAGACCCATTTTGGCATGTTACATATTGTAAAGAAAAGAATATTGGGTCAAAATAGAGTCAAAATACCCTCAAAGACCTCGTCATGGTACAAATATCAAGTCGACCTACATGAAGGGAGAAGTCACCCTCAAGATAACAATTCCTACCCTTCACAAGCCTATAAAAAGGAAGGAATTCGATCTCATTTGCACACTCACTCAAGCAAGTTTGATCTTCTCAAAATAGGAGCTAGAAAAGGAAAAAGAAGAAGATCAAGATCAAGATCGAACTTTTTGGGCCTCTCTCTCTCTTTCTTTCATTATGGTTTCTACAGTTTATGGGATAGACTAAATTATGAAGCTCCATCAAATTTATGAAGCTGCAAGGTCAAAGTTGTGAAGTTGCAAGGTTGAAGCTATGAAGTTGTCAAAGCTATCAAGATGCAAGGTTGAAGCTATGAAGTTCTCAAAGCTATCAGGCTACAAGGTTGAAGATGTGAAGCTACAAGATCGAAGTTGTGAAGCTACAAGGTAGAAGTTGTGAAGATACGAGGTCGAAGATATGAAGTTGCCTTTGGATCAACTTTTGAAGCTATTAGGTCTAATTTGTTGAAGCTACATCAAGGTTGAAGCTATGAAGCTTCTAGGTTGAAGTTGTTGAAGATGATAGGTCGAAGTTGCAGAAATTGTTGCTTGGGTCGAAGTTGTTGGAGAAGTTGTTGGAAGGTGGAAGTTTGTTTTTGAAAGTTGTGTAACAAAATCTCATCAATAAGGAAGGATGACTTCTTGGAGGGTATTTCTCAAGTATCATAGGTCTTGGAATTCATAAATTTAAGCTCTATAGGGAGAGAAGGATTTTGGTGGGTTTTCCTCTCAGTTAGAGAGGTTTTGGCCTTGGTTGGTCGTCCATATCTTGTGTATTATTGTCTCATTATTATTTATGATTTGGTAGATGTTTGATGATATACAACACTAATAATAATAAGAAAATAAGATTTTAATCAAGTAAATTAAAAATACATCACAAACAGTTATCAAAGTAAGATAAATCACCTACACTTGTTCCCCCTCGATTTCTCAACACAATCCTCCATTCTTTATTTACAATATTAACACAATAATGATGTGTCTACCTCTCCCTCTCAACTGGGGAAGATATACTCAATCCTATAAAAGGAATATACTCAAGCTCCATCTTAAATACAGACTTTCCCAAGCTCCTTCTCAACTAGGGACTTGATTCCAATCTCCCTCTTAACTAAGGAATTATTTTCAACATCAACTACTCTGCTTTTTGGTGGAGATCATGGTACTATTAGATGCTTGTAGGTCTCCTCCTTTCAATGCCATGAAATTTCATCATGGATCCTTCACCTTTTTAGATCTTCTTCATAGGGCATCAACCACCTTTTCTATCACTTTCCCTTCAAAGAAACATAATGTTGAACCAATACTCATGTCATCCATGTTTTCATCAAAAAGTTATCTTCCAGTCTACATCTGACTTTTCTTCATATATCTACCTCTTCTAAGTCATGTTTATTTCATGATCTTTCATCCATTCCCTTGGGAACTAGTTGTAGGTTACATCTACAACTCTCTTTTGGTAGCCTTGTTTCAACCCAACTAGATGTTGTTCAAAAATCAAAATGAACATCAAATCAAAATTACCTTTTATGATGGTCATTCATCATGACATTTGCTTCTTGCAATATCAACATCTTGCACATTCATAAGCACATATCCAAGACATTTAATGTCAAGGGTCTCCTTCCTTTACAAACTTTATCAGGGTCTTCATACCTTATTTATGGAGACATCACAACCAATTCTTCTAGTCCACATATTGCTCCCCATGAACATATATATATATATATATGGACTATTGCTTCCCATGAACATATATATATATATATATATATATATATATATATATATATATACTTCATCTTGCCAACTACCTCATGAGGTCATATTATGTTGATTTCATCTTATAAATATGTGAACTTAGTTCAAGGTATATGCCTTCAAGCATCTTTTATAAAGGAAAATATCATTCTTCTTCGATCATGCTCATGAGATAGAGAATTAACCCATGCTTTCAGAAATGACATGAATTAATCTATCAATTACATACATACCTCTTTTCTCCTTTTGTTCATCTAGACTTCTTTCAGAAACTTCCTTTCCTTGATTAAATGTACTTTAACCATCTTGACATGATGTACTCCTTTTTCACCATACCATCATCCTTCTAAAAAATGGATCCCACATGTTAGGGTCCTATAATATAGTGATCATAGTTTTTCTGTCCTACTATTCATTTTGGGGTATTTTTGTAAATAGTTAGCCTATGAGTTCTTAAGTGTCATAGTCTAAGGAATCTTTTTTCAAAATAGACATATTGGTCAAAGGGTCCTTGTAAATATTTGTTTCAAAAAGGAGTCTATTAGCCTTAATTCTAATTTGTAAGGTCATGAAGGGTCCATGAGGAGTCATCATTAAAAATTAGTAATCATGAGTGGTTAAAGCTATTATAATTCAGTTGAGGAGGCCACGTCATTGATATGAGTCATTTAGAGTTGGTTATGAAATCAGTCAGTGTCATGTCCTACTCATGATTATAAAAGTACGATCTCATGGCATCATTAAAAACCACCATCATGACATGAAAAGAGTTTTGGGTCGCATAAAATTCAAATTTCCTTGAACGTCCCTCATTCTCTCTCATATTTACAGTCTATTTTTCAGGGTTTGGAATTTCTTGTTTTAGTTATGATGTTTGAGTGAAGATTGTGAGGAACTGGAGATAATTGTTTGGAAATTGAGAGAGGTTTCTCTCAAGGACACTCTTATCCACAAAAACCTCTCTCGGAATTGTAACATCTGTTGGGATTCAATATATATGAGATTGTCGTTGAACCCTATTTTTCCATAAATTCGGCCCTTGTTTCATAGCAGACCTGTTGCGCAAACATATCAGTCAATGTTATTTTGGAAAATTTCAAATTTTGAAACTTATAGAAATCATGTTAGTTGCTGGACAAGTGTCCATAAGTTTAAAATCATGTCAATAAGTTTAAAATCATGTAGTTTGAGTTGTTAAACAAAGATGCATTATTTGAGTTGATGTTTCTAAATTGCATTAGTTCCTATTTTTATACATAGTAAGTGAAGATGCATTGCATCTAGACCATTCAAATTTTATGAAGTGAATTCAACCACATAGAGTGGTAATTTGAATTCTTCATTGTATATAATGTTGTAAAGACATAGAAAATAGTTCGGGTTGGTTAGTGTGAAGAAGCTAGTCCACAAGTTTTGCATTTTTGTATCATTTTCTCAAGTGAATAGGAAAGAAGGAAGAAGGTGTTTTGACAGGGATTCTTGTGTTAGTATTTATTGGTATGTGTGTTTCCTTGTGATACGGTTTATATGTTACCTTTTGATATGTTTTTAATATATATTTTCATTGTGTAAACACTCTTCATGTTCAGTTTGAAAGGAAATATTTCAAAATTCATCTAGTGATCTGATTTTATTCAGCTGATCATATGTGTTACTTTTATTCTCTATGGAAAATATGAACTCAAAGTTGTTTTGATGCTTGATTTGTTATCTTTTCTCATGCTACACTCACCCATTTACTACAACAAAATTTGATTTGATACCAATAAATCTGTCTATCTTTCCCCCTGTTCAAACTCCATCACATCCCTTATTCACCTGGATCTAAAACAATGGTTTGACTTGAAGCAAATCAAACTTCCTACAATTAACTTTAGACATCAAGCCTAAAACTACCCTTTGATCATCAAAGCCAGCCGAAGATCTAGAAACTTTCAGTCATTTAGTTGAATGAGAGAAGAACACAGTGAGAGAACCCTCTCCAAGGCTAGTAGGGTTGGATTGTAGCCTAAAAGAGGTTTTTCATTGCCTCTAAGATTTCTCTCCTCAGCCTAAGGAAATTTATGGAATGCTAACATATTGGTGTCATTTTCGAGGAAGGAAAGGTTCCATTTTCTCTGCGAAAGATCATCAAAGTTTCAAATCTGGTTGCTGATGGTGGACAAAATTTAGACATATGAAGGCTGAACCATTCACTTGGCCAATCCAATCAGTTTTCAACTTTATCCAAAGGCTCCACTAGTAGAAACATCCAAAAATATGAGTTTTACTGGCAACTCTATTGGCCAAAATTGAATTCAACTACGATTTATGGGCCTATGAATCATTATCATATACCTAATTTTCCAAATCGTATGCCTTGTATAGATTGGTAATCATATTTTCCAAAGTTCAAAGATGAGAATGGTGATGATGCAGCTTTACATCTTATCAAATTTCATATGCATTCACAGAGGCTTAAAGTTGAATGGCATGAATATTGTCTCATGAAGATATTCATGGCTACCTTAGAAGGAAAGGCAAGGTTATGGTATGAACAATTACCACCTACTAGTTTATGTTCTATAAAGCATTTTTATACAATATTCTTTGAAATTTTTAAAGAATCTTGTCCATCTTTATTTCTAGTTCAAAATTGTTGTCGGAATTTTGAGAGTTTCATTGAAAATTTGGAAATATTGTATGAAGATAATGAGTTCATGGATGAGGACATTTTAGACGCCCTTCATGACATTCCTTTTCATCACCAAGAAGAAATGGTATCCTCTCTCTTGGATGAAAATGAAACCAAGCAGGATATTAATGATGACAGTCATGGTCCATCTTCTGAAGTGGATGAAAATTTGTAGCAATCTTGTCAGTCTTTTTGTGATCAAACGTATGAGAATTATTTTAAACACCAGAAGGAAATAGTAAATGATGAGGACAATTGCCATGATATTCAGGTGGATTTCAAGCAACCAATCATTTTTTCCTTAACTAAAGATGACACTAATAAGGAATTTGATATAAATTTTCATGTTCATTCTCTTGAGATTGATGAAGTAATACAACAAGTTTGTTCTCTTGAGTTGGATGAACATATTCAGGATTTTTCAAATCCCCAAGAAAAAGATAAGGATACTAGATCAGTTTCTTCTTCATGTCATTCATTTTCTCAGTTTTCATCTCATGAAAAAACCTATGAAAATAATTACCCAGAGTTGTAAGGAAATAATGAAGAAGAGAAGGTTTTTATAGATCCCATGGATGTAGACATTTCTTTTATTCAAGATCTGGATGTCTCAATTGAATATTTGAAAGAACATACAAACCTTGGCTCTAACTTGGATTATAGCAAAGAAAAAATTGTTGCATTGCAATTTGAGAATGATCAATTGAATGAAGGACTTAATGATCTCCAAGTCCCTTTTTACAATTTTTTTTAGTCATCAAGGAAGATGGATGTTCTTGTATCTATGCATTCTAGTTATGAGTTTCAGTTGAATTTTGTGTTGCTAATTGTAAACATTTTCTTTAAATTTGAGCAAGATGAAAGCAAAGTTCAGTCATAAATCCATTTCCTTTCATGGTTGCACTGGATGTTTGACTTCACTTGATCAAGAAGCTTGTGGATCAGTGAGTAGGTGTGTGAATAAGCTCAGCCCTCTGAGCATGTTTTTCAGTAGTGTGAATTTCCTGCAATTTATTTTTGTAGTTTGGTATTATTTTTCAGTATCGAAAGTGTGGGTGGCTATCATCATTATTTATTGTTAAGAAATTCACGACAGAGAGCTAAATTATTGCTGAGATTTATCGAGATTTACAGAGAGGAAAAATAAAATAACCAACAAAAATACACATAATATTTATCCAGGAAAACCCCAAATCTGGGGAAAAACCCAACCCAATGAGATCTCATTAGCATTAGCCAAAACCCTGGCCAATCCAACCAAGTGAGCCTTCACCACTCACCTCAAGGCCTCTCTTACAATGAAATATTCCCAACATTTTATAGGCTACATTTCATGCAATACCACAGACCATAATACCATGGGTACACTATACCATGTGCCGAAAACCACTACTATTTAACTAGGTCAACCTTGACTCAAACCTTGAGTCAATTTTACCTAACAATTCCCCCCTTAAACTTGACCTGGGGTTCCTTGACTAAATCCGACAAAAACCTGCTAGGTGAGACAATCCCACTCACTCTATCCCTTACCCACTTCAAACTTTTTACCGTGGATTTGTTAACTTGACATCCCCCTATTACCTAGGTCTAACCCAGACTTTACCAGTAATTACCCAGGGGTACGCATGCCTTACCAGGTCTTACTATGCCCATTTACATGCAAATTAAAAATTTCACTCCATTATATATATATATATATATATATATATATATATATATATATATATATATATATATATATATATGTTTACCCCTGTTGTTGTCTTTGTACATATGACATCAATGTCCATATAAAAGAAACCCATCTACCAAATTACATGGGGCACCAGTTGCCGTAACTGCCAGTTAGCTAGGCGTTCTTTTCAGGTACATGGTTCATCAATTAATTAATACACATGCACATATCCTCCTCATCCACTGAATCTCTCATGACCCAATAGTGTGCATCTTTGCTTCACAATCTATGGCTTTTGATATATATTTGTAAGAAAAACATAATTATCTCTCTATATACCAGGCCAATAGCAACCCTTGGCAACAAAAAAATTCCTTTTGAATCCAACTTAGCTCCGATACTAGTTGTTCAGAAATTTACAGCAAAGAGATAAATTATTACTGAGATTTACCAAGATTTGTAGGGAGGAATAATAAAATAACCAGCAACAATACACATAAATATTATACACATAATATTTATCCAATAAAATCCCAAATCTATGGAAAAACCCAACCCAATGAGATCTTATTAGCATTGGCCAAAACCCTGGCCAATTGGCCAAGTGATCCTTCACCACTCACCTCCAAGTCTCTCTTACAATGAAGTATTACAAGCCTTTTATAGGCTCCGTTTCATGCAATACTACGTACCATAATACCATGGGTACACTATACCATGTACCCAAAACCACTACTATTTAGCTAGGTCAACCTTGACTCAAACCCCAAGTTTTACCTAGCATTTGAAGCCCGATGTGAAGGCCCTGATATTCCAGTTACCTACTGCCATATGTAATAAAAAATTCAAGTTATTCAGAGTTAATTTTAGTTAGTTGAATTTGGACTCTATTGCCCAATGGATTAGGCTACTAGTCTACGGTGTTCTTGGCACCTCAGTGGGAGGTTGTCATCCCCATTGGAGTGAATGTTAGGGTCCTATAATATACGGATCATAGCTTTTCTGTCCTCCTATTCATTTCGGGGTATTTTGTAAATAGTTTTCCTATTAATTCTTAAGTGTCATAATCTAAGGAATCTTTGTTCAAAAGAATTAGATTTGTCAAAGGGTCCTTGTAAATATTTGTATCAAAAAGGAGTCTATTAGCCTTAATTCGAATTTGTAAGGTCATGAAGGCTCCATGACAAGTCATCGTTAAAAATTAGTAATCATGAGTGGTTAAAGCTATTATAAGTTAGTTGAGGAGGTATTGAAGGTATGTAGGCATTGGAAAAATTACTTTAGGGGTTCTATACCATCAAAATTCCATTCCAAACATATCCATTTTCTTTATTTCTCTAGGAAATTTCTACAACCATATAAACCATGGAGGTCTGGTACACTTTTCTACAAATTTGTTGTGAAATTCAGTGTTTTTGCCATCATTTTCAAATTTGTTTCTCACCAAATGGCACTGAATTTTGGAAACCCAAATTTTTTTTTTGTCAAGAATGGACCAAAGAACAAACATCTCCTACATTTTTTGCATAGGTTTCATATATCGGAAGAGTCAAATGCATCTTTACAGCCTATTTTTCAAGTTTTTGAATTTCTTGTTTTAGTTATGATGTTTGAGTGCATATTGTGAGGAGTTGGAGAGTAATTTTTGGAAACCAAGAGAGTTTTCTCTCAAGGACACTCTCATATACAAAAACCTCTCTCGGGTTTGTCACAACTGTTAGGATTCAGGATCTACGATCTCTTCTTCGAACCATATTTTTCCATACATTAGGTCCTTGTTTCGTAGCAAACTTGTTGTGAAAACATATCAGTCAATGTTATTTTTGGAAAATTTCAAATTTTGCAACTTCTAGAAGTCATTTTAGTTGTTGTATGAGTGTCGATAAGCTTAAAATAATGTTGATAAGTTTAAAATCATGTAGTTTGAGTTGTTAAACAAAGATGCATTGTTTGAGTTGATGTTTCTATATTGTATTAGTTCTTATTTTTCTACATAGAAAGTGAAGATGAATTATATACATACCATTCGACTTTTATGAAGTGAATTCGACCACCTTGTTAGGATATTCTGACACATAGGATATAGTTAAGTACATCTTGGTCTAGTATAGAGTTAGGTAAAGTGTGTTTCTTTACCTTGTACATTTTGTAACTTACAATCCGACGGTCACGATATGTAGCGATCCGACGGTTCATTCTCTCCTCGGTATTACCGACACTTGATCCGTGGCTTGACACCCGATTGGTCCATGATTTCTATTAAAGCGCATGGAGGGTCATTTGTAGGGTAATCCATGCATGAGAGAAGCATATGTAAATTTTCATTCTTTTATTAATAAATTGCCTGAAGTGGCCGCATTGGCTCAGGTCGTGGACTGTTTCCCTCTTTGAGGGTTTTAACCACATCAAAAATACTGGTGTATTGATCTGCGATCTGGTTGTGAGCGGTGTCCTTTGGTGTTCTGTCTGAGGAACTTACCCTGTAAATTCCCACATGGTATCAGAGCTATTTGAGGGCCGCGTCCGTTGGTGATCCAAATCTGAAGCCGGTAGAACTGCATCCGACTGTCGTTTCCTAGATCTGTTGTTTCTGACTGCTTTCGGGCCGAGAGGACTGCTCTGTTGTGTTGGGAGCATCTGTTCCAGTGAGGAACCCCTTTCGTTTCACACGAAAAGGTTTCCGGTAGCCCTAGCTGCATCATTTTTAAGATCTGGAGGTATACAGTGTTTATTTGCAGTTTACAGTTATTTTCTCTCTGTTTATTTCGGTTTCGGTTTATTTAGCCTTTTTTTAATTACCGGATCTATACCTTTCATTTCTGCGTATGCTCTTTACCCTGCGAATCTGTGCGATCTGGGCAAATCAGAAACAAAAAGGAAGGATTTTTCTCATGCGTATGCTCTTTTCCCTGCACCTTAGGGTGATCTCGGAAAATCAGAAACATTGAGGAAAATATTTAGTTTTCGGCTAAAGCTAACTTTGAGCCGCAAGGTACATTTTTGAAAATATTTAGTTTTTCGGCTAAAGCTAACTTCGAGCCGTAAGGTTCATTTTCTTTGCATGTCCGTGTTGGGTTTTGTGTTTTTTGTTTTGTAGGGAAAAAGAGCTTTCTCACAGCAAGCACGCAACCCAAAGCACCCCCCCCCTCTCTCTCTCTCTCTCTCTCTCAAATTTTTTATATAGCTCAATTGGTTCAAAGCTATTTTAAGAGAGTAGAGGTCTTGGGTTCAAGTCTCCATTTTGTGGGGGTGGACTTTTTTATTTCCGCACATTCCCGCACTTCGTCGGCAACTTCATCAACCTTTTTTGAAAAAGCCATAACTTCTTCATCTGGAAGCCGTTTTCAGAGCCGTTTTTTTTAAACCAGCCTAATTTTCCAAGATCTATCCATTGGAACACTTATTTTTAGCATATTTAGCTTCAGTTGCTGTTGAAATGGAAAGTCAATACCAGGTTACCCTTGACAGCACCAACTACTTCCAATGGTTGTCCTACATTGAGGATTTACTTAGAAGTAAAGGTCTCTACAGAATAGCCTCAGGCCAAGAAAAGAAACCAAAGGATGAAGATAAGGCTGCTAAATGGGAAAACAGGCAAGATCAAGCACGTGGATTAATAGGGATGTCTATTTCTCCAGATCTTAGATTCCATATTGCATAACTTGATACTCCTGATAAAGCAATGAAACAAATCAATAAAGTTTTTGGGATTAAAAATGAACTTAGAGCCCATCAACTTGAAAATGAGTTGCTTACATTGGACCCTAATAATTTTTCTTGCATTGAAGATTTCTTGTCCAAGTTCAAGACCCTTAGATATCTCTTGGAAGGTGTTAAAGTTAAGAAAGAAGATAGTAACCTTATCTATTCCATTCTTACTAAGTTGGGACCAGCCTACTCTGTGTTTGTTTCCACCTTCCATTCTACAAGAGAAGCCTTCATTTCTCAAGGAATAGACTACAAGTCCCCTTCCTTTGACTCTTTTTGTGATTCTTTAATAAGAGAACAAGAAAAACTCTTACACCTTGGTCTTCTTAATCTTGGAAACTCTTCCAAGAAAGCGTTAGCCACCCAGCAGCAACCAAATTCAAAGAATCCTAAGAAGTCATATCCTAAAAAGAATGGTCCTAAACCAAACAAGGGTCCTAAGAAATCTCAGCCTCAAAATGAAAAATCATTTCAACAAAATGATAAGACAAATAAAAACAAATGGAAGAAGACTGATAGACATTGCAACTTTTGTAATCGAGATGGCCACTTAGAATCCAAATGCTTTAAGAAGATGGAAGCCTTGGAAGCAGCGATGAAGAAACATAACATCCATTTGGAGCAATCTTCAACTTCAACTTCATCTTCAGGAATGGCACTTTGTGCATGTGGTTGTCAAGCATCTCGGTCTGGTTATGCACTAAATGTATCTTCTTCTTCTCATTCTCATGAGTGGCTCATTGATTCTGGAGCTTCTTATGACATGGCAAAAAACAAAGCCATGTTTTCTTCTTTAAATGATTGTAACACCAAAAATATATATGTTGGTGATGATAGATCTCTTAGTGTTGTAGGGACTAGAACTGTTCATCTAGACAATGGTCAGTTTAATGATGTATTATGTGTTCCAACCTTATCCTGCAACCTTCTATCTGTATATCAGATAACTCATTCAGGTGAAGGTAAAATCGTTCAATTTTCACCTCATGATGTTGTAATCAAGGACCTAAGAGATCCTAAAAATATTTTAGCTACTGGCATTGCTGATGATTCTACAAGGTTGTATAAGTTTCACAACTTTGGGTCATCAAATCTTCCCTCAGTATTTGTTGCTCAAAACGATGAAGTGAGCAAACTTTGGCATGAGCGATTCGGTCACTTAAACTATCGCTTCCTTCAGCATCTATGTAAAGAAAATATGGTGACAGGTCTTCCTATGGTATCTTGCAGAGATGGTGTTTGTTCCGGATGTGTACTCGGAAAACATCATCGGGACAGTTTTGAAAAACGTGCCTCTTGGCATGCCTCAGCCCCTTTACAGCTTGTGCATAGTGATTTATGTGGTCCACTTCCAGTTGTTTCATTCTCTGGCTACAAGTATTTCTTAACTTTCATTGATGATTTCTCCAGACGCACTTGGGTATACTTCTTAAAACTCAAGAGTGAAGTATTTAACACATTTTTGGCCTTCAAAGCCTTTGTTGAAAAACAATCTGGACATCAAATTCTTAAGCTAAGATCTGATAATAGCGAAGAATATGTTAAAAACACATTCATCAACTTTTTCACTAAGAATGGAATTCAAATGCAACATATTGTTCCATATACTCCACAACAAAATGGTGTAGCTGAAAGGAAGAATCACACCTTAAAGGAAATGGCTAATTGTATGCTACAATCTAAAGGACTTGGTCTTAGTTTTTGGGCAGAAGCAATTAATTGTGCAAATTACATAATAAATCGCACTCCTACTAAGGCTTTAAAGAATATCACTCCAGAAGAAGCATGGATCTCAATCAAACCAGATGTAAGTCACTTTCGTGTTTTTGGAAGTGAAGCGTGGGCCCATATTCCAGATGAAAAGCATAAAGCTTTAGAACCTAAGAGTGAAAAATGTACTTTTGTTGGATATTCTGAAGATGTCAAAGGCTATAGACTTATTCCATTTAAGTCCAAAAATGTTATCATTAGAAGAGATGTAAAATTTGATGAAAATATATTGGCCTGTGAGCCTAGTCCGGTGGATGTGCCACCTCTCCCTATCTCTTCTACTTTTGAAAACATTTCTTCTTCAGATGATGAAAGTGAGGATGACAATCCTCCCCCACCATCTCAGGATCCTCCTTCAGCTCCTCAGCTTCCAAAATGGGTTCATGCTACTCGAGATGCAGCAGGTGATCTTGCTGGTGATCCTACAGATCAGCGACGCACACGTTCTCAGTTTGACAGAGCCTCTTCTTTACTGGCTCAAGCTCTAGTAAATTATGATCCTGACACCTTTGCAGAAGCTTCAGGCCATCCAGATTGGTAAGCAGCTATGAATGAAGAATATCATTCATTATTGGCAAATGATACATGGGATCTTGTTCCTCTACCAAAGGGACGAAAACTTGTTAGATGCAAATGGGTTTACAGAACAAAGTATGGACCAGATGGGAAAGTTGATAAACATAAAGCTCGTCTTGTTGCTAAAGGTTTTTCACAAGTTGAAGGCATTGACTACACTGAAACCTTCTCCCCTGTTGCCAAAATGAACTCTATCTGCCTTGTTCTTTCCCTTGCTACATCGTTCAAATGGGAAGTCCATCAGATGGATGTTAAATCTGCCTTCTTGCATGGGGACTTGCATGAAGAAATCTAAATGGAACAACCCATTGGCTTCATAAAAACATACTCCAGCCTTGTATGTCGGCTTAAGAAATCCCTTTATGGTCTCAAGCAAGCTCCTCAAGCTTGGTATGCCAAAATGGATAGCTTTCTTTTAGAATCTGGCTTTTCTAAGTGTCATTCTGACAATACTGTCTACACCAAGAAAGTGGGCAAGTCTCTTATCATTCTTGTTCTTTATGTTGATGATCTTATCCTTACCGGTAGTGATCCCAACCTTATAAACCATGTGAAGTCCAGCCTTAAAAAGAAATTTGAAATGACAGGCTTAGGACACTTACATTATTTTCTCGGTCTTCAAATCTTGCAATCCAAGGAGGGTATTTTCCTTTCCCAGTCCAAGTATGCCTGTGATATTCTACGCCATTTTCGAGGTACAGTTCAGTTTGGGATTCATTACAGTGCCGAAGCATCTCCTCTATTGCTTGGTTTCACTGATTCCGATTGGGTTGGTGACCCTAATGATCGGAAGTCTACTGTCAGTTATGTGTTCACTCTTGGTTCAGGACCTATTACATGGGCTTGCAAGAAACAAGGTAACATTTCTCTTTCTTCAGCAGAAGCAGAATATCGTGGTGCCATAGAAGCTAGTAAGGAAGCCTTGTGGCTTCGTCAGATCCTGTCAGAGTTTGGCTTTCAGCAGCAGCATCCGACTACACTTTGGTGTGATAATCAAAATGCCATTCAGCTATGCAAAGATCCAGTCCAACATCAGCGCAGCAAACACATTGAACTGCACATGCACTTCATCAGAAAGCTCATCCATGACCATGTTCTTGAAGTGCAATATTGTTCAACAGATAATCAAGTTGCAGACATCTTTACAAAGGCTCTTACAGAGGCAAAGTTCACTAAACTTCGATTTATGGTTGGAGTTCAGGAAGTTTTCACTAAGGGGGGATAGGCTCTAGTGCCTCCTTCCTTCTCCTATTGTGTCATATTTGTAAATCCTTCAATCCTATCCCAAGTTTTTCTTAAGGGGGGATGTTAGGATATTCTGACACATAGGATATAGTTAAGTACATCTTCGTCTAGTATAGAGTTAGGTATAGAGTTAGGTAAAGTGTGTTTCTTTACCTTGTACATTTTGTAACTTACAATCCGACGGTCACGATATGTAGTGATCTGACGGTTCATTCTCTCCTCGGTATTACCGACACTTGATCTGTGGCTTGAAACCCAATTGGTCCATGATTTCTATTTAAAGCGCATGGAGGGTCATTTGTAGGGTAATCCGTGCATGAGAGAAGCATATGTAAATTTTTATTCTTTTATTAATAAATTGCCTGAAGTGGCTGCGTTGGCTCAGGCCGTGGACTGTTTCCCTCTTTGAGGGTTTTAACCACATCAAAAATACTGGTGTATTGATCTTCGATCTGGTTGTGAGTGGTGTCCTTTGGTGTTCTGTGTGAGGAACTTACCCTGTAAATTCCTACACACCTAGAGTGTTAATTTGAATTCCTCATTGTGTATAATGATGTAAAGACATAGAAAATAGTTCGAGTTGGTCAATGTGAAGAAGCTAGTCTGCAAGTTTTGCATTTTTATATCATTTTCTCAAGTGAATAGAAGAAGGAAGAAGGCGTTTTGACACGGAATCTTGTGTTAGTATTTATTATTATGTGTGTTTCCTTGTGATATGGTTTATATGTTACCTTTTGATCTATTTTTAATATATATTTTCATGGTGTAAACATTCTTCATGCTCAATTTGAAAGGAGATATTTTAGAATTCATCTAGTGCTCTGATTTTATTCAGCTGATCATATGTGTTACTTTTATTCTTTACGGAAAATATGAACTCATCATTGTTTTGATGCTCTATTTGTCATATTTTCTCATGCTGCACTCACCCATTTACTACAACAAAATTTTATTTGATACCAATAAATATGCCTGCCTTGCCCCTGTTCAAACTCCACCACATCCCTTATTCACTTGGATCTAAAACCGTGGTCTGACTTGAAATAGATCAAACTTCCTACAATTACCTTTAGACGTCAAGCCTAAAACTACCCTTTTCTCATCTTAGCCAGCGTAATATCTAGAAATGTTCAGTCATTTAGTTGATTGAGAGAAGAATGTAGTGAGAGAGCCCTCTCCATGGCTAGTAGGTTTGGATTCTAGCCTAAAAGAGTTTTGTGGTTACCTCTGAGATTTCTCTCCTCAGCCTAGGGAAATTTATGAAGTACTAACACCATAGAAGGTTGAATATAAACTCTCAACAAGACACTTTCTTTTTCCAAGTAGAGGTGAACCTTATTATAAAGATTCTAGTGAAGGATCTCGATAATCCTTATTATTTAAATGATCCTTAACAATGATGGTGTGTGATGACCTTTTGATCTTCTATTATGCTAGATGACTTTACTCCAGCCATATATACTACTATTTTGGTTGAACCTTTAATGCTTTCAATAAGGTTACCATGATCTAGTTTCATTTTATCACGATGACTGCTACAACCATGTAGACTTATACCTCATCTATCCTTTCAAGATTCTATAATGATGTCATTTATTTCAATGCTAATGCATCCTATCATTATTTTGATTCTTCTTATCATGATAATTATCTTTTACAAAACTGAAAAGAACTAAGTGAGGGAGATTATCTGAGTCATAGTAGATATCTTTCACTTCCTCCTTTGATTTCTTCTTTTTAGGCTCTTCTACTTCTTCAGTGATATGGACTTCATTCCTTTATTTTCTATTTGTGTTGTCCTTATTGAGTTTAGGAAAATCTCTCTTAAAATGGCCATATTCCTGACATCCATAACATTGGATCTTTGACATATCAATCTTCTTCTTTTTTTGAGGACCAAACTTCCCAAACTTTCCTTTTCTCCTCGCCATGGCAATAAATGCTTGAACTTGTTCATTTTATCGCACATCACTTTTTTCCTCTAACCTGGTTTCTTCAATCTTACGTAATGACCAAGTTTCACTGATGGGGTGGCTTCCTTATTTCCATAGATTTTTGATACAAAGTTTCCCCATTCATCAGGTAGTGCATTGAGCACAACAATGGTCATTTATTTCTCAGACATTATTTCCCCTAACTCTTGTAGTTGGTATCTTATTTGTGATTCCCTCATAAGATATGAGGCTATCCCCTATTCCTTTGATAAATTCATCTTGTATAGCTAAATTCTCAAATATATAACTTCTCCTACAATGATTACAAAGAAAAATTCTACCAACCTATCATATATTTCTTTCGAATTCTCCAACTTTTCCACTTAAGGGATGATGGAATCCATGATTAATTCTATAAGGATTATTTGAGCCCTTATTTCTCCTTTCATAGATTTTTATAAATCTTGAGCTTCTTCTTGTGATGGTTTTGTGATTGAGCCCTAACATACCCAATAACTTCATTCTCTATGAGGATCAAATTTGTCCTCTTTTTCCATGCAAGGAAATTTAATGACCCAACCGATTTGTTTCTCTCCTTGCAAAATGAATTCATTTTGATAGTAAATTCAAATATAGATATAAGGATACTTAATTGTTGAGGGAAGATTATCCTTTGATGTTGATATCTTCAACTTTATGCCTTATTAATTTTGATGATGATATATGATGTTTTCTTCCTTGAACATGACAATACTTGTCTTTCTAAAGATGTCTTTTTTCAAATGTGCTTGAGATGTGATATTTTCTTTAATGTGAGGGATATCACCTTAATGTCTTTGATGATGATGGAAATGATTTTTATTTCTTACTTGGATGATAATATAGAATGTGGAGGCTTCCCAAGGTGCTTCAAATATAGATTAATTCTTTGATTGAGTGGAGGTAGGTTCTTTCTTGAAAGTAGAGTCTTTGAGGTCTCCTTCTTGATGTTTCTTCTATATTGTGAAATCATTGTGATGTTCCTTATATCCTTTCTTCAATATGATATGTAGGCTAGTACCTTTTGATGTCCTCTTTAATTTCTTGATCTCCTTATTGATGATCATTTCGTTAAGCTTCCTTTCCTTGTCTTGACACCTTATTTTCAATCCCATGTTGAGAAATCTAGGGGAAACAAATTAGGTGATTTATCTTGCTTCGATAATTTCTTGTGATGTATTTTTACTTAAATTGATTAACCTCTTCTTTCAATTGATTATAATTAGTGTTATTATCATAAAAAATACCTAACAATAAATAATAATAAGATAAGAGGACACAAGATATAGGTTATCCACCAGGGAAAAAACCTCTTCTCTTGAGAGGAAAACACACAAGAACACTTCTTATAGAACTTCAAATGATGAATTCTAAGACCTTTACCCTTGAAAAAAACTGCTAAAAGATAAAAATTGTCTTATAGATCTTCAACATTGCCTTGTAGCAGTTACAATCTCTCCTTCGACATAGACTTCAGACCTGGAAACTTTAACTGCAATTTCGACCTGCAATTCTTGGCCCCTACTGTAGAAAACCCTAGACATCACATGTAATATTTTATGGTGTTTTTGTCCTAATTTATCCTTCACTTGAGATGACTTCTTCTTGTTTTCAATTAATCTTGCAAGGGAGACTTATTTTTTACCCAAAACTCGACTCTTTGTGATAACTACAATATAAAATTGTTGCAAATCTAACATGCTCTAGTTCTCCTTCACACATGTGAGAATGATGGCCCAAATATAGCTCCCAAAAATTGATTTCTTCTCCTTTATAATCTTCTTCTTCTTCATTTATTTAGGTCTCCTTATCTTCACTTGATCGAACTTATTGTGAACTGCATGGATGTCCTCCAATGTGGTTGACTTTTCTCTTATATATAGGCCTCTAGAGAGCCTCATTATGCCAACATGTCATCTCTAGGAGGCTGACTTCACTATTTTATAGGCCAACTTGTTTCTTGCACATTGACAAGGTCTTGGAGGGTCTTTGACACTAATTTTGAATCAAATAAATTTTTCTTTACAATATATAACATGCCCAAAAGGGTCTTCTAGGGCTTGACTCAAAGATAAGCCCTAGAAGCACTCAATGGGTTCTTGTCCTATAAATCAAATAACCTTGAGCATGAAACCCATGCCTCAAGAATGACAATAATAATATATTTTTCTCTTACATCAAATACATACAATCATGATTACATATGTCATTATGAAGGCTGAGCCTAGTAACATATTTCAAAAAAACCAACTATCAACCTGCTCTAATACCAAAAATGATATATAAATATGAAAATGACTTCGATTTATTTAAAATGTGTTTGAGTGTGTTTGTAGGATTAAAAACTCATTTAAGAGCTAAAGCATATAAACAAGAAGACTCATGGAAAATTGCATAAATGAGAAGAGAACACAAACAAAAATATGCAAAACCAATTTGATAACGGAGTTCGTTCGTTGCTTGAACTACATCTTCAAGAGCTTTCCTCCAAGTGGGTTGGCCTCTTTACTAATTTATATTCTAAGCATCAAATCACTTGGTTACCTCAAAAATGCATTAATCAATTCTCTTGTTAGATCTAATAGCTTATGCTCAGCTCCTAGAACCTATTGCAAAATATTGCTCAAAAAAAGGATAAGTAATGCCTTCACAAATGGCCTCCAAATTTTTCTTGTGTCACTAGTCTATAGACTCTCAACTTGATATAACATGAACTGAGTTACAAAACTTACACAGCCTAAAAATTTGGGTGTGACTAGAATTACATTTTGATAAATTAAGTTTTAGTGGCCAAACCACCTAGGGTCAAATCCATAGGGGTGGCACCACCCTTAACCATATAAAGAATATTTGTTATAACAAATACACCAACATTCAAATTCCATATGGTAAAAATTACAAACCCTTAATATTTTTTTATTACCATATCACACCGTGGCCATAATAGTAAACAACAATGTTGTTAGCCCCAATTGAAATACAAGCAGTGGAATATACTTATCACAACACTATCAGCGGTTGAATAAAAATTGAACATGGCATGGTTCATTGGATAACCATGTATCATACCTCTAAGTCTCCCACTCTCTCATTACATTTGTTATATTAGGGGTGTGGGTTGGTGATTTTGCTAGGTATGACAACCTGACACCACCCTTTTATCTTCTCGTTATATTACAGAACATAAATATGATATATTTCTGCGTTTAAGTAACCCTAAGTTGTGGCCCAATGGTTGGGCGCATGACTTATGACCTGGAGGTCATTTTTAGGCCTCCATTTTGCCTAATTTTATATCACTTTTTTGTCTGAAGTCCTTCATTTTTTCACTTAGTTCCTAGGGTTAATGTCGTCAATTTGTGTATTATAAGGTAAATATTTACTATGTGGAATGCTTCCCTTGTTTTGCCAAGGTTTAACATTAAAATCATCATTAAAGATAGTTTGTTTGTATGTAGGTTCTTCCAAGATGAGAGTTTGGTTTTGCCTACACTAGGGAGAAACCAATTTGGGGATTCAACATCTCAACACTTTTTTAGGGAAAACTAAGGAAGGTTTTTGTTAAAAATTATGATTTAACACCTCCACATGAGTTAGAATGCAACCTGATCGCATGTGTGGGACCCTAGAGATAAAATCAATAAATTTGCTTAAAATTTGCAGAAGTTTCAAACTGCCAACTTTCACCTCGATTTTCTTGCAGATGGAGGTGAATACCAAAATTTTGGATGGATGGGTTTTTCCTATTATATAAAATTATCTTAAACCCAAACCGTTTACCAAAATTCACAATGGTTAGAGAGATACATAGGGAGCTTTAGGAAGTTTTTATAAAAAATGATGTTTTTTCTTGAATTCCAAAATATGCCTAGATTTGCAAAAGAATGGAAATTACGTATCATATTTATGTCTCCTTGATTATATATCAACCTCCTTTGGATGGGAAGTTGTTATGATCACCTATCATTTATTTTTTTCTTGGTTTGGCTTGTACAAAGCTTATCATGTAATTTTAAAATTTATAAAAGCCAAATCATGGCTCTGCAAAGGGAGGACATCAAGCCATTCCATGTCCCGATGCTGTTGGATTAAGTTTTGGGGGCTACTCCCCTCTGATAAACTGGATTATGAGCCTTTAGTCTATGATGTAAGGACTGGACTTTTATATAATACAAAAGCTTCTATGTCGAGTTCTCTTTTCATCATTGCTATATTGTGTTAATGAATTCCTCTTCCCTCTAGTTTAACTTATTTTTAAAAGAGGGTATGAGCTAGTCGGTCTAGGCCCAACCAATCTAGCTTGTTACACCTCTATTAGATAGTACTTTGTGGTTTGGAATTTAAGGAGTGGATTATTGCGGAGTGAGCATTCATTATTTGAGATTTACATTGGTGTGATATGATATAGTCTCTTCACATGCTTTTTTCTTTCTTTGCTTGAAGGAATATCTAGTTTTATCATTCATTTCTTAGATATGGAAGGTTATTGATGCACATATATGAGATCCCTTATTTGAAGTTGCATAGCGTAAAAGATCAATCCTTGAAATCATTGTTTTTCTTGTATATGATTTGTCTTCAATGATATTTTATTCAAAATTATCTTTTCAGAAATTGGTAGCTCTAAGCTTGAAATATTTCTAGTTTGCAATGATTTGACATTAATATAAGATAGGTTTATTCTAAAATTATTGTTCCATTGATATATGAACTGTGTTGTACATGATCCTGGGCAGGGAAAATTTTATGGAAATTTGTCTTGAATTTTAGTAATCTTGGCGAATCTTACTAGTCCCCAAATTGAAAATTATAAAATGTTTTTTGAAATATTTGTAAAAGCATGCCAATTTCTAATATTTTTATATATAGACTTTATACAATTTTGGCAATTTTTAAGGTAAAATAATTTTATACTATAAAATTTGGGCGAATCATATTTAGAAAAAATGGAAATTGGTAAATCTTTTTTTTGGAAAAAACATGGAAAACTAACCCACTTGCAAATATTAGCCTATAAAATATTCCATGAGATTCTTGGGTATTGACTTCTTCAACTCAAAAGATTTGAATTAAACAAAGATCTGATAACAATGGATAATGAAACCCTCTCTGAAATTTAAAACTATTCTAGATCTAAATATTGAGGGTATCTCATTCTTCCTTAAGATTTTCTCTATTACAAGATATGATGGAAAGAGTATTGAAGACACTAAAACCCTAAGTCCTTTGGCAGTCATTGAAGTCTTGTATAAAATCTACATCACTTGATTAAATGAATCATGATTTACTTGTTTTGTAACAAGCTTGGTCTCAATTCTTTTATGTTTACTTGAGGCTTGTTTCATTATCACTTTTATTTTATTAAGTTTAGTCATAGTCATATTGATGTGTACGTATAACCTGCTATCTGGAAATTATCGATTTGCAACAAGTTCTTTATACAATGAATATTGATTGGTCAACATGTGTGGTTGATTACATTCTTTTGGATTGATTTGATTCACTGGTATATGAGTGGAATGGGTATTCATGATATTTCAAGTGGATTAGTATAGAGATGTTTTGTTGTAGATTGGTTCATTATTTTAGCACTCGTTATCTAAAACTAGTTTTTCATTTTGAAAACTAGTGTTATTTCTTTGTCTCTCCAATGCTTTCTCTTGGGATTTAAAATACATCTTCTCATCTAGGGTTTGGGGTGTTCCCTAGTTTAAATATAGAGTGTGAATTTATTTTATGTAAGATCATACATCTAATCGATGCCACATTAGTACCACGCTTTAATTTTTAAAGTCATAGAGAGGAGTGGAGTGTTCAATTTAGTGCAGGAACCTCTGTTATTCTTGCTTGAGTGCATGAATCTCTATGGTTCTTGTTTATGTGTGGTTCTTGTTTGGATTCTTTTTTAGCAACCAATTGGAATTGATTCTTTATATTCCCTTGCTTATTTAAGTAAGTTTTTAAGTTCAATCTAATTAATTATTTGAAGAGTGAAGTGAACAAAATTCTAGTTGATTTCTTATTTGTTTTATCTTTAATAAAAATTGCCAAATATAGTGTAGAAATTGAATTGAGTTTATGTATTATTTTTTTTTACAATTTAGAAGAATGAAAATGCATTGTCTAGAATAAGGAATGTTTTTGCAAGATTAGTGTTTATGATTTTTTTTCTAAAGATTGTTTTGGAGTGTAAGATCAAAGAATGTATTGATTAAGTGTAGGGACTCAATGTGTGAGGAGATAATCTAGGGTTTTGTTTTGCAGGTTGTTGGAGTCATTTTCTGGTATTTCCAGTGATGCACCTCAAAGTCCATGGACCCTCGATTGACATTACGTGTTGGTTCATTAACAAATTATATACTACACCTAGTAGTCTTCAGCTCGAAGCCTCGGCTACTACTATTGTTGTTTATAGATTTGTTCATTCAAACCTTCCATCATTCGTTGGATCTTTTGACTGCCAGTGGGGTGCTACATGGCACCATTTCATTGGGCCACGTGGTGAAACCCCATTGACCAACCTGTGCGCCAGTGTCTCCCACCAAGTTATGATGTACAAGACGAGGCAATGCCAACACGGTGTTATGTTAGCTACCAACTAAGCTGACTATATTACCACATCAGCACCAAGTCATGTCATGTGTCAGCTCCAAAAGTTGCCACATCACCCTTTGGATTTTGACTTTCTGCATGTTTCCCTCGACTTTATACTATGATCTATTCTTCATACGATCTTGTTTTCCGCCCCTTCAAGTTGTATTGGATGAGATTTCTTTACTCTATGTAATGGCACTACTCTCATGTGAATCCAAAGACTTTGAATTTTTGGCCATTTCTAAATCCTCTTGGATCAATGAGATTCTTCTTCTTATTATCTTTCTTTTCTTTCTTTGGGTTAAGATTTGGATGGAACAACACGTCTCTTCTATATGACCATCAATATTAAATATTATAGTGGTTATTGGGTCATTTTCAGTAGTGTGTTGTGCTCATTGTATTTTTATATTCCCCTCTTTCCACTTCTTCTTCCCATACTCAAAATCATCTTGGCGCTTCTTATACTTTGATCCACTTGATTTCCTTTTCTTTTGGCCCATGTTCTCAAGGTATTGTATCTGTTCACAAGCCTCATCCACTAATATTGGCTTAAGCAACATCACTTTCTTTTCCAAATGGTTGTGTAGGCCCCCCAAATATTGAGGAGTGCATATGCGTTCTTTGGGAAGATACCCAACATTATGGCCATGTTTTTGAACTTTGCAGTGCACTCATGTACACTATGCCCCTACTTATGCTTGAAGTAGTGCCACTTCCATTTTGAACAGGGACTATGAATGTTTCATGGAACTTGAACTGGGTTTATCTCTTTTAGGTCCTTTCTTTAGCTCTTTCTTTGTTTCTTCTCGATCGCTTAATCTCTCCTTTGATCAACCCTCTGTTTTAGAACCCCGTCTTATCTGAATAACCTAAGAATATTGCTTAAGGCCATGAATAGGGTTTTACGAATTTTGACTTAACTAATCTAATTCCATTACAAATCTCCAAAATATGTCAAAAGAAACCTCTCTTTGATACCAATATGATCTATAAACTTCCATGGATATTCCACTAGATAGTTTGTCACAATAGATCTAATTACTTAAAAATATGAAAATCTACTCCATTCGGATTTATTCCTCTTTAGATTTTTGGATCTATGTATTATTGTTTATTGTATATCCATGAAAATTAAAATTTATGTAGAAAATAGAGAACAATGAAATAAAAACACACAAACCACATTTTTGAGAAGATATATCAAGGGAAACCCTTTGATGAGAAAACTCATTTGGAAGGTGAGGTTTCTCTGCCGTCTTTCTCTGAATTGAAGATGGTTCTAAGTAAAAAGAAGTAAGTTTTGTGGCCCATGGGTTGCTAAAGTGCATATATCCTTTGTATGTGCTCTCTCCCTATCCTTCTCAGCTACTCCACTGATCTATGGAAATAATGCAATAAAAAAGAATGGAATTCCTTTTCCTCCTAATGGTCTAGTTATAACATTGCCCGATAGCCTAGTAGTGGTTAGATTTGATTCCCTCAACTATTAAGCAGAGTTACAATATGGATTTTTCTAGACTCATTTTCACAATAATCACATGGTCAACTATTTTTCCATGATTTATGGGGTTTGATGTGATATGCTCTCAAATTATGGTGGTGAAAATAAGAAGTTCAACTTCTGAGTGGCATAATGTTTGCATAGATACTTTGATTGGGGTGATTCTTTCGTTGTTGGAAAGGTATCTATTTTCATAATAAAGAAAAGGGTTATACCCTAAAGTGGAAAATTTTATCTCCCCCACCCCCCCCCCCCCACCCTGCGCCTCCCCACAAAAAAAAATTGTTTGAGGCCTAAAAATTCTCTTAAAAGGTTTTAAATCTCAATTTTCCAAACTAGGCCCCACTAGTAAAATGGGTCCTATGAGTTGATTCCTCCACTTTTTCCTCTCTGAAAGCCTTCAGATGGATGAAAAATAATATAATGATTCAATCTAGATCAGATATGGCAAGTGACATGGACTCTAGAATACCCATGATAGGTTAAATCTGTACATTTGTAGGAGTTTCAGTTTCATGGGTTTTTAGATTACAAAAGGTGGTGGCTCTTTCTATTAGAGAGGCTAAGTATAATGCAAATATTGAAGGATTCAAGGAAATGATTTGGATGATGAGGTTCCTGTCAAAATTATGCTTGCAGTAAGATAAATATGTACTAAATTGTGATAGCCAAAGTTCAATTCATCTTTCAAAAAACCTTCCCTTTCACTACAAGATAAAGCACATTGAGGTTAGATATCATTGGATTGGCCAAGTGCTGGATGATGGGATGCTATAGTCGGAGAAAATAGAGATGGGAGAAAATTCGGTTGACATGTTAACAAAGATCTTTCCAAGGGACAAGCAAGAGCTTTTTATAACCTTGGCTAGTGTTGCGCAAAGGTGATGAGAGATTTTTCGAACTAGATCAGTAGTAATATTATTCACATAAGATTATATTTGGTCTCAAGTGATAGAATGTTATGTGTGATTCCAAATATATAAAACAATATTTTTTATTATGTAATGGAGACTTCTCATCGAATATAATGAAGGCTTCTTCTCAAATGTAAAATAGACTTGTCCTTGAATGTAATGAATGTTTCTCCTCCAATGTAATGGAGCCTTTTCCTCGAATGTAATAGAGACTTCTCGAATGTAATGAAGGATTCTCCTTGAATGTAGTGGATATTATTCTATAAATAAGGCTAAATTGATCCGTTTTGTGTGAAGGAAATGGGAGTTCCACTCACAAGCTGAAGGTGTTGTAGTTTTTACTAGTAATATTAGAGTTGTTGAGGTTTCCTGGTGATTATTCCCAATACATTGTTGGTTTTTCCACGTAAAATTTTTGTCACCTTATTCTTTATTGTATGTTTTACTTTATTATTAATATATATAATGATTTTCATAATTTATTATTTACTCAAATCTATTATTATTGATTTATTTACTGTTCTTTAAAATATAACAATATCTTAATTATTTTTATAATTAATAATAACAATAATAATAATAAGTCACTCTATGATGTTAACGTCACCGGTTCAAAACTCCATGGGAAAAAATACAACCCTGTTAAGGGCTAGTGTGGCCCAAGCTGAGTGTGATCCCTGGGTGATTTTGACAACTTAGATGCCCTTGGGTCTTGGTTTCTTAAGCCACAAGTCAAGCCTAATGTAATCTCTAGAGTACTAAGACAACTTGAAAAATAGAATAATAATAATAATAATAATAATAATAATAATAAATTTATAATTTAGTTAAGTTTAATGATTTTTTTCATTTTTAGAATGTGAGATGTATCAATAATGATTAATTCCTATCAACATTTACTAGTCATTTAATTTATGGTCATGCTAGTTATGACATCTAGTAATGATATGATTCTCATGACTAAGTGAGCTATTACAAAAATATTTCTCATCATCATGTCACTGGTAGGGAATTGAACAACCATTTTTCCCAACCAACTAAGATAACCCAAATTGACATTTGTAGTAGTAGTCATATATGAAAAATTGAGATTTATCTCAAAAGTATCTCTACCCTTTTTATCATTTCAATTAAATTGATCAATTAAAAAATATATATTATATGGACATGATTTATGGTTTTTGGGAATGTGGTATTAGTAATCCATGGCATTGGACCATATATTTATAACAAATCTTAGTTATTGTTGGAAACAATAATTCCAACCACATGTTGTTGTCTGCTAGGTGCCATAACTGTCAATTGAGGTGTCATGGTTAGTTTGAGTATAGTCTAGTTTGGTTGAGTTATAATTGATTTCCAGTTCATTCATTTATTGTTGATGTCTCCTATGTAATATTATTTAATAATTACTAAGTAATGAGGGTAGCGAGTTCACTCCATTTCTATTTTGAATTATTCTCTTCTCTCTCCCACCTCTTTTAGTATTTAACATGGTGTTAGAGCGTAACTTGCATAAGAATCCTTGAGAGAAGTAGAGATATTGTGAGTAAATGTGAGAACCCCCTATTGTTTGAAGAATCTAGCTGAGGCCAAGTTATTGAAGGCCAAGAAGCTAAAATGAGATATATTGTTTCCTTTAGCTCTAAGAGAAGGCTGATTTTTTTTTCGTGTACTGTAACCAGAGTAATGCACCGCAGAAGTTTATAGAGTTGCATTACTAATGCAATCCACTGCCTCAAAAAATCACATTACCTCATGTCTCTTACAATGATTTTGACTTGGAGAAAGTGATCCTCACTAAAGGAGTGTTAGAAATGAAAAGTACCACACAGAAAGCATGAAATGCACTTTGGAGCATGAATTCAATCTCCTGGAAAGTCAAGACCTCGTTCGGTAAATTCAAAATGAAAGCTATTTGTTTTTAAACAAGTTATTTTTAGATACCTCTTTTTCATAAAAATTGAGTGGTTTAATATCTTTTTTTTAAAAGGTCTTCCGTCTTCAAATATCGAATATTGTTTTAAAATTGGTTATGTAACTTTGAAAAGGTGCTTACGTCCTTGCTTATATTATAGTGTTGATAGGCTTTACAAAATAGGATATTTCATGTAAAATGTAATTTTTAAAAGGGCTTCCACTATATATTCAAATCCTTTTAAAAAAACAAAAGGGGTTAATTAAATAAGCAAGGAACATTGTTCAAATTGGTTGTGGGCATTGTAATATTTAAAAAAAGGGTTTGTAATAGTTTTTATGAAAGAATAATTTCCTTTGTAGAAAATTTGTAAACCCTTCTTTTTGTCGAAATTGAGCAAGAGAGAAGCCACCACAAAGATTTTTTTATTCTAGAAAACCCTTATGTTTGCGAGTCCATTTGCATGTTGAGTCGTAGTCATCCAACACTCAATAAATGGGAAAATCCAAGAGACTAAGAAAGTCAAAGCAACAACAACAATTGTTTCAAATCTATTTT
Organism: Pinus tabuliformis; assembly: GCA_031772625.1. Taxonomy (NCBI): domain Eukaryota; kingdom Viridiplantae; phylum Streptophyta; class Pinopsida; order Pinales; family Pinaceae; genus Pinus; species Pinus tabuliformis. The sequence goes on along the minus strand of CM062816.1, from coordinate 734,121,253 downwards.
TAACAAGTTGGAAGCCAAAAGGTAAAATAGTGATTTAGCATTGAAATGCATAAAGGAATGCATAGATTAAAGCATTATTTCTCTCATTACAGATGCTAAGATAACCAAGGAGGCCTGGGATACCCTTGAGAGGAGTTTTGGTGTAAGGGGGAGTATTCAAGTTGAAGATGAAGGGGGATCTATAGCAACGGATCTACAATTAGATGAAGATTTTGGTGAATCCCACTTGAAAGTGGATGACAAAGATGATGATTGTAAATAATATGCACAATAATTGGAGAAATATCACACAAATGCTCATGAATCTCATTGTGCTCAATCACAAGTATATGATGATAGTGAATAATCTGCAAAAGTAGCAAAGTAAGAGCACATAGATGCTCATGAATCCCACTCTACACAACCACAAGTGGATGATGATTTTTTGAACCCAGCAACAAATTTTGTTGATGACAGTGAAGCTGCCATTGGAGCAGCCAATGATATAGTGAATCCAACAATTAAAATTGTTGATGTTATCTTTGATGAAGAACAATTTTCCAAAGATGAGTGGTTGCACATGATGCAAAAGAAAAATATCATAGATATGATATTATTTGGGGAGAGAACCCACTTGGATTTGAAAACTAAGTGGAATACAACATGTTTACAGTACCACAGGTTAGTAAAAAGTGAAAGTGATAGAGGCAGAGAAGGAAGTGTAAGAGGAGAAAGGTCATGTCCAAGTGTTTTGAAACTTAACCTTGATTTTGAATGTGCAAATCTTAGCAGTAACCAGGAAGAAGAAACAAAATTTGAAGAATAATTAAGGTTCCTTGAAGCATGGCTTACAACACCATCTTTTAATGAAGTTTGCATGGAAGTTGCAAAAATGAATGTTGAAGACAATGTGGACGTTGAACAAAATGAAAATGTTAATGAAGTTTTCATGTCTTGGAGTCTTGCAGCAATAAAATTTTATTGTGGATTTATGTTGCAAAAACTTTATGATGAAGAGCACACTACAAAAAATGACATGTGGAAAATTGCAATAGTCCACATAGAAGCCTACTTTTGAACAAGTAGAGGAAATACATGGATAGACCTGAATAATGTAAGAGTTGCACCAGAAATTGAAATTTGAAACCTGCAACAAAAAGAAAAGGTTGAAGCAATTCAAAGGCTACAAGATCTAGAAGTAAAGAAAAAGAAAAGGAAATCTTGTTGATGTCACCTTTTTTAAAATTGTAAGCCTAACTGAGACTCAAACTAACAACCATCTTAATTTATTTTTTTGTGGTTGTAATTAAGGGGGAGTGTTGGAGAAAATAATTCCAACCACATGTTGTTGTTTGCTAGGTGTTATCATTGTCAGTCCAGGTGTCATAGTTAGTTTGAGTTTAATCCAGTTCGATAGAGTTATAATTGAGTTCCAGTTAAGTCATTTATTGTTGATGTCTCCTATATAATCTTATTTAACAGAGTAACGAGAGTAGCAAGTTTTCTCCATTTTTATTTTAAATCATTTTCTTCTTTCTATTCTGCCTCTTCAATCTTTGATATTTGTGAATAAGAATCTTGTTGATAAAGTGAAGTTGAATCTTTATAATTAAAAATTTAATTTTAAATGACTTAACGCATGTATTAATTATCTTTATAATTCATAATAATAATAATAATATAGTTGAGGAATTTAGACTTCTGTGATCCATAATATTGTAAGATAATCTTCGGCAAAATCACATAACGAATCTTTTGTCGACGCGTTTCGAACCAACCAGTGTGGTTCATCGTCAGGACAAGTTGAAGAACCAATCTAGCTTAGCGTGTATAAATAGAGTGTGGTTCATCTTATGTGATTTTGCCGAAGATTATCTTACAATAATATAGTTTTTGAGAAGATTTCTTTGGCGGAAATTACATTATAATACTTTTGTCGATGTGTTTCGAACCAACGAGTGTGGTTCATCGTCAAGACAGGTTGAAGAATCAGATCCTAGCTGCATGTTAAATAGGGTGAGTAGATCTTCCAACGGCTATATTTGACTAGGAAACGACTATATTGGATTGGGCAATTTGACTGAGAAACGGCTAAATTTGACTGGCCAACCTCACTGGACCGAGGGAAAGGGACAGGAAAAGTTATTTTTGTTATAATTATTACCAAAATTTTTGTTATATTTATTACCAAAATTTGAATAAAGGTAAAGTTTGTATTTAATAATCAAGAGTATGAATCAATTTGTTATTAATAGGTTTATTTCTCTAGTTATAATTATATAATTAAATCGTTAGTTAATTGTTATGTAAATTAGTTTTTGTTATATTTATTACCAAAAAAGGTAACTGTTTGAAATAACTACCAAGATCACTAAATCAAACATTATTCATTAATCTAATATGAAAAAACCATATAATTTTTTTTAATTAAAAACTTAAATCATAATATGGAATATATATATATATATATATATATATATATATATATATATATATATATTATATTATATTATTGATTTAAGGTTTTCGATTTTATAATTATATATATAATTAATTCATAACATACACACATATATTATATATGTGTGTGTATGTTATGAATTAATTATATATATAATTATAAAATCAAAAACCTTAAATCTCAATAATATAATATGGAATATATATATATATATATATATATATATATATATATATATATATATATATATATATTCTGAATTAAATATATATATATAAATAAATAGTTAGTTAGTTATTATGAAAGCTAGTTTCTTGTTATATTATAAAAAGAAATTGTAAAAATTAACTCCCAAGACCTATTAACAGATCTATCTACTATTAAAACCAAACATATATATATATATATATATATATATATATATATATATATATATATATATATATATATATATCATAAAAGTTTATTAAACTTAATAAGTTAAATAATGGACCACTAATTAAGTTGAAGGGATCTAATAATATAGAGAAGAGGCAAATTTCCCCTAACTAAACAACATGGAACTTAAAATCCTTGAAGAAGAATAGGCTAGTTAATTCATTTATAGTTATTAATATCCAACAAGGGGGGTTAGATCAATAGTTAATATTAATGCTTAGGAACAGAAGAAATATTCTTAATTTATTTGTTCATATAATAAGGTTAATGAAAAGGATTATTCATTTGGAGGGAGTGAAATAAACTCGAAACCACTATATAATTACTAAAATTAGAGAAAAGAGAAGGAAAAAAGGAAACAAGCGATCATGGTGCTGAGAGGGAAAAAGGAAGACACAGGCTGGGAACAGGGAGGGAGGGCGGGGAAGCAGCTAGTAGGAAAGGGCAGGGATCCAGCAACTGTTAATTTTCTAGCCATCATCTATATTGAGGTTGCTTGGCCTTTTTTCGATTTTTATGGCTTCCCTAAATTTCCGGTGATGGAAATGCACCACCTTGGCAGTAACATAGGCCTCCTCAATGCATATATGATGCTTAGTCTTCTCTGCATGTTCTGTTAAGGTAGAAGACTGGGTCCTCCCATGTTTTATGCCGGCTGAGTGCTCATTAATCCTTTGATTAATAGAACGACCAGTCTCACCAACATATGGGCTCCCATAGGAGCATGGAATAACAAAGACACCTTTCGTGTCCTTGCGGTGAACCGGGTCTTTAATCGATATAGATGGTGTTAAGGGGTCTAAAGGTTGAGGGAACATTATGCCTCCTAAGAATTCTAGCAATCTTGTTAGTGGTCCCCTGGATGAAAGGGAGATGAACCCTTGAGACTCACTCTTTAGGGTCTTTCTTGACCAACGAATTCTCGTTGGCTTTGAGGAAAGCTTTCTGATCGAGGTGCCTACTATAACCATTATTAGCAAAAACATTAAGGAGATGAGCTTTCTCTTTATCGAGGCTCTTTTCATCATATATCCTTAGTGCATGAGTAGCTAGTATCTTCGAAACACTTGGTGGGAGATAGAACCATCATCATTCTTCGAAATGAGACATAGAGGAAGGGCAGGTGCCCGTCAACTTCTTACTCCATAGTGAACTTTATGGAGGAGGATTGATTGTTGAGATGATTGAAGAAAATATCCAATTCTTCGTGGCCATGAGACCAGATAGCACCCGTGTCATCCACAAATCTCTTCCAAAGCTTAGGCAGGAGACAGGCTGAGGCCAAAGACTTGGATTCAAAATCTTCCATAAAAATATTAGCAACAACCGAGGACAGGGGGGAGCCCATGGAAACACCACAGGGCTGCTCGAAGAACTTACCTTCAAAGCTGAAAAAAGTGGAAGTAAGATAGATCTCAACTAAATGAGCAGTATCATGTTCGGTGAGGTGGTTGATGACTTTGATGGCCTCTTTTATAGGAATTCAAGTGTAAAGGGAGACCACATCAAAACTCACAAGAATGTCCCCAGGGTCAAGCTTTATGCCCTTAATCTCTTCAACAAATGACAAAGAGTCTTTGACGAAAGACTCCGTGAGGCCAACCAGGGGTCTAAGCTTTAAGGCAAGGTATTTTGCCAGAAGGTATGTAGGACCACCAATGGTATTGACAATGGGCCTCAGGGGGGCCCCCCCCTTGTGAATCTTTGGAAGCCCATAGATCCTTGGAGTAATGGGGCTACTCTCAATGAGTTTATGGCTAAGGGAAGCCACATAGTTACAAGACTTGATGGCAAGAGCCACTGCCCTTGAGATCTTTTTCAGGGGATTCTTGGAAAGCTTCTTGTAGCTTCCACTATTACAAAGATGATCCAACATCTTATGGCGATAATCCTCTTTGTCAAGGATGACAGCAACCCCTCCTTTATCGGCTTTTAGAACCACGATATCTTTATTGTGGTTTAAGGATTTGAGGGCCTCAAATTCTTCCTTATTGATGTTGCTACTAGGGGGCTTAGCCTTCTTGAGGACAACAGCGCAATCTTGCCTTATAGTGTCCTTAATATTATCGGGTAAGCCCCTAATCCCAAACTCTATGTCACATATAATGTCTTATATCGGGATCTTTTTAGGGGCTAGGGAAAAATTTAAACCTTTACCCAAAAGACTAAAGACGGAAGGGGGAAAGGAGAATCTAGAAAGATTGAAAACCTTATTAGAATGAGGAGGAGGGGAAATTATTATTATTATTATTATTACTATTATTCTTATTGTGATTATATCTATTACTAATAATTTCATTATTATCACAATTATAATTAATGGTCCTACCATAATTAATGTTATTATTAATATTGTGATACTTATTATTATTATTAATATTAATATATTTCTTACTAATAATACTATTAGTATTAGAAAAATCATAATCATAACTATTTTCAATACTCATATTATTATTATTATTATTACTACTACTATTATTATTATAACAACATAACCTAACCTCATTGTCATTATGTATATTTACCTTATTAATATCTGCATTATTACTATGCCTAGTATTAATATAAATGTTGTGAACATCGAATTCCTTGAAACTTAATGTGTTTGACACATCCAAATCTAAAATATACTTGCGCTTATTAAAAGGACAATTTAGGACTAAACAAGAACATGGACCAGGCTTCGGTGAGGGAGGAAGACTAACCGAGGAGGCAACGGCCTGGCTTCTTGAGTTCGCTAGTGGGGTGAGGACAATCGGATCAGATGGGATGATCTCTGGATACATCGAATGCAATTGATTCGAGGCCGAGTTCGAAAGAAGCAAGATAGAATGCAATGAAAACTTTGTGCTAGAACTATGGCTGATAATCGCCAAGGTAGAAAGCTTTCCTCAAAGCCATCAAGAATTCATTGGTTAAGAAAGACCCTAAAGAGAGAGTCTCACGGGTTCATCTCCTTTCCATCTAGGGGACCACTGATAAGGTTGCTAGAATTCTTAGGAAGAATAATGTTCCCTCAACCTTTAGACTCCTTAACACCATTCGTAGCTCCCTTAGATCGGTAAAAGAACTGGTTGAACCCAAGGACATGAAAGGTGTCTATGTTATTCCATGTTCCTGTGGGACCACATATGTTGGTGAGACTGGTCGTTCTATTAATCAAAGGATTAATGAGCACTCAACCGACATAAAACATGGGAGGACCCGGTCTTCCACCCTGGCAGAACATGCAGAGAAGACTAAGCATCATGTATGCATTGAGGAGGCCTGTGTTATTGCCAAGGTGGCGCATTTCCATCACCAGAAATTTAGGGAAGCCATAGAAATCGAAAAAAGGCTGAGCAACCTCAATAGAGATGACAGCTGGAAAATTAATAGTTGCTCGATCCCTGCCCTTTCCTCCTAGCCGCTTCCTCACCCTCTACCCCCCCAACCCCTGCCCCATCCCCAGCTTGTGTCTTCCTTTTTTTGCCCCCTCATCACCTTGATCGTTTGTCTCCTTTTCTCCTTCTCATTTCTCTATTTTTAGTATTTATTCGATGGTTTCATGTTTCTTTCACTCCCTCCAGATGAATAATCCTTTTCATTAACCTTATTGTCTGCACAGATAAATTAAGAATATTCCTTCTATTCTTAAACATTGATATTAACTATTGATCTAACCCCCTTTTTGGATATTATTAACTGTAAATGAATTAACCAACCTATTCTTCTTCAAGGGTTTTAAGTTCCATGTTGTTTAATTAGGAGGAAATTTCCTCCTCTCTATACTATTAGATTCCTTAAACTTAATTAGTGGTCCATTATTTAACTTCTTAGATTTAATAAACTTATATATATATATATATATATATATATATATATTTTATATATATATATATATATATATATATATATTTGTGTGTGTTTGGTTTTATAGTAGATAGGTCTATTAATAGGTCTTGGGAGTTAATTCTTACAATTTCATTTTATATTTATAATAATAAACTAGCTTGCATAATAACTAACTAACTATTTATTTATATATTTTATATTTCATTCATATTATATACATTTATATATTATTCCATATTATATATATGATTTAATATTTTTGATTTTATAATTATATATATATATATATATAATTCATAATATACATATATATTTACTTATTATTCCATATTATGATTTAAGTTTTTAATTATCTATAAAAAAAAATTATATGGTTTCTTCATATTAAATTAATGACTAATGTTTGATTTAGTGATCTTGGTAGTTATTTCAAACAATTACATATTTTGGTAATAAACATAACAAAAACTGACTTACATAATAATTAACTAACCATTTATTTATATAATTATAATTAGAGAAATATGCCTATTAATAACCAATTGATTCATACCCTTGATTATTAAATACAAACTTTACCTTTATTCAAACTTTGATAATAAATATAACAAAAAATTTGGTAATAATTATCACTTTTCCTGTCCCTTTCCCTAGGTCCAGTTAGGTTGGTCAGACAAATTTCTCCGTTTCTCAGTCAAATTGCCCAGTCCAATATAGCCCTTTCCTAGTCAAATATAGCGGTTTGAAGATCTACTCTCCCTATTTAACATGCAACCATGATCTGATTCTTCAACTTGTCTTGACGATGAACCACACTCGTTGGTTCGAAACTCTCGACAAAAGTACTATAATGTGATTTATGCCGAAGAAATCTTCTCAAAACTTGATATGGATCACAGAAGCTTAAATTCAACAATAATATAATTATAATTTAGTTAATTATATAATTTTTTAATTTTGATAAATTGACATATATTATGAGATCAATGTTTTAGTGTCTTGGTGTCTGGTCATTTAATTTATATCACTACACTAATTGTCACATCATTGCACACATTTCAAATGAATGAATGAAAGACATAAAAATTTGTGAAATTTTTTTATGAGTACAGTGAATTAATTAGCTGTACTTAATAATGAATGTTCCTAGTGAATTAATTTTTGTATCGTTGGGATTGAATGTTGCTGAATTAAGAAATTGCTCTTCAGCATCATACTGCTAAGGTCATGTGAAAGACAATATAAATTGTCGTTGCAAGTTGATTTTATTCTCCTAGTTCCATGGATGTGGTCCAATAGTTAGGTGGGAAAGTTTGCTCTTATAAGTCTATGATCCAATCTTAAACATGACTATATATGTTTGTGGGCTATTCCAAACACTATTTTTCCATTGAAAAAAAATTAACTTTCTTCTTCCACTTCTCCCCAACATAAAAATAACCTCCTTCACCTTCTCCTTCTCCCCAACTTAAAAATAACTTTCTTTTTCCTCTCCCCAACTTTCCCTGTAACAAATGGTTAAAAACTAAAAAACGGTCACCATATGCCAGTCATAGACGATCGCATTCACGGACATTTTAAAATCGTAATGATGGACAGGTCAACCAGAGGATGATCTTGATGTTTGATTCTTTCCCTGCTTTCCAAGGCAATGTCGCTGTGTCCATCGTGGTGAAAGGATCCACGATATTGTTTATGCACATAAACACTTCATCACTTTAATTAATTAATTCCATCGCATGGATTTTAGAATATTTTAGGAGCGAAGACCAACGATAATTTACAAATTATTTTTTATTTTAAAATCTACACTCGAAATAAGAATATATATATATATATATACACACTCGTTGAACAGACACTTTCTCCAAACCTGCATGCGAAAACTGACACAAATGCCAAAAACAATATTCTATCCTTAAACTAATTTCTGTCTTTTCACATTCTATCCAGTGGTATCAACCACGTTACTCAATATAAAATATCTACGATTAGCGTCTGACATAAGGGATGCCGTTTGGGTTTCTCAATATAAATTAAACAAAATAGTTCATAAATATTCTATCCTTAAAACCAATTTCTATCTTTTCGAATTCCAGTGGTATCAACCAAGTTACTTAATATAAAATATCTACGATCAGCGTCTGACATGGGATGCCTTTTGGGTTTCTCAATATAAATTAAATAAAATAGTTCATAAATGCAGATAGATAGTAATCCATAATAACTTACTTTATTTTTATGATATATTTTGAATTACTATAACATGACTTTATACGAGTTAAAATATATTTATGTAACATCAATAGAACCGTCAAATCCGGCAACCCTTATCCCGATTGCAGGTTCGATAAACCCGCTGACATGGAAATGTGGACCCATCCTTTTATCTCCGTTTATACCGACGGACGTTAATATTGATTAAGAAATTATTTTCACCGGAGAATGGTGCTGCTGGAAACTTTCTCAACGCCGTCTCTTTCGCTTAAAGTGTATTACAACTGTATTGTCCTTTAGCGTTAATCGCGGAGCTCGAGAGATAAGATATGCAACGTGCCTTCAGCGTTAATCGCGGAGCTCGAGAGATAAGATATCCACGTGCCTTCACGTGGAGGGAGATTGAGGCTCTTCCGGTCTTCACTTTATAATTTAATGAAAGTCACTCCCCTTAGCTGCACAATCGGAATTAGAAATTTTTTTTAAACTAACATATTTTATTTTCTTGGTTTATAAGAGAATTCATTTAATTTTTATTTAAAAAAATATTAACATGATAGTATTTAAAAAAATATTTTATATTTTTGTTTACACATATCATTTATATTTTATTTAATAAATTAATAATAATATTAAAAAATATATTAATAATAAATTTTAATATATATATATAATATTATTAAATAATTTATAATATCTAAATATTAAACAATTTTTATTTATTACTTATTATTTTAAGTTTTTTTTTTTTCATTAATTTTTTTTATTACTATAAATATAGATATATAAAATATATTTTATTATATACTTAAAAAAAACTTATTAAAATTATATATTTTAATTATATGAATTTTTATTTTTTTATGTGGGAACATTATTGAGGACTAAATTTTATAAAGAGGATATTTCCACATTTATTTTTTTACAAATGTGTATATTGTTTATGTCATGTCATCATTATTTCTTTATTGTCTTTTTCAATTTTAAAAGGGTAAAACCCAATATTTTCTTTTTCAACATTCCAAAAATAAAAATCTTATGGTTGTCAATTTTTATGTTTAAAAGACTATTCATTTCCTTTTTCTCTAGAATATTTATAACATTAAGATATATTTCTTATAAATGTTGACCTATTTAATGATAATGATTGTGTTAATTATTAAAAATAGTTTTATGATCCAAGTATTAAATTTATTTAAAATTTTCATGTTTCATCTTCATTTAGTTTGAAATATTTTTACAAAAGTCAATATTGATACAATTGTTTGCATACATAAACAATTCATAATGAATCATTTACATCATACTTTAAAAAGTTCGCCAAAGTGTTTCTAATGTCATTAAACATTGAGGGAGTCAAAAGAAAGAGTTGTATTAGAGATTTTGAATCAATCTATCATTTTGAATACAATCCTAAAATATTTTATGGTAATCATCATGAATAATTTTTTTTACAAGAATAAATAAGTTATAGCAAAGGATCCCTTTTTTAGACGCAAAAACATAACTTCCATTCAATAAAGTAAAAGTTTTAGATATTCATGATTCTTTAGAAGATAGATTGCAGACAAGAGTAAGTATGTTCCACCAACATCTGTCTCATGACATAATCTATTGTAGTGTCAAATCATCAATCGAAAGAGAGTAGAGATGCATCACTGACCACAACAAAAGAGGAAGTAATAAACAGTCGAAACCAACAAAAAGCCATTTAGTTCAATGCAAAAATGGAAAAAAAAAAAAAACCAAAGATAGAGGAGGGAACTAGATCTAAAAAAAAAACATGTCATTGCTCTGCCCACCATAAAAGAGTTCAAAGAATATGAACCCAAGGCAGATGGAGAGGCTGAGAGTGGAAAGAGAATCTACCTCCAAATTTTGTTCTCAGTAGACATGCCTGGAGTTGATTTCCAGGATGAGAGGTAGGAAATTCCTAATCTGTAGCAACCAGTTGAAGAGATCGGGGAGATCAAGAGATGAGATTCCTTTCACCCAATTAATCATAGATAAGGTGTTTCAAATGATTAATATTTTGTCAATGCCAAGCGAGAAATCACATTGCAGGGCGCCCCAAAGAGCTAATAACTCAGCCCTACCATTGTGTCCTCTACCACCACAACAGGAGAAATGGAAGTGAACATCTAGGTCAAATTGAAGAATAACCACACATTCATAGTCACCACCGGAGGAAGACCCATCAAAGAAACATATTGGATAAATTCTCTCCACATCGGAATAAGAGATAGATTGACGAGCGATTTTTGGTTGCCAGGAGACAATCTCTTGGAATAATTCCACTATACCTATAGTACCTCGTTTGATGTCCAGAGCTTTTCCTTAAAAAATAAGGGCATTACAAGCCCTCCAGATGCCCCATAGAACATCGAGAGGGACAATCTTGTAGGCATTCATTTTGTAGTTCCAAAGGAGTACGCAATCATGGATGGAAGGTACATTATTAATAGTAGGGATTCCAAAACGAATTGATGCCTCTGCCCACATTTTAGAGGCAAAATGATAGCGCAAGAATAGGTGTGGGCCATTCTTCGAATCCAACCTGCAAAGCAAGCACCATCGAGGGTCAAAAAAGACTCTCTTGAGAAGATTGTCCTAGGTCAATACTCTATTATGGATGGCGAGCCAAGAGAAGCATTTTAGCTTCAAGGGAGCATCCCATTTCCAAATGAGCAAGGTGAATTCTATGAATGGTAGGGGAACAGAGGTCGAAGGGATGTGTCCGTAGGCCTCCTTGAGAGGGATTCTGTCACTGACCATTTGCCCCCCTCCCCACCCCCCCACACTAGCTTATCCAGACTCAGTGATAAGTGGATATCGACCATGCATAGACTACTATGATAGTCTTCCCACTCAGCTGTCATGTCCTCCTATAAACCAATCTGCCATGCATGTGACCAATCCTAAGCAACATAGACAAGTCTATATCTCTCCCACGAGCCAACAAGGGTGTTCATCACCATATAGGAGAGAGATTTGATTATTTGTATTGGAAGAGAGTGGCATCCACTGAAACCCTTGATGGAATCCAAACCAATGTGGATCCTTTATCCATTTCCAATCACCCATTGAATGTTACTGCTTAGCCACGGTAGGACAACTCTAATACTACTCCAAATCTTGGAACGTCAGCCAATTAAAGGTGCCCCCTCAACAATCCATTCCTCGATTATGCATTGAAGAGAGTATTTGTATTCATATGCTCTATCAGAGCCCTTTCTCACAAAATAACCTCCACAAATTTGCTGCGAAAAGGGCTAGGTTAAAGGATCGTGTGTCAATAATGCCCCAGCCTCCACATACAATTGACTTGGCAATGGACATTAACCCAATTAGATGGATCCTATTTACTGCACCAAAAACCAAACCAATCAAACTTGGCCACTATTGAGTCTATCTTGTTAATGAAATATTGGGGAAGATGAAAGAGATGCATCTAGTAGATCGAGATGCCAGTCAGAACAACCTTTGTCATAATGACTCTTCCACCCAATGTCAACCATATTTGGTCCCAACAAAATAGTTTTTATTTTTGTCTTTCTTTTTTGTTTATGTTGTTGTTGTTGTTGTTTTTTTTTTTTTTTTTTTTAGAAAGAAGACATTCCCAATCATTCAATAAGTACTTGTTGAGCTTTATAAAACATCCTAGGTATTTAAAACCATCTATCATAGAGAGTATTTTTATTCCAAACTAGGAAGCTATTTCAAGTACTTCTAGGTCATCCACCACCACATCTATCAGTTCAATTTTTGTCTTTTTTTATGTAGAGCCCAAAAGATTTACCGAAATCCATGAAGATCCTATGAAAAGCAACCCACTCAGAGAGTATTGTTTCACGAGCACATAGTGCATCATAAAAAAGCATTAGCTGAGAAATTTTTCATCCTTTGGAGATTTTTCATCCATAGATCAATGTTTCCTCAAACCTTGCCTTAACTTCCCTGTTGAAGGCATCCATGATCAAAATGAAAAAAAGTGGAGATAGTGCACATCATTGATGAAGCCCCCTATAAATTTTGAAGAAATGAGTTGGCACCCCGTTGATGAGAAAAACCATAGACGTTGATGTTATGGAAGATATTATCCACTTCACATGCTTGTGCAAAAAACCATTTTTATACAGGATCATTGAGAGAGATTCCCTATCCACATAGTCATACACCCTGTGGAGGTGAACTTTCATGTTCCTTTTTAATTTCTCTTCGATGGGAGAGTTTATAAAAAAAAGAACATAATAGATGTTGGTACATAATTCAAACTGCTTAGTTTAGTTGTTTCACTTGAAGTAATCTTTAGCAAGCTTTTTATATCTTCCATTACCAAACATAGAATTATCAAATTCTCTAGCATTGCTTTGTAAGTTTATATGAAATATGTTTTAAATAAATCATTTGATTTTAACCTACATGTTTGAGGAATATATTTCTCACCTTCACATGTTTGTATTTCTTTCATTGTCTCAAGTAACAGTTCTATCAATCTCATCAACGAATGTTTTTTTCCTTCTAGAACCCTGTGTTAGGGAGAAAAGTGTGCAGAGCTAGATGATGTATATGAATGCTTATGAGTGACCATCCTCTCCAAAAAATCCCTTTCATACCCCAATATATGTCCAAATCCATATGGGATTTGTTAGGAAAGATGGACCAATTGGATGGCCCAACCTTAAAATTGTTAATGTCAATGTTGTTTTGAACTCATTTGTGATGTCTTCCATCCATTTCTGTAAGATTGGATATGTTTGTTTGTTGGGATATATGTTTTAATTATGAATAATTCATTTGTTTTGAATAAAAAGAATGCAACAATAGTTTTGAGAAATAATTTATGTGTCACTCAATGGAATTATTATTGTGATTTTGATTTAAGTAAAAAGAAAAAAATATATTAATGTTAAAGAAATATTATCATGACATTATGTATTTATGATTTTCTAGATCATTGTAAAATGTAAATTATACTAAAAGTATATTTTCCAAGGATAAAAGTATATTTTCCATGGATGTAAGATTTCAGTGACTCATTTTTTTTTACATATAGAGAATGAGATATGGATTTTTTAAGATCAAAGAAATTTTGATTAAAAAATTACTTGTATAGTGTTAAAAAAATAGGATTTCAGATTATTCAAGTAATTTTTATTTGATATATTTTTCTCTAAAGGAAATTATTATAGTTTGAATTTTTTGTTAAAATTCATATTTTTTCTATGTACAATTGTGAACTAACAAATGACATGATTATTACAAATTTTAACAAAATTGTAATAAAGTTAAATAGGGGTTAGTATAATCATCAAGTATTCTAGCCAATAATATTTTTAAGAGAAAATGGGTTGTAACTAAAACATTAAGGTTTTGGATTAGTATTTCAAGATATTGAAAGCCCGACTTAACAAACACTAAGCCTATTGTTGAGAACAAAAATGTACTATGGAATCTTTGGGATACAGGGTGGCTAAAAAAATAGATACTTATATAAATATAATACTCGATGCAAGAAGAAACACATAAATGTTGGCAACTTGCTTACAAGACGGGAATAAAAATGTCAACTTTTAATGATATTACAAAATTAGGGGATAGACATTACGAGAATAAATATTTGGTAAATTATCTACAATTATTAGGAATATGAAAGGAAACTCGTTGAAAAAAATAAGTATAGAATGATGCTTTGTCTACATTATTTTTTGTGGCATTTCACAATGATATGATAAATCCCATTCATGATATGAGTTTTTATAGATTAAATGTTAAAATGATTTCTTATTAAGAAAATGAGAACCTTGAATAACTTTACAAGAGAAAAGATACCTCCAAAACATTAGGAAGATAAAGAATCTATGAATGTAACAAACTAAGGTTTAATTTATAATATGACGTCAAAACTCATAATGACTTCTTCTTTTTTGTAATGACTAAGTAGTCTAGAAGGCCTACATATGTTATGTAGAGTATACTTATGATATAGATATGTGCAGTTTTTTTTGTCAATACTTCATAAAATTTAATTATTAATAAATATTATCTATAATTTATAATATATTTCATTAATTAGGTATTATGATTAGCTTTATTCCTAAAGTTAGGTATTTTAATATAAGATTGGAAAGGTGATGTACTAATTCTTATCCAAAATAAAATATCTTCTAAACATTATAATACTTCATTTACTAATTTTTGTAAACTATTGTAATGGATAAAACCAAACTAAGTTAACATTTTAATCAAAATGTTTCTAGCCAAATAAAAATTATTCACATATTTTTTAGATAAAATATTCTAACTTAATTTAACAATGAATAAAAATACAATCCTAGTATACATAAACTCATCCATTATAATTTTCCCATTCAACTTATAATATGATAATATATTATATGAGTTTGATAATAAATAATTTATTATTAATTATAATGTATACTCTATACAAACATAACTCAATGTTGTTGCAACCACAATCGTGTTAGAGAAAAAAAATTGTGACGCTTTAAGGACTAGCTAGTTCACAATTTTCTTTAAAAAAAATACATTAAACCCGTAAGTTATCATATTCCACTACAAAAGATGATATTATGGTATTTCGACCTTCTCACTATTGTGATATTTCCACAGTCGAAGATAATCCAACTTTTATAGTATCATGGGAAATGTTAATTAAATTAAATTGAAGTTACACTTAAATAAAATATGTTCTTAAATATCATTACTTTTAACAAATCCTTTGATGACATATAAAATTGCTAAATTTGGAATTTAAATAATACTGATATACTTATAATTTAATATAAATAAATAAAAATAATTGATATTATCAAATATCATGATAAAAAATTACACCTATGATGAAATTTAAACATATATTCCCTTACTTTTATTGAAATGAAAATCAAAAAATAATGCCCAACAAAAAACATCTGAACGAATTAATTCATATAACAGAAAAATCAAATTAACTTTAATATAATAGAATTTTTAGAAGTTTGCATTTAGATTCAAGGCCCACCAGATTCACACAAGCTATCTTGAGATAAGATAATTCTCTCTTGCCAGATTTAGAGTTATAAGAGAATCTCCAAACTAGCATGTATATTTTTAATTTTGGATTACACTAGATGGAGATTTTGTGGAATATAACTCGGGCCTCTAAATCAATCTAACCACTGAGCAAAATAATTACTTAACCAACAAAATTGCAAAGTAGGGTGTTAAAACACTCAATCTTCCATAGCTTTAATCTCTCCCATGCTGGCACTGCAAAGAAATAAAAACACTAAGAAAATTAATGAAATCAAAATACTAAGTAAATTAATGATATCTTTGTGCACATACTACACTTAAAACAAAGAGTTGCAACAAGGAAAGAAAATACAAATGCAAGGAAAAACATCATGTTTACCAAAAAAATGAACATGATAGATGTTGGTTTACCAAAAAGATGAACATGATAGATGTTGGTACATAAGTCAAACTTCTTAGTTTAGTTATTCCATTTGAAACTATTTTAAAAAACTTTTTAGATCCTACATTACCAACCATATAATAAATAACTTCCTTCGCATTTCTTTGCAAGTTTAGATTATACATGTTTTAAATTAAAACATTTGAAACTAACATTCACATTTGAGATATATAATTCTCACCTTCATATGTTTGTATTTCTTTCATTGTCTCTTGTAGTAGCTCTATCAAGCTCATTAGCAAATGTTTTTTTCCTTCTTGAACCTTATGTTGGAGGAGGAAATTGTGCAGAGCTAGATGATGTATATGAGCGCTTACGAGTGACCATCCTCTCCAAGAAATCTCTTTCACGCCCAAGTGTATATCCAAATCCATCTTGCACTTGTTGGAAAGATGGAGCAGCTGGATGGTCCAACCCCAACGTGGTTGATGTCAATGCTGTTTTGAATTCACTTGCAACATCTTCCATGCGTTTTTCTAAGAAGTGCAGATGTGACTCATCACTAGGTAACTGCATAAGTGACTCAAAAATATGCCTAATATTTTGTGAGATCTTTTCTCATTTGTGACTTGGATCAACATTAGTGGAAGAATCCATGGAATAATTAACATTATCATTTACCTACAAAGAGAAAAAAACAAACAATCATAACAACAATAAAAGAGTGATAAAAAACATAATTAACATTATCATTTACCTACAAAACAAAACAAAAAATAGTCATAACAATAGTAAAAGAGTGATAAAAAACATAAAATTAACCAAGTTATGAAATTATTACCATGACATCAACATAAGAATCCATGGAAGCATTAACATTATCATTTACCTACAAAGAAAAAAAACAACTAGTCAGAACAATATTAAAAGAGTGATAACAAATATAAAATTTAGAGAGTTATTAAATTATTACCATGACATCAACATCCAAGTTATCCACACTTTCAAAGTCATCATTTTCACGTATCTGTGAACAAAACATTGTACGGTATTAGATCACAATGACTATTATTTATTATTATTGATCTACATATTCAATGAAATACTCAAATCACCTGGTTTTGGGTTGTTGCATTGATTCTTGCTTCTAGATTTTCTTGTTCCAACCTTATTTTTTCCCTCATCATGCTAACCTTGATGACATGTTTGCAAAGATATCCATTTTTCACCCAATCACAATCACACATAGCAAAACTTGAACTTGAATGACATACCATATATGATTTATCTATATCATGTTGGCTTTGCACCCATGCTATTGAAGAATCTGAGTGGTGTAGTGTCACATTACAATCTGGAATAGATTGTGCCCTTAGCCATGAATGAGCTTCTATTTTCTCCACCTTATAGTTTCTATGGAAACCATTTTCCTTTGCACATTGACGCCACCAATAAAAAATGTGGACCACTGAACACAACTGATGCACCAACCAATCCACTCACATTACAATCTGGAATAGATTGTGCCCTTAGCCATGAATGAGCTTCTATTTTCTCCACCTTATAGTTTCTATGGAAACCATTTTCCTTTGCACATTGACGCCACCAATAAAAAATGTGGACCACTAAACACAACTGATGCACCAACCAATCCACTCGACGATGTGAAGTTGCTCGTATTGACTTCAAAAGAACTTGTTTCAAATGTGAATGGTAGGACTCAATAGCGCCATTTGTTTCTTGTTCGGCATGCTTTAAGTGACGACAACATTTTGCCCACATTTCTGATTAACACAAAATAAAGTATGTCAATAGTCAATACAATTATACCAAAAATATGAAAATTAAAGCTACAGAAATCAAACCTATTCTGTCCAACCATCGTGCTCAAAAGTAGTCAACAAAGGTGGTTTCCTCTTGGAAGTCATTTAGAAATTTGTTGGTCTCCTCAAGTGCAGAATTTGCATTTTTGTGGTTGTGCATAATGTCATCTAGACGCTTAAATACAACGTTGCAAGTAAATATTAACCTTTGATTTATGTATATTACTATAAATATTATGTAGAGGTTAAATCCCTATCCTCCACCTAATAATTATTAATAATTAAATAAACATTTTAGAAATCTTATTTCAAATAAACACGTCTATCAACATAATTAAATTGTTACTTAGATTTTATTCTAATTCTCAAAAACAAAAATTATTAATTTCTCTTTTATAAATAAATTTTCTTTTAATCTCTAATCTTAATATTTTATTATTTATTTAATTTCCTTTTTTTAACATAAACCAAGTATCAAATATTATTTAATATTTTATAAATGAATTTTCTTTTAATCTAATAATCTCCAATCTTAATATTTTATTATTTTTTTAATTTCATTTTTTTAAACATAAACCAAATATCAAATATTATTTTATATTTTATTAAAATATATATTATTTATTTAAGTTAAGTTTTTTTAAACATAAACTAAATTTATATTTTATCAAAAAAAATAATAATAATTAAATACCAAGTTTTAAACATTAACGCATAACATAAAAGTAAAAAATACGCATAACATAAAAGTAAAAAATTTGAAATTTATTAAAAGAAATGTGTCATGCCAATAAAGACATCGTTAAGACAAGCGGATATAAGACAATGATAAATGAATGCATAATTTAGAAGTAAAAGAAGTCCAATGCACACTCTTGTGTTACATCATGGTCAATTGAAATTCTAACGGTTAAGCCATAAACATTGATAAATTAATGCATAATCTAGAAGTAAAAAAAATGGAAACCAAAAGCTTTTGGTTCATTATTAAAACAGAAGTCCAATGCACACTCTTGTGTTAACATCATAGTAACTCTAACGATTAAGCCATTCACAATAACCCATGGTCAGTAAGCGATCTGCCAATACTTCATCCCATATTTGCATCGCATGCAGCTTGAGATCTCGACTTGTTGTAACTGCTCTGTATAGTTGGCGATGCTCCTAGGTGATCAGTTCTCAGGGAGTAACAATTTCCGCTTCCTCTGAAAATAACAAAAAAAAGTCTATAGACAACCTGTTCCTTTTGGATTCGCCATGAACCACTGGTGCTCTGGGCTGCAGTATTTGCCATTACTTCAAATGTGCCATTCAATTTTACATTAACTATTGTTTAAATATTCTTCTACAACCTAATTCTAATTAATATTTAAATCAATATTTGTTTGAATACCCCTACAACCCTATTCTAATAGCCTGGAAAACAAAAAAAATAGTTTAGTTTCTCACCTGTAAAGAGTGACCTAATGATCCAGGAATGGGCTCGGTATCAACTCACTCTCCTTCCTTTGTTTGGATCTGGAGGCCACCCACATCATCTTGTTATATCTTTGTAATGAGCCTCCCCAATTAATCTACACATTAATAAAATTTTTGTGCACATTTACACATAAGCTACCACCTTGCATGGTCCTGTACGTGGTTACTTTTTTCCAGATTAATGACGCTTACATGCGGCAATCACAGAGAAGGTTCATGAATGGAATTATCTGGATGACCATAGTCATATTGGGAAGTATCCAGCGGAGGATAGGATATTGTCTGCAGACATAAATGTCGCTGGCTGCTTCCGGTCCACCTGGACTATGGCATTTATGATGGCTGGCTCGATCACGTGATGGAGGCTCCTCTGCCTTCGCGCCATGGGGGCTCTCCCCTCATCGACGATGGAGATGGGGAGGTGCCCATCCAAGGGTGGAGCTAGCTCGAAGCAATTCATTTGGGTTATTGCTCCAATATGGCATTCCATGAAACATTTGGTTCGACTCTGCACTGCTCCAACCTCTCCTCAGCATCGAGCAGGCTCAGAGCCCTGACTTGACAAGGGAGGGCTATCATTCTGCTACCTAGACGCATTACCAGTTTAGCTTGAAGCTGTTTCTTGCCACATCAGAGATCTTGGTAAGTGTTCTTTGTGTTACACAATTATCTGTCTACAATTACAGTTCGCTTTTGTTACTGCTCAGATTTATGGCCTTTAACACACCGCAGGCTTGTGTTGTTGTCTATAGGTATGGATTTTACTTCTTCTTTTTCCTGTGAATCATATATGGGTGCGGATGTGGCTATCCTCACGCCCAACTAACAGGTATGCTTCCTGCGTTCTATACATCTCTTGTTAAATCTACAGCAAGTAACGGGGTTCTTTTGAATCAATAGAGCTACTTATTGCCTTTGTCGGCTAGAGAGGTCCTCTGACCCGTTCCTTACAATTTTATTTCCTCTTCTGCGTAATGGTAGAGTATTGACGGGGTTTGAACCTGACGATTCCGCCCGACTCACACAGGGTTATGAATTCTTCTTCGAGAGGGTTCCATTTTAACTGTAGACTATAATTTGGGATGAGCCCTCGAGCTCTGTTACATTATTGTTTGTGTAATGAATTTTCTGTTAAATAATTTTATTTGGGTCCTTGCCCTGGTGAATACTTGACTTCTGAGTTTACAAATGTTCATGCGCCCAATGTAATTATGAAAGTACCAGTTTTCTTTTATCCTCCAACTACTGGTCGAATTCAGTCGGTGAATTGGAATGAGAAACGGCCTCTGCATGCCACAAATCTCATGTGTGTATCCGTCAAGGCTATACCCTATCTTTGACCTCATATTTGCATTCTCTCCGAGCTATTCGATTCTGTATGGGGCCGAGTCCTGTAGAGTTTGTTTGCAGTCATTCTTTATATATATATGAGTAATTTCCCTGAATTCTTATCTTACTGTCTCCTAATTGATTTTGCATGTGGAGAAGGGTCACTAACCCTAGCTGTAAGGCCTGCTTCTCCATGCAGGTGCAGTCATGCCACTCAGTAATTTTTATTTTATATGCATACCGTTAACCCCATTATTTGAAGGTTCAAATCTGTACATTAAATTGTCTACACATTTATCTCTGTGTTAAGCGTAATATTAGATTTAAAGAAAGAGCTCTGTTATTTCTTTTCAGTGAAATGTTATTTCTTTTCTTTATTGCATGAGCCATTTTATAGACTCTGTACTATAGATTCATGATTCTGGTTTGCTATGTTTATTCCTACTGCAATTTCTGAGAGAATCTCCCCATAGACTAATCCCACATTTCCCTCTCAGCATTTTTAAGAAAACAAGTTTTAGATTTATCGCAAGTGACAAACATTTTCATCAATATAAAATTCCCTGGGAAAAAACAGTCCCTTTCTTACTCAGCTACCCATCCTGGTTTCCTATAAGAAAACTTCTCTCTCTCCCTTTTCCACATTGCAAATAGAAAAACCAAGGAGGAGATAACGAAATTAACATTATACAGACTTCTAAAATAAAACAGGAAACCAAGGAGGAGATAACAGGATTAACATTGTACAGACCTCTAAAAAATCCAAGTACATAGTTTCTTACATAGTTGAGTCCTCTGACTGAAAAGTTGAATTTTTACATACCTGGAATCCTCTGGCTGATAAATTGCTTCTGGCAGTTACCCAAGTTAGGGTCTACTGTCTTCAATCCACCCAACCATGATATTCGTCCTTCGGGACCCAAATCTTCCCCCTTGCTTCTTGTTGGACCGTAGTCTTCCACAAGTGCTCAACAGCGAGCGGGGCTATCTGATCATCACCAGACTTAGCCACCAGATTTCTTTCTCCTTTTTTTCTGCCTCTCTCTACAGCGCAGACTAACCTTTTTCCTCCCATTTTCCTCAGGGAACCTTCCCAGTTAGGGGAGGTGGTTAGGGTTGCAGTTCACTACAACTGTTTTCTACAACTTCCCTCTCAGAAGTTGCCAGCATTTCCAACAATAACATTTCTTCTTATTTTAGAAATAATAAAATATTATTAAATTCCAAAATATTTAATAATGTCATATTCAGTTTTTAACCACAGTAAATTCAAATATTTACATTTTCTTGGGGCGTTACATCTCCCCCTCCTAAAATTAGCCATCGTCCCGATGTCTGTTGACCAAGAACAGCTCCGGGTAAGCTTTTCTCATGAGCTCTTCATCTTCCCAAGTGGCCTCATTAGGCCCAAAGTGCTGCCATTGCACTTTAACTTGGGTAATAGCTCATTTATGCAGCTGTACTTCTCTGCGGTCGAGAATTTTCAATGGCTCGACCAAAACCTCTCCTTCCGGTTCGACCTACAACACACAATATCCTAAATCAGTTTCTTATAAAGAAAACTTTTAGACGGGTTTGCTAGAAGTAATCCTCACCTGTATCTCCTGCCATCTGATCACATGCTTAGGGTCATAAATGTATTTTTTAAATACAGAGACATGGAAGACATTGTGGACCCAGATGTGATTTGGCGGGGCGAGCTGGTAAGCCACCGGCCTAATTCCTGCCAAGACTTGGAATGGTCCACAATATCGGGGTGCCAACTTGGCAAACCCGCTCCATTGCAGTGTACTCTTTCTGGCTTGGATCCTTACATACACATGGTCACCGACTTGGTATTCCTTGAACCTTCTCTTCTTGTCAGCAAAGCTCTTTTGCCTATCCTGAGCAACTTTTAAATTAGAGCGTACCCTTTTCACCATATCCTCCATTTCCTTAAGAATTTCTGGTCCTAACCTTAATTTGTCTTCAGGTCCACCCCAGCTTGAGGGTGTGCGGCATTTCCGCCCGTATAGGACCTCAAAGGGGCTCATCTGTACCGACATATGATACCCGTTATTGTATGCAAATTCAACCAAGTGCAAATAATCCTCCCACTGCATTGGTTGTTGCATTACATATGCTCTTAACATGTCTTCTACCACCTGGTTCACTGGCTTTGTTTGTCCGTCGGTCTGGGGGTGGTATGTTGTACTGAAGTTCAGCTGTGTCCCCAATTCTGCAAATAATGTCCTCCAAAAAGCCGACGTGAATTTCACGCCATGATCTCAAATTATCGTCTTTGGGAGTCCATGCAATTTAAACACATTCTGCATCAAGATATGGGCAATCTGTACAACCTTATAGGTGGATTGCACAGGTCTAAAATGTGTGGCTTTACTCAACTTGTCTACCACCACCATAATAGAATCGTTATTCTTCTTTGTCCTAGGCAGCCCTGTTATAAAATCCATAGAAATGGTTTCCCATTTCCATTCTGGAATGGGTAAGGGTTGTAATAATCCCATTGGATGCTGATGCTCTGCTTTAATTTGTTGGCACTCCAAACACCGTGCTAAATACTTGGCTACATTCTTCTTCATACCCGGCCAATAGTACTCTTTTCGAAGCGCAGTGATCATTTTTTGATACCCTAGGTGTCCAGCATAGTGACTGATGTGGAATTCATCTAAAATCAGATTTTTAATGCTGTTTTGATGAGGTACATATAGCCTTTTTTTGTAGTACAACATTCCAACATCATCCACCTCATATCCTTCTTGATTCTTCTCGCTGGTAGATTGTTGTACTTGCTGTTTTATTTGCTGGTACACAACATCTTGTTCTGCTGCCTTCTTTATCATTTCCTCGAAGGGGCTTTTCCATTCGCTAAAGGAAATTTCATTCAAACATTCTAATTTCCAGCTTAAAGCATCCCCCACCCAGTTTTCTTTCCCCTTCAAGTGCTTGATATCAAAGTCAAAACTACTTAGGAAATCCACCCACCGTGCTTGCCTCGCATTTAAAGTGGGCTGGCTAAAATAATTAGTCAGACTGTGGTGGTCTGTTAGTAATAAAAATTTCCTCCCCATGAGATAATGTCGCCACATCTTCAAGGCGTGTATGACAGCTGCCAACTCTAAGTCATAGGCAGAGTATTTCTGCTCATGCTCCTTTTGTTTCCTTGACTCATAAGCAATTACTTTCCCTTCTTGCATTATCACTCCTCCAAGACCCTCCTTACTGGCATCAGTGCACACCGCATAGTCCTTATTTGGATCAGCTATGCTCAAAATGGATGCGGTGGTGAGCAGATGCTTAAGCTGTTCAAAACTTCTCTGACATTCTGGGGTCCATTTGAATGTTCTTCCTTTTTTCTGTAGGGAGGTGATAGGATACGCTACTCTTGAGAAGCCTTCTACAAAGCGTCTTTAGTAACTGGCTAACCCCATAAAGGACCTGATGTCTGCTACATCTTTCGGTACGGGCCATTCCATTATGGTCCTTATCTTTTCAGGGTCCACTGCGATCCCTTCCTTTGTGATTATATGGCCTAAATATTGTATTTCTTCCTTGAAGAAGTTGCACTTGCTGAACTTAGCATATAACTGGCTTTCCTGGAGGGTTTGTAGCACCAATCTAAGGTGCTCCTTATGCTCTTCCACGGTACGGGAGTATATCAGTATATCATCCATAAATATCAACACAAATCTATCCAAATGTTGATGAAATACATTGTTCATTAGGAACATGAAAGTTGCAGGGCGTTAGTCAACCCAAAGGGTAGCACCACAAACTCGTAATGCCCATACTTGGTTCTAAAGGCTGTTTTAGCTATGTCTTCCTCCTTAATCCTGATCTGGTGGTAACCTGATCGCAAATCGATCTTGGAGAATACTGTTGCACCCTTCACTTGATCGAAGAGTTCATCAATCCGAGGTAGGGGATACTTGTTTTTGATTGTCAGTTTGTTCAGCAGACGGTAATCTATACACATGCTAATGGTCTCGTTTTTTTTCTTAACGAATAGCACTGGAGCTCCCCACGGAGATACATTGGGCTGAATATAGTTTTTATGTAACAGCTCCCGTAACTACATTTATAACTCTGTCAACTCGGGTACACTCATTCTATAGGGTGCTCGAGATACCGGTGCTGCCCCTGGTATCAATTTGATGGTAAAGTCTATATCCCTCTTGGGCGACAGTTCAGGAATCTCTTCTGGAAACACATCCGCAAACTCTTGTATTACAGGGATGTTATCCAACATGGCTGTTTTATCCTCTGTATCAGCATAGCCCACTTGGATGGCGTAAATCTGACACCCCTTCCTGATGCATTTTGCTAACTGGGATGCAGTTATTGGCCGAACCTGCATTGGCCGCTTAATTCCTTGCATCTCTTGCCTAGCTCCAAGTTCATCCCTATAATAGATAGTCTTTGTTTTGCAGTTAACCAATGACCAATGCTTTTCTAGCAAGTCGATACTGATCATAACATCGTATGAACCAAGAAGGAGCACATTCAAATCTGCCATTACTGGCTACCCTGCTATTGTTAAAGGGAAGTTACTGACTTTTTCCAGCACTCGCCTCTTGGCCCCTGTAGTCAGTTGTACTAGCCATGGATTCTTGAATTTAACATGTTGCAGTTTACAATGTTCTACTATCTTTGGACTAATATAACTTAATGTGGCTCTAGGGTCAATTAAAACAACTACAGTAAGCTCTGAAATTTTACCTTCAAATTCCACCATGGTCGGCTGGTACTCCGCTTGACGATCATCCAGGGCTGTATTAATCCTTGGTATGCTATGTCCTACATCACCAATAGTCGATGCTTCATGGATTTGTGATAACTGTTCAGTGCCCTTTCGCTGCGGATAGTTTTTGACGTAGTGAGGCCCTCCATAGCCCCAACACTGAACTAGGGGTCTTGCTGTCCCTTCACTGTTGAATCTTGCAGGCTGCTCATTGACTCTGGACTCACTGGTTGGCTTGGATTTGAATGAGCTTCTCTGTGCAGTTCTGTTGTTCTGCCCCTTGTCAATTCCCTTGCTTCCACCATTGCGATTCCCTTTACTTTTTCTAGCTGACGTATTGCCTCTTTTCTCATTCCATCTTTTGTTTGAAGCTTCTCCTTTCTGTTTATTCTGCTGGTAACAGATCCTGGCTTTACGGATAGCCTCGTCCATTGTCTTTGGATTGCCAAACTCAACCCTTTCCCGCATATACAATGGTAAACTGCTAACAAATCTTTGCACCTTAGCTTTTTCTTCTCTAATATAAGGCACATAACGAAGCAAGGAAGTAAAACGGGTGATAAATTCGTCCATGGTCCACTGCCCCAACCGCAAGTCATGGAATTCTCTTGCCTTTTCGTCGTAAAATTGCTCAGTCAGGTATCTTTCTTTGAAGTACCTTCGAAACTTTTCCCAAGTTATGGCCTGCTCGCTCACTCCCTTTACAATCTTAACTTCTTCCCACCAGAGGGTAGCTTTTCCCTGTAGTTGGAAAATGGCCAGCGATGCCTTAAGGTTGTGATCTTACTCGTATAACTGGATATATTTGTTCATATTAATCAACCACGCTTTAGCTACTTCCTCCTGTTACCCATCAAAGTGTGGTGGTTTAATCTTGCGAAACTCTCCTTGCAGCTCTATCCATTGCCTTTTTGAGGTCTGTTGTTCAGATGCATTGTCAGATTGTTCCTCCCTCTCTTTTGACCCTTCAAGTTTTGTATGATAGTTCTGTTCTTCCGACATTCTCTGTTGTTCCGCATTGGGATTAGCTAGCGGCTGGTTCTGTCTATTAGACAGGCTTTTTAGAATTCTTTCTTGCTCCATAGTTAGTCATGCGTTATCTTTGCGTAACCGGGCCATTTCGTTTTTCAGTTCCTACACTGTCTCCAAAATAACCTGATTTGTATTACGGGCCTCCTCCCTGAGCTGTACCCATAGCTCGGGATTATTCTTAGGGCCAAGTACAGGTCCCTGACCCATTGCATACCTGCGTGATGCATTTTCCCCTCTTCTCATACTGTTTGTCGTCTGGTTTCCTGTCTTTAACATAAAAAATAAATAAATCAACTGCTTTGTTGTTTTCAATTTGCAGTTTCACTTTCAATTTCAACTTCAATATCAATTTCAACTTCAATTTCAATTTCAACTCCCAGAGGCCTCAGTTCTGTAACTGGGCTTTGATACCACTTGTAATGAGCCCCCCCCCAATTAATCTACACATTAATAAAAATTTTGTGCACACTTACACATAAGCTACCACCCTACATGGTCCTATACGTGGTTGCTTCTTCCAGATTAATGACGCTTACACGTGGCAATCACAGAGAAGGTTCATGAATGGAATTATCTAGATGACCATAGTTATATTGGAAATTATCTGGCGGAGGATAGGATATTGTCTGTGGACATAAATGTCGTTGGCTGCTTCGAGACCACCTAGCCTATGGCATTTATGCTGGCTGGCTTGATCACGTGATGGAGGCTCCTCTGCCTTCGCGCCCTCGGGGCTGTCCCCGCATCGATGGTGGAGATGGGGAGGTGCCCTTTCGAGGGTGGAGCTAGCTCGAGGCAATTCATTTGGGTTATTGTTCCAATATGGCATTCCATGAGACATTTGGTTCGGCTCTACACTACTCCAACCGCTCCTCAGCATCAAGCAGGCTCATAGCCCTGACTTGACAAGGGAGGGTGTCATTCTGCTACCTAGCCGCGTTAGTTCAACTTGAAGCTGTTTCTTCCCATAGCAGAGGTCTTGGTAAGTGTTCTTTGTGTTACACAACTATCTGTCTACAATTACATTTCGCTTTTGTTACTGCTCAGATTTATGGCCTTTAACACACCGCAGGCTTGTTTTGTTGTCTATAGGTATGGATTTTACTTCTTCTTTTTCCTGTGAATCATATATGGGTGCGGATGCAGCCGTCCTCACGCCCGACTAACATGTATGCTTCCTACGTTCTATACATGTCTTGTTAAATCTACAGCAAGTAACGGGGTTCTTCTGAATCAGTAGAGCTGCATATTGCCTTTGTCGGCTAGAGAGGCCCTCTGACCCGTTCCTTACAGTTTTATTTCCTCTTCTGCGTAATGGCAGAGTATTGACGGGGTTTGAACCTGACGATTCCGCCCGGCTCACACAGGGTTATGAATCCTTCTTCGAGAGGGTTCCATTTTAACTGTAGACTGTAATTTGGGACGAGCCCTCGAGCTCTGTTACATTATTTTTCATGTAATGAATTTTCTGTTAAATAATTTTATTTGGGTCCTTGCCCTTGTGAATACTTGACTTCTGAGTTTACAGCTATTCATGCACCCAATGTAATTATGCAAATACCGGTTTTCTTTTATCCTCCAACTACTGGTCTGGTTTCTACTGGCCGAATTCAGTCGGTTTAATGGGCCATTGCCTACTCTGTATTTACAAACCCCTAGTTAATTTGATAAGTTATGGAATTATAATGAATAGGCCACTGTAGCAGTGTAAATATTGCCATTATTTATATGATATATGTTGTAATGATTATGCCACTGTAGCAGTGTAAATCTTGTCATTATTTATATGATATATGTGGTCGTTCCACACCCTCGTTGCCTGTGGGGTTCTGTTTCATAATGCACAATATTCTGTTTTTTGTATTGTAAGATGTTTTGTATAATGTGCACCACACGATAGCAAGGTTTTTGGTCTCCACCCAGGTTTAATTTTCTTGTACGAATTGGAATGAGAAACGGCCTCTGCGTGCCACAAATCTCATGTGTATATCCATCAAGGCTATACCCTATGTTCGACCTCATATCTGCATTCTCTTCGAGCTATTCGATTCTGTATGGGGCTGAGTCCTGTAGAGTTTGTTTGCGGTCATTCTTTATATATATATGAGTAATTTGCCTGAATTCTTATCTTACTGTCTCCTAATTGATTTTGCATGTGGAGAAGGGTCACTAACCCTAACTGTAAGGCCTGCTTCTCCACGTAGGTGCAGTCATGCCGCTCAGTAATTTTTGTTTTATATGCATACTGTTAGCCCCATTGTTTCAAGGTTCAAATCTGTACATTAAATTGTCTACACATTTATCTCTGTGTTAAGTGTAATATCAGATTTAAAGAAAGAGCTCTGCTATTTCTTTTCAGCGAAATGTTATTTCTTTTCTTTATTGCATGAGCCATTTTATAGACTCTGTACTATAGATTCATGATTCTGGTTTGCTATGTTTATTCCTACTGCAATTTCTGAGAGAATCTCCCCGTAGACTAATCCCACATTTCCCTCTCGGCATTTTTAAGAAAACAAGTTTCAGATTTATCACAAGTGACAAACATTTTCATCAATATAAAATTCCCTGGGAAAAGACAGTCCCTTTCTTACTCAGCTACCCATCCTAGTTTCCTATAAGAAAACTTCTCTCACTCCCTTTTCCACATTCCACATAGAAAAACCAAGGAGGAGAT
Source organism: Pinus tabuliformis (assembly GCA_031772625.1). Taxonomy (NCBI): domain Eukaryota; kingdom Viridiplantae; phylum Streptophyta; class Pinopsida; order Pinales; family Pinaceae; genus Pinus; species Pinus tabuliformis. Next base: position 734,091,820 of record CM062816.1, on the reverse strand, counting down.
AACGAAATTAACATTATACAGACTTCTAAAATAACACACGAATCCAAGGAGGAGATAACAGGATTAACATTGTACAAACCTCTAAAGAAATCCAAGTACATAGTTTCTTACATAGCTGAGTCCTTTGACTCAAAAGTTGAATTCTTACATCCCTGGAATCCTCTGGCTGATAAATTGCTTCTGGCAGTTACCCGAGTCAGAGTCTATTGTCTTCAATCCACCCGATCATGAGATTCGTCCTTCAGGACCCAAATCTCCCCCCTTGCTTCTTGCTAGGCCGCAGTCTTCCGCAAGTGCTCAACAGCAAGCGAGGCTATCTAATCATCACCAGACTTAGCCACCAGATTTCTTTCTCCTTTTTGTCTGCATGTCTCTACAGCGCAGACTAACCTTTTTCCTTCCATTTTCCTCAGGGAACCTTCCCAGTTAGTGGAGGTGGTTAGGGTTGCAGTTCACTGCAACTGTTTTCTCCAACTTCCCTCTCAGAAGTTGCCAGCGTTTCCAACAATAACATTTCTTCTTATTTTACAAATAATAAAATATTATTAAATTCCAAAATAGTTAATAATGTTATATTCAGTTTTTAACCACAGTAAATTCAAATATTTACATTTTCATGGGGCGTTACAATCTTGGACATGTATTTCTGAATCGTCATAAAACCTATCAAACACCTATTTTGGATATAGCTGACTTAACCTATCAAACACTTATTTTGGATATAGCTGACTTAGGGTTTAATTTTTTATAACAAGAACAAAAAAAAAAAAACATACGGGTATCGCTGACTTCATAAGTACAGGGTTTAACTTTTTATAACAGGAAAAAAAAAAAAAAAAACATACGGAGATTTCTGGCCAAAACTTGGAAAATGATGCGTGCCCACTCGCGATTGATAATATGGAAGAATATGGAGGAAACCCAATTCGCTGCAAGCGTCTCTCAGTTTCTTAAAGCTCCATCTATTCATCGTTGCTTCTTCCATATTGCTGAATAGAGTCGCAGGTCTCAGCTTTGAAGGAAGGATACCCGCAAGAATTGAAAAACTATCCCCGGAAAATAAATGATTTGAATTCATCTAGGGGGAGTTAGGGATTGGAAAGGGATCTGGAAAGATACCCGGAAGAATTAAAAAATTGCCGCTGAAAATAGATGATTTGAATTCACTTTGGGGAAAGTTGGGAATTCGAAAGAGATCGGGAGAACTGGACCTGTCACCTGCAACATTAACTTGACAATTAATTCGACGTACACCGGCACTTACCCAACTCCCCCAAAAATTTCTAAAACTTTTCCGCCACGACATTGGATAGATTATTAACGGAGACCGTGACGGAGATGGAGGGGTCCATTTTGCCACGTAGAGGTGGTCGAGCTACCGGCAATCGAGTTAAGCTCGGCGGTCAAAGCCTTTCTCCTCATTGCAATATCTGGTTTTTTCTCCTCAGTGGATTTTTTTAATGGTGCTTTTTTTTTTTACTCTGGTAGATGTGCAATGGCTATCTAATTAAGTTTTGAGAGACGTAACTAAGTCCTGAGACTATACAGGTTCCACTAGCAGTGCAGTTTTGGATTTAATTCAGAAACATAATCCCTTGCTCTCCGGCTTGTTTTTTTTTTTTTTTGGCCTTGAAATCTCAACTCTCACATTGAATTCATCAAACTTAAATACATGGAAACGCTGAATTAAAATCGTGCTCCGGGGTTAACTTTGTTTCCATCAATCACATCTATCAAATTGGAGACATCGCCCCAAAAAAAAAAGGCAGCTAAGATCCGAACAAAATATTTTTCAAATAAGGTAGCTAAGATCCGAACAAGATATTTTTCAAATATTTTGCCTCTGGTTCATTTCTATGATCCAAACAAATTCTAATTTAAGTGAATGCATGAGAAATTGAATGCACCTGCGAATGATTTAAGATCAAACAGATTCTAATTTAAGTGAATGCATGAGAAATTGAATGCACCCGCGAATGATTTAAAATCAAACAGATTCTAATTTAAGTGAATGCATGAGAAATTGAATGCGCCTGCAAATGATTTAAGATCCGTTAAAAAATATGTAATCGAAATGATCCAACACAGCATGTTAAAGTAATGATTAATCATCATAGAAACTGGTTTTTAAAACAGAGTTTAACCAAGTATAAAATTGTTTCTGCTTAAACCAATAAGATCCTAATCCCTGTTTTATTGTAATTTCTAATTTCTTATCAATTGGAAAGCGTTTTTCTGTTTTGGAAAAAAACTTGAATTTAAATTATAAATATTCATCTTACTCTATTATGGTGATATGGTACGTGATAGACTTATATGGTACGTGATAGACCTATTACAATTTCATGACCCATAATATTGGTGAACAATACCATAGTATAAATCTTACCATGCACTTTTTAACTTTGATAAAGAAATTAAAAAATTCGAAATCTTATTTCAAAATATATACCTCTATTCAAATAAACACTATTGCAAAGGGCATATTGATATTTTTTTTCTTCCTAACTTTAACGTTTGAATCGAAACCCACGCTTACTGCAAATAATTCAACGGCCGTAGGATCCGCGCAACGGCTTTCTGAAGAATGGCATCTTTCTTGTCATTTCTTGCTTTTAGATTTTAGTTTTTCATAACAGGCATAAAACGCCATAACCACTGCTCACCACTCGCAGTGACTGACTCTATTTGATTGTAGACGTTGACCACCCGTAACTGCTACCCAAACACTCGCAGTAACCGACACACTGAAATTTCCACACGAATGTGACACCTGTGATATTAAACCAGTTTTTATTTTTTTTACAGTTTAATTCGATTTTTAGTTATCTCATCCATGAGCGAAACCGTACATACAAAAATAAATGGATGATAGTATCAAAACATTTATCGAAATTTAAAAATTAATAAAAATAAATAATTAATATATAATTTATTATTATTTTTTTAATTATATATATATTTATATTTTGTTAGAAAGTTAATATATAAAAAAAATAGTTTTTTGATTTACTATTATTATATATTTAAAAAATATAACTTATCTTTATATAAGACATGTTTATCTAAAAACACATAGATAATATTTATATGATGCATGTTTATATGATATTTGTTTAATTAATCAATTTAATTAACATGTAGAAAAGTCATAATTATTTTTGAAATAAATTTACTTTATAATATATTTTATGTTGTGAAAACTAAAAAAATCATAAACTTAATTAAATTATTATTATTATTAAGGTAAATTTACATATATTTAAAAATATGGAACATGATTCTTAATTTTTGAGATTTGCTCTCACTTTTTCATAGAGATTTTCAATTTATAAATAAGCTTTATTACAATGTCATGGGTCAATTCATAGGTTATCAATACCACATGTCAAAAAAATCATAAGCTTTACTTTAATTTTGTTATAGATTTTTTAATATATAAAAAAAAAATAGTTTTTTGATTTACTCTTATTATATATTTATAAAATATAACTTATATTTATATAAGACATGTTTATCTAAAAACACATACCTTATATTTATATGATACATGTTTATATGAGATTTGTTTAATTAATCAATTTAATTAAAATGTAGAAAAGTCATAATTATTTTTGAAATAAATTTACTTTATAATATATTTTATGTTGTCAAAGCTAAAAAAATTCATAAACTTAATTAAATTATTATTATTATTAAGGTAAATTTACATATATTTAAAAATATGTAACATGATTCTTAATTTTTGAGATTTGCTCTCACTTTGTCATAGAGATTTTCAATTTATAAATAAGCCTTGTTACAATGTCATAGGTCAATACATAGGTTATCAATACCACATGCCAAAAAAATCATAGCTCACTTCATATAACACTAGCTTATATGATATTTTTTTCAATTATCAATTTAATTAAAAAAACATAAAGAATATAATTACTTTGGAGATAAATCTCAACTTTAATTTCTGCTCTACCATGGGTATGACTGTTAACACAGACAAAACAAAAGTTATGATTATCAAATCCAAGAAGGAAACTTGCGCTAATTTTATGTATGACAATAATAACTTGGAGGAAGTGTATTCTTACAAGTACCTAGGAATTGATATCCATCACAAGCTCAACTGGAACCATAGCATTGAGAAAAGGATCAATGGGGGATGGAAAGCTTATTTTGATCTTGAAAATAATTGTAAAACAACAAACCTCGTAATGTGGGATAAAAAGAAGTTCCTCTTTGAAACTTTAGTCATTCCTGTTATCTTATATGGCTGTGAAGTTTGGGGCTGCAGCATCTCCAGAGAATCATGGAGGAAGATTGAGCAAATCCAGAAGCGTTTTATAACTTATAACCTGAAAATTAAAAGTAATACACCCTATCCTATTCTCCTTATAGAAGCGGGTCTTTCTCCTATTGAGAGCCTAGCTATGCTCAGGTTTCTGTTGTACAAGCACAAGCTCAATAACATAGACAATCATAGACTTCCTAAGCTAGCTTTAAATTCCAGCCAAAACCACCTAAGGCTTAACCGAGGATGGCATAAGGACACAAGGGCCTGGTTAAACTATTGGGAGATCAATGAGAATGATGCTTTGCAAAACATAAATAACATTAAAGATATTGTTACTTCTAAATTCAAAGAAAAATTGTGGTGTGAGAAAGATTTAGTGTCTAAAAGAAAATTAAGTTATTATAAGAAGGTCATCAACCCCACCCTTGAAGAGCAAAAGTATCTCTCTATTCTAACTAGCTCAAAGAAGAAAATTAATATAGCAAAGATTAGAACGAATTCTCATGAGCTCCATAGTGAAACTGGCTGCTGGGCAGTTCCTAAAACGCCATGGATGGAAAGGATCTGCCATATTTGTGAGAATAGGAGCATCGAGGATGAAAACCACTTCCTCTTAGAGTGCCCTGCATACAACCACATTAGATCTCAATTTCACAACCTTTGTTACAATACTGACCTTCCTAGCCTTTTACAATGCCAAAATTATAGTGAACTCGGAAGGCTTCTCTCCAAGCTTTTTGAGCATAGGACTAAAATCTTAAATCAAAATAAATAATTTGTCTTTTCAGGTCCGATAGATCATTATTTGGTCTCAGCGGACGGTAACCATCATCATCATAATCATCAGTAAAAATATTCTAAAATATTGCATAGACATTACCATCTACATAATCATTATTGATAATTAAATTAATATTTTAAAAACCCAATTCTAAAATAAATAAGCCTATTAACATAAATATTAAATAAAAAATAAAAATTATTAACATAAGCCTATTTATTAGTAATTAAATTAAAATTTCTGGAAATAGACATATATATATATACCAATTAATTATTAACAAAATTATATTGATTAATTAAAATAACATATATCCAAAATAATATTCATAACATTTTTCGTGTCATTCAAAACGTAAGATATGAAATGAAGCTTACCCAACCAAAAAACCACAAAAAAATGGAAAGAATTTCTATCATCGATATATCAAGATTAATATACATACGCCCATAGATAAGTTGCAATTGTTGAAGAAAAGTAATAATTATACTATAATTCAGATTTTTAAGTAATAACATACGGATTTAGCCAAAATTTTCAGAGTTTACCTGTGCATGTAAACGTTGAACCATGACGTATTAGTAGAAGATTTGAACATCGAACAAACGGGTGGTGTCTTTTCATCCTCGTATCTACTTATGGAAATTTTATTTTAATGTGAAGTGCGATTTGAAATGGGAAACCGATTTGAAATCAAATTCCAGACATAGAGTAAGGTGTTGACAGAGAACACCATCAAACTGCTGGCCAGAGACCACATTGATTGATACAACACATGTTATCACAGAGATTACGTTGATTGATATAACACATACAGAGGTTAAATTGTTGATAGAGATGGCCATTAAAGCACTTGAGGGAGATGACACACAACATATTTATGTGACAGAGATGACGCAGATCCATACAATATGGCATTTTCTTATTACCAAACATTATTATCAAGCTTAGTAAATATCACAAAAAATTATTCTTGATGTCAAACTTGGTAAATATCACAAAAATTTCATTTTGCATAGAGATGTTACAATTATTAGCGGCACTTGATTTCCTGCTGGTTGTTGCAGAGATTTTCGTGCCATATATCATGACTGTTTCGTCATATACTTGAAAATTTGTGGATATGAGTGGTGGGATAATTCTTGAGCAGGTTGTTTATTTTCAATGTCGTGCTAAAGTGACTATTTGATCTACAAGGCCCGTAGTTGTCAACGATGAAAGATATTGTTTTTTATATGCGATGGAAAACGGGATCATCTTTCGGTTAACAGACATGGAGCAGATTTGGCGGAGCCCCACCAGAAGCTTTATTGTTCACATGGAGTAGCAAAATCATTCAACTCAAAAATGTGATTATACATGTGTAAGATTTTTTGAGAGGAGAAATGAGTGGGCTTAGTTTGCATGTATTGAGCTTTCTTTGGTGTTTTAGATTCTCTACATCATTTTAGGAAGTCAGATACTTGTCTCTCAAGTAAGATAGCTTATACTGTGATAATTTTTTGTAATTTTGACACAATCACCATCTTCACCTAATGGAGAATGATTAGATTTATGCATCTCATTAAATGCTGATAACAACTAATCATCTTCCAAAGATGATGATGTTTTCATTCTAACAAGGATTTGATAATTTCAGTAAAGGTTTTCATGTGAATGGGTAGCTGATTATGGATAAGGGCTTTTTCTAGTCTAGTATTGGTTGCTTTCTTTCTTGAGTAAATAAAAAAGTTAGATTTCTTTAATTTATTATTAGTGTAGGTAGACATATTAGTATAATAAAACAGGTTGGGAAGATCAACCGGAACGTTTAACCTTTTACTTGTGTATGCATTAACACCGGAATGTTTAACTTTTTACTCGTGTATGCAATAACACAGATAGGTTAGATGGTTGATCTTGACCCAAATGTAGTTGATTTAGTAATAGATGTAATATCAAATATCATATATAGATACGTATCTAATAGTATCTATAACATCACTTGTAAATACATGGACTAACTTGACCATGAAAAGGTATAGCAAACTAAGCATATCTATCAACATAGATGGGATTGAGGAAACTTAGATTGATATATCAAACAAGAAGAGCTGCAAGGCAGCTAGTCCTTGCCTAGGACTTACGAAAACTATAAGACTAGACTTGTCACAAGGAAATTGCATGCATTTCACATGTCCCTTGAATTCTCCATTAGTCACCACACCGTACCAACTTTACCTTTCCTTCAGGAACCCTACGAACCCTGCTTTGTTTGATCGATTGAACCGCTGAGAATGCTCTCGGGAATGAACATGTTCAACTAATGCTGAGAGAATCAATGCTCACAGGAATGAACCTGTTCAACTGATGCTGGAAATTATCCTAGGGATGCTGGTCGTGATGTTGCTGATTGTAGTGCTCCTGTTCTAATGCTGCGCCTACTTCCGGTTCAATTGCAGGGAATGATCGAAATGCTTCTGCTTGGAATGTTGGTTGTAGTTATACCGTTGGTTCAATTGCTCATGGGAATCCTGTTTCAATTGATCATTCGAATGAATGATGCCCGATTATGTAGACGACGAATCGGAGAGTGGAGGCAGATGAAGATTTGCTTATAAAGGCAGAGAACAAGGAGGCAAATCCAAATGTTGTAACAAGCTGCACCAAAAAGAGGATACTTATATTAGTGTTTTGGATTACATGAACTCTGCCTTTAGGAGTTGTGCAAAATGATAGCTTTATGGAGATTTTACAAAGGACTGAAACATGAACATAAAGCAAACACTACTACAGCTAAAAACAAACCTGTGTTATGAACCCAATTATGTAGACGACGAATCCGAGAGTGGAGGCAGATGAAGATTTGCTTATAAAGGCAGACAACAAGAAGGAAAATCCAACCTGTTGCATGATCTTGTGAAGTGAGTATCTGCTATTCATGCCTAAAGATTGCAATCCAAAATAATTCAGTCTCAATGTATATTCCTCCTCTTTTCCCTTAGTTTAAAGTCATTTCATCTCTGCAATGTGAAATCTGTATTTTGAAATAAATGTTTACCTCATTATTTCAATGGTAACGTATTAACATGTGGTCATTCAATATAAATGTCAAGACGAACCATATACATACAGAGTGTGTATCAAATATATGCATATTTGTGTCATCATCTGCACTCATGAATTATGATTGAAATGTTGATGGCCTCGATGTGCATCTGAAATTCTTTTTTTTAAAGAAAATCAAAGTCTTTACTCTACAGGTTCGAAAATAACTAGGATGGATGTTCATGTCCTCACCATGTTGAACTGAAAGAGAAAGAACAAAAGGAACAAAATTGAGAAGTTGTTCTTGAGGAAAAAGTTGAACTCGAACAACATTCCAAAGAGGACCATGAGAATTGCAGATACGAAAGAGGATGTGCAAATTCCTTCAGTCCTACAATCCAGCTAAAGTTGGAATCTGCATCTGATAACAAAACTGATGTATAATATGCAATTTTGGCCAAGGAATATAAGAGTAAAGTCAGCCAGCTTATCTGTATAATAGAAGGGGTGACATATGACCATCTGGCTATCTACTAACCCCTCTTTGAGTGGACTCTCAATAAAATCAATGAATTCACATTACTGAACTAGTCTACAGTATGATTGGCATGATCTCTACATGAGTTACTCATGAAGAGTTTATTTTGAGATGAAATTGAAATCCTTTTTGATAATAACCTCAATTACATGGCTCTGAAACCACCTTGAGAGGCTTGCAATCCCAGCCTTGACCAAAATAATAAGAAAGTGGACAACCATTCCCAGTTGAGATGTGTATGCAACAAAAATGAAACAGCACCAGACTGCAACTGCCCACGGAAAAAGTAGAAGCTGCAATGTCGATGACGCTGCCCACGGGTTGAGATGGGTATGCACCAAAAATGAAACAACCCCAGAAAGAAGCATTTTCCTTGGATCGTTGGAGTGGTTGTCTCGTTACTATGGGCGTGGGCTATTCCATCTGCCCGGCATGTCCTTCTGATCTTCAAATTCTAAGGGTTCTTACCCCCGCTCTTCTTCCAGCTCTGGGGTCATGGGGAACATGCTATGTGCTTGCCACATAAGTGTTACAAAGGCCCAAATGGCAGTGTTAGAAATATCTAGATGTCGAGACGTCAAAAAGGGAAAACTAGCAAAAGGAAATATATTAAACTTAGCATTTAATGTGCTCCACTAATGCTAGCATTAATTTAGCTGGTATTTACTAGTTTGAAAATACGAAACAAATTAATAATTATAACATATGGTTTTGCTTTTCAGCCTCGAGAAGAGGCCAAATAAGAAGGCAAATCAGTCTATATCGAACAACTTTGGATGGCGAATTAGTCTATGTCGAAAAACTTTGGTTATATCGTGATTAGTGGGAATAACAAACATGTGAACTAATGCTAAGATGGACATAATCGATTACAATAGTTCTATGCTATTGCTAGATGACAAGGACTAATAAGGATCCAAGATACCAAATGAGTCATATATATATATATATATATATATATATATATATATATATATATATATATATATATATTTCTCGGTTCATATTTGATGGTGAGGCTAATATAAAGAGCACTACTAGAAAAGACAATGGTTGTAGAGTGAACCATACTAGTAGCGTATTAGTTTCTGTACTAGTACCATATTTAGTGATGTAGGAGCATCCCTCTACTCCCTGTTTCGACATCAAACCTATGTAAATATCTTGTAGTTTGTTTTGTTTGTGTGTCCCTAGAGGGACAACTAGGCAAGTTTTCTTGTTTTACTATTGCATAAACATGTCCCTTTTGTGGGAAAGGTGTTATGTTTGTAAATACTTCCTTCTAGAAATGTCTTGTTGTAAAATTTTGAAAGGCTATTGTTTCTAGCATGCCTATGCTATGTCAAACAATATTTTTCCATAGTATTGTCTAGAAATTCCCAATGTAGATCACCTGATAATGCAATATACTAAAGAAAAATATTTGATCTACTTCTACAAACAAACTTGCTGAAGCTTAATCGATTTTGAGCAATATCAAATAGAACACATATAATAGAGAATGAGAAATAAATCACACATGAACACAGAAGAATACTCTGGGGAGATCCTCAGCTAAAAACCCCGCTATCTGTATTATCATACAAGTGGAAATATCTCCAGATTACACAAAGCTTTAGCTCACAAGCTATCGAGCGCTCAGTACAATCCCTCAATGCTGCTCATAGACTAAATAGACACAACATATGCCTTCCCTTAGTCCTCCAAGCCTCCTATTTCCTTGTGTAGTTTTTCCTAGGTCCTCTGGCTGCCACCTGTGTGAATTCACCTCTCACACAACTCACCAAACTCTAAAATGACTGCGCAATCCTGAAAGAGATAATTCCTTCTGCATGGATGAGTTTCCTATATAGGAAAATTCCTCTAACTAATAGTACATTGTCCCTTCCTCTGATCTCAATTGGGTCTTTGACTGAACTGACATGCGTGAGTTATTTATGAGAGAATATTTAGTTATCCGAAGTACACTAGTTACATGCATGCATGCGTTAACTAACTGAATACACAATCAGTTCCACAAACTGTTGGAACTAATCTAACTGGACTTAAGTCAGTTAACTGAGCTAACTAGTTACAACTCAAAGTACAACTCATCCTAACCTCCTTAATTAAGGGATAACTTCCTCAATCAAAGGGATAATTGTTGCATGTCTTCACATAGACTTCATGTTTGATTTTCTCCAACTAATTAACTCAAGATGAATTAATTAATTATTTTTCAAACAACTGCTAAGATCGAATTTTAATTTTAATTCTCAATTTTAGTTCAGGGACTAACTAAAATTGGAATGTATCCCGAAATGCTATTTATAGCAATTCTATTTTTAGCATTTCTATTTTATCATTCCTTGTTGCTATGTCTAACACTGGTACCTAAAATTCTATTTATAGCAATGTTATTTATAGCATTTCTATTTTTATCATTTCTTGTTGTTATTTTCAACATTCCCTCTCAATAGGAAAGGAATTCAACTCGAACCTGATCTTGAACCTTTGGAATGTTCTGCATGCAACATTTCTCCCTAGTGTTGTTGCTCCAACAACTCTAGAAACAAAAAAAAATCCAAACCAAATCAAAATGATGCCTCTGTCATCAAAGTCTGACTGCTATTGCCTCTGTTGACTAAAAATCTCTGCACCTCTGTGCTCTTCAGTATCTGACTGCTCTAGCCTTTGTCACTTTGATCTCTGACTGCATCAATCACACTGATTCCTCTAGCTGCATCAGTGCTGCTGCTGGTCTTATCTCCCAGCACTGCATCCGCACTGCACCTCCTCTCATCATGTTGCATTGTGCTGCCCACTGCTGCACTGCAACTCAGTTACTAAGAAGTAAGTAACTGATCTCCCAATTAACCTCCCTGTTGGGCTAGAAACATCATTTGATGTTGAAGCTCCCTCTGTCGCTCCATTTGCACCTGTCTTTACCCACTTAGCCAGTCTTGCTACTCCTCGTCAGGGCTCCCGTAGCAAGGTCTAATCAAAGAGGCTGGGTACCTCAAGGATCCTACCCCTATTTTAGTCTTCTTGGGACTATCACTCCACATCACCCCACCTCCCACTTGAAGGTATGGATGCATGTGATCCCTCTCCCCACTTCGCTAGAAATTTCCCCCCACTGGAGGTCTCTGCATGAGTGGATGCTTCCACTCAGTCTCCTCTTGGCTTCTCTAGTTGTGGCTGCTCCACAACCTCGTTAATTTGATTCACCAATTGTGGCTCCTCCACAATTTTGTGAGAATTATTCTGGCGCTGCATGTTGAGAGGTAATGTACTCTCCCTCTCAACCACCAGGTCTCCAACAGTTGCCTTGCTCCTCAAGGCTTTGCATGCATCTTGAACCTCAAGAGCATACATGTTCTTGACTCGTGAACCAATTTTCTTCACCTGTCTCGTGGTAATGGGTCTAAGGAAAACCTTTCCCTTACTGAAGACTACATCATAGCCTTTGTCCTCCAGCATTACAATCGATACCAAGTTCTTCTTCAATCCTGGCACATACTTCACATCTGTCAAGGTAATGCGAGCTCCATACTCCCTCTGAAAAGAAACTGTGCCCACACCTGAAACACTATACTTTTCATCATTACCCATCGCTATGAGTATCTTGAGGTCTTTCTCCTCCAAGGTACTGAATAGACTCTTATCGCTGGTCATGTCGAATGAGGCTCCACTATCAAGAAACCAACCACAACCCATTATCAATGAAACCATCCATGCAATGAGGGTAAAATCCAATTCAAACTGAGAGGCCAATTCCTCACCTTCAGATCCTTCCTTGGATCCCTTCTTGGATTTCTTTAATGGAAATTAGTTGCATAATGGCCCACCTCATGACAATTAAAGCATCGCACTTTAGATTTGTCAATCTTCTTCCCTCCACGAGAAGAAATCAATTTGGGATGAGAATCCTTCTCCTTCCCTTTCTTTGCCTTACTCACTAAGGTGCAATTTTCTTCATCCTCCTTCGATGAAGAAGCATCTCTGGTGCTTCTCCTGATCTCCTCCTACATCAGATCCGACCACAGTCATTCCCAATCTGGTAGTTTCTCTCTTCCATTCACTGGGTCCTGGTAGCTATGCCAGCTCTTAGGAAGACCGAGGAGAGCAAGACTCACCATCTCATCATTGGTTGTCGTTATTCCTACACTTCCAAAATCATCCCTACAAGTGGTGAGCTTGTTCAGATATGTAGAGATCGTGTTGCCCTTTTCGCACTTGATTTTCCGAAGCTTGTCTTTCACCTCCAGCTTCCTCTGATCACTGTTGTTCTGATATATATCCTTCAATGTTTTCCACATTGAAAATGGTGTCTTCTTCCCATGGAGACTTGAGACAATGTGGTCTTGAACTCCCTCCACAAGAATCCTCCTCACTCTAGCCACACATTTCTTCCATTCCACCAATTATTGGGCATTAGCAGCTGCTAGCTTGGGGACTTCTTGATCAACAAAGTCCTTCAAACTGTTGTCCTCTAATACCACTTCCATGTGATCCTTCCAAGCTATATAATTCGAGCTACCATCCAGGGCATACTCGAGTCTCAAACCCTTGAACGCCATTGGTGAAATTCGAGATGTGATAAGAATTTGATTTCTATAATCAAGAACTTCAAACTTCGAAATTCTCCCTTCTTTGTATACTGTTCTCTGCTTTGATAACCTGGCTCCGATACCATGTAGAAATTCCCACTGTAGATCACCTAATAATGCAATATATTAAAGCAAAATACTTGATCTACTTCTACAAACAAACTTGCGGAAGCTTAATCGATTTTGAGCAATATCAAATAGAACACATAGAACAGAGAATGAGAAATCAATCACACATGAACATAGAAGAATACTCTAGGGAAAGCCTCAGCTAAAAACCCCACTATTTGTATTATCATACAAGTGGAAATATCTCCAGATTACACAAAGCTTTAGCTCACAAGCTATCCAGCTCTCAGTACAATCCCTCAATGCTGCTCATAGATTGAATAGACATAACATATGCCTTCCCTGAGTCCTCCAAGCCTCCTATTTCCTTGCGCAGTTTCTCTTGGGTCCTCTAGCTGCCACCTATGTGAATTCATCTCTCACACAGCTCACCAAACTATGAAATAACTACGCAATTCTGAAGGGGATAATTCCCTCTGCATGGATGAGTTTCCTATATAGGAAAATTCCTCGAACTGATAGTACAATGTCCCTTCCTCTGATCTCAACTGGGTATCTGACTGAACTGACATGCATGAGTTATTTATGAGAGAATACTCAGTTATATGAAGCACACTAATTACATGCATGCATGCATTAACTAACTAAACTCACAATTAGTTCCACAAACTATTGGAACTAATCTAACTGGACTTAACTTAGTTAACTGAGCTAACTAATTACAACTCAAAGTACAACTCATCATGATCTCCTTAATTAAGGGATAACTTCTTCAATCAAAAGGACAACTATTGCATGTCTTCACATAGATTTCATGTTTGATTTTCTCCAGCTAATTAACTCAATATGAATTAATTAATTATTTTTCAAATAGCTGCTAAGATCAATTCGGATTTTAATTCTCAATTTTAGTTCAGGGACTAACTAAAATTGGAATGTATCCCGAAATTCTATTTATAGCAATGGTAATTTTGGCATTTCTATTTTATCATTCTTTGTTTCTATTTCCAATACTGGTACCTGAAATGCTATTTATAGCATTTCTATTTTTAACATTTCTTGTTGGTATTTTCAACATATTGTATATATTCATGTATTGAGGGGTTTCAAGGGCGCGAAAACTATAAGGGAAAATAGAGAAAAGACATTGCAACTTGCATTTGTAAGAATTTAATTCCCATCCCTTTGTTGACCAAATGTGTTTGCTTGTGTATCTTGGTATTTCCAATTCGTGTGATGCTACCTTTATGCTCCAATAATTTTGTATTTAATGGTTTAAGACAATCCTGTAATTTTTTTTGCTTTTGTTGATAAGTCTTCACACCGAGGTAATTTAGAGTGGAGTGAGTTCATGACATCAGGTTTAGTTTTCCCTTTGGTGTCATATAACGGAAGTTCTTCGCGAGAATTACTACATGACATAAGTGGAAGGTAGAGTTGAAGTTTTGTGGAATGGAGTTTGAAATTTTATAAAGAAGGAGAAGGGACTCTGAGTGAGGTGGATACAAATCAAAGTGAAAGTTCCAGTTTTATTTTCCAAAGTTAAATTATTGGCGAAATCGAAATTCGGACCCATCTTTACATTTCTGCAAGACCCGTGAACACCATCCCGACCCCGATATTGCATGTGGTCCCCGTTGGCATTTGGGCCCTCAATTAAAATCCAAAGTAAAGGTTATGTGGCAGATGAAGCCTAACTATAGTCGAGCTCAACCTACAATTGGACGACCCTACTTTTGATGGAGGACCCCAACCCAACCTGTTGTGGAGTCTCGACATCCGACTTGCCTTGGGAACTGTGTACAATTGGGACTTTTAAGTGTCCACTCGTCGATGGGGTTTATTTTAAATTTAGAAGAGGAAATGATGGTATGAATAACGGTTCTTTGGTGTAAATTATCACGCTAAGAAACCTAGGAGTATTTTTCGAGAGTCATTTTCTTGGTGGTTAATTTAGAACAAGAGGGCACACTTTGATGCGTTAATTTTTGGTATCAGATCATGCTTTGAGCTCTGAAAAGAAGCCTGTAACAACAAGAAAAAACTGAGACAATGCTAAATATTTGTTGCTAATATGGTGACTAGAAGAGGAGGTCTAGGAACGGTTGAGATCGATGACGAAAGAGGAGGTCACGAAAGGGTTGAGATGGATGATGAATAGTGATTGGACTTGAGGTGTCTCCAGGCGAGGATGAAGGCCACATAAATTGGTTCGAAACAAGTCCTTGATAAAGGAGACATGAGTGAGAGTGAGGATACGAGTTCTAAGGAAGACGTGGAAAGAACTCACTAAAGAGAGGAACTAGTTGAGTAGTTGGTTACACTGGTCACCAAGGTTAGGTCTAGGCCAAAAATGCAAGTTCGATATATCATAGAAATATGAATGTGAAAGAAATGTTGGTTTGGATCAACACTCTCGATAAATATTTTGACTATCAGAATGTTGAGGAGGACCAGAAGGTAAAGTATATCATGACTAGATTGAGAGGACATGCATCATTTTGATGGGATGAGTTGGAAGCAAACTAGAGAAGAAAAGGAAATGAAAAGATTAAAAGCTGGGATAGGATGGTGGCTAAAGTCAAGAGAACATTTATGCCCAAGGATTACTAGTTGAATATGCTTAGGCAACACCATAATTTGAGGCAGAAGTTTATGACAGTGATACAATATGCAAAGGAGTTTTATAGGTTGAGTATAAGAGTAGGCCACATCGAAGAGGATGTGGAGAAGATGGCTAGGTACATAAATGGTCTAATATTTGAAATTCAAGATGAAATCGGCCTCTGGCCCTTAAAGACTGTAGAGAATGTCTATCAAGCAGCACTTAGGGTAGAAGAAAAGCTAGCTAGGAATCAGAGTCAGCATAGTAGAGGAAGGAGTTTAGACGGAGGGAAAGGGACTTCCAAAAGAGGAAGACCCCTAACTCCAAGAGAAGAATGAGGGAGTTCAAGCAGTCAATCTCCAAGAAGAGGAGAGTCAAAGAGTGGAATATTTTTCCCAAGAGGCATAAGCAGAGACAAGGAAGTTAGATGCTACATATGTGGAAAGATGAACCATTTTTTATGGAATTGTCCTGAAAATAAATCAACGGGCTAGAGAGGAGTGCATGTTGCAGAAGCTAGGGATGAGGCAACAACAACATAAGTAAAAGAGAAAACCCCTGAGTTGGGTGAGTCTCTAATGCTGAAGAGGATTCTAATTAAAAGATAAAAGGTGAAGCAAGAACCAACCCAATGAAGAAATATGTTTAGAATAGTTTGTAAATCTAAAGGAAAGTGTTGCAAAGTAATTATTGATAGTGGTAACAGTGATAACTTGGTTTCTATGGAAATGGTGGAGAAATTAGGGCTGCAAAGGATGGAAAATCCCACTCCTTATTGAGGGACATGGTTGCAAAAAGGACATCATATTTTAGTCAATGAGCAAAGCAAGGTGGAATTTTAATTTGGTAGTTACATAGATGAGGTGTTGTGCAACATCGTGCCTATGGACATTTTTCATGTCTTATTAGGCAGGCCATGGTAGCATGACCAAGGTGGTATTCAAGACAGGAGAAAGAATACCTACTCTTACAAGAAGGACAACTGCAAGAATGTGTTGTTACCATTGGGAGAGAAAGGAGCCAAGGAGGATGTTGGTTCAAGTATCTTGATGATGGTCGGGAAGGAGCTGCTACAACAAGCAAAAAGAGGAGGCGTAGTTCGATGTAATTGGTAAGCCTCGAACTCTCCTAACACACACAAATATAAATGAGTTTCCTGCTGAAATCCAATCGTTATTAGATGAATTTGTTGATGTTATAGTGGATGAGATACCAAATGCCTTACCACCTGTAAGAAGCATTAGCCATCATATAGATTTAATTTCAGGAGCTACTCTACCTAACAAGGAAGCTTATAGAGTGATCCCTAAGGAAAATGAGGAGATTAGAAAGCAAGTTTGATCAGAGAGAGCTTCAAATTATGTGTTGTGCTAGTTGTATTGAGTCCAAAAAAAGACAAGGGTTGGATAATGTGCACTGATTCAAGATCTATTAACAAGATATGTATCAGGTACAAATTTCCTTTACCCCACATGGACGATATAATGGATTGTCTGAGTGGCGCCAAATATTTTTCCAAAATAGATTCAAAGAGAGGGTATCATTCATATGAGAGAAGAGTATGAATGGAAGACAACATTGAAAACCAATGATGACTTGTATGAATGGTTGGTTATGCCTTTTGGCTTGACCAATGCACCCAACACTTTTATGAGGCTCATGAATGAGGTTCTCAAAGAATTTATTAGAAAGTTTGTGATTGTTTATTTGGATGATATTCTTGTGTATAGCAGAACCATGGAAGAACACCTCAATTTTTTAAATCTAGTATTAAAGAAGTTGCAGTAAGAAAAACTTCTGATAAATTTGAAGAAGTGTTCTTTTCTTAGGACGGAGTTGGTTTGTCTAGGATTTGTAATTTTTTTTAAAGGGATGAAAATGGACCATGAGAAGGTAAATTCCATTAAGGATTTACCTTCCCAAACCAACATACATGAGGTGAGAAGTTTTCATGGATTGGAAAGTTTTTACAAAAACATTATTCGAAATTTCAGTTGCATTTGTGCACCAATGGTAAAGACAATTAAGAAGAACAACAACCATTTAGATGGAAAACAAATGTAGAAGAGGCATTTCAATTTCTAAAGAAGAAAATTACTTAGCAACCTATATTTTCTTTGCATGATTTCCAGAAGCCCTTTTAGGTTCAGTGTGATGTGAGTGGAATAGCAACTAGAGCTATCTTTAGCTAGGATGATAAACTAGTTGCATATTTTAGCATGAAACTAAATGAGGCCAAGAAAAAGTATTCTACTTATGATAAAGAATTTTATGCAAGAATTCAGTGTCTCAAGAAGTGGAGACATTATCTTATAGCTAACGAGTTCATCTTGTATACAAAAAACCACGCATTGCAATTTATGAGAAAAAAAGATAAGTTGAACCAAAAACAGGGAAAATTTGTTGAGTACATGCATAATTGTTCTTTTCTTTTAAAGCATATAAATGGAAGTGAAAACAAAGTTGTTGATGGTTTGAGTAGGAGATGTTTAATTATGCTGGAATTCCAAGTGAACACTCTGGGATATGAGCATATTCAAGAATTGTGTAAGGAAACCCCATATTTTAAAGAGATGTAAAAAGCTTGTGGAAACCCTATGATCAGAGATTGAAGCCAATGACTTGAATACTTGGTTCAAGATGGAATTTTATTCAGGGGACGCAATTTGGGTATCCCAAGAGGATCGACGAGGGACAATTTGTTGAAAGAAAAACACAGTGGAGGGCTTGTTGGTCATTTTGGCCATGACAAAATTTATGCACAATTGAGTTCATTTTATTATTGGCCAGGTATGAGGACAAACGCCAAAATATTTGTTGATAGATGTCAAATTTGTCAACATTCTAAACGAAGACAACTGAACAGAAGACTATATCAGCGATTTCCCATATTGAGCAGGCCTTGGGAAGCCATTAGTATGGATTTGTTATGGGTTTGCTAAGAACCCAGAGTCATGATTGAGTTTTTGTAGTAGTGGATAGATTTTCTAAAATGACACATTTCATACCCTCTTCCAAAACCAATGATGCTTCCCATATTACAAATTTGATTTTCCAAGAGGTAGTTAGACTACATGGACTATGTAGGAGCATTGTCTCAAATCATGACACCAAGTTTATTGCACATTTTTGGAGAAATTTGTGGAAGAATTTGGGAACAAACTTAACCTACGGCTCAACTTATCATCCCCAAATAGATAGGTAGACCAAAGTGGTTAATAGAAGTCTCAGAAATTTACTAAGGTGTATGGGTCATGAGCATAATAAACAATGAGATCAAATTATCCCTGTTGTAGGGAAAAGTATCCGACTCGGATGACCCTATCCCACTCTAAGGGTGACAGTTCCTTAGCAACAACTGTAAAACAAACTACTTAAGGTTTACTTCTTTATGAAAGCAAAAGAGAATGGAGAAATGCACTAACCGTTGCCTTGCGCTTAATGTCGAATCCAAACTCTTCTCTTTGGCCGCTTGCTCCTAGCTCTTTGTTCTTCTGCTCGCCCAGCTACAATGAGATCCTGCAAAATAACAAAGAAGGAAACTACAAGAGGCATGCAATCATAACTGGTTCATGGATTAGTGTAAACCAACCATGCAATCATCACAATATATTATTGAAACAAGAGCACATAGAAGAACCTCAATAGCTTTTATTAATGAAGAAATAAAGGTTCTGAGAGTATTACAACCATTGAAGGCTCCAACCCAGCAACACCTCCCAGCAGAAAGAATTGCTCTTCTTCACCTCTCTCAAACAATCACCCAATAACTCAATAGTGAAACCAACAGCATATCATTACTTTGCACAAAATTCCAGCCTCCCTGAGCTCATAGGAGAGAGCTCAATATATAGATGAGTTGAGAAAGGATGAGTCAGCTTGCAACTGATGTGTAGCTGCCTTGTGTCCTCTCTCTCTTCAGTTAATCTTTAGTTGATCTTCAGTTCTTGAGTCCACTTGGAGAACTTTGCTTCCACTTGGAGAAACAGAGCCTCTCACTCATCACAAGGCGAAATACCTGATCCAAGTGTCATTTTTGGAAGATTCCAAAGCAATGACTCACTGTGCCACTTGTCCCTTCTCGCTCAGCGCAGGTGGCCTTTGTCCCACTTGCTTTGCAACGCAGGTACACCATGGAGCAACTGAGTTTCAGCGCAGAAACCTAGTGGAGCACCTGCTTTGATTTCAGGATTGCTTGTTTTTGAGTGTTTTCAGGTGGAGAACTGATCTGAGAGCTATTGGTTTGCTGACCTTGTTCCTCTAGGGGTAGGAACATCATGTTTAGGGAACTTTGGATCCCTTGGATTATTGACAATTCATGCTTGTTGCTGTAAGGCACAAAATTGTCTATAACAGATGCCCCCCTAAAGTATGAGGTCGTTTATCGGGTGAAATTCTTTATTGAGAGGATCCGAAGTTCATTCAATCTGCTGAGAAGTGTCCTGTAATAAGATACAATACAATACATTATTTTTCATACATTTTTCACGATCTAGCTGAGGCGGGCATTCCCATGCTCAGCTTTATAAATACATTTTGGTACATAGAACAGACGATCGTCTGATTGTAGACTGATAATTCTCTGCTGAAATTATCATCCTTTGAGAAGGATGATCATCTGCTGTAATGATGTACATATCAAATGTCTTTATGTCCTGAATATATATCACAGCCCGGATGGATGAAACTAGATCCGGGGTCTTCAATCTCTTCCGATCTTCACTCGATGTACAAGTCGATCCATGTGAGAATTTCTTGAAGTCGAACATGGAAAGACATCGCTTGATTACCGGTCAATGATGTAAACCGTTAACAAGCGCGAGAGGAGTCACCGATAAGGATGATGACCCTCAAGGTACGGCAGTACAATCCACATGGTGGGAATAAAGGACTTGGCGTCGACCACCATGCAAAATCTTCTGGTCGAAGGTCATTGATGTATACCTGTCGCCGGAAGTGAGAAACTTGCCATTGAGGCATGCAAGCTTCAAAGTACTGAGGGGGGTGTTCCTAGATCAACTCCTTGGATAATGAGCTGATGTCGACAAGGAGCGATCCGTCAAAGGAGGGCCTTAATGAATCCCACATCAGTGACACGGAACGGAGCTAGTGATTGTGATGAGGTGAAAACAAACTGTGATGTATGATTCAGGGTGGCGGTCATGAAGTGGATGAAGGATAATGTATGGTAGTGGGTGGAACACGGTTGACTCTTTACAGAACCACATCTCTTGAACATATAACGACACTGATGTGATGGATTGGTAGCATTACCCCAATTGTGGATGGTGTGGCGAGGACCATGGTTATGAGACCGGTGAATGAAACAACCCAACCCGATGTGATACGGAGGACAAAGTGTCATGTTCAAGAGCGACTTGCTACCATTAATGCTGTGAGGTTCTCCCAATTTTTCCCCAGTCATTGCTGACCAGTACCTCTTTATTTTTGTCAAGCTTGAGGAGGATAACATATGCTTGTTCTATAACCTGCCCTTCGGGCAAGCCCATCGCTATGTTTTAACGAGCCTAGCGATAGGGAAACTCGTTCTCGTCTAAAGACAAGTTTGTCGCTATTTAATCATTTTAACGAGTCTAACGACAAAGAAAACTCGGTCCTTTTCATTTTTAGAGAGTCTGAAAAGGTACGAAAAGTTAACTCCAAAATTCCTTTTTCGTCTTCTAATCCCTTAAGTCCGAAAAAGTATAAAACAATACAGAAGGGATGAATTTTCGATTTCTTTAACGAGCCGAACAAAACAAGCGCTCGATCTTTTTGTGTAATAATCCCTCAGGTCCAAAAAGATTAAAATCTAGAGGAGGGATAACTCTTCTTGTCCTTTAATGAGCTGGAAGGCCAAAACTCGGCAAACTTTTCATATTTTACGAGTCAGTGAAAAGAGCTCAAAGAAGACTCGTCTTTTGAGGAACGAGTGATGAACAGGGATAGCAGCAGATTCCAGGTACAGGTTGGAATTCTCCAATCACGGCAGTGTCACAAGGATGGCTAAGTGAAATCACTCTTCGCAGCTGTTCCTCAAAATGGGTAAACAAACATATGGAGGTGAACGATTGGCCAAATGAACGGATGGAGGTGATGGCATATAAACACGACCAAGGGCTTTTAATATGGCTTTCAAAGGTTACATTTCTCGAGGTTGCTTACCGGTTCATTTTTTCTGGATGAGCTTGAACTGTAGGGAAAGATTGCTCACAACTTGTGTTTATTTTTTAACGAGCATGAACTCTGTACAAAACTGCTCGATTCTTGCGTTTATTTTTTAACGAGCATGAACATTGCTAAAACTGCTCGATTCTTGATGCCCCCAGCATAAAAATGCGGACGAGGCATATGTCCTCTAATTCTTAAGGGGACATTTCATTTTTTAATGAGGTTGACATTGTGAAGAACTATCCTCTTTTACTCCTTATTTCATTTTTTAAACGAGGTTGACTTGAGAAAGGAACTATCCTCGAGACTTTTAGATCCATTAAAAATAGAAGGCTTCGTATTTTGTTGCACCCATCTCCGTAAGATTACTCGGCGGTGGTGGGACAAAAGTGCCCATTAAAGAAGGGCCTTTTAGGAAAATTACTCCGATATATTGGAGAGGATGATTGCCTCCATGGATCGTTGGAATGCTTCTTGTATTGGATGGCGGCACAACTTCTGTCGAAGTTGTTGTCGAACTGCCTAATCGACCTTTTTTCTCGCCATTCAACAACTGCGGGTTCCCATAATTTTTGTTCATTGTCAAAGTTAAAGCATTGTTTGGTTGCTTATCACTTGACAACATTAGAACTTGGCACCCGGAAGTGTTTCCACTATCAACCAGATTTTGACTTGGGTCGGGAAAAGGATCAGTCAACACAGCTGGAGTATGCAGATTCTTTACGAATCTTTTAAACTCAGCTTTGTACGGGCAATCTGCCGTCCAATGATCATCGTCACATATGTGACATCTCCTAGGTGTTTTCTCCTTTCTACGAGGAGTTTTTCGAGGAGATGACTTTTTTCGATCTTTCTTCCCTTCGTTGTGATTCTTCTTGCTTCCTGGTTGATTGGTTTCTTTGCCCTTATCTGTCGATACGGCATTTACTTCCGAAGCAAGAACTTCTTCATGCGCATTTGGATTCGAATCCTTACGGGCCTTCTTTTGATTGGTCCTTTTCGGATTCGTGTTTGCCGTGCCAATCACGCCATCGCCGACATGAGAGTCACTGTTTGATTTAGGAGGAGGAGGGATTGAAAACTCTGGTCTAGGGGCGTCTGGTATTTTGTCATAGAGCGTGCCGGACTGAGTATATACTAAATCCAAGTATTGTGCACGAGCGATAACTTGCTCTTCTGTTACGACTCCTCCCTTTGCTACATCTTCCGTTATGGCCGGAAGTAACGACTTTATAAAACACTCAGCTAAAAGCTGATCAGGAACGTATGTTTTAACCATTCTTCGTCGACGTCGCCACTCATGTATATGATCTGATATATGAGTTGCGGTTGTCTGTTTGAAGTTAGTCAATATCTCTGTTCCCGTTTTATACCTTATTGGTAATTGAAAATGGGTCAAGAATGTCGTGGCATGGGAGCCAAAATTGTCGAACGAAGCTCTAGGTAATTCTATATACCATTTTGCCGCTGGACCTGTCAATGTCCTCTGAAAGAGGCGAAGCCTTATCGAATCGTCATTCAAAGTGTTCGACGAACACCATAGATGAAATGTCATCACATGATTCGACGGGTCTTCACCTGGATTTCCATTGAATTTAGGAATGTCGGATGGAAGTTTGTGCGGAATCACTGGCCACCAAGGGGCGTAAGCAATTGGATCGTTGGTTAACCGATGTAAATCAGGCAACTCTAAAGTCGCCACGAATGGTAACTGTTGGTTCAAGTTAGGTGAAGCGTAACCAGGATACGATGGAATCGCCTGAACAGTCGGTCTTTGCATACCAGCATAATGGAGTTGATGTTGGTATGATGAATACGGTTGATGGACTTGACCACTATAAAGTGGTTGATTTTGACCATTTTGAATATATGGTTGTCAAGTATTCGCAAATATTTGCTGTTCAGAACCTTGGTACACTTGTTGGAATTGCGGCTGTTGGTATTGCATTATCCACGGTTGCGACACCATGGGTTGTTGCGCTACACTAACCATTGGACCAAGATGTGGGGTAGTTGTACCCAACTGTACTTGTGTTGCCCCACCAGTAGGTGATTGTGGTTGGGTCGCAGGGTCAAGGGGCTGTTGCATGAGAACCTGAGAAATCTGAGGTTGACATACAACAGGCATTGTTTGAACTTGCGACACGGTCACAATAGCCGGTGTAGTTGGGATGTTTGTCACAGGTACACACTGTTGCATAGAATATACAACTCTCGGTGGCTGGGATAGCATAGGTACCCAACTACTCGTTGCAATTCCGCCATAACTTGAATAAGGTTGAGAACTCCCGTATGGGTACCCTCCCGGAGGGGGTAATGAAAGGGCATACTGCCCCCCATACGGTAGCAACCCAGAACTCAAGGCAATTGATTGTCCTGGAGGACTGGATGGCCTAATTAGATTCCCAAAAGGGTCAATTTGATGAGTCTCACCATGAGAGTTACCAGACATTACTCCAGAACAAACAGGAACAGACCATACTGTCGAGATAGTCTCTTGGTGGACTCCTTCTAGCGACTGAGAGCTAGTTGGGACAGATGGTATGCCGGCGAACATTGTTGGATTTGCAGCAGGTAATTCTGTCGTTGTCGTGTCATTCGACACAGTCCTAGATGTCGACGGTTGTTCAGTCATTTTTAGTCTATCCAATTGATCACCTAGTGATTCTACAGGAACTTCCACTGGTGATGGACAAACTTCTGTTGTAGCAGGAAATAGAGTGACCCCTACTCCAAATTGAATTGGAGTGGATACTTGCGGTTCCTCTATAATTTCCTCTATCGCAATCAGACCAGGTGGAAGAGGAAGGCCGTCAGGTCCGTAAAAGATTTCCGGTGCCGAAGAAGGGGTTGTATCGACGGCGACAGATGTTTGAGGAACAAAACTCTCTGGACCGGTTACAGATGGAACTGGTTCAGTCATACAAGTATTTGCCCCCAGACTAGGATCAGTATTACTGTCCCTCTGTGGCGATTGAACTTCTTCTATGGAGGCAGGGTTTCCGGAAATGTTTGGAGTGACCAGAATCTCAGATGTTGTTGGAACACTTGTTCTAACTTTTAAAGGAGATTTTGAACTGGTTCGACGAGCTCGCTTTGTCCGGATTGTTTTCAATTCCGGAGACAAAGACGGTTGACTCGCAAGCCTCCGAGAACGACGGATATTCAATTGACTTTCTTCCACGATTGCGGATTACTCGATCAACTAAAATATAAAGGGGGAAAATTTGTGTTTCCAATTTGAATGAATTTTATTAGACGCTTTTAAACATAACTTTGCTTTTTCATGTTTTAAGAGTCGAGAAAAAGCTAAAGATGACTCTAGTCTCCTTCGATGTATTAACGAGCCCGAAGTGACAAATGCTCGGTTGGACCTTTTCAGTTATAGAGTTTGAAAAGGGCCAAAAGAAACTGCTCTGGAGATCTAGGCAGAGGGTGTGCCAAACCTTTCGCGAAACCACAGAATACGTTTTACGGTACGGGTGGTCGATCTTCGTGAATGCTGTGTTCACTGCATCGCGATCAGTAGGGCGGTCGACACGGCTTCCTATGGATAAAGGATAATTTCCTATAGGGGTCTCCCAATATATACGCGACGGTACGTGGGAGCACAAGTCCGTATTAGTGCCACCGACTCTCAGGAGGAATCACCCACCTTCGTAGAGATCGACAGTCACTATGTTTAACGACGCCCGGACACGTCTCTACCTAGACCTCTAGATGTTTGCGTTATGTTTCAAATGCGTTGTTAGGTTCATTCAGTATATTTTAAGTTGATCTTTTTAAAGTTTGCCTTTCAAGGTTCACCACGAGATGTATATGACAAATTCCTAAATGCAGCCTAAGATGAGAAGCAAGCTTTTTCAAATCTTTTTGACTGATGAAAATCTTAACTACTGAGAGAGAAGGAAGGCAAATTCTTTTCACACAGTTCATACAGCACAAACTAATGCACTTTCTCCTAAATCATCATGCAAACTTTTTCAAATGCAAAATTCACAATGCATGTATTTTCTTTTCCCTTTCTTAATGTGGATGGATTACAAAAAGAAAGTGGTTATATAACTTTGATTTCGATTTAGAGCGAAAGTAAACAAGTTTGTCCAAAATCAAAAGACACCTTAAGATTCACTTGCTTAATCACTAGAAATACATGAAATCAAACCATACTAATGAAAGTAAAATGACTAATCAGCTATGGACAACAAACAAGCTAACTCTTTAGACCAGCAAAATGCCTAACACAGGTCCAGATCTAAGAGGCCAAAAGCAAGACTAGTTTACTCTTCGTTATGGGAAATTGTAAATGAGTAAGAAATACAAAGAACAAGTACAATTTCGTTATATAACAGAGGCAGAATGATGGCAAGTAATATTGGTTTCAAAACAGGGACAAGACTGACACCTAGCAGCAAAACTAAGTGAAAACAGGCAAGAGAAAGGAGGAAACCCCAAATGCACTAGGCAAATTTGGGCCAACGCAGGCTCTGCACAGCCAAACTGGCTCTCAGCGCAGGTAGCCCCTTCGGGACCTGCATTGCAAAGCAGGCAGCCTGTGTACTACCTGCTTTGGAAAACGAGAATTGCGTTTTCACAGTTTCCGGGTCATAATTTTCTCAAAAATGCACGGTTTTTGCTCAAATCAGAAGCAATCAGTCAAGCACACTCAAAGGGATGATTAGGAAGGTGGAAAGCTATCACTAAGAGCTTACAAGGATCCTTGTAGATCAGTTCTTCAAATCATGAATTTGCTCAGAAAATGAGCAAGAGTAGCTGCCTTCTACTTCGCTTTTGATATAGTCAAAAGCTTTTCGATTTGGTACTCTTTTGTTCAGGAAATGAATAGCAAAATACTACAAACACAATCAAACGGATACGATCCCCAGCGGAGTCGCCAGTTTGTTGTAGGGAAAAGTATCCGACTCGGATGACCCTATCCCACTCTAAGGGTGACAGTTCCTTAGCAACAACTGTAAAACAAACTACTTAAGGTTTACTTCTTTATGAAAGCAAAAGAGAATGGAGAAATGCACTAACCGTTGCCTTGCGCTTAATGTCGAATCCAAACTCTTCTCTTTGGCCGCTTGCTCCTAGCTCTTTGTTCTTCTGCTCGCCCAGCTACAATGAGATCCTGCAAAATAACAAAGAAGGAAACTACAAGAGGCATGCAATCATAACTGGTTCATGGATTAGTGTAAACCAAACATGCAATCATCACAATATATTATTGAAACAAGAGCACATAGAAGAACCTCAATAGCTTTTATTAATGAAGAAATAAAGGTTCTGAGAGTATTACAACCATTGAAGGCTCCAACCCAGCAACACCTCCTAGCAGAAAGAATTGCTCTTCTTCACCTCTCTCAAACAATCACCCAATAACTCAATAGTGAAACCAACAGCATATCATTACTTTGCACAAAATTCCAGCCTCCCTGAGCTCATAGGAGAGAGCTCAATATATAGATGAGTTGAGAAAGGATGAGTCAGCTTGCAACTGATGTGTAGCTGCCTTGTGTCTTCTCTCTCTTCAGTTAATCTTTAGTTGATCTTCAGTTCTTGAGTCCACTTGGAGAACTTTGCTTCCACTTGGAGAAACAGAGCCTCTCACTCATCACAAGGCGAAATACCTGATCCAAGTGTCATTTTTGGAAGATTCCAAAGCAATGACTCACTGTGCCACTTGTCCCTTCTCGCTCAGCGCAGGTGGCCTTTGTCCCACTTGCTTTGCAACGCAGGTAAACCATGGAGCAACTGAGTTTCAGCGCAGAAACCTAGTGGAGCACCTGCTTTGATTTCAGGATTGCTTGTTTTTGAGTGTTTTCAGGTGGAGAACTGATCTGAGAGCTGTTTGTTTTCTGACCTTGTTCCTCTAGGGGTAGGAACATCATGTTTAGGGAACTTTGGATCCCTTGGATTATTGACAATTCATGCTTGTTGCTGTAAGGCACAAAATTGTCTATAACAATCCCGCAAGCTGAATTCGCCTATAATGATTCTCCTAATAGTAGTATCGGAAAAATCCCCTTTCAAATTGTGTATGGCATGCATCCTAGAGGTATTTATGAACTTAGAAATTTGGGGAAAGTAGAAAATCGAAGTGCAGATGCAGAGGAGTTTGCTACAAAAATGGAGATGATACATCAACAAGTGCAGTTACAGGAAAGCAGTGTTAAATATAAGAGTTGATCTCAAAATAAGGGTGGTGAGAATTGAAACTGGAGATCTTGTTTTAGTTCACATAAGGAAGGAAACGTTCCCAAAGTGTGAGTACAATAAGTTGAAGTTGAATAAGATTGGTCCCTACAAAGTCATGAGCAAGCTTTTAGTGAATTCTTATAAGATTGAATTTCCTCCAAATATAAGAGTTTCCCCTATATTCAATGTTTCTGATCTGCACCCTTATCAGGAACCTAGAGAAGAGACACCAAATGAAGAAGAGTAGATTGAGTGGTAGACATAGTTACCTACAATTCAAAAGTTATAGATGGAACTCATTCTTGACCAAAAGCTCATTAAAAGAACCATAAACAAAAATTATTATGAGTATTTGGTTAAGTGGAAGGCTCTTCCCGGTGAAGAAATAATTTGGATAGATGAAGTAGAAATCCTGAAGCATGGTAGCGATGTTGCATATCTCATGAATAGGAGTCCATGAAACATTTTGTTCTGAGAAAATTTGATGTAGGAGCATCCCTCCCCTCCCTATTTCGAAATCAAACCTGTGTAAATATATCATAGTCTTTTTTGTTTATGTGTTCATGGAGAGGCAACTAGAGAAACTTGTTTGTTTTACTATTGAATAGACGTGTCCCTTTTATAGGACATGTGTTTTGTTCGTAAATATTCCCTTCTAGAAAAGTCTTCTTGTCCAAATTAGAAAGGTTGTAGTTGCCAGCATTCCTATGGTCTATTAAACAATATTTGGCCTTATTATTGTATATATACATGTATTGGGGACTTAGCAGGTGCGAAGACTCGAAGGGAAAATAGAGAGAAGGCATTGCAGCTTGCATTTGTAAGGATTTAATTCGCATCCCTTTGTTGTCCGAATGCATATGCTTGTGTACCCTAGTATTTTTAATTCATGTGATGAATGCTTCCTCATGCTCCAATTCTTTCGGATTTCATGGTTTATGACAGTCCTGTAATTTTTTTGTTTCCGTTGTTAAGTCTTCGCACCAAGGTAATTTACAGTGGGTTTAGTTTTCCTAATTTACAGTGGTTTAGTTTTCCCTTTGGTGCCTAATAACGAAAGTGCTTCGCGAGAAGCTACGAGACATGTGTTGAAGGCGGAGTTGAAGTTTTGTGGACGGGAGTTTTGAAATTTGATAAAGTAGGAGAAGGTACTCTCAGTGAGGCCGATCCGAATCGGAGTGAAAGTTGCAGTTTTACCTGCCAAAAGTTAGGTTGGTGGTGAAGTCAGAAGTCGGCCTCATCTTTACATTTTTGCAAGACCCGTGAACACCATCTTGGCCATGACCTTTCGTGTGGGTCCCATCAGCATTCGGGCTCTCATTTAAAATCGTTCTACGACAAAGGAAGCTCGATCATAGTCAGGCCCGACCTGCAGTAGGAAGACCTTAAATCGACCTGCTGTGGAGCCCCAACTCTCCACTTGCCTTGGGAACTGTGCACAATTATGACTTTCAAGTAGCCGCTCGTCCAGTGGCTTTATTTTAAATTTAAAAGAGGAAACAACGATGCGAATAGAGGTTCTATGGTGTAAATTATTACACCGAGACACCTGGGAGGAGTATTTTTCGAGAGTCCTTTCCTTGGTGTTTAATAGAGAATAAGAGGCCACACTCCTCTGCGTTATTTAGTAGTAAAAGTTATACTTGTTTAACTTGATTTAGTTGCTTAGCTTGAGCTTCATCAAATTTTAGCTTGAACAAAGTGAATATTATAATTTGTATTTAACATTGTGTAAGGATAGTGATGGGGGAGTTTTTGAGGTAATAAGAATAGATATGATTGCAAAGAATTTAATACATTTAATTAAAAATTCAAATTTATTTAAAGTAGTATGTATTTTGTGGTTAGTTTCAAAATTATATGTTAAATTTATATTTACCATTGTGTAAGGATAATGTTGGAGGAGTTGGTGAGGTAGTAAGAATAGATAAGAAAAATAAATGGTGCTGCAAGGATTTTAATAAATTTAATTAAAATTGTTATATTTATTTAAAGTAATATATAATTTGTGTTTAGTAAAGTTATTTAACGAAAATATATTTTTTAAGAAATTTTATCATTTTTATAATAAAATTTCAAAATTTATAATTTTTTTATTAATTTAATTGTAATAAAATATTCAAGTAAATTTAAATTTCAATGGATACAAAAATGGATGTAAAAATATACGAAAATACATTTAGGGAGATTTTGAGGTAAATATATGAACTTTAGAACAAAAAACAATGTAAACTTTGAAACGGGAACCGCCACTGTTACCCGTTTCGTAGAGATAGCAAAAAAGTGACTCTATTTTGAAAAGGGGTGATGCAGAACACACATATTTTTTTTAAAGCATAGTTTTTGGCACTTTAATTTTTTTATGTACATTGCGTTTTATAATGGTAGTGATTTTCATGCTGATTTAAAAAAGTGGTTATTCTGCATCAGACCCTTTTTTTAAAAGACCTATTTTTTGACTTTAAATTTTTTTAACATATGAAATGTAAATAATTATTTCGTAAATTTAATAATTTTGGAAGTGGTCTTCTTTTTCATATTATCTAGTTTTTATTTTAATTTTTATTTTTTTTGTAGTGGGGTTTTTATTGATTTGCATATTTAAAGAAGAAGGTCGATATTTTGCATTTTCGATATACTACATATTTATACATTGTTAATTAAATTTTCAATCCAAACGAAATAATTGTCTCTAAAAAACAAATATAAAAATATATGTAAAAAAAGACAAAAATAAAAAATAAAAAATGTTAAAAAAATTATCTCATAAACCATAAAAGAATTTGGAAAAAAAAAAGAACAAAATAAAAAAAAAATATATATATAAAATTAAGTAAGTAAATATCAAGAAATTAAAAAAAAACATTAGCAAAAACTAGGGAAAAGACAAAAAAATTAAAAACAAACTCGTTTAAAAAAAAAATAAGAAAATAACTAAAAAAAAAAAAAAAAAACTAGTAAAATTAATATTAAAAAAAAAATGTAAAAAAAAAAACTCACAAACCATCAAAAAAGTTTGGAAAAAAAAAAAAAACAAAATTAATATATATATATATATATATATATATATATATATATATATATATAATTAAGTAAGTAAAAATAGAGAAATTAAAAAAAATATTAGCAAAAACTGGGAAAAAAAAATTAAAAACAAACTAGTCTAAAAAAAAAAGAAAATTAGCGGAAAAAAATTAAAAAACTCATAAAATTAATATAAAAAAAACACACAAACAAATTTAAATTATAAAAAAACCCCCCGGAATCGCCCGAGGGTCGGCCAGGCGCCCGTGGGGGCACAAACTAATTTTTAATTTTTTTTTTTTTTAGAAAATCAAAATTAAAAAATAGAAATAAAATTTAATTTTTATAAAAAAATTTGTTAAATTTTTTTAATAATTTAATTTTTAATAAAATTTAATATATATCTTTTTTCACATAAAAAATAAAAATTTCGTTTTTAAATTGTTTTTTAATTTTTTTCAAATAAAAGTTGTTTAATTTTTTTTTTATTTTTTATTTTTAATAAAAACAAAGATTGTTTAAAAAAAAATTATTATTTATTTTTAAATAAAATATATATGTTTAATAAAAAATAATTGCATTTTTTTTTTTTTAGTAAAAAATACGTGTTTTTTTGGGTTTTTTTTTTTATAGTTTAAATTTATATTTTTACATTTATTTTTTTAAGTAATCATCATTTTAATTTTAATTTCACAAGTTTTTAATTTTTTTTTTTTGTTAATTTTCCATTTTTTTTTTGAAAATCTAGTTTGCTTTTAATTTTCAATTTTTTTTTAGTTTTTTGTTAATGTTTTTTTTTAATTTTTCTATTTTTACCTACTTAATTTTAGAGTTTTTTTTAATGTGTATTTTTTTCTTTTCCCAAATTTTTTTAGTTTACATATTTGTTTTGTTTTTTTTCTTTTTAATATGTTTTTTTACTATTTATTTGTTTATGATTTGTAATTTTTTTTCTAGTTTTTTAATTCTTATTTTTTATTGGTTAATTTTGTTTTTTATTTCCATTTTTATGATTATTTTTATTTTTGATGTTTGTTTGTTTGTTTTTTTTTTTTTTTTTTAATTTTAATTTTATGTTTTGTTTTTAGTAAATATTTTTATTTATGTTTTGTTATTTTTATTTTTATTTTTTTTGTTTTGTGTTTTTTCATTGTTTTAACTTTTTTATTTTTTATTTTTATTTATTTATTTTTAAATGAAATTTTAATATTTTTCGGGCTCATGATAAAATATTTTATGCTATTATTTTGAAATGTTGAAATTTTACCCTTGAAAAACAATTTGTTATCCCAGCATCAACACTTTTCGTTTTGAGGGTGTTTTCTGCACAAAATTTAACATTGAGAAAAAAAAAATGTTATTTGAACATCAGCAATTCGTTTTGAGGGTATTTTTTGGACAATTTTTGCACAAAAAATTGGTTTTCACCGCCATTTTTAAAACATGTTGAAAATTTACCCTGGAAAAAAAAAGGTGTTATTCTGGTATCAACACTTTTCGTTTTTAGCATTGTTTTTGATGTTTTTTCGGGGTTTTTTGGCCAGAGTTCTCGTTTTGAGTTTATAGTTCTCATTTCAAAGTTTACATTGTTAAAAATATATATATACTAACAAAATTAATTTTAAAAAAACTATTAAAATTTAATATCAACAAAATTCAACCAAATCAACCTTTACCTGTAAACAAGTAGGGCTTAACCCTTGGGGCTGTTTAATATAATATCATAATGTTATTCCATGTTTGGGAAAATTAAAATGCAGAATTTAGTTCATATCCAACCAAAATATTGAAAATATATGAGTAGTTTCATTTTTTTTGCAGACCTACATATCCTATTCAAAGTGAGTATTCATTGGATGTGGAATTAAATTACTCATACATAGTCTTTACATTTAAATTAAATTACCTATCCAATAAGTATCTAGTCTTTAAATGTTCAAAGTGAGTATTCATTGGATGTGGGATTAAATTACTCATACATAGTCTTTACATTTGAATTAAATTACTTATTCAATAAGTATCTAGTCTTTACATTTAAGTAAATATCTATTCAAAGTGAGTATTCATTGAATGTGGAATTAAATTACTCATTAAATAAATAGTTTTTACATTTAAATTAAATTACCCATCTAATAAATATCTAGTCTTTACATTTAAATAAATATCTAACCAAAGTAAATATTCATTAAATTTTTGAATTAAATTAATCATCAAATACCTAGTCTTTACATTTGAATTAATTTAAGCATCCAATAAATATCTCCTCTTCAAAATTCTTAAAAATAAAATAAAAAATTAATTGTTTTAGTTCTTGTTTAAAAACTGATAACTTTTTTTGTTTTGTTTTTTTTTGTTTTTAATTACTTTTTTATTCTCTTTGGAAACCCATTTTAAAAATAGATAAAAGTGATAATTTTAGTGGTCACCAAATTCAAAGCCCTCTATTGGGTCAATTTGTTTTCGAAAATCCGTTCAATTTGTTCCCAAAGGGATCATCGTCATTAATAAATTTACTAGTTCTTTAAATCACAAGGACGTTATGGTTGTTGATAGTGTTAACATTGCTGTTACTCTTGCTTCCTGTGATCTGTTTTCTTCTATTTATAACTAGCACAACCATATTTACCGAGGTAAATATGGTTGATATACGCTGATAGGCGTATATCAAGCATATATATCAACCACATTTTCCAATGTGATTGATATATACTGATAGGCTTATATCAACCACATTAATAATTATTATGGGTATTTAGGATTATTAATAACTATATAAATAACTATATAGAATTATTAATAACTACTCCAATATATTAACAACCAGATTATTTATATATATTACTGTATAAATATTATATTAATATTATAATAATTATATAAACTCTTAATATATATAAACTAATAATAAGAATAGCTCTAGATTATCATTATATTATTTAAAAAATCTAATAATCATAATAATAATAAAATAATAATAATAACAACAATTATATTGTAATATTATTATAATAAAAAATATAATAATAATAATAATAATATCTTATTATAATATTATAATAATATTATATTATTATAATAATATACAAATATAATTATTATTTAATAATATATTCATTGTTTTATTCAAAATCATTCGAAAAGTATTTTGAAAAAAAGATAAGGCAAGTATATCGGAAATGAAAATATAAAAGAAATGGAGAAATATATCGGATTTTACAAAGGAAAAGAAAGGAACAAGTCTTAAAACATTAACACTAGACCCGATAATATATATGCTATATTTTATAATGACGTCAGGTCCGAAACAGTGTAAACCGCTTATATTACGTGTATACGACTCCGCTGATTGCGATATGGGTGGGCTGGACCCTAAATAATATATACAATGTGCTTAAAAGTTCAGTGGGTCCACTATATTGAAAGCTCTTTATATGCATGCATATGGGTTCCGCCGATCGTGATCTGTGATGACAGACTCGAAATGATATGTATTATTGTTTTATAATCGCGGTGGGTTCATAATACAACATATTATATATATATATATATATATATATATATATATATATATATGAAAGAGCCGATTGCGATGAGCGATTGGGTTCTGGACCCAATATTTCATACGCTATATTTATATGACTCAGCGCATCCATCTTATCGCGGGTTCCAAAGACTTTTATTGATATTCATATATATTGTGGTTTACACTCTTTTATATGAATTTCTGTTATAAAATATTATAATAAAAAGGCCGAACTTAAAGCATATAGGTATTATATTTTAAAGCCCCAGTGGGTCCACAATCATCGTATAACGCTTTATATATATATATATGACATGCCGATTGCGGGCCGAATCCGATAGAGAGATATATTATGTTATATAAGTCTAGCGAGTCCACAAGGCAAAAGGGCAATTTTCAGGCGGAGCGAAAGCGATGGATGGTTTTTAATGGAATCAACCCGTTTCCACTTAGCATTTAACACACAACAGTCAACTGGAGAGAGGAAACCACCCATTTCTGGTAGGTATTCTTTGGGCTTATGTCCCACCCGAAAACCTTTGTAGATCGTCCGATATAAAAGGCGTAGATCAATGGCAGAGATGAATCGGCGGGAAGTATACCTTGGGAATTGTGCTGAGCCTGTATTGGAAGCGGAAAAGCATGTTTTATTATATATTTTCTCTATAAAAGATATATGCATAATTCCAAATATTTTCATAGTTATTGCGGTTGTGTGCATAAGTTAAGCTTTACAGGGGTTTTAAGGCTTAAAGGCCTATATGTAATGCTTTCGATAGTATAAAAGCCCCGATGAAGTTATATGGCTCTGATTTAATGTAAGTCCATAGTTGAAAGGCTCAAGGCCTAAAGAAATGCTTCCGATAGGCTTAGTGGGCCATAACCCATAGGCGTCAAGATCGATATTTTTTAAGGAAAGGGATTTTGGTTAACCCCTAAGATCTCTTTTCATCAAAAACCTAAGATAAACAAAAGCGACTAATATTATAAACCCGAGAAACTAATAAACCCAAATCTTTAATATTATAAACCCAAGGAATTATTGAACCCAACGGATAAATATTAAAAACTTAAGGGATCAAGAAGTGCAAGGGATTGATATTAAAAATACAAGAGATTAATAAAGATGACCATGATTGATATTATGAAACCCAAGTTAATAATAAGCCCAAAGCATTAGTACTAAAACCCGAAGGGATTATGAACCTATGGAAATAATATTAAACCCAAGGGACTAATATTATAAACCCAACATTGGTAAACCCTAATATAAATATTAGAAAGACTAAAATAAACTTGGATTATTTTCATGGTGAGAGAATCCTTGATATGATGTGACATTTAACCATGGTTGACCATGGTTGTCTATGATTGAAAATGGTTGACCATGATCGATATTATAAACCTAAGGGAATAATAAACCCAAGGGATTGATATTATAAACCTAAAGGAATAATAAACGAAGGGAAAATACTAAAACGCCAAGGGTTTATGAACCCAAGGAAATAATATTAAACCCATGAGACTAATATTATAAACCCAACATTGTTAAACCCAAATATAAACACTACAAACACTAAATTAAAACTGATTTATTTTCATGGTGAGTCAATATTTGTCAAAATACGACATTCAACCAAGGGACTAATATTATAAAACCAACATTGGTAAACCCAAATATAAATACTACAAACACTAAAATAAACATGGTTTATTTTGATGGTGAGACAACTTTTGTCACAATGTGACATTCAACCATGATTGACCATGTTTGGCTCTAATTGACAATGGTTTACGATGATTGATATTATAAACAAAACGCAATAATGAACCCAAGGGATTGATATTATAAACCCAAATGAACAATAAACCCAAGGGATTAATACTAAAATCCCAATGAACAATAAACCTAAGGGATGAATATTGAAATCCAAAGGGATTGTGAACTCAATGGAATAATATTAAACCGAAGGGCCTAATACTATAGACCCAACAACATTGAAGCATGGGACAAATATTATAAACCCAACATTGGTAAACCCAAATATAAATACTACAAACACTAAAATAAACATGGTTTATTTTGATGGTGAGACAATTTTTGTCACAATGCGACATTCAACCATGATTGATCATGTTTGGCTAAGATTGGCAATGGTTTGCAATGATTGATATTATAAACCAAACGGAATAATGAACCCAAGGGATTGATATTATAAACCAAACCCCAAGGGATTAATACTAACCCCAATGAACAATAAACCCAAGGGATTAATACTAAAAGCCCAAGGGATTATAAACCCAAGGGAATAATAAACCCAAGGGATTGATATAATAAACCCAAAATAATAATAAACCCAAGGGATTATTATTTATTTTCATGGTGAGACAATCATTGTCACAATATGACATTGAGCCATGGTTGGCTGTGATTGACAATGGTTTACCATGATCGATATTATAAACCGAAGGGAATAATAAACCCAAGGGATTGATATTATAAACCTAAATGAATAATAAAAAAAGGGATCAATACTAAAACCCCAAGGGTTTATGAACCCAAAGAAATAATATTAAACCCATGGGACTAATATCATAAACCCAACATTGTTAAACCCAAATACAAACACTAAAATAAACATGGTTTATTTTCATGGTCAATCAATCTTTGTCAAAATGTGACATTCAACCAAGGGACTAATATTATAAAACCAACATTGGTAAACCCAAATATAAATACTACAAACACTAAAATAAACATGGTTTATTTTGATGGTGAGACAATCCTTGTCGTGACATTCAACCATCATTGACCATGTTTGGCTATGATTGACAATGGTTTACAATGATTGATATTATAAACCAAACGCAATAATGAACCCAGGGGATTGATATTATAAACCCAAATGAACAATAAACCCAAGGGATTAATACTAAAACCCCAATGAACAATAAACCCAAGAGATTAATACTAACAGCCCAAGGGATTATGAACCCAATGGAATAATATTAAACCGAAGGGCCTAATACTATAGACCCAACAAAATTGAAGCATGGGACTAATATTATAAACCCAACATTGGTAAACCCAAATATAAATACTACAAACACTAAAATAAACATGGTTTATTTTGATGGTGAGACAATTCTTGTCACAATGCGACATTCAACCATGATTGACCATGTTTGGCTATGATTGGAAATGGTTTACAATGATTGATATTATAAACCAAATGGAATAATGAACCCAATGGATTGATATTATAAACCCAAATGAACAATAAACCCAAGGGATTAATACTAAAACCCCAATGAACAATAAACCCAAGGGATTAATACTAAAAGCCCAAGGGATTATGAACCCAATGGAATAATATTAAACCGAAGGGCCTAATACTATAAACCAAACAATGGTAAACCCAAATGTAAATACTACAAGCATCAAAATAAAAATGATTTAGTTTTATGGTCAAACAATCATTGTCAGAATGTGAGAATCAACCATGGTTTACCATGATCGATATTATCAACCTAAGGGAATAATAAACCCTTGGGATTAATATGAGAAATGCAAAGGAATAATAAAACGAAACGATTAATACTAAGAACCCAAGGGGTTATGACCCTAAGGGAATAATATTAAATCCAAGGGACTAATATTACAAACATTAAAATAAACATGATCGACCATCATTGATTTACATATTGAGTTAATTCCTATCACAATTCCATGTTGGGCCATGGTCGACATTATAATAAACCATGTTTTACGCGGGAATAATAAACCCAAGCAATGGATATTATAAACCCAAGGGATTAATACTAAAACCCCCAAGTGAGTATGAACCTAAGGCAATATTATTAAACAAAAGGGACTAATAATATAAACCCAAGGGAATAATGAACCCATGGGAATATAATAAACCCAAACGAATAATAAACCCAAGGGATTAACAATAAAACCTCAAGGGATTATAAACCTAAGGAATTATTAATATTAAAAAGTTGAAGAATGAAGAAAACCAATAATTTGATATTATAAACCATTGGGAATTAATAAACCCAAGGGAAAAATATTAGAAACCTGTTGTGCTATACAACAACTCTCCTCATTTCAAAATTTTTATACAAAAATTTTAACAAGAAATGGGTCCCTTTTTTAATAAACTTAGCTAAAATCAATAGTTCTAAATAATAAGTCTTTTTTCTTTTAGGATAACTTCAATAACAATCACATTTTGCAAAAAATCCATATGATACATGAAAATCCTTATGATGAGGTCTGAGCCAATGTAAACATGAAACAAAACCTTGTCATAAGATAAACTATAAATGAAACATATCGCATCGTGCACATCCTTTGGCTAAAATATGGACTTAACATTTCCTTTGGCATTTCCTGATGTGATAGCAAAATCGGAAAGCGCATATCACAAATTTCTTAAGGAAACATTCCGTGGGGTCATGTAACTCTGCCGATGCGACAAGCCAATCCCAATCTTGCATCGGTAAGGTTCCAAAACAGATAATGAATGCCCATTTGAGATCCACCGATGCGATTTCATCATCATAAATAAAGGCACACTTTTCAATAAATTGGAAATAGTACGGTTAAATGAATGTTTACAGGTTTTAAGAGCATAAATCATTAGTAAATGAGAAATAAATGATTTATTGATTTCTTAAAGATTATCCTGCCTCCCTATGACAACTCACTCTTTATCACAATCGGAGCTATACGAAGGAAACGGCTAAAGCATAAAGTTGGGCCTATCGATCTGCGATATGCGATTATTGCTAATCACTGATCGGGAAAGTCATGATATTTACTTTAAAGAACTGTTATTAATATGTGTGATGCGACATATCATTATGGCATTTAATGATCACGATTGGTAGTTGCCAAAATCATTAATAAAGTAGTTATGGTTGAATCCTTTGAGGATTTCATCCGTGGTAACATAATATATCAAATTCATATCACTTATTGCGCTTAATTGCTGTTAATCTTGTGTATTGTGCATTATCTTGGAATGGATTTTCTCCTCTGTTATGGTCATCTGTTTCTTTTGTAGAGTAAGTTTGAATTCATCAATTCAGCAGAAATGTCAAAGAAATCAAAGAAAGTAAAGATTCCAGTCTTAACCAAAGAGGAACCAGTAAAGAAGGTCTTGATAGGTGATACTACCTACGTCGGCCTAGGAAAAGCTTCATGGGAAAGCATATACAATTTATTGGAAGCTGAAGATCCAAAAGAAATTGAAGAAGAAAAGGGAACAGTTGATTCCATTGACAAATCAGAGAATACTCTCAAGGATTTGGCTAGCTCTTTTCTCCACAGAATAGCTACCCGTGCTAGAATATTACCCTACAATGACTTAGTTAGATGGGTAATAGAGAGTATCAACATAACAGACAGAGCATTTTTTATGGCTGATGGAAGGATGTTCAGGTCGTTTAGAGCAGAAGATATCAAAAAGATGTACCATTTAGCGGAATCGCAGAAGCATTACAACAAGGAATTTGTCGAAGCCTTTGCTAAAGAAAATGACGTGGAATCGGATCCTATCAGACAGTGGAGGCATTACCCAAACAAACACAAGCATGAATCATCGGGTATGTATTATGTTGACTCCTTAGCATCTCCTTACTGCTATGCTGGTACTATGATATGTAGACTCTTTGGTGTCTCCGATTCCAGTAGGTTTTCAATTGAAATGGTTCCTTTAATGGAGGTAGTGGTTAAATCGTATATCATGGATTGGGCAACCATTTTGTCTGATAAAATGGACAACCATATCCTCGATTTTAGAAAAAATAGGTTCGTGACTACTAGGGTAATACCCCCATTTTATATGAGTGCCTACATTATGGACACTATTTGTTTCAATTCTGATTACCCCATTCTAGGTTGGAAATGGACTCCACAAGGCCCAACCCCCATTCAAATCTATCACAAGGAATTGTGGAAAACCCATTATAAAAACTATCTTTATAGAATCTGTCATGGTTTTGTCTTGCTTGTTCATTCTACTATATTCAATAAATCTGCTCCTCAGTTATCCGATGAAGCCAATGTGGACTTAACATCAATTGGTAATTGGTTTGGTGAAGAAAAGTTCACCTACATTAGACTTTTTGGAAGCACTACTGCTCCACATGTTCTCCCCTTAAACATTCCCGATAAACTATTTGCCAAGGAAGTAGCTTATCAAATTACAAAAGCAGGGATGTCCAGAAACCTAAAGGAGTCCAAAAAGCAAATGTTGCCTTCATTCCCCCTATCATGTGGTGCTTTCACACTACATGATCTCAAACATGTAGAGAAAGAAGCAGAGAAAATAAAAGCACTAAAGTTAGCAATCATTCCAAAGAGGAAATATGATCCAAAAGCAATAGCCTATAACTTCACCTCTCATGTCAAAATTGCCAAGTTTGAACATGAGAAAGATGATTATGATGATTTGTTCACCTCAGCTAAGTTATTTTCTCAAGTAAAACAACTTTCAAAAATCAAATTGGGAGCAGAGGGAGTAGAAGCATTTCTAAAGTTCAAAACAAAGAGGTTGCAAACTCTACCGATGGACTTATTAAATACCACCCCTATGCTGCAACATGAAGGCCAAAGTGAAGGAAAAACTACCCAGAAGATTCCTGAAAAGTAGAAGAGCCCTGAAAGGCAGAGGACAAAGCAAGGAACTAGTGAGCTCCTTGATACTGATATAAATATTGATCCAACTTTAATCAAGGAATGAGAGCAATTCGATCTACTCATAAAAACCAAAAGGACTCCCAAAACCTCACTACACCAGAACTACCCACAGAACAACAGTCTGAGGTTATTAGTGTTCTGATTGAAGGGACATGTAGCCTACCCAAAATGCAGCAGGATATAGAAATCATTCCCGAAAATCGCACAAAAGGGATTGTACTAAAAATAGAATAAATACCACCCCTTGATGTATTCTACAGCCCAAAGCACAGGGCTATAGTTAAAACACAGAGGAAAAAGAGGAAAATCGATCAAGGACCTCTTTTAACTCCTCAGGATGAAATGATGAATCTGGTATGGAAGTCAGAAGTCAATCCTTCTGAGGATTTAACTAAATTATCTCAGTATGCAGAGGCCTATATAATAGTAACAATGGACAAAGCCTTAGAGGTCAGTCAACTAATCAGGGATAAAGATCAAAGGATCACTCAGCTTGAGATGCAATCAGCAGAAGAACAACAAAAGATTAATCAACTAGAACAACAGCTAGCAGAACAAAGGCAACAAAATGAGAAACTTAAAGAACAGTTGAATATGGAGAAATAGAAAATTGATAAGCAGTCTATCCAGGAACAACAAAAGTTGTCTCGAGAACTAAGCAGGCTTCAGATAGCGATTGAGCAAGAAAAGAAGGCCAAGGATGATGAAATTACACAAGTACAATTACAGATAGAAAAATACAAGGGTTATCCACAGGTTACTGAATTCAAAAAAGAAGCCTTGGAGATAACCAAAGCCTTGTCCCAGCAATTGAACATCTTTTCCCATAATATATCATTGGCCGACTCATTGTGCGACATCTCTACATCATTGATTGAGAAGGGAGTTGACAAAAGATTGGAATTGGAGAAAGCAGATGAAAAAATAACAAACTTTCTCTCTTGGAAGAATTTAGAGGAAGGAATGGCTGCAAATTTGCCAAAAATACAAGAATTGCACATGGAAATCCTATTTTCAGAATGGGAATCTCAACTAATGAAAGCCAAAAGAGCAACTTCTAGAGCCAGAGCTACAATGAATGGTGTAATTGAATTAGTAAATAACGGTGTAATCGAATTAGTAAATAACAATTTACATATGTGTAATTTGATTTCTGATTGCTCTCCTGGTAAACTCCCGAAAGTAAAGGCACTATAACATTATTGGAGACAGGAGCTAGCAAGCAAAGAAAAACAGATCGAAGAAGTTCAAAATTTGACATGGGATGCATTCTGGTTTCTTCTAGTCAAGCCTCATAGCTAGCAGATAGCCATGAAATGCCTATCTGACGCGGTCAACTGCATGGTTCCTGAACTCTCCAATGCCACCTATATAACCCAGCTACATTCTAGGATGAGTCAGCCTCCGGAAATCCAACCAATGCTAGCAATCTATGAGCTGCAAGCACAAGAGAAGAAGCCGATTCAATGAATTAGTTCAACTGCCATCACACTGCTAATTTTATACCAAATCCCATATTTTCATGTCACAGTTTGAACAACTTATAGCAATTTTTGTTGATAGTAGTTTTTATTTTTATTATTTAAGACCCTTTCATGTATTTAGAAAGGGTCCTCAATTTGTATAAAATTTTGACTTGGGAAGTTGCACTACTGTACTTCTAAATATTTTTTTTATCAAAAAGTGCATCAAGGTTTCACATTTTTATCAAGAAGCTTTTTCAAGACTTGCACTTTTGCATCTTCTGGAGGTTTTCTCAAATAGCAAAGTGGAATCGAAGTGTTTTTCACACCGAAAGGATTCAAATGCATGCGGTACTTCTACACTGTTTTTGTCTTATCTCCTTATGTGAATGAACACTTATTTAAAAATTCCTATTGTTGATATATGTATTTTTTCTCAAATAGTTCTTTATCATATCATTTCTGAAGATTGAGAATTGTTATATTTCAAAGGATATATGTCAGCGATATATATATTTTGATGAATGTGATAATGTTTTTATAATTACTTTGTTTAATTTCTTAAACAAAGTAACCATTATATGAATGCATCTTTCTATTTCATAAGTAAGCCATCTATATGCTTATTTGTATTTTAGGAATAATCAAAGATCGCATTGTTTATAAATTACCCATCTTAGATAAGAATATTTATATATTTTTGAGTTGTAGGATAAAGACATTGTCATAGATCCATTCCACATGCTTCAAATTTGCGAAGCGAAACTTATGTTTTTGAAAATGAAGTAAATGTTACTCTGTTGTTTAAGATGCTTGTGGCAATATTAATATTTCCTATAGAAGAGTCAGAATAGATTAGCTCGATTATGATCTAAACCAAAACCAATATAAGAGCCACATTGCAAACCAAGAAGCTTTTTCAAGAATTTCACTTTTGCATCTTCTGGAGGCTTCCTCAAATAGGAAAGTGGAATTGAAGTGTTGTTCACATCGGAAGGATTCAAATGCATGTGGTACTTCTGTCACTATTTTTGTCTTATTTCCTTATGTGAATGAACACTTCTTTAAAAATTGCTATTGTTGATATATGTATTTTTTCTCAAATAATTCTTTATCATATCATTTTTGAAGATTCAGAATTGTTATATTTCAAAGGATATATGTCAGTGATATATATATTTTGATGAATGCGATAATGTTTTTATAATTACTTTGTTTAATTTCTTAAACAAAGTAATCATTATATGAATGCATCTTTCTATTTGATAATTAAGCCATCTATGT
The DNA here is from genome assembly GCA_031772625.1 of Pinus tabuliformis. Classification (NCBI taxonomy): domain Eukaryota; kingdom Viridiplantae; phylum Streptophyta; class Pinopsida; order Pinales; family Pinaceae; genus Pinus; species Pinus tabuliformis. The sequence goes on along the minus strand of CM062816.1, from coordinate 734,047,542 downwards.
GATTATTTGTCTTTTAGGAATAATCAAAGATTGCATTTTTTTATAAATTACACAACTTAGATAAGAATATTTATATATTTTTGAGTTGAAGGATAAAGACATTTTCATAGATCCATTCCACATGCTTCAAATTTGTGAAGCGAATCTCATGTTCTTGACGATGAAGTAAATGTTACTCTGTTGTTTAAGATTCTTGTGGCAATATTAATATTTCCTATAGAAGAGTCAGAATAGATTAGTTCGATTGTGATCTAAATGAAAACCAATATAAGAACCACATTGCAAACCATAAAACACTAAAACATGATAAATCATGACTACATTAATAATAACACATTTATATCACTACATTGTAAATAGTAAATAGAATTTAGGCCATAAATACATTGATATCAATACATGAATGTTTTGATAGTATAAATCTCAAGAATATTGATATAAACTCCTAGAACATGAAATCGCAACAATAATATTATAAATGTAAACACTATTTTCATTTATGGATCCTGGTGAAGAAAGCGAAGGGATCCACACAGAAGACCACAACAATCTGAAATGCAAGAGAAAGATATAAAATAGTAACACTCCCATTGGAGCAAAGAAACATAAATGAAAAAAACAAATCTAAATTGCACACATTGGATTTAAAGAAGAACAACATAATAGGACACTTTAAGACGAGAGATATACAATTTTGTACATAAAAACAACATTAGTGTTTAAAATAATCACAATTTAACCAACATTTCAACCACAGAAAGAACACTGAGTCTTAACATATATTTTTTGTTTTATCCACATCAAATAATCCACTACAAAATTGAAGTTCAAAACTATAAAGAAGGCCACAATGTTATTAGTTGTATTTCATAGTGATATGGACTTCAATCGCTCCTCTTCCTTCTTCCTAATTGTAACATATGCACTATCTTTCATCTTGGCATAACGTTGGAAAGAAAAAGAAGGTGCAATGCATAAAACATCTATTGATTTCACTCTTGATATGGATGTGAAGGTAAGGCCTTGTTGCTCTTTTTTCCTGATATCGACTGATGCTCATTATAAAGTCAATCCTTGTGACTTTTGGATTGTAAGAGCCTATGCCATCTTCAAAGGAATTTTTTTTCAATTTCCTCTTATCATTGGGGTGATAGGGACAATGTTTGGATTGCTTGCATCAAATGGAACACCAACATACTTATCAAAAACAACAGTTTTGATCATTGGAAGTCGAGGTGGCTTAGAGGTAGCTAGATAGAATATATCCTTAACAAAACCAAGTGCACCATTCACCAAGCCAGCTTCAACCCATAAATTACATTTCAACTTAACACGCTAACCATGACACAAAAAAACTTCACGGTCCAATTGATCATCATCAACACCACCGATTTCTAAACGCCTTGAATATTTAGCAACACATCATGCAATTGGAGAATTTAATGATTTTAACCTATGCCTATTATGCAAGGACACCAAATTATTTGTTGGAAACATGTGAACTGCTGCATTAAATAAATATCTTTCTGTAGGATGCAACCTCATATCAGCCCAAGACATCAGAAAGTCCCAATCTTCAAGAACAGGTTCTATGTTTCTTATGTTATTGAATACTCTAAAAAAACAAGATTGTTTCTCATTATTTCCTAGTTGGCGAAAGATTGTGTCAAGAGTGACAACAATGTTGAATTTATTCCACAAGACTTTCCCTGTTGTATTACCTGCATACAAAGGCTTATCTCTGACAGGAGGTAGTTGGCCAAGGTCACCCACAAGGATGATGGATCTCCCACCAAAAGGACAATTATTTTCCTCTGGAAATGCTTCTCGTAATCAAGCATCTATTTTCATAAACGACCTTGATCCCAGAAAGCTCATTTCATCAATCAATATATATCTAACATGTCACATTTATTCTTGGAATACAGCAAATGACTGCCCCTGTAGTGGCTGCATATCTTTAATTGAAATTTTTATTGCTGAGTGTATTAAAAGCAGTTATCCCTGTTGGTGCAAGAAGAAGCAAAGGGCTTCTTCCATCACTTGAAGAATTAGAAAGAGCTTCAAAATTACAATGGATAAGGAAAGACTTCCCAGTGCCTGCAGTGCCCTGAATAATCATGAGAAAAGCTTCACGAATTTCATATTCAAAAAAGTGCCTTAACACAATTTCAAAAGCAAGTTGTTGTTTTTCCGACAAAGAATCTGGAGATGAAAATGTTCTGTTTGAAAGGTCAACAATATTACCTGTTGTTTTTTCATTCCTTATAAAATTAGTAGCTTCCTCTGCAACATCATCAGAAATAGTTGTACTTTCCCAGTCAAAGGATATATCAAAGTCCCTTCGACCAAGGTTGTGAAGATCAGAAACATTCACATCGTTTGGTGGAACCAAACGAGAGAAAATCTCCCATTCTTGAAAATCATCTTCAACATTCATTTCCTGGTTAGAAAAATCACCATGTTCTTCATCTTCAATATTGTCTATAATTGATGAGTGTCGATCAACATGCCATGCTCGATATCGAAAATTCCTCCAACTTTTAAGAATAATTTCAACTAAAATGCCGATTTCTGCAGAAATATCACGAAATCACTTGTACAATAGCAATTATGACCAGCAAAAGGTCTCAAATTCCTATGAAGCCTCACCAGGAATAGAATAAAACCATGGCCAAACCCGAACAATACCATGAACATTTCTAGGCTTATATGGATCTTGTTTACGCCTACTATCAAATGTCCAAGATTTTTCGGTTTCTATCAAAGATAGATGTTCAAGGAAAAAAGTTCTCTTCTGATAATGTTGAACGAAAGTATTCTCATATGAACATTGGAAGCCATCCCTTGATATTTTCCTAAAAACCTTTCTTCCAACATTTATGGAAACAAATTTCTGACTACAAACAACAAGAGGTAGCTTAAGCAACATATGGCATGTTTCTTGTGCTTTAATGTCATGGTCAACAATCATTTCTGCAAGAAAATTTCTATATGCACATAAAGCATGATTCTCAGAGCCAAAAAAATTTGAAATTCTAGTTAACATACGATGATAACTTTCAAACCTTTTTTTCTGCTTTAGATGCATACTTAGAAATGCATTTCAACATAGCATAGCGAGAAAGCATTGGCTGGCAATCAACATTTTCACGCCACATTGTTAGAAGGTCAATGTTATGTACATTAAGCCTATCATCATTTCTTGCTGGTTCATATTTTTTTCTTCCTTAATCAGCTATGAAAAATCTTGATTCACCACAAAGATCCCATGGAGCATTGTACTGACATGTTAGAATAGCGCCCTTTTTGTGCAAACAAGAATCCACAGTACACTTTGTGTGCCTTTGCACACAGTTTAACAATTCTTCGTAATCATTATGAGGATTACAAGAGAAAATCTGACAAGTATTCAATAGGCAAGGGTCATCATTGAGGCTTCGTGGAACCATTATGTTGCGATGATGTATGTCACGTGGATTCCATGCAGTTACATATTTGTCGAAGAACATCTTTGCAAGCTGTACATCAGAACTATTTGACCAATCAAGTATTTCCATGTCAGGAGCACCTTTTAACCATAGGAAACCATGGATATGCACTGAACCTCTGTGTTGCCACTCATACATGAAATAAATGAACATATAGTTACTACGAACAATATAAATAGAATCACAATAAAATTCGAAAAAGTATAGAAAAAAAATTCAACACAAACCTATACAAAAATTCTTTAGCTTTAAGATATTTTTGGATAACTTCCTCTCGAAAAAGATTGAATCTGTAGTGCATAAATGCCGCAACAATATGAGGGTACTGGATAACATTTTCAATTTTCACACAATGCTCATTTGAAGAATGAGAATGTGAATGTATGGAAATGAGGTTATGCAACTTTGACCACTTTGTGTCAGCTGCACTCAAAGTAAAAAATAAAGATGGACATCTGAACTGAGTAATCATGTCCGTCAATTCAGATCGAGACTTAGTCCAGTATGCCATTGTACCTCTCAGAGAAGATGCAAACTACATAAGATGTTCAACCAACTTATTATCTGGTAAATCAGATAGTTGGTGACACAACTCCTCAACTGTTGTAGGTGAGTTATCATGTAAATGTTTCTTTGCAAAAACTGCAACAGTTGCTTGGCTCTAATGCCACATTATCATGTTTAATAGGTAATATCAAAACCAAGGATGGCTTCCAAATCTCTGATCATAGTACCTAAGAAGATGCAATGCATACTCATGAACTTCAACACTACAAATACATGGTTGCAACCAATCAGCATCACCAGTGGGGAACAATGTTGGGAATGCCATATCAAACAACCCCTCTGTATTATATTCATTCACTGGAGAGGTTCCAATAGTGGGCCAATTCATGTCTTGAACATGTGAAGAATGAACATTATCAAGAAATGCTCTAATTTCTTGCACTTCTTTTTGTTCATTTGGTAGGCGAGCAACAAAGGAAGAAAGATGAGAGGGAAAATGCTTAGCATGAAACTCTTCATTATTAGTTTCATTGATCTCAGATTATTCAATATGACAATCAACAAATTTAAGCCTGGAGGAGACATCTGTTGATATTTTGGGCAGAGCATTCACTGAATCATAATCAATTACAACATCTTGATGATATTGATCACGCTGGATTTTGAAAAGAAATGCATCCATCACTCGAGATATTTTGACATAACATTCATAATATTTAGACTCAGCACCATGTCTCCTCATAATTAGAAAGTCAATATCTTGAACACGTCGGGGAAGGCTTCGTACAATTGTAGAAATATCTCGAGGAAATCTAATTGTATTACCACTATACTTATATTGCCCACCTCGAGCATGTGTCACTTGCAAAATGGGATTCACACGTGCTATTAGCATTCCTTCAACTTGAGTAAGAACTCTTAAAATATGAGGTTTCTCACCAAGATCCATGTTATTATACCGAAAAAAAACGATGGGCTCCTCTTTTAGTCTTACATCGTCTGCAAATAGGTCCTTCAGAATGTCTCACAACAACGATTCTGGGATATGATTCTTGGAAAATGTGGCACATCTGGACAACTGACAAGCTATCTATCTTTGCTCAAAACCTTTTATGCATTGCAATCATGTTTTCATCAAAATGAATATGATCTCTATTGGCCGAACCATGTTGAAAACCATTTCGATGAGTAAAATCTCTTCTAACATTTACTTCATCTCCAAGAACATGAGATTCCCTTTGCAAATTTGAAGCATGTGGAATGGATCTATGAGAATGTGTTTCAAAATTTATGGTGTGCATTTCATGAACCTGAGAGAAGGTAAAGGTATCTTTATCATAAAAGACTTTAAAATTTAATTTCCAACTAATTATAACTGAAGAAAATGAAAAAGAATCAAATGCATTCAAAATTTACATTTGTGTCTTCATGTGGATGAGGGTTATGAGATGGTTTCTCTTGGATTCTAAGAATAGTGGACAAAATTTTTTTGCATGTAGTTTCTTTGCCTCTATTCAAATGAGTTGTTTCCTATTTCAAAAAAATAAAATACGTTATAAAACTAAATGTCTAGAAAAGAAAGATTCAAAAATTGAAAATAAATCAAATGCATTGAACATCTGCAGTAGTTTTACAATTTGATCTTTTGGATTCCAATTGGCAACCTAACAAGAGGACATCATGGTTTCTCCATGAAATGTTACAGAACATAATTTCAAGGCAACTGTAAATGAGAAAATGAGAAAAATATCAAATGCACTCAACATTTACATAGGTTTGGCGATGTGGATGAACGCTATGAGATAGTTCCTCTTCACTTCTAACATCAGTAGATGTAACATCTACGAAGTTAATTTCTATGCCTCTATTCGAATGAATTCTCTCATGTTCAAAGAAAATAAAAGACGCCATAAAATTCAATGTCTAAGAAATTAGAAATTTAAAAAATGAAAAGAAAATCAAAAACACTGAAAATTTACGTTAGTCTGGAATGTAGCTGAACAACCACTATGGCAGTGAAAACCAAAATATAATTGTGTTACCTCCATTGTGCCATGCGAAATGCTATCAGGGATGACTGATTCTCTTGGTGCAACCACATTACTTTGAGAAGCCGGATTTGAAGGTATTTTGTTTCGAGCAACTGAATCCAAATTATCAAACAAATGGCCAAGTAATCTATCATTCAAATCATCACACAAAATGTCATCATTACCTCCACCATGGCTTTTTTGAAACCTTTGGCCATCAGAACATGCAATTGAACACACGGAAGGGTTAGGGTGGACATTTGCATGTACAATATCGATATGGCGTTCTTCTCGATTGCAAGATATTTCCCCATTGTTATGAACATTTTTAGAAGAGCATCGAACAACAAGATTATGCTCAGGAGGAGCATATCCTAATAATGAACTATCAACAGGAAATGTTTTTTCCATTATATCATCCATACTACGATACTTACAAGGAACTATAGAATCATTTTGAAGAGTGGCTTCACTCGTTTTTCTCTTATGTGCAGCCCTCCTACGCTCATTTATCACATCCTTATTTTGTTGATACCACAAACGACGATTTTCATTAGACCTCTCACGTGATTGTGATGACAAAGTTCTTTTTCTTGCATGCATGCTTGTGCCTTTAGATGACATGTCTACAATGAATAATAAGTATTCATTATGCAATCATAAACATGGAACATAAAAATTGTATATCTTATTTTTTTTCCAACCATATAAAATTATGAAAATGTATAAGGCTTTTTCCAAATGCCTAAAAACAAAAACAAAAATTTCAAAATGGAAAAGAAAACAAATGAATTCTTCCAAATGGCTTAAACAAAAAAACAAGTCTAAATTTCCATGTATCATATTATAATCAAAATGGAACCCACACTATTGTGACACAAGAATCTAAAAAATTGGAACTATATATACTATCAAAATATAAATATAAATATTAAAATCAACATAAACATATAACACTGTTTGAGAATCAATGACAAAAACCATTACAAATATAATGTATAACATAAATAATAGAAATTATAATTATACAAACAAAGAAAAAAACATAACATCGAGAAACATCTACATGTAAATAAGAAAACTTTAGCGGAAACAATATTAAATATTTTACATCACTAAGATTGATACAAACATAATTTTAAAGCATTACCATAAAGACACATAGTATGTATAGAGGCAAAAATGGAAATATTTTCCACAACCACAGAGAGTATATAAAATGGAAATATTTATAAGAACTAAGAATACTAATATCCTAAGAATCCATCACCATATCCAATGGTGGAATCTCATTAACAGAATCCATATGGGCAGCAATTACAAAAACATCTCCATACTCAATTAGATCATTGTAATCCTCTTGTGCTGGGTACCAAAACAGAGACATCTACTCATTAGTTGAATTATCAATATCTGTTGGAAAACAGATGTGAGTTACCGTGTCATATAATAGGAAAGGAACTTCAATGCAATTGCAGATAAGTAGACCATGGACTGTTCGGAACGGAAGATAGCTAGGAAATTTGCTATTTATATATGCAGAAATTTCTTCCAACAACTTCCATCTAAAACCCCAATCATCTTCAAAGTAGTCAATTCTTCATTCAGAACATGGTTGACCAAATTGGAAATGATCTAATTCTTCAATTGACCATACAGAAGTGGACTCATCATTGACAAGGCATATCAACTGATTCATGTATATTGCTAATGACATACAACGTATGTCACTGATTAGAACAAATGAAAAACCCCACTCATTTTTTATTACGTAAAACCAGTAGATTGTATACCCGTATCGAGGGTAATCTTCATACTCCTTCTCGCGATACAGCCAAAACAATTTACTTTTATAAAACAATACATTATTGGTGGGTGAAGTGCCACCAAATGGAACAACAACCCTTTGCCATACCCTATGAAGACTACTACAAACATAATATTCAGACCGCATTCCGTCATAGATATGTTTTAGAACAACCCAGTCATATTTTATGCTGCTTACATTTTCCAATAATGAAAAGAACCTCGAGTCTCCAATTCATACTGGCCTTATGTTTTTAAATGCCTTTGTAAATGGATTCACTACAAAATAGTTGTGTGTTTGGGAGCATTCTGTTGGTAAGGATAAAACCACCATTGGTCCAACAACACACTGTACTCTGTATCTTGAATCTATGAATCCCAAATGAAATTGATATATGTGGCCATTCTGATTAAGGTATTGGGCAGCAAAACAATTGTCTTCACTATTGAGGACACGAACGAGAAATCCAAATTGGTTTGTGGAGACATTCTTGCAATGTAAAAAGAGAGAAGGATTTTGCAAAGAATTCTTCCATTTTTTATATACAGTGCCAAACTTTATCACAACCGATAAAGGGAGCCACAGCAACACAAGTTCAAGAACTTCGAATGGAAGAGAACTCCAAATAGCTGGATCCATGATGAAACAGTGAAATCACCCAACAGTAAAAAAAATCATTTGATATCAACAAAATAATTTAATGTTGAATAAAATTAAAAGTAACATAAACACATAATTTACCACACACAATTTTCCATTTTGTTGAGTCTATGTTAATTGAAAACATAGTAAAGGATCATGAATACACCATGATGATAGACACAGTGCAAATAGCCATGGAAGCTATTGAGACAATCACTAAGAAGGAAGGACATCTACTGAAAAATGTTAAGAAGGAAGGAACCTATGCAGAGGATTTAACCTTGGGAGAAGGAACACTAACAGAGGAGTGTTTTACAAAGGATGACCAATCTTTTGAAGTTATCAAAAGTATGGAGAAGTATCTTTCAGAAGATAAAAACTTTGAAGTAAAGGAGGATGGAGAACGTTTATTAAATGAGAGAAGCAATGATTTATTGCAGCAGAAAAAAATTGATAATACATTCATATTTGAAACTGTAACAACACAGGAACAAGTTGTTGTGCAAGAAGGAGATGAAGTTCAGTTTGAAGCGCTGATATGTGAAGCAACAGTTGAGACTGTTGAACCTTATGATTTCCAAACTAATAATTTGTGTATAAATGCAGGAAACATAAGTAATGATGAAATACTTATAAAGTGTCACAAAGAAATTGCATTGCTTACACTTACTTTGTAATTATGTATTGATTTATATATATGTCCAGAGATTTAATCCCAAATTGAATAAGTGTAAGCATCGAATGGTGGAAGATGAGCGAACTATATATATATATATATATATATATATATATATATATATATATATAGGTGAAGTGAAGTGTAGCAATCACACAGAGAATACATAAAGAGGAGGATCGAGATGGGGTGTTGAATCCATTAGAAGAACCAATCAAAGCTCAGGAGCAAGAGTACACGAAAAATAACAGTGGGACAAAACCTTTAAAGAAGAGCAAAAATGAAGACTTAGCATAAATTTTAAGTAAAAGAAATGAGTGGATGAGCGAAAATTGATGCTTAGGAATCGTTAGATCTCGGAAGATCAACGGTAGAGATCGAATCGGGAAGGTGAAATATCACATGACGGGGTCGTTATACAGTTTAACTCCCCTAAGCAGAAAACCCAATTACACTAAGAAACGGTGAAAAACACCGTCGGAACCAAGTTCCAGACTTGAAATATTATAGGGAATGGTTTATATCCCTATCGGGTCTGTAAAGATATCGAATCGGCGTATGGAAGCAGAAGGAGTCTAGCATTGAGGTTGAGCGATATGCGATCGTGCGAGTTAATCTGAACCGTCGAACCGCAGATCGAATCAGGAAGTCGAAATATCGCATTGGCAGGCTCATTATACAGTTTAACTCCCACAAGTGGAAAACCCAATTACACAAACAAACGGTGAAAAACACAGTAGGAATCAACTGCCAGACTTGAAATATTATAGGGAATGGTTTATATCCCTATCGGGTCCATAAAGATATCAGATCAACGTATAGAAGAAAAAGGAGTTTGGCATTGAGCCTGAGCGATATGCGATCGCGCGACTTAATCTCAACCATCGAATCGCAGATCAGATTGACGGTCAAGATTTGATCATAAATCGCAATTGGAGGAAGTGTAGATCGTAGTGCATAATGGAAAGGCTTGGAAACCCACAACCAATGGGCTTATAGTGGTGAATCTATAAAATTTGAGATCCGCTATATATATATATGATTCAGAGTGGGTTTCCTGTGTAATCCATATATTTCCGTTAAATTGGTTTAGTGCTAAAACATACATTAACGCTCTGATATCGCATATCAAAGTGGAAGAGGCGATGAAGATACATACATACATACATACATACATACATACATACATACATACATATATATATATATATATAGATATGTATGACCGTGGAAGGAGCGATGGCCGATTGCGATGAGGTCGAACCTCGAGAAACGTGAAAAGGTTTCACAGAAGGGAGAAAAGGTATGTTTATGCGGGCATTTTCCTTTGTAAATGGTTTATAAGAAAATATGCGCCGATAAGAGATTTATGTGTTAAAAACATATGTAACCAAAGGTTTTGTAAGGGGAAGCTTATATGTGTGTGATTTAAGGTTTTGTAAAGGTTGTGAAGTGGTTTTAAGTCCCGATATTTTGGGAGAAGATCAACGAAAGAGAAGCAATCAATTTTGGGAGAGCGGTTGAAAAAAAAGACTAGAACCTTCTTTTTTCTATGGGCTAGTGATATCACAAAGATTTTATACACAATCGATTCCCTCCTTTTTTTCTATGGGCTAGTCATCTCATTTGAATTAAAGTGGAAAAATATCATGCAAAGAAAAACTGTACATACCTGTAAGATCGATTTCTGAACGCCTTTGAAACCTAAAAAAATAGTAAGGAATAATTGAATCACACACGAACTACACCAAATTATCAGAGACAGTCGCGAGAGCATGGAAATAATTAAAAACAAATCACTGAGAAAACATTTCTCCAATGCTGAAACCTGAAAAAATAGTAGGGAATAATTCAATCAGACACGAACTACACCAGATTATCAGAGACAGTCATGACAGCTTGGAAACAATTAAAAACACAATGAGATTTGCCACCTTTTTTACCAAATAGAAGCCGAGAGAATCCAACATTCCAGTTATCCTTCAACAATTCCAACAACCTTAAGTGCTAACAAAGAAATGCATGCATCCACGGAGCACTTGAAAATCACTGAGAAAGCATTTCTCCAATGATGAAACCTGAAAAAAATAGTAGGGAATAATTCAATCAGACACGAACTACACTAAATTATCAGATACAACCGTGAGAGCTTGGAAATAATTAAAAATGCAATGATATTTGCCACCTTTGTTTTACCAAATAGAAGCCAAGAGAAGCTAGCATTCCAGTTATCCTTCAACAATTCCAACAACCTTAAGTGCTAACAAAGAAATGCATACATCCACGGAGCGTTTGATTATAATATATCGAATGGGCCATACTATGAGATTCGAACCTTTGTAATGTAACTAAAAACTCAAAACCCTTGGTGGAGGAGAATATGAATAGGCAGAATGTTTCATATTTCAACTGTACTTAACTGAATTAAAGAAATGTTTCATCAATCGATGCCTACATACCTCATTGTTGTGGTTATTGATGATTGTCGAGCACAAATGCTTCAATCGTCATTGTAATGGATGAAATGTGTCCTTATTACTCGAATTTATGCCTACATACCTCATTGTCATGGTCATGGATGATTGTCAGGCATAAATGTTTCAACCGTCATTGTAATGGATCAAAACATGTCCTTATGCTTCAACCATTCATACGTTTCAAAATGCAAAGAGACCACTTTCAAAGGCACTGTCAAAGACGAGTGTTCGACACTAATTTTTTTATTTCATTTTTTCTTAATCCTACATACATGGTTATCAACAAGAGGCACAGTAAATTTTTAATCATGCTTTGTAAAAAAATTAATTTAAGTATGGTTTAAACATGTGATCTAGACATGCAAGAAAGTTACTGTTGCGAATTTCATTCATTGATTTAGTGACGACTACAAGAATATACTGGCATCTTTCAATTCAGGCCATCCGATCAAAAAGATTAATTAAAAAAATGATTAAGTTGCTGATTCTTATAGGGTATACGCCTATCAATGTAAATATTGTAGACAAATTTGTTTTTCAAAATTAATTAAAAATATATATTTATATATAGGATTATTATTATTTTATTTGTAACATATATTGGATTGTAATAAGAATGCTCAAATGTAATGCATAAAGAGAGATTCCAATTGCCCATGGGGCTCTGGATTGAAGGTGAATGGGTGCATTGTTAAGGCACTCCCTGTGATAGGTCACTGGTTCAAATCCTCGGTGGAAAAAAGAAGAAAATAGAGATTCTAATGTGGTGTATTGAGATTATGTATTACACACAGTGACTTGGTTCTCGCTTCAATGAGTTAGGTCCATGCAAAGTTTTATTGGATGAAGCTTTTAATCATCTGATTTGGTATTTATTTACATACAACAAATTCTTAGTTTGAATCAATTGTTCAAGATGTGTTGTGCCAGGATATTGTAATTTTTCTCTGTTGGATGGAAAGAATCCCAGAACACGTGTTTCGATGGATCGGGGCACATGTGGGTCATGGAGTTGCAAAATATTGATGCCTCCAGCAAACCCATTCCGCAGCAACCTCTCCTCACTTCTTCAAAGCCTTCCACACATTACTTTATAAATTGTTAGCAACCTCCCAACACAAGTTCCATGAAACTTATTGAAGCATGAAGGGATTAGAAAGAGCTAGAATATTACAATATTTACTGGGATTCTTTATAATGTCTAGCAGCTTATCATATATGTCAATATAAGCCATTTCAAGACCAGAAAGCATGGGTTTCAAAGTCTCCAGTAAGACTGTAGCCTTTTGATTAAATTAGATCGCAACATCATTAAATTCATCAACACACGAGTTACAGATAAAGTTGTGGATAGTAATTTGTGAAGGCAAACATCCGAAAGGAGGAAGACCGATGAGGCCAAATAGGGTGGCACCTTCGCTGTAAATACCCTGTCACAAAATCATTTGGTATTCTTAACTATATCAACGCAAAAATTCTCACGAGTAAGAGTCTGTATTCATAACTATGTTCTCATAAAATATATGCATTCATGATTATAAAAATAAGAATATTAATTATATTTTTTGCGAGGAAAATCATGGAAATCTGGATAATATTTTGATAAAATCCTACAGTATTTTGATAATATTAAAAAAATGATTTTAGTGTTTTATGGGCATAAATAACATTTTATTTTAAAATGTTTCGGTTCTATATTTATATATTTCAATTTTTAAAAAATAAAATAAAATAATATAATTTAATATAAAATAAAATAAATTATAATATTAAACCCTCATAGATGAAGTGGAACAGAATCAGATGCTCTACCCCATATAAAAAAATGCTTATCCTCTATGCTTTCTATTTGCCATATAATTTACATTTGTAACTGATACATATCCCAGAGTCCCGGGATCTATACATATATAATTTTTTGAAACAACTCCTTTATTGTGCATTCAAGTATACTTATATTTTTGTCACATCGTTTACTCAGGGTGGTCTCTCTCCGTTTTTTGTCTTTTTTTTTTGTTTTTCAAATCTTAAAAAAACCCTATAGAAGTGATGTCTACAGAATAGTCCAACATATTTTCATTGTAGGAAATTAAATTATAATATATAATATAATATAATAAAAAAAATTATATAATATTTCTTTTTTAAGTTTTTAAAATTAATTTATTTTAAATATTATAGAATTATTTAATTATTCCAGTATGGTATAAACCAATTCATTTCTCATTAATATTTTTAAAAGCAATGAGATCTAGTAATTATCAATTCTATTAAAATTTATTTAATCAATTTCTTATCAAAATTTAAAAAGATAAAAACCATTCAATCAAGTAATTATCAATTTTTAAAGTCAATGTGATTACCTGGATAAATTTTGAGAGAGAGTCGAGAAGAAGATCTTGGAACCCTGTAGCATTATACTATGTTCTAGTAACGGGATTGAGATAAATTATTGGTAAAGTCATCGGTTCCCGGACTTATCATGAACAAGGCTCCTGATATTATCTCGCTGATATTCTCTGGGCGTACCATGTTTACTAGCTGCTCTCGATAAAGCTCGAAATTCTCTCACTCCTGTCCCATAGTTAGAACATTCTGCATAAATCCAAGATTATATTTCAACTATGAAATGTTTTTCTGTCCTTATATACTGTTGTAGCATCACATATAAAACATGAACAAACAAGGGGGTTATAAAACATGTACAAACAAGGGGGTTATAAAACATGTACAAACAAGGGTGAGTGAGGTAGAGTCCTCGTATCTAGAAGCAAAAGAAGCAAAGATGGCGCCTATCAGAATTCGTGGTCCTTGGAATTCAGGACCCAAATATGTGTGCACTACATCGGGAAGGCCTACTAATCTAACTGTATATAGTGGGAAAAATTAAACATAAACATTATTACGAATGGATGATCAGTGGGAAAAATTAAACACATTATTACCAATGGATGATCAATGGGAAGAATTAAACATAAACATTATTACCAAAGGATAATAAGAATAAAAGAGTTGAAAAAATTGAAAGCTAAACATCTTTGAAAAGGATATAATAGTACTTTCTAATGGAGTTTATTTAAATACAGAAAAATTCCATGTTACTTTGTCCTAGCGACTATTAAGATCCAAAACTGGGATGCCTCTCATCACTAAGACCAATTAACATGAAGTCTTTCTAGATTCAAATAGATTATATTAGAGATTATATTATTTATTTCTAATGGAGCTTATTTAGATACAGAAAATTTCCATGTTAATTTGTCCTAGCAACTATTAAGATCCAAAACTAGGATGCCTCTATTGGAAATAATACTGAAGTTGGGGGGTCGGGAGGGCGGGGGGGCGCGGGGTGGGGTAGGGGGGGTGTTGGGGGTGAATCAATATTAGCAGGTCAATAATATTTCTTTTCACAATCAAATTTGTATACACTACTTCAGTTAATGAAACTTGCGTATATACACAACTGTAGGAAAGGAAACTAGCGTATATCCTGCAGACTTATAACTTAGTTAATTCATCATATGTTGATCTTTAATTTGTGCATAAGAACCATATAGCAGTAACCAGGTACAGTAAAAACAGAGAAGACAATCACACACAAGAACACAAGATATAACGTGGAAACCCAATGTGGGTGAAAACCATCTGCCGCAATTCGTCTCTATCTTCTTTTAATAAGAAACTTCTTTTTACAATATTTTTGTATTGGTGAAGTCTTATACCAGTAAGCAGGCTTCTACCTGTAGAAGGCTACAACCTTCTCTTATTCTCCAGCTTCTCCTGGAAGGGAGCTACAACCCCCTAGCTCTTGTACTAGCTGATGTACTAGTATGTAGGTGGTGACCTACAGAAGGCTACAACCTTCTCTTTTCTTCTAGGGACCACGTTTCATAAATTTTCAAATTGGATCCATCAATAACATCAATCAAACATCAAAATATATTTGCATCAATCAATCTCCTTTGCACCAACCAAAACTGAATCAAACAATTACTTCTCTGAATGTTGTAACCAGAATATAGTAACAGTAACCAGAACCCAAGCCAGAACTCAGAACATTGCAACAACAATCAAAAGTAGCTAAAACATATTTTATGAGGTGTACGCTAGTTCAATGTGTCGAACCTGCGTGCATACACACTTTTCTCAAGACAAACCTGCATATACGCTATTTTGAAATGTTGAACCAGCGTGTATATGCGCCCTTCCTGTAATGAACTTGCGTACAGATCTATAAAAGATGATTTAACCTTTACAACTATTCAGATATAAGTTATACCCAGATCATCAGATTTACAGATTATGACATGCTCCAATTATTCAGATAAACGATCAAAACCACATAAAGATACTTCTCTTCAAGCCTTAAGATTTTGACCCATCAACAGAGCTTATCCTTCTTCAAGCGCTTAGGTTCTTCCTTGATTCAGATTCAGCTATGCACCATAACCCAATGACCAGTATTCTAGATCTTGCTCGTCATTAAATATTCAATGCTTGAGTCCTTTACCTAATGATCTCTTCCTCCTTTTATAGCCTTAGGCCTTACTCAATACCATGGTCCAAAACCACTTAGAATCAATACCTTGGACCAATACCATGGGTCAAAATACCATGGTCCAAATACCATGGACCAAAACCAAATTCTCCAACATGTACATGCCTTCCCTTGCGTGAAAGTGCGTGTATACACATATGCACCTTTTGGTCGGCGAACCCGCATGTATATGTGGCTTGGTCAAGGGGAACCTGCGTATATCTCTTCTTCCTTCATTTTGAGAGCCTGAACTGTGATCTGTCATCTGAGTGAGTTTCCATCAAGGACAAAACCTATGTCATAGTGTCAAGCCTATGTTG
Organism: Pinus tabuliformis; assembly: GCA_031772625.1. NCBI lineage: Eukaryota > Viridiplantae > Streptophyta > Pinopsida > Pinales > Pinaceae > Pinus > Pinus tabuliformis. The sequence continues at coordinate 734,031,055 of CM062816.1, read as the reverse complement.
TAATGCCAACAATCTCCCCCTTTAGACTTGATGGCAACCCCAAGTAACTCTCCCCCTTTGTCATCAAGGGCAAAGGGTTATGCTCCCCCTAATTACATGCTAAATTCTCTGATATGCTGAAGTGTGATGTTCATGCTCCCCCTGACTATAAGAAAGGTCTGCAAAAAGATGTTCTACAAGAAGAACATGACTCAATACATCATAAATGACTTTCCTATCACCAAAGACTCATACATACTTCCATCTCCCAACCAAGTGGGAATATACCAAGATTGACTCATCCACCCAATGAAGTGGGGATACACCAAAAGTTTATACATGATAAAAAAAGAACATTACATCATCCATCCCATGCATAGTGGGGAAACAAAATAGGTCGTTACATGACCTTGATAATAAAAGATATACATGACATAGAGGCAAAATATCTAAAACAAGACTATGATAGCCATCAACAACTATTATCAGCGGCATCTGTCAATCATTATTAGCAACCACGATCTCCCTCTACACCTATTCCACTTGAATAAAAGATAACTGTGAAATTGTACCAAGGTCTTCTAATAAAATGCCAGCAATGCATTATTTAGAGGTATATGCTCCCCCTAAACCTGTGCGAAATGGTCTCTGTCAGAACCATATCAGACTCTTTTCATCGTGAGTCTAGCCCATCGTTTTTCTTCAAACCAACATATATGTGACTGTATCCACAGAAACCTACGTATGTACGTGGATATGCTTCATGAAACTCCCGTACATTCACTTTTATCTGAACCAGATAGGTTTCAACAGCAAGATGATGCATCAACTACTCCCAACTTCGGTTTGAGATATTCAAATGTCTCTCTGGGTAGTGGGTTGGTGAATGTATCAACATCCTATTCTTTGGACGGAACATACTCCAATTTGACCTTTTGTTCAAGCACTTGTTCCTAGAGAAAATGATATTTGATAGGTATGTGCTTGGTCTTGGAATGCATGAATGGATTCTTTGAAATACTAATTGCACTTGTATTATCACATAGAATGGAGATGGGTGGAGTACATGTGATTTGAATGTCTTGCGATGTTTGCATCATCCAAAGGAGTTGTGTGCAGCAAGATGTAGCAGCCACATATTCTGCTTCAGCTATAGATAATGCAATTGAACTTTGTTTGTTGCTGAACCAAGACACTAATCTATAACCCATAAAGAATGCACCACCACAAGTGCTTTTTCTGTCATCCACGCTTCCTGCCCAACCTGCATTTGTATATGCATGAAGTGTAAGATCTGTATCTCTAGGATACCATTAACTAAAGTTTTGTGTTCCTTGAAGATACTTGAAAATCCTTTTGACTGCCTCAAGGTGTGCTTCCTTTGGATTTGTTTGGAATCTTCCGACTATTCCCACTACATGCATGATGTCTGGTCGGGTACCTGTTAGATAGAGCAAACTACCAATCATGGATCTGTAGGTTGGTTGATGTACTACTACTGATTCATCATTTGCACTGAGGCTGCATCTTGTTACCATAGGGGTACATATTGGTTTAGAATATTCCATGCCATATTTCTTCAAGATCTGCTTGAGGTACTTTGTTTGCGATAGAAAAATACCATCTTTATTTTGTTGAGCTTGTAAACCAAGAAAATATGTGAGTTCACCAAGCAGGGACATTTCAAATTCTTTCTGCATTACCAAAGCAAAGCTTTGACTCATGGCTTCTTCATTGCTACCAAAAATGATATCATCAACATACACAACAAGTATTAGCAATTTATCATTGTCAATTTTTATATACAGATTACTATTAGCTAATCGTTTTGAAAAACTTTGTTGATGAAGGTATTTGTCAAGACGATAATACCAGACCCTTGGAGCTTGTTTTAGACAATAGAGAACCTTTCTGAGTCTACATACAAGTTTTGGATCATTTCCCAGGATGAATCCATCTAGTTGCTCAATATATACTTCTTCTTCTAGGTCTCTATTAAGAAAGGCAGATTTCACATCCATTTGATATACTTTGAACTTCTGAAAGCTAGAAAGAGAAAGGAACATTCTTATGGCTTCAAGTCTAGCAACAGGTGCAAAAGTTTCTTCGAAGTCTATACCTTCTTGTTGAGCATACCATTTACAAACAAGTCTGGCCTTGTTTCTAATAACTTCTCCATTTTCATTCAGCTTGTTTTTGAATATCCATTTGGTTCCTATGACATTCTTATTATTAGGTCTACGAACCAATTCCCAAGTATTATTCTTTTCAATCTGCTCAAGTTCTTCATTCATGGCCTTGACCCAACATTCATCTTTGCATGCTTCATTTACATTTTACGGTTTGATGGAGGAAAGCAATGCTAGATAGCTTGAAGCTTTTGTAATAGTTCTTCTTGTTTACACCCATGCCTCTTTCTGCCTCAAAATTTGAGTCTCTGGATGATTCTTCTGAACGTACCTGGATGAAGTCTTTTCTTCTGCCCTTATTTGTTCTTTTGGTGCCTCATTGGTTTCTTCTTCAGAATTAGTTTGATTTTATGTGGAAGGATAATCCCTATCTTCTTCATAATCTTCAGCTTTTACCTGCTTTGGATTTTTGTCTGCTTCATCAACCACAACATTAATACTTTCAACAATTTTCCCAAGTATTTTATTATAACACTTATATCCTTTACTTCGGGAAGAGTAACCAAGGAGAATGCCTTCATCTGCTCTAGGTTCAAACTTGCCAGGTTTTTCATCATTCCTTTTGATGTAACATTTGCTTCCAAAAAATTTGAAGTATTTTACAATAGGAGTCTTACCATACCAAAGTTCATGTGGAGTTTGAGTGTTGTTTACCTGGACATTTGTTTTGTTGAGAATAGTGACGGCAGCAAATGCAGCTTCACCCCAGAAGGTTGCAGGAGTTCCAGACTCATCTAGCATAGCACGAGCCATTTGTTGAACAGTTCTATTCATCCTTTCTACCACTCCATTTTGTTGAGGAGTTCTTGTGGTAGAGAATTCCCTTCTTATTCCATGTTCTTCACAAAAGACGAAGAATTCATCTGAGGTAAATTCCCCTCCTCCTTCAGACCTGAGGCATTTGATTTTGCTATCTAATTCATTTTCAACCAAGGCTTTAAAGGCTTTGAACTTTTTGAAAGCTTCATCTTTATGCTTTAAAAGTCCTATCCAACACATTCTGGAAAAGTTGTCAATGAACAATATAAATTATTCTTCTCCACGAGGTGAATTTTTCCTAGATGGACCACATAAATCATTGTGAACAAGTTCAAGAGGCTTACTAGCTGATCCTTCCTTCTCAGGGAAATGTGCTTTGGTTTGCTTACCAAATTGACATGATTTACATATTGTATTTTCTGGAATGCAGATATCTGGAAGTTCATGAACCACCTGGTATCTGCATGCTTTTCTTATTTGAGGGAAGCTTAGATGCCCCAATCTTTTGTGCCATAGCCAGTGTTCATCATTTTTTCTTAGATAGCACTGTTGTTGTCGTCCCTTGAGTATGTACAAGTTGTTTGGAGTTCTTACACCTTTGATCACTGTTTCTCCTGTATCAAGCTCACGAACAACACATCCATTTGATCGAAATACTACTTCATTTCCTTGATCACACATTTGACTGACACTTAATAGGTTATTCTTAAGACCATCAACATACATAACGTTTCCATCTTTAACCTTTTCTTTTAAGAGAACATAGCCTATACCTTTTATGACAGCAAGAGTGTCACTTCCAAAAGAGACCTTCTTTTCCTTTTCTAAGGCATTATATGACTGAAGTTTTTCTTTGTCACCTGTCATATATTTTGAGTATCCACTGTCGATATACCACTGATTTTCTTTTCCTTCTGTATACAAATCTATTCCACATATTTTTGTTTTCGGTTCCTTCTTTCTCCATGTTGTGGGACCCAATGAAGATTTCTCCTTCTGAGATGTTTGTCGAAATTTACTCCAGCATTCAGAATCTTCATGACCAAAGTTGTTACAGATAGAGCATTCTATTTCATTTTCAAGAGCAGAAAAATTATTGTAGGTCCTTTTCATGACCCCAGTCACATTCCTTTGATTTCATGCTTCTCTAGTCATGATGGTTTTGTAAGCAACACATTGAGCAGCTTTGTGTCCAAAGTTATGATCTGAAAAGCATTGGCCATTAAAGAAATTCCTGCGATTATCGAATCTACTAACCTGATGATTGTAGTTTCCATTGACATTCATTCTTGAAGCAAATTGAGACTGATTTACCTGTGGTTGGTTATATCTTCTGTTCATCCTTGAATTAGTTTGAACCTGATTTACCTGGTCATCTTCTTTATGGCTTTGTTGACGATTGTCAACCTGTTCACTTCTCCTTGCTGCATCAAGATAGCTTTTGGAGGTTGATGGCTTCGGTGCTTGAGGTGCTTTTTCAGTATATCCAAGACCTATCTTTATCAGAGGAGAACGTTGCACTTTGATAATTTCATATAAAGTTTTAGATCCTTTCGAAAACCTAATATTGAGAGCTTTTATTTTCTCAATGTCTTTTCTTAGACCCACAATATCACATTCTAACTTTTCATTGTGTTTTTCCCTTTTAACAAGTTGGAATGTCAGAGTATCTATAATCATACTCTTTTTTTCTAAACAGATTTTAAGTTTAGAAATTTCTTCATAGAGACCATATTCATCTAAAGCATCCAAGAAATTGTCATCTTCAAAAGCCATCAAAAGTCTATAATCATTACCATCTTCATCTTCATCACTATTTGATAAAGCATCGCTATCTTCATGCATATAGTAGATTTTCTTATTTACATTTTGTTTTCTATTCCATTTTACCAGTTCCTTACCTTTATCAAGCTTATGTTTATGAGGAAATTTGGCTGCATAATGATCGACTCTTCCACAAGAGAAGCATTTGAAAGGTAGTTTCCCTATGAATCTTCCAGAACCTCATTGAAGGTTTTTGACAAAGTTTGATTCTTCCTCTCCTTCTGAAATGTGTCCCGATTCATTGAGCTCTTCTCTTCCCAAAGCCTTGAATGCTGCTTCTCTCATATCTGATGGACCTCCTTTTCTCATTACAACAGCAGTTAGGATTCTGTGCAACTGTGTCATAGTCATATTCTGAAGATCCTGCTTTTCTTCTATGGCATAAACTTTTGATTCAAACTTAGAAGACAAGGATCTTAAAACCTTTTCAACTAAAGTAACTTCTTTTATCTCTTCACCCAGGTTTTTCATGCGATTAACAATCTCATCTATGCATAGGAAGTAATGATCTATACTTTGAGGTGTATGTATGTGCCTTTCCTTGCGTGAAAGTGTGTGTATACGCATATGCACCTTTTGGTCGGCGAACCCATGTGTATACACGGCTTGGTCAAAGGGAACCTGCGTATATCTCTTCTTCCTTCATTTTGAGAGCCAGAACTGTGATCTGTCATCTGAGTGAGTTGCCATCAAGGACAACACCTATGTCATAGAGCCAAACCTGTGTCATAATGACAATAGCCTCTCGTCACTAGAACCAATTAACATGAAGTCTTTCTATACTCAAATAGATTATATTAGAAATGAATACTATGAACAAAACTATACATTACTATAAATTTTGAGTCTAAACAACTTAACCCATTCAAATTTACCTAAACTACCCAACTCAACTATAGTATATTTTCTTTCTCCTTTCTGCATCAAAATGGAAATGAAAAGTGAAAGAGGGGCAATCATAAGTATGAACTTACAGGCTATATCTGTTACTAATTTTCCGTTGGTAAATCGACCAGTGGATTTATGATCCACGGAATCTCTCCCATATGGAGGAAAGTTGGCCTTCACAAGAGTTACAAGTCCATTGTTATTACCAGGGTCTACAGTAGAATCTCAAAATATGTAAATGGTTGGCACTAAAGGCTTTGCGTATGTTAGATTTGGTGCATGCAATGCTAGGAAAATACTCAGACATGTGGAAATAAAAACATTCAGATGCCCCTCCATAGCAAATACTTTGTCTGAATCGTACAGTGGCACACCAACGTTAAATAGAAAGCTGATGGATTTCAAGCCATGAATGATAGTTTCCAACTCAAGATCATGTGCCACATTGTGCTGCTCGTGCTTATTCAAATTCCTTGACTCATAGCCTACTACCTAATGTCCTGCATCATGACTCTGCCAAGTCCCATCTTACAAGAATTTGTACACACCATCAATTGTTTATCTCGGTCTATAATATTTAGAACCGAAGCATTTGCAAGAAACTTCTTCAACTGCTCAAAACTAGTTGTGCATTCCTTTTCCCATTCAAACTTCTTCTCTTTTTGCTGCAAGTATGTAATAGGATAGGTGATCCATGAGAAGTTCCTTATGAACCTCCTATAATAACCTGCGAATCCCGTGAATGATCTGACCTCATCCACATTCCTAGGACTTTCTCATTCCATGATAAGTCTAATATTTTATGGGTCCACTGTTATACCTTCCCTGGAAACAACATTTCCCAAGTAATGAACTTCTATTTCAAATATACTACACTTACTAAGATTGGCATACAACTGATTCTCTCTTAACAATATTAACATTGTTACTAGATTATCTGCATTCTCTTAATCATTCTTAGAATATATCAATATGTGATCAACGAATACTATCACAAACTTGTCCATATAAGGATGCAACACACTATTCATCAAACACATGAAAGTATTTGGATCATTAGTGATACCAAAATCAATCACAACAAACTCATAATACCCATACCTGGCTCATAAAGCAGTCTTGTAAATTTTCTCTTCTTTATCCTGATCTTAAATCAATCTTCGAGAACACTGCTACTCCCTTTAACTGATCAAACAAGTCATCAATCCATGGAAAAGGATACCTATTCTTGATAGTCACCTTGTTCAAATTCCTATAATCAATGCATAACCTGAGAGTACCATCTTTCTTCCTTACAAAAAATATTGGTGCACCCCAAGGCAACTCACTTGGCCTATTATATCCTTTATCAATAATTTCCTTAATCTACAACTTCAATTCCACTAATTCTAGAGTGCTCATCCTGTATGGTGCCTTTGATGCTAGTGTTTCTCCTAGTACCAACTTAATAGGAAAGTCCACTTCCTTGTGAGGTGGTGACTCTCAAATATCTGTTGGAAATACATCCTGAAACTGGTGTAAAACCAGATACCTCTATAATAATTCAACATCATCAACATCCTTCCTTTTGTCACTGGAAATATGAACTACAAATAATACACTCCCTTTCCTGTGATTTTTTTTTTCTTGCATAGCTATAACCATTCTCACTGATGTAGGCTTCTTACCCTAAAAGATTCCCTTCTCTCCATCGTCATCTAAACACCCAATATACTTGACATAAAAATCTACCTTAGTCTTGTGAATATACAACCAATCCATACCCAACAATATACTATATGATCCCAATGGAAGCACATTTAGATGTGATGATGTAGACATATCGTTTAGATAAAATGCATAATATCTTACCCAACGAGGAACTCTTTTCTTAGAACATGTAGCCAATTGCACCAACCAAGACTCTACATGAATTTCTTAATTCAAGCAACACTTATCCACCATGTTAGGATTGATATGACCATAGTTAGATCTAGGTTCAATCAAAATAGAAACAACTTGATCACAAAGTTTACCTTCCTTTTCGATAATATATGCTTGATTATTAGTGTTCCTATTATACAATGTTGCATAAATCCAAGGAGTACTCTCTCCAACATCTTCAACTTTCTATGCCTCATGAGCATTGTAAATATGAGGTCTACCACCCTGATGTTGTGTAAAATCTCTTCTTCAATGATCCTTGCCACAAGTATAACATTGTAAAGGCTTCCTGCCATCACCCTTATTCTTCTCCTTAGACTAAAATCTTTGTCCTCTGTCAATTGCATTGAACTTGTTGTACAACAATTCATTCTCCTTGTTAACTACATCATGAGGTATTCCTCTCTTCTTATCACATTTTTCCTTAGTATTGTCATTACCTTTCCAATGATTCTTAGGCTCCAACTTGTCCTTAGACTGCTCATAACAATGTTTCAGCTTCCCTATTACTTCCTCCAATGTATGAGGCTCATTATACTCAATTATATCCTTAAATGTAATGGAAATCCACTAAAAAATATTTGAACCTTCGTCTTCCCATCCTTAAGATATGGTGTGTACCTCAATAACTCCAAAAACTTAGTCATATACTTGTCATATGTCATAGATCCCATATTCAATTCATATAAATACTTAGCCTTATCGTCAAAGTATCTCTATGACAAGTACTTCTTCCTAAAAAGTATTTTGAAATCATGCCAACTCAAATCCTTTGTCTTGATTCCTCTGACACACTTTACATCTTCCCAACAGATGTATGCTTTCCCTTTGAGATTAAAAATAACTATCTTGGCTTTCATATTCTATGTATAGTCATGCAGCTCAAAGAATTTCTTCATCCCAAGTAACCATTATTTTGTATCTTCTAGTTTCTTCAAATTCCATCGAATATAGGAGGCTTTGCTTTCTTGAACTCATCCAACAAGTATTGTTTCTTTTTCCTCCTATAAGGATGATAATGATGATAACCATGTTGTTTCTCTGATCCAGAACTAGAATAGAACCCATAACTACTATCTCTCCTATTAGGTGTATCCATCCATATACCACCTCTCATTGTGTCATCCTTGAATAACCCATGTCCTCCATGAGATCTACTACAATATGCTCCATTAGTCCTTTCCTCTGGTCTATAACTAATCTATGGTTTTCTCAACCTTTGCAAATATGATAAACCCTTAAGAATCACTACATTAACCTCTGCTTCTTTTTCCTGTGCCCTAGCAAGTATTTCATGTGACTGAATGATTATGTCATTATCTACCTTACAACTTTTGATATCCACCTTTAAACTTTTGAAGTTATTTTTTATGTAAAGAGAGTATTCACCTTCGTGATGCTCATATAATATATAAGGAGAGTGACATGAACTGCAATCCACCATTTTTCTTATCATATCTGATCTTCTACCTCTTGTAGGCAGACCATGCTAGATACAAAATATAAACATGATCAAACATACCTTAGTGAAGTTCAGGGGAGGCTATCTCCTCTGCATAGTCAATCCGGATTAGCATAACATATATATATATATCTATATATATATATATATATATATATATATATATATATATATATATATATATATATATATATATATAACATCAACATATCGATCATCGTAACATACCAACATCATCAACCTCTACATGACAAAACCAATTGCGACAATGACCATTACGAGAAATAACCATCATGCATGCATGAAAAACACATAGACAATCAGCCCTACATACATAACATTCACATGTACACCAAGGTCTAATGTTGCAACCTCACTCTGATACCAATCTGTAACCATTGTATCAGAGGAAACGTTTTAGGGAACAAAACTACTTTGATACCACCTTGTAACCACCCCCTCCCACATTTACCAAATTTCACTGGCCTATAAGGGTAAACATGAGACAAAGAGTTACTATGACATGACCTAACCTTCCAGCTCAAGTTAAAGAAGTGGGGCTTACAAACTAGCCACCAATGATAACTCACAGTATCCCTCAGGGCTACAGGACACTCAGGGGCTAAAGAACCACCCCAAGTGACCAAATTTTGTGTCGGGGCTCCTTTTCACTGACATATACTCCCAACTGCATGCATGACAAGGCTTGGGTGCAGTTGAAGGCATCTAACCACACACACAACACTGCCTAAGTGCAGTTGTGACCCAACTTTCCCAGTGCATAGGGTGTTGTCCTAAGATATAAACCACAATTCCCATAGGGGCTTCACTCAATGAACCTATGACATATCACATGTGTTCATGGAATACTAAACAATACCCCTAATTTGACTACATATTGGAAAATACCTCTAAAATTCGCATTATTTAACCCCCTACCAATATGAACCCAATACACCTTCTCAATTTAAAAAACCCCTACTTTCACTAGATATTGTAGGTATCCATGTTTTAATTAACACATTTTACACACCTTTATAATTTTTCATTAACTTTGAGCTCCATTTTTTATACATGCCAATATAAAAACCTTTTACCCCATAATATATGCTCAATATATTATGTCATTTTTTGCTCAATAAATATCCTCAAATATGAACCCACATGGTATGGTATTTCTCCCCCAGTGAACGCCCTTGTGCCTTAACATTGGCAAGACCCTTGACTCTCCTTGGACGGAACAACACCTTGGTGACAAGATGGATTCTCTAACGTAGATTTTGGTTCAGGATGCTAACTCTAATACGCCCTCCATCAGGGAAATGGACCATGATCCTCAATTGGGGTGCGAGCCAGTAAATGGATCTTGTCGGGATCTAAGCCATGTGTACATCGAATAATATAAGGGTTGGACAGTGACATAACCAAATCCCTCACATGCTTGGTCATGAAGGTTGGGTGGCAATGCACATGCTATCATTTAATTGAGATGCAACGAGCCAAATTGATACATCCCTCCAAGTGGTAAGAGGTCGCAGTTTAAAGTTCTCAGTTGTTTGGCGCCTAGTATAAATTATTGTTGGTGGTATGGTGCTCTTGGTTAGCTCATGGATGGTTAGGAGGAAGGCTTTGTAGGTTGGTTTCCCTGATGCAATTGGCTCTCGCAGTTTCATGTCCACATTCATCGGGTATGTTTTCTATCTTCTCCCTCCTCATCGCCCGCTCTCTGTAACTTACGCTACTATCCCTCATACCTTAAGGGGGAAAATTCAAAATATGAAACCTGCTCGAAAAGGGCATCTCTATTATGAAATATGGAAAGTTTTCACTCAATTGGATTCTATTTTTTCTGCTATCTACATGAATATCTTTGTTCTCTTTTACATGTTATTATCTTGCATGGGCATGTACTGCATTTCTATTTCTTGGAGTTATATGGATGTTTCATGATGGTTGGTTTGGGATGGATTCTTACTCCAATTGATGTTTTTGAGAGGGGGGAGGGTTGAGATCTTCCTATGTTTGGCTCCTTTCTCTTGCTTTCGTGTTTGGTCAAAATCGAGCTTGGGGATCCGATGTATGTTTCTTTCTACCTTGGGTGGTAGACTCGTATTGTTTTTCCTCTAATTTTAGTTTCAAACAAGTTGGGGGAGCCTGGGTTTGTTTTTTCATGCAGAAGATGTCCGAATTACTCCACGCCCAAGTTATTTGACAGGCCCGAGCCTAATGTTTTCTATGCATTTCCTATATGTTGTGATAATTTTTCAGATTCTCTCTTCCATTTTAATTTCGGAGACCCATGCAGATAAGCTACCCCGAGTTCTTGGCATGTTTTGTGTGTTTTAATGTTCTCGTTTCCTCCATTGGTTGGTTGAGAAGCATCATGGCTCACCCAACTCTGAGTGTCATTTCTTCGGGTAGAGGTGGTCGTGGTTAGGAATGGCAAGCAGGGAAGCAGGGAGGTAATGGCCAAGCTCAGGCTCACCAACCGAAAGGTCGAGGTCGGAAATTAGCTGCTCATATTATCCATGATCCAACCCACACATATGATACTAGTGCTCTAGCTCAAGTTAGGTAGATGATTTCAAATTGGGAAGTAGATCTGAATCAACATGTAGAAGCAAAGTTTCATTTAGATGATTGGAAAGACCTAGCTCCTGACTTGGGCCGTTCCAGAGGCCACACTACTTTGTATAAGCAAACCATTCAACTATATTAGTTGATAAAAATCATTATGGCCAAGGCTATAATGAACCCTCCGGATGGCTTCGTTAAGTTTGATCCTGGATTCCAGGAAATTCAGAAAGAATTTCAACTTATACAGTTCAACTTTCAGCGGGAGAATGTACATCTCAACCACATTGAGAAACACATTCCATGTCTTTTTTAGTCTGAACTATCAAGTTCAAGTGTGAAGGACCCATCTCCAGTGGAATTCCTCTGATGAATAGAAATTTGTTGGTCTATAGTTGCCATATTTTTTGTTTAATTTTGTATGTTATATATGCCTTTTAGGTTCTTATGTTATATTTATTTAGTTTGTAGAGGGTTTCAAGACATTCAGTCCTATAAGGCACTCGTATACAGACTAAAACTATATTGTTTTTGGATGGCTTATAATGATGTTTGGCAGTGAACAGACCTGGTTTCCCAATGGGTAGGTTGACGCCACCAAACTCCTTGATTTTGGTTGTAACCTGCTTTTGCTGAAAATGAATGAAAAGGTCTTGCTAAGCTTACAAAAATAAATAATAGCCCACAAGTCATAAAATAGACAGCGATGGGGTGTACTATTAAGTCACTTTGTGATTTGAAGGTCACTAGTTCAAAACTCCATGGGAAAAATCAAACCGTGTTAAGGGTTGTTATAGCCCAAGTTGAGTGTGACCCCTCGGTGATTTTGACGACTTAGATCCCCCTAGGTTGTGGTTTCTCAAGCCATAAGTCAAAACTACTGTAGCCTCTAGAAAACTTAGAGAACTTGATAAATAGAATAATAATAATAATCAAGTTAGAATTTAGTTAAGTTTAATGATTTTTTCATGTTGGGAACGTGAGATGTATCAGTAATGATTAATTCCTATCAACATTTACTAGTCATTTAATTTATGGTCATGCTAGTTATTACATCTAGTAATCACATGATTCTCATAAGTTAGGGAGATATTACAACAATATTTCTCGTCATCATGTCACTGGTAGGGAATTTAACAACCATTATTCCCAACCACCTAAAATGACCCCAATTGACATTCGTAGTAGTAGTCATATATGAAAAGTTGAGATTTATCTCAAAAGTAGCTATACCCTTTTTATTATTTTAATTAAATTGATTAATTAAAAAATATGTATATTATATGAACATGATTTATGGTTTTTGGGAATGTGGTATTAGTAGGTCATGTACTGTCCCATAGTATTATAAAAAAGCTTATTTATTGTTGGAGAAAATAATTCCAACCACATATTATTGTCTGTTAGGTGCAATAACTATCAATCCAAGTGTCATAGTCAATTTGAGTTTAGTCTAGTTCAGTTGAGTTATAGTTGTGTTCTAGCTTAGTCATTTATTGTTGATGTCTTATATATAATTGTATTTAACAGATACTGAGTAATCAGAATAGTGAGTTTGCTCCATTTATATTTTGAATTATTATATTCTATCTTCTGCCTCTTTCAGTCTTTAACATGGTGTAAGATCGCAACCTGCATAAGACTTCTCGAGAGTAGCAGAGAGAATGTGAGTGAATGTGAGGATGTTGTGAGAAGCCTTTGTTGTTTGAAGAATCTAGCTATGCCCAAGTTAGTGAAGGCCAAGAATCCAAAACAAGATGGATTGTTTCCTTTAGCTCTAAGAGAAGGCTGATTATTATTTTTGGTGAATCGTCGCCAGAGTAATGCTCCAAAGAAATTTATCGAGTTCCATTGCTAACGCACTCCCTTGCCTAAAAAAATAACATTACCCCATGTCACTTACAACGATTTTGACCTAGAGCAAGTTCTCCTCACTTAAGGAGTGTTAACCAAGATAAGTAGCAAGGACAAAGTAGGAAATGCACTTTGGAGCACGAAGGCAATCTCCTTAAAAGCCAAGACTTAGTTTGGTAAATCCACAAGGCAAGCAATTTGTTTTTAAACAAATTCTTTTTAAAGATCTCTTTTTCATAAAACATGTGTGGTTCTATATCTTTTTTAGAAAGAACTTCCATCTTCATATATCGAATATTATTTTAAAAGTGGTTATGTAACTTTTAAAAGAGGGTTCTTCTGTCCTTGCTTATATTACGGTGTTGATATGTTGTACAAAAGTGGATATTTCATGTAAAATGTAATTTTTAAAATGGCTTCAACGATATATTCAACGCATTTAAAAAAAAAAATCAAAGGGGTTCATTAAATAAAAAAGTCGTGTTGTTCAAATAAGTTGTGGGAATTGTAATATTTACAAAAAAGGGTTTGTAATAGTTTTTATGAAAGAAACATTGCCCTTGTAGAAAAATTTTAAACTCTTCTTTTTGTCAAAACTAAGTAGGAGAGAGGCCACCAAAATGATGTTTTCATTTCAGAAAACCCTTATGTATGCAAGTCCATTTTCATGTTGAGCCGCAGTCAACCAACACTCAATAAATGGGAAAATCCAAGACGCTGACAAAGTCAAAGCAAAAACAACACTTGTTTCAGATCTATTTGAACGAGTTAGAAGCCAAAAGGTAAACCAATTCTTTTGCATTGAAATGCATAAAGGAATGCATAGATGATAGCATTGTTTCCCTCATTACAGATGCTAAGATAGCCAAGGAGGCTTGCGATACCCTTGAGAGGCGTTTTGGTGTAAGGGGGAGTATTCAAGTTGAGGATGAAGGTTGATCTATAGTAGAAAATCTACAATGAGATGAATATTTTAGTGAATCCCACTTTAAAGTGGATGACAAAGATGATTTTTGTAAAGAATATGCGGAAGCAGTAGAGAAAGATCACGCAAATTCTCATGAATCCCATTGCACTCAGCCACAAATGGATGATGATAATGAATAATTTGCAGAAGCAATAGACTAAGAGCACATAGATGCTCATGAATCTCATTGTGCACAACGACAAGTGGATGGTGATTTAGTGAATCCAACAATAACGTTTCTAATGACAGTTAAGTTGCCATTAGAGTAGCCAGTGGTATAGTGAATCCAACAGTTAATTTTTTTGATGCTATCTTTGATGAACAACAATTTTCCAAAGATGAGTGTTTGTGCATGATGCAATAGAAAAATATCATAGATATGATGTTATTTTGGGAGAGAAGCCCACTTGGGTCGAAAAACCAAGTGGAAGACAATTTGTTATAGTAGCACAGGCTTTCAGAGGTATAGAAGGAAGTGCAAGAGGAGAAAGCTCACATTGTAGAGTAAAAACAACACAATTGATTTGGTTCTACAAATGTTTTGAAACTTAACCTTTATTTTGAATATTCAAATGTTAGCAACAACCAGGAAGAATCAATAAAATTTCAAGAAAAATTAAGGTTCCTTGAAGCATGGCTTACAACACCATTTTTCAATGAAGTCTCCATGGAAGTTGCAACAATGAATGTTGAATACAACATGGACGTAGTACAAAATGAAAATGTTAATGATTTTTTCACGTCTTTGAGTCTTGAAGAGGTAAAATTTTATCATGAACTTATGTTGTAGAAACTTGATGATGAAAAGCGCACTATAGAAAATGACATCAGACAATAGTCCACATAAAAGGCTACTTTTGAACAATTAGAGGACATACATGGATAGACTTGAGCAATGGAAGAGTTGCACCAGAAACTGAAATTTGAAACCTACAACAAAAAGAAAAAGTTAAAGCAATTCAAAGGCTACAGGATTTGGAAGAAAAGAAAAAGAAAAGGAAATCTTGTTGCTGTCATTTTTTTTTTTTTTTTTAAATTGTGAGCCTAATTGAGACTCAGACCAACAGGCATCTTAATTTAAATTTTTGCAGTTATAATTAAGGGTGAGTATTGGAGAAAATAATTCCAGCCACATTTTGTTGATTGCTAAGTGTTATAACTGTCAATCCAATTGTCATAGTCAATTTGAGCTTAGTCCAGTTCAGTTGAGTTATAATTGAGTTCTAGTTAATTCATTTATTGTTTATGTCTCCTGTGTAACCTTATTTAACAGTTATTGAGTAATGAGAATAGCGATTTTGCTCCATTTCTATTTTGAATTATTCTCTTCTTTCTATTCCGCCTCTTTCAATATTTGATATTTATAGGTAAGAATCCAGTTGATAAAGCTAAGTTGAATCTTTATAATCAAATATTTAGTTTTAAATGACTTAAGCCATATATTAATTCTTTTTATAATTTAATAATAAAGTAGTTATAATTTAGTGAATTATATCATTTTTTCAATTTTGATAAATTGACATATATTATGAGATCAGTGTTTTGGTGTTGGTCATTTATTTTTATATCACTACTCTAATTGTCACATGATTGCACACATTTCAAATGAATGAATAAAAGGCATTAAAATTTGTGAATGAATTATATAAAGTTCATACTGAATGTTTCTAAAAGTACGGTGAATTAATTTATGTATGGCTCGGATTGAATGTTGCTCAATTAAGAAATTTCTCACTAGCTTCATATTGCCAACCCCATGTGAGGCGTTGTTTAATAATCCTTCAATATTTTGTATATAATTATGATTAGGACATAGATTAGGTATTTCATGTATTTCTAGTTACAGAGACATAATTGTCTCTCTCCAAATCTATTTGTATGAATCTTTTCTTCTGTGTTTAATAAATACATCGCAGAATACTATAATTTCATTATGGAATTCTCCAAGGGCTTGTAATAGTGGTATCATAGCACTGGTTTTGGAAAATCATTGAAGCCATAGTGCCTGGTTTGAAATCCGTTGTTGCAAAAATTGCAATTCATCGTGGAACTAACAAAGTGTGGTGTGTGACCCAGTGGAGTGTTCATCGTGGAACCTAACCTGTTGGTCGGTGGTGTACATGACTTGATGTTACCTGATTGGAAGACGAAAGTGCATTGGTGGTTTCGGAAACCACCCTAACACCAAAAGCTGCTGGTTTTGAGCAACTATTGTGTGTTGTCGTATTGAACCACAACCAAACGTTTGAGTGCTTAACGTTTTTTTAAACCACCACCCAGGACCACTACCCACATTAAAGTTCAATGGATGAGGTGTTGTTAGGAACTGTTGGATTGTTAGGAAGCATCATTGTTTTGTTCTGACATGCACGACAGATAATTGTCTTCGCAGTGGGATTGTTGACACCACGTTGGATGTCGACCATTGGATGTTTTTTAATGTCATTCGTTGGATGTATGGTTTGAATGTTGACTGCTCGTTGTTGAATTCATAATTAAATAAATTCATTATTGGATTGATTAAAATTTTATTTTTGGAAGGGAAGTAAAAATTTTAAATAAGTCTTTTATCAGGAGAATATTAATACATTACTTATTTATTTATGCAAAAATGAATTCCTTAGTGTCTTTAGTTGGTGTTTTTCTTTCTAGAAAATAAAATTACCAGGAGTGGTACAGGAAATTTAAAAATACACTTATTTTTAATGATCAGTGGGATGGAGTTTGGGAAGGAAAAGGAGGTGATGCACCAGAATCGCCTGATGAGGAGAAAAAGTTTACAATCTTGGAGAGTAATGATAAAAAGTCCTATGCTTTAATTTCTACTTCAGTCACATAAAAGTTAAGCAGATATATAATTCAAAATAAAATGACATATGAAGCAATAACAAAATTGAAAGAGATTTATGATACACATTCAGAATTGGAGATAATTCAGTTATTATTGAAGCTGTTTAATCTATAAATGAAAGATAATGATCCATTGAAACTTGCTTCTGAAATTAAATCCATCAATCATGAAATTGAATCTAATGGAGTCAAAGTTGATCTACAACTTACTTCCTTTATAAAATTCCATTTACCCTAGTTATTCACACTACTTGGAGTCTCTCTAAGCTGGTGGGAAGTTAAAAGATTTAAATTATGGAAAATTAGTACGAAAAATAAATGAAAGAGAGAATGATTTTGGAAAGAAAGAAATTGTACAAAATTTTGATACTGAAACATTATGTCTTGCTCAAAAAGACCAAGAACCTCAAGAAGAATCAATCAGAAATACTAAGGTTAGTAGAGGATGAGGTAGGAGGAATTATAGAGGCAGGGGGCAAAAATAATCAAGGAGATAAACAACAGAATGATAAACAAATAAATATTTCTAATAAAACAGCTATAAAATGATTTATATGTGGTAAAAGTGGTCGTACTGTTAAATTGTAGAATTCCCTTGGGGGGAATTAATGAAAGAAGAGAACAAATGCTTGAAAAGAAAGATCAACTAATTCCAAAAAAATGACAATCTTATGAGAATGCACATTACATTGTTTCCCGTTGTAATTTTAATATGGAATATATATTTAGTACCTCTTTTCTTAATGGCATGACAGTTGGATTCTAGACATATGTGCCACTTCCCATATGACCTTTAGAAGAGATTTGTTTTAAATATTCACTGACAATATTGATGGCGTAGTGTATTTTATTGATAAGTCTCAAATCAAACCATCGTGGATTGGTTCTATTCAGTTAAAAATTCTTCGACTTGTAGACTATACTTGAAATGATATTCTTTATATTTCGTAGTTCTGAAGGAATTTATTATCTCTTGTAAAAATAAGACAACATGGACATTCCATACACATATTTGATGGAAAAGTGGAAATTCGAAGAGAAACCGACAATTAGACTGTAATGACTCATGTGGAAGAAGATAAATTATGAAAGTTGAAAGGTATGTCATTTTTTGCATTAAATACTAATCATTTTATCCATCAAAATCATACTCTATCATCATATTTATTACGGCATGCTCGCTTTAGTCATATCAATTATGTAACAATTAGAATTATGAGATAGGAGGGGATTAAGGGACTTCCAACAGTTCCAAGAAAACTCACTCCATGTAATGCTTGTATATTGGGGAAGCACCACAAACAATCTTTTCAGAGCTTTACTTCTAGGGATTCGGGGAAATTAAGTCTCATACACTTAGATTTATGTGGATCTATGCTTATACCAACTGCTAATGGAAATAAATACATGCGGGCTTTTATTGATTATTATTCAAGGATGTGTTGGGTCTATCTTCTTAAATAAAAATCACAAGTTTGTTTTGTGTTTAAAAGATTTCATCTCTTGATTACAAATGAAGCTCAAATTAATATTAGGACTATAAGAACTGTTAATGGGGGAGAATATACTTCACATGTTTTTGAAATATATTTGCAAGAGAGGCATCAAACACCAAAGCACAATACCTTATAATTCACAACAAAATGGTGTTGCAGAACGAATGAACAGAACACTGCTTAATATGGTTAAATCAATGTTGTTTTTTAAGAAAGTAAAATTAATGTTTTGGGGAGAATCAGCCCTCTATGCAGCTTATATTAGAAATCAATGTCCTTCCTCTATCATCAATAATAAAATTCCATATGAAATGTGGTATAATTTTCTTCCTGCAGTTCAAAATTTCAGAATTTTTGGTTCTGAGTGTTATGCTTTGATTCCTAAACAAAAAAGAAATAATTTGAGTGAAAGAAGCAGAACATGTATATTTTTTGGGTATTCTATGACCTCTAAGACATACGAATTGTATGATGAAGAGAATAAGAAGTTTATCTTGTCAAGAGATGTAATTTTTCTTAAATATGATAAAGATGCACTCATTGTTGATAGGAAACTTAATCAGTTAGAGAATTTTGTGCCTAAGAAGTTTTATTATGAATCAAATAATATTCTTCCACATCCTAAAGGGGGGTTCCCATATTATATCAGTCTGTGCCTTTTCCTTCTGTGGATTTTCCTTCTCAAAATGGTGATAATAATTCTGTTGTTGAAGAGAAATTGGATTATATACGTGTTTCTGTAGGGACAACAGGGGCCAAGACAACAAGAACTGAGAGTAGGACAAAAAGTAATGAAGAGTCTATTTCAGAAGATGAGAAACTTCGTTCTCCGTTAAGACCAACTTGTAATAGAACATAACTAACCTTTTGATAATATTAAAATAAATTAAAATCATAACTTATTAATTATAATAGCATGGTAACACGTGTATTAAAATAAACATATAGTCTTTAAAACTCATATTAAACAATAGGAATCACATATAAAATTATAGGGAATTAATTAAACAAGTTTGTTAATTAATTAAACTAATTAATTAATTAACAAATTAATTAATTAGTTAAACAAATTAATTGGTTATTTTGTTTAATTAATTAATTACTCAAACAAATTAATTAATTAATTAGGGAATTGATTAAAACAAATTAACTAATTAATTTTACAAATTAAATAATTAATTAATTAATTTAACAATTAATTAATTAATTAAACAAACTAATTGATCAATTAAACAAATTAATTCATTTAAGTAAACAAATTAATTAAATAAAAATAAAATAAATAAATAAATCTGAATATTAACAAACTAAGTGGAGATTGGCTGACCTAATTTCTTAGATTAACTCCTTCATAACCTATATATATAACTTAAAATATAGCTCATGGATACATCATGAATATCTCTAGAATATCTATTGTCGCATCCCTGATAATGGACTCACTTAGTAGTTTGAAACGTTGGGTTCATAAAACTTTATAACAGGTCATTCCTCCTCTATTAAAAATATGATGAGTTTGAGATAGGGAGTTCTTCAGGTAACTATTCTCATTGTGAATTTAATTTTTTTGTTGATTATGAACCTACTTGTTTTGAAGAAGCTGCTAGTTATGATCAGTGGAAAGATGTAATGCAAAAGGAATATGGTGCCCTCATAAAAAATGGCACATGAAGGCTGGTGGATCCTTCTGTTGGCATCAAACCTATTGCTTTCAAATGGGTTTATAAAACTAAGTATAAAGTTGATGCTTCACTTGATAAGCACAAGGAAAGACTTGTAGAAAAGGGATATGCATAGAAAGAGGGTGTTAACTATACATAGACATTTACCCCTACATCTAAATGGGGTAGTATTATAACTTTGTTTGCTATTGCAGATCAAAAAGATGGAAAATTCATTATTTGGATGTTAAAATTGTTTTTTTAAATTGGGATTTGAAAGAATATGTTTACATGTTGTAACCATAAGGTTTTTCTATTAAAGGAAAAGAACAAAAGGTATGCAAATTAATGAATTCTTTGTATGGCTTGAAACAAGCACCATGTGCATGGTATGAGAAACTAACTGAACATCTTCTTAATTTAAATTATAAGCATTTTAACCTAGATGATGCAACTCTTTTTGTCAAGAAAGTTGGAAGATCAGTTGCATATCTAGTTGTCTATGTTGATGATTTGATTATCAGAGGTAATAATGATGAATATATATCATTTATTAAGAAGGAAGTGAAAAAGTTTTTTGATATGATAGATTTAGGTTTACTCCATTATTATCTTGGAATTGAAGTTGATCAAAAAGCTCAACATGCTTTTATCTCCGAGAAGAAATATGTTGGAAATTTATTGAACAAATATGGTATGATGGATTGTAATATTGTTGTTACACCAATGAAGCGAAATTTGAACCCCACTTCAGAAGAAGGCAAACCATTTGAAGATCCAACAAAGTTTAGGAAACTTGTTGGAAGTTTGATTTATTTATCTATTGCTCGTTTTGATATAGAATTCCAAATATATGCGTCACCCTTTTCGGGGGCATTGGGCAACATTTAAAAGAGTTCTGAAATATTTAAAAGGAACCCAAACTTATCGCATCAAATATTCCAAAGTTTTAGAATTCCATCTTGTTCGTTAATCATATTCTGGTTTTCATGGAGATAAGGAAAATGGAGTCTCTACTTCTGGTTATTTGATGAATCTTGGATCAACATCCATCAGTTGGAGATCACGCCGCCATATGTTCCTGTTGATTCCACTACCGAAGCCGAATATGTTGCAACAAGTCAAGCTACAAAAGAAAGCATTTGACTTCGAAAAATACTTGAAGATTTGTAGGAGAAACAAAAAGCTTCAACTCCTCTATTTGTCGACAAGTCTTCTGCAATTCAATTGGCCAACAATCCAAAGTTTCATGATCGAACCAAACATATCAACACCAAGTATCATTTGGTTCGATATCATGTAGAAACCAAAACAATTCATTTGACACATTGTCCAACTTCAGAACATTACCAAAGCATTGCGACGTAAAAAGATTGAAAACATTAAATCTTTACTTGGTATGTTAGTTGTCCCTTCGAATAAAGAGGAACATGTTGAAAAATCCTTTAGTAATTTGTATATATTATGATTAGGACATAGATTAGATATTTCCAATATTTTTAAATATGGAAACGATTGTCTCTCTCCAAATCTATTTGTATAAATATGTCATTCGATATTTAATAAATACACAGCAATATACTATATTTTCATTACGGAATTCAAAAAACTTACCACAAACACAACAAAACTGCCGCCGCAAAGTGACTTTTTTCTCCTCCGCCGCAAAGTGACTTTTTCCTCTCCCCGTAAGTTTCGCCTTATCACAGTGTAACGGGTCCCAGCGTAACCGAGAGAAAACAAATTGTTAAAAACTAAAAAAATGTCACCATATGCCATTCATAGCTAATAGCGTTCAAGGATATTTTAAAATCGTAATGATGGACAAGTCAACGCGACGATGATCTGGTTGTTTGATTCTTTCCCTGCTTTCCAAGGCAATGTCGCTGTGTCCATCGTGGTGAAAGTATCCACAATATTGTTTATGCACCGAAACAGTTCAGTGCTTTAATACACATTGACCTACTCAATCATCCAAATTTACACTAAAATAATTATAGATAAATAATTTATTTGGTGAGTTTGTTACAGTCCCAATCATATATGTTAAATTAATTCCATTGTATCGCAGCCTAACGATAATTTACAAATTGTTTTAAAATCTACTCTCGATATATATATATATATATATATATATATATATATATATATATGCGCACGTTGCACAGACACTTTCTGAGCAATCTCCAAGCCTGCATGCGAAACCTGAAACATATATATATGCGCACGTTGCACAGACACTTTCTGAGCAATCTCCAAGCCTGCATGCGAAACCTGAAACAAATGTTAGAAACAATATTCTATCCTTAAAACCAATTTCTATCTTTCCGCATCCTATCCAGCGGTATCAACCACGTTACTCAATATAAAATATCTATGGATGCTTTCGGGTTTCTCAATATAAATTAAATAAAATAGTTGATTAACTTATTTTATGACATTTTGAATTACTTTAAAAAGTTATTAATAAAAATTATAAAAAAATTATACGAGTTAAAATATATATGTAACATGGTTGTGAGTTATTCAGATTCCTCTTA
Organism: Pinus tabuliformis; assembly: GCA_031772625.1. NCBI lineage: Eukaryota > Viridiplantae > Streptophyta > Pinopsida > Pinales > Pinaceae > Pinus > Pinus tabuliformis. The sequence continues at coordinate 734,008,089 of CM062816.1, read as the reverse complement.
CTCTATTATGGTGATAGACTTGTTAAAATTTCATGACCCAATATTACGGGTTTAACAATATCAGAGTCTAAATTCTACAATCTCCTTATTAATTTTGATAATTAAATTAAAACTTTTCAAAATCATATTTCAAAATACATACATCTATTTAAATAAACACTCTGTATTTCAAAGTGCATATTGATATTTTAAATTAAAACTTTTCCAAATCTTATTTCAAAATATATACATCTATTTAAATAAACACTCTGTATTGCGAAGGGCATATTGATATTTTTTTTTTGAAATATACATCTATTTAAATAAACACTCTGTATTGGAAAGGGCATATTGATATTTTTTTTTCTTCGTAACTTTAGGGTTTGAATCGAAACCCACGGTTACTGGAAATACTTCCATGGCTGTAGGATCCCCGCAACCGTTTTCTGAAGCATGGAAGCTTTTTTCTTCTTTTTTTCTTTCTTTTTTTCCTTCTTTTTTTTTTTTTTTTCCATTCCTTGTTTTTAGATTTTAGTTTTTATTGTTTTTTAACAGGTATAAAATGCCATAATTAGTGTATATTATTAAAAATATTCTCAAATATATTGTATGGACATTACCATCAACTTAATTATTATTGATAATTAAATTAATATTTTAGAAAGACAATTCAAAAATAGACATGGACATAAATATTCCATAAAAGTTAAATTTTGCCATCCACTTAATAATTATTAGTATTTAAATTAAAATTCTAAAATTACTATTTTAAAATAAACATATAAATACCAATTAATTATTAACAAAATTATATTATTGAGTAATTAAAATTACATAAATCCAAAACAATATTAATAACATTTTTCATCACATTCAAAACGTAACATATGAAATGAAATTTTTTTTTCCAATGGGAAGTTCATCCCCCTAAAGAAGCAACATATTACAAATAGGCCTAAGCTAGCAGATAAGTCGAAGCTACTGATCCATCACATCAATCATTATATATCATACATTCTCAATAAAGCGCTATAATTGCTGCGCAGCATCACATACAGGAATCGAACAAGGTAGGTCCGAGAAAACCGACTGCCCCAACCGTTGTACCGTGCACACAAAAGAACCCAAAAAAATGGAAACAATTTCTTTCATCGATATATCAAGATTAATATACATACAGCCATAATTTTTGATAGTTTATCTGTGCATATAAACGTTGAACCATGACATCCTAGTGGCGGATTTGAACATCGAACAAATGGGTGTTGTCTTTTCATCCTTCTATCTATATGTGGAAATTTTGATCTAATCTGAAGCACGATTTGAAATGGGAAAACGATTTGAAATCAAATTCCAGAAATAGAGTAAGGTGTTGGCGGAGGACACCATTAAACTGCTGGGCAGAGACCACATTGATTGATAAAACACATGATATGACAGAGATCATGTTGATTGATAGAACACATGCAGGTTACAGTGTTGATAGAGATCACCATTGAAGCACTTGAGAAAGATGATACACAACATATTTATGTGACAGAGATGACGCAAATCGATACAATAGGTCGACATTATGGCATTTTCTTATTACCAAACATCAAGGAAACAAATTATTTTCGATGTCAAGCTCAGTAAATCATCACAAATTTTTCATTTTGCATACGGATGTTACAATTATTAGCGGCACTTGATTTCCCGGTTGTTTTTGCAGAGATTTTCGTGCCATATATCATGAGTGTTACTTATGTTGAAAATTTGTGTATATGAGTGGTGCGATAACTCTTGAGCAGCTTGTTGATTGTCAATGTCACGCTAAAGTGACTATTTGATCTACAAGGCCCGTAGTTGTCAAAGATGTGATCCTTTTATATGCGATGGGAAATGGGATCATCTTTTGGTTAACAGACATGAGCAGATTTGGTTGAGCCCCACCAGAAGCGTTATTGTTCACCCAGAGTGGCAAAAGCATTCAATTGAAAAATTTGATTATACATGTGTAAGATTTTTTGAGAGGAGAAATAAGTGGGCTTAGTTTGCATGTATTGATCTTTCTTTGGCGTTTTATATTTTCTACATCATTTTATGAAGTCAGAGAATTTTCTCTCAAGTAAGCTTAAGATAGCTTATGTTGTGATAATCTTTTGTAATCTTGACATAATGATTAGAATCATGCATCTTATTAGGTGCTAATAACAACTAATTAGCTTAAAAAGATGATGATGTTTTAATTCTAACAAAGATTAGTTCCAGTGAAGGTTTTTTTGTGAATGGGTAGATAATTATGGATAAGGGAATTTTCTATTGGTTCCTTTCCATATTGAATAAATAAAAAAATAGATTTCTTATTATTAGCGTAGGTAGACATATTAGTATAATAAACATATCCATGAATATAGACAGGATTGTGGAAACTTTATGTGGATATATCAAATGAGGATCCAACATAGAGAGCTTAAACATTTATATGCCAAATGAAGACTGACAAACTTACTTACCCTCTTTCTTTTTTATCCATGAATAGAGATGTGATTGAGGAAACTTGACATCCTCATATCAAATGAGTATCTAATATAGAGAGCTTAAACATTGATATACCAAATGAATTCATTCATTCTTTCTTCTTTTTCTCTTTCTTTCGATATACCACATGAAGCCATTCATTCATTCTTTTTTTCTTTTTTCCATCAATACAAATGGGAGTCAAGAAACTTGACATCGATATATCAAATGAGAATCCAACATAGAGATCTTAAACATTGATATAGCAAATAAAGACTTACTTCCTTCCTTCCTTTATTTATTTATTTATTTATTTATTTACAGTGTAGCTCGAGCTTCATCAACTTATAACAAGGTGAATTGTATAATTTGTATTTAGTTGGCTAGATATTTCTTTTTTTCATTATTTCTTTCTTCACAGCTTAGCTTGAGCTTCATCAAATTGTTTAGCTTGAGGAAACATGGGATTGAGGAAACTTGACATCCATATCAAATGAGGATCCAATATAGAGAGCTTATACATTGATATACCAAAATAAAACTGATTAACTTCCTTCCTTCTTTTATTTATTTATTTACATCTTAGCTTGAGGTTCAATTGTTTAGCTTGAGGAAACATGGGATTGAGGAAACTTGACGTCCATATATCAAATGAGGATCCAATATAGAGAGGTTAAACATTGATATACCAAAATAAAACTGATTAACTTCCTTCCTTCCTTCCTTCCTTCTTTTATTTATTTATTTACATCTTAGCTTGAGCTTCATCAAATTGTTTAGGTTGAATAAGGTGAATTATATAATTAGTATTTAACATTATGTAAGAGCGAATCTTTCTATTTTTTTTTATTTTTCTCTCTCTCTCTCTTTCTTTCTTTTTATTTATTTATTTATTTGCATCTTAGCTTGAGCTTCGTCAAATTGTTTAGGTTGAATAAGGTGAATTGTATAATTAGTATTTAGCATTGTGTAAGAATGGATCTTTCTTTTTTTTATTTCTCTCTCTCTTTTTCTTTCTCTATTTAGCTTTAGCAAGATCAATTGTATAGTTGTTTAGGAAAAATAAGATGGCCTTGCATGAATTTTAACAAATCTAATTAAAATTGTCATATTTATTTAATGTAGTATACAAATTGTTTAGTAAAGTTATTTAATGAAAAATATAACTTTTAATAACTTTTATCATTTTTATAATAAGATTTTAAAATTTAACTCTCATAATAAAATAAGTTTTTACCAATTTAATGGTAATAAAATGTTTAGATAAACTTAACATTGAACGGATACCAAAAATACATTAAGTTAAAATTATTAAGAAAATTTTAAAGCAATAAAAATAAATCCCAATAAATATATATATATATAATTAATTAACTGAAATTCAATATCATAATATTATTCTATTCTTGGAAAAATAAGAATACAAAATGTAATTCAGATACAACTAAAAATTTGAAACCATATAAAAAGCAACTTAATATATTTTCTTTTTCCATAAGTGTATTACCTATCTATTTAAGTAAATATCTAACAAAGCTACTTGGAAATGCAATAAAAATTAATGGTTTTTATTTTATTTTAATTTTTTTAATTTTGATTATTTTTTAATCTATCTTAAAAAAAACCATTTTGAACTTAAAAATTATTCATGCGATTTAGAAAAATTCATTAACAAAAAAAACAAAGATAAAAGTGATCAATTTTAGTGGTGGGCAATGTCAAAGCCCTATATTGGGTCAATTTGTTTTCCAAAGGGACCATCGTCATTAATAATTTTACCAGGCCTTTACATGACAAGGACGTTATGGTTGTTGATAGTGTTCTCTGGCCTCCTGTGATCTGTTTTCTCTCTGTTTATAAATATTGTAAACAAATCTGTTTTCGAATATTGTTCCAAATTAATTAAAGAATAAATATAACTATATATGTTTTTTCGAAGCAAATTCACTTTGATCATATATATTATAAGATCATATATATGATTATTATTATTTTATTTGTAACATATATTCGATTGTAATAAGAATGCACTAAATGTAATGCATAAAGAGAGATTCCAACGAATACAATTATATAGTATTAATGTGGCATATCGACATTATGTATTACACACGGTGACTTGGTTCTCGCTTCACCGAGTTAGATACATGCGGAGTTTAATTGGATGCAGCTTTTAATCATCCGATTTGGTATTTAATTACGTACAACAATTTCTCAGTTTTAATGAATTGTACACATAGGTAGAAACGAAACAACCTGCGAGAAGATGTGTTGTGCTAGGATATTGTAAGTTTTCTCTGTTGGATGGAAAGAATCCCAGAACACGTGTTTCGATGGATCGGGGCACATTGGGGTCTCGGAGTTGCAAAATATTGATGCCTCCAGCAAACCCGTTCCGCAGCAACCTCTCCTCACTTCTTCAAAGCCTTCCACACATTAATTATAAATTGTTAGCAACCTCCCAACACAAGTGCCATGAAACTCATTCAAGCATGAAGGGATTAGAAAGAGCTAGAATATTACCATATTTACTGGGATTCTTTATAATGTCAAGCAGCTTATCATATATGTCAATATAAGCCATTTTAAGACCAGGAAGCTTGGGTTTCAAAGTCTCCAGTAAGGCTGTAGCCTTTTGATTAAATGAGATCGCAACATCATTAAATTCATCAACGCACGAGTTACGGATAAAGTTGTGGATAGTAATTTCTGCAGGCAAACATCCGAAAGGAGGAAGACCCTGTCACAAAATCATTTGGTATTCTTAACTATATCAGCGCAAAGATTCTCATGAGTAAGATTCTGTATTCATAACTATGTTCTCCTAGGTAATTTATGCATTCATGATTATAAAAATAAGAATATTAAAAAAACACCACATTTGCAACAATATTTGGTATTCATAACTATATCTACGCAAGTTTCTCATTAGTAATTTATTCGTTCATGATTAGAAAAATAATAGTTATATTAAAAGTTTGTTTATTCGTTCATGATTAGAAAAATAATAGTTATATTAAAAGTTTGATGATTTTAGTTTTTTTTTGGGGCATATCATGGTAGGAAATAAATACCATTTATTTTAAAATGTTTTGAGCCTATGTTTATATATTTTAATTTTTTAAATTAAAATATAATAATATATTTTAATATAAACTAATTAAAATATAATATACATGATTAAATTATAATATTCAACCCTCATGGATGAAGTGAAACAGAATCAGATGCTCTACCCCATATAAAAAAAATTGTTTATCCTATATGCTTTCTATTTGCCATATAATTTATTTTTGTAACTTATACATATCCCATATCTCGGCATCTATACATTCATAATTATTTGAAACACCACCTTTGTTGTGCATTCGAATATACTTATATTTTTGTCACATCGTTTACTCAGGGCGGTCTCTCACCGTCTTCTGTTTTTTTTTCTCCAAACCTTAAAAAAAAAACCAGAGAAGTGATGTCTACAGAACACTCCAATAAGTGATGTCTACATAATAGTGTAGGAAATTAAATTATAATATATAATATAATAAAAAAAAGTTATATAATATTTTTTTAATTAATTTAATTTAAATAATATAAAATTATTTAATTATTTCAGTATGGGTTGGCTTTTGTATAAACCAATTCATTTCTCATTAATATAAATTCATTTCTCATTAATATAAGATCCAGTAATTATCAATTCTATTAAAATTGATTTAATCAATTTTTTATCAAATTTAAAAAAATAAAAACCATTCAATCAAGTAATTATCAATTTTAAAATTTAATAAATAATTTTTTTTATTAAATTTGATGTAAATATATTAATGGATAAACATATTATTTATCACTTTTTTAAAATTTAATAAATAATTTTTTTTATTAAATTTGATGTAAATATATTAATGGATAAACATATTATTTATCACTTTTTTAAAGTATAAATATTGCTATTATTTTGTAAAATTGATTGGATAAAAATTTCCTAAACACACATTAATAAATTGTTTATTTTTCAATAATTTTTTTTTAAGAAAAATATTAATAAATTTACTTTATTTTATTATAAATTTTATGAATTCTTAATCTTGAACATTAGAAAATTGGAAACGTGTTCATCAAATACTAATAATATAATTATTCCTGGAAACACATTAGAAAATTCGAAACGTGTTCATCCAATACTAATATATAATTATTCCTAATATATAATTATTCCTAAGACTATTTAAAGAAAGAATATGTTTATATTTAATTGAATATGTTTATATTTAATGAAAAAATTAATTATTTGACCTAATTTCTATACTCCAAAAATATTTTTAAAATATTCAAAAAATTATTCTAAATTACATTGAAATAAGGATAGACATATTGATATACATCCCTCAACGTGAAATATCATTGCTAATGTAAAGTCAATGTGATTACCTCGATAAATTTTGAGAGAGAATCGAGAAGAAGATCCTGGAACCCTGTAACATTATACTGATCTCTAGTAATGGGATTGAGATAATAATTATTGCTAAAGTCATTGGTTCCCGTACTTATCAGGAACAAGGCTCCTGATGTTATCTTGAGGGCATTCTCCCGGCCTACCATGTTTACCAGCTGCTCTCGATAAAGCTTGAAATTCTCCCACTGCTGTCCCATAGTTAGAACATTCTGCATAAATCCAAGATTATGTTTCAGCTATGAAATGTTTTTCTGTATATAACTAAATCCTTATATATCGTTGTAGCATCACATATAAAACATGTACAAATAAGGGTTAGAAAACATGTACACACAAGGGCGAGTGAGGTAGAGTCCTCGTATCCAGAAGCAGAAGAAGCAAAGCTGGCGCCTGTCAGGATTCGTGGTCCTTGGAATTCAGGATCCAAATATGCGTGCACTACATCTGGAAGGCCCGCTAATCCGGCTGTATACAATGGGAAAAATTAAACCTAAACAATATTACCAAAGGATAATAAGAATAAAAGAGATGGAAAAATTGATCATTATACAGAATTGGAAATATTGAAAGCTAATCATCTCTGGAAAGGATACTAACAGTCCTACAATTGTGATCATTATACAGAAAACTGTACCGGATCAATTAGAAGCACTTGTAAAAGAAGCCCACTATCACCTCCTATGTCCATCTATTGTTAGCAGGTTTCTTGGGTTTCAGATTTGTGATTTTTTAGGTTTTAGATTTATAAAATTTATGGTTTTGTTTATGTTATTCATTTCATTTCTAATGGAGTTTATTTAAATAGAGGAAAATTCCATGTTAATTTGTCTTTGCTACTATTAAGATCCAAAACTGGGATGCCTCTTGTCACTAGGACCAATTAACATGAAGACTTACGACATTCAGATAGATTATAATAGTCCCAAAACTGGGATGCCTCTCGTCACTAAGACCACTGGGATGCCTCTTGTCACTAGGACCAATTAACATGAAGACTTTCTACATTCACATAGATTATAATAGTCCCAAAACTGGGATGCCTCTCGTCACTAAGACCAATTAACATGAAGTCTTTCTACATTTACATAGATTATATTAGAAATCATGTTATTCATTTCTAATCAAATTTATTTAGATACAGAAAATCTCCATGTTAATTTGTCCTAACGACTATTAAAATCCAAAACTGGGATACCTCTAGTCACTAAGACTAATCAAATTTATTTAGATACAGAAAATCTCCATGTTAATTTGTCCTAACGACTATTAAAATCCAAAACTGGGATACCTCTGGTCACTAAGACCAATTAACATGAAGTCTTTCTACACTCAAATTAATTATATTAAAAATCAATACTGTGATCAAAACTATAAATTATTATAAATTCTGAGTCTAAACAACTTAACTCATTCAAATTTACCTAAACTACCCAACTCAACCATAGTATATTTTCTTTCTCCTTTCTGCATCAAAATGGAAATGGAAAGTGAAAGAGGGGCAATCACAGGTACAAACTTACAGGCTATATCTGTTACTAATTTTCCGTTAGTAAATCGACCAGTGGATTTATGATCCGCGAAATCTCTCCCATATGGAGGAAAGTTAGCCTTCGCAAGAGTTACAAGTCCATTGTTATTACCAGGGTCTACAGTAGAATCTCCAAATATATAAATGGCTGGCACTAAAGGCTTTGCGTCCGTTAGATTTGGTGCATGCAATGTTAGGAAAATACTCAGACATGTGGCAATACAAACATTCAGACGCCCCTCCATAGCAAATACTTTGTCTGAATCGTACAGTGGCACACCAACGTTAAATAGCAAGCTCATGGGTTTACATAAGGCAGTTGACGATAGCGATGAGTTACTTGCCTGTGCATCCTATCACAGGATGAAATTTGCGTGACGTATGGAATTTGACCAGGCAAATGTGCTTATCCAATGTGATTATAAAATATTATTAGTATTAGTTTATGGATGGGAGAACAATTCGCAGAAGTATGTCGATTGTGTGGAATTGGGTTGAATTTAATATACAGTCCGATAATTACCACAATCTGCTTCCACTTTCAACCTTTTCCATAACATTTAAATCTAAAACAACATAATAAGGCTAAACATCCGGCATATCAATTGATTTTAATTGATCTAAAGTTACAGGGTGTTGCTGTCTAGTTCTGGAATTCAACCGTCATCCATAGTCATTGTCCTGGCTGGGTCAATCAAATCTGATGTGACACGAAATATCCTCATATTCAAGTGATCTGCACGGAATAAACCTCTACTTTGTCAATCCTAAAGTCTACTTTGTCAATAGGTTAGGTTTGAAAATGACTCGTTGCTTTGTTTGACGAACGCAATAGCAAGACATGGAACGCAAACACGTTAAGGGTAGGAAGGGGTTGCAACTTTTCTATCCTCATGGGTAAGAAACTTCTTAAATCTAGGAAATCTAGGATCCTGAAAGTCATGAACTCAACTCTAATAAAATATTTTTATATTTTTTTTCGAAGATAATAAAACTTATCAAACTCAGATATCAAACCAATATATTCGTTAAAAAATTATATATTTATATTGTTCAAAATCAAACCAATATATTCGTTAAAAATTTATATATTTATATTGTATGCTTTGAACATTGCTTTCTAAAGACCATTTAAGGTGGCGTGGTTGAAGAAACGATGCATAACCACATACTTTTGCCTCACTCCATCTGCATGGAGGAAAATGTGAGGTTTGAAGATTACGTTTTAGCTACTTATACAAATCTATACCGTGATTAAAAAATTGCATATCTTTCTTTATTAAGAAGTTTTTAAGAAAGATGCATAATTAGCCATCTTTCTTTTATTTGATTTGTTTTAAGATTGGTTTGAAGACGAAGATGGGGTTTAAAATTTTGGTTTATTTATTTAAATAAATTTATTATTATGCTTTTTGTTGTGTGATATTAACACAATCAGCTCCAGCTCCATTGTATATAGACATCTTTTAAAATAATTAATTTTGATATTTTTAGAATAGTTAATCCTTTTTGATCGAGTAAAATTTAATTTTTTTAAATAAAATGAAATTATAGAATATAATATAGTTTTATAAAATAAAATCAACATTAAAATATAACAATTCAATTATATATATATATATAGTGACATTCACATCAAAATATATGTTAATATATATTTGAAATTCCATGATTATGTATATTTGTTACTCACAAAACATGTACCTCAAAACATATATGGATTCATACTTGGAGTTCTAAGTTTATGTATACTTGTTATTTCCCGAATATGTGGTTTGTATGTGGTTATTCAAATAAACTTTATTATATTAGTGATTTAAAACTTGATTATTAATGGAAATGAAATTGTGTAAGTGGATAACGATAAAAATGACCTTTAAACCATAATGATCGCTTTAGTTCGAGATGATTTTATTTAGGTGATTGTAAAAAGTTAAAATTATAATAGTTTGACTTTTTCCCATATTGATATAAAAATGAATTTTCATCCGATAATGATAGGTGTAGCTAGAGATGATTTTATTTAGGTAATGGTAAAAGGTTAAAATTATAATAGTACTTTTTTCCAATTTATGATTGTGTAGAACCATTTTTTTTGGGTTAGTTTTTAGATGAGCTTATTTAGGTGATTCTAAAATACTAGATTTGTGATTATAAAATGTTAGATTTTAAAATTTTGTGGTTTTTTATTATATATAAACATTTACTGTGTGGATGTTTAGACTTTTTGAGAATGATGAATTTTTTTGGGAGTTAAAGATGATGGATTTTTTTTGGGATTTGAAATATAGACACATTTCACATATCAGTGTGGGAAATTCAGAATCTTAATCTACCATTGTAAAATGTAAAATTGCAATAGGTTGATTTTTTTTCAATTTATGATTTTGTGTAGAAACATTTTTCTTTTCTACTTTACAATATTCCTAAGATGATTGGTACCACTAACATTTGGGTTAAGTAGACACAACCGATGGGTATTTAAGCTATTAAAATCACACTATTAACCTTAACCTCTAGGGGCATCTACCTCTAGGGGTATCTAAGCAGCCAAAATTGTAGGGAATCTAAGCCATAAAAACACACAAGGAATCAAAGTAGGTAAAATCACAAGGCTAAAATAGGGGCATCTCAACCATCCGAATCACACTGGGTGCGAGTTTGGGTCACACTAGACATAGCCCTTAACATGGGTGGATTTTTGGCCTCAAACTTTTGAACTGGTGAAATTTAAATATGGATGAACTTATGTATTACAGTAAATTATGTTTCATACTTTTTCAAAATTGTGTAAATATTATATTACATTTTGTAATTTTGGATAGTTGTATTACATTAACATATTAATGTAATTTAGATAATTATACCTTAATGTATCACACTGGGATAAAAATATTTTATTACATGCAAATCTAAATATTAACTTATAGTAATCGAAACAATAATTTTTTAAATTGAACTTTAACCTGAATTTTGAAGTCTTATGATTATCTTTGTAGATAGTGCATTGGGTTTTTGGTCAAACCCATATTAATTTGGGACAATGAACCTCTAACATAGCACGTGCATTCGTGGCATACTAAACAATACCCTTAATTTGACTACATATTGGAAAATACCTCTAAAAGTCCCCTTATTTAGCCTCCTACGAATACAAACCCGATAGACATTTCTAATTAAAAAAAAAAAACCCTACTTTAACAAAGTTACCGATTTTCAAAAGTGATTACTCAGAATACCTTTTTTTAGAATACACCTTTTTTTTGGAGCTTATTTTTGGTAGTTTAAATTTTCTTATGTATCTATTTTGAAAAGTGTTGACGGTGCGTCAACCTCCTTTTTTTACGGCTTATTTTTTACACTTTAAATTTTCTCACATATTAATTGTGAATATTTTTTATTAAATGTTGATTATTTTACCATTTTTCAAGCTCTCTTATTCATCTTCTTGTTTTTCATCCTAAGATTGTTATTTTTTAAGGGTTTCTCAAACATATGTTTTTGGTTTTTCTTTGCAATATTTTTATATAATGAAATTTTTAATTTGTTTTTCAAAGTCTCAAAAAAATAATAACATTAATATTTTGAGGTTAGAATTTTTTATATATTTATATATTGTTAATTAATATTTCAATAGACATAAAATAATTGTCACTAAAAAGTAGCAATTTTAATCACTTCCAAAAATAATAAACATTTTGCATTTAGATATAATTAAAAAAATGTTATTTTAAACACTTTGAAAAAAAATGCACATTTTTCATGTCGATATAATTTAAAAAATATGTATTTGAGGACCTTTTCGCTAAAAATGGCACGTTAAACAACAAAAAAATTAAGAGAAATTTGAATAAAAAAGTTAAAAAATAATAAATTTTATAATTTTTTATGAATTTTATATACAAAGATGATGACATTTTAAGTATTTTTCCGTAAAAAATCATTCAAATAAGATTTAAAATAAAACTCACCAAAAAAAATGTTACAAAAATAGAACATAGAATGTAAAAAATCTTTTATATATATATATAACTAAAAATTTAAAAAAGAATATTAATTAGAAAGAAAAACATAAAAAAGTTTAAATAATTAAAAACTACCTAAAAATGATAATAATTAAAAACAAACATTTTTAAAAATATATAAAAAAGAGTAATTTAAAAAAATATATATTATAAATTAAATTTTCAAAAAAAATTCTTAAAAAAATAAAAAATTTGGGGTGCTGTCTTTCCCGCCAAGTGGCCACGGGGTCTAGCCCTTGGTAGGCATGTAGCTTCCCGCAACTCCTAGACCACCCTGGACCGGACCCCGTAGCCCCCTGGGTGGGGAAGTCAATCTCTAAGCCTGCCTAGGGCCAGACCCTACAACCTTTTGGGTGAGGAAATCAATCTCCCAGCTTGCTCAGGGCCAGATCCCGAGCCCTCGTAGGCGGGGAAGTCGATTCTAGGAATTGACTTCCCCACCTAGGGGACTCCGAGGTCTAGCCCTAGGTGGGCTAGGAGCTACGATGTTTTTGATTTTTTTTTTAATTTAATTTTTTCCTTAAAGGTTTTTTTTTTTATTATTATTTTTAAATTTTTTAATATATATATATATATATATATATATATATATATATATATATATAAAATATTTCTACGTTTCTTTTTTTTAATTTATTTTTTTAGTTTATGTTGTTTTTTGTTTTTTTTTTTTTCGATTTCTCAACCTTTTTTTTAAGTGTAATTTTTTTTTTTTTTTAACTTTTAGTGTTTCTAATTTTTATCTTTAAGGTTTCTTTCTCTTTTTTATTTATTGGCTTTTAAAATTGTAAGTTCTATTTTTTTTAACATTTTTTTTGTTATTTTTACTTTAAATCTTATAATCATTTGTTTTAAATAAATCAATGGCGTTGGACAAATGGATTGATAAACCCAAGGGATATGAACCCTGAGATTGATAAACCCAAGTATTTGACATTATAAACTCAAGGGATTAATTCTAAAACCCCAAGGTATTGTAAACACAAGGGAATAATATTAACACTAGGGAGATGAACCCTTAGATTACTAAAACGAGCAGATTAATATTATAAACCAAGGGATTAATACTAAAAAACCAATGGATTCTAAACCCAAGGGAGTAATATTAAACACAAGGGATTAATATTATAAACCCTAAGATAAATACTATAAACACTAAAATAAGCATGGTTGACAATGTTTTACCATGGTTAATTTTCATAAAGACAATCTTTGTCACAATGTGACATTTGACCATGGCTGACCATGGTTGATTTTCATATTGAGAAAATCTTTGTTAGAATGTGACATTGGACCATGTTTGCTTATGGTTGACAATAATTATAAACCTAAGGGATTTATATGAAATCCTAGGATTAATATTATAAAATTTATGAATAATATTATACCATAGGAATATGAACCCTTAGATTGAAAAAACCTAAGGATTGATATTATTCACCCTAGGGATTAATTCTAAAACCCGAAGGTATTATAAACCCAAGGAAATAATACTAAGCCTAAGGGATTAATATTATAAAAACTAGGTATATAAACCCTAAGATAAATATTATAAACCCAAGGGAATAATAAACCCAAGAGATTAAAACTAAAAACCCGAAGTACTATAAACCCAAGGGATGAAAATCAACCATGGTCAATAAACATGGTCACATTTAGACAAACATAATCTCTTGGTCCAACATCACATTATGACAAATATTTTGTCAATATGAAAATCAACCATCATCACCCATGGTCAACCATGTTTTTTTTAGGGTTTATAATATCTATACCTTAGGTTTAACATTATTCCCTTGGGTTTTTAGTTTTAATCCCTTGTGTTTATTTATTCACTTGGTCAACAACCATGGTCACATTGTGACAAAATTTGTCTCTTGGTCCAGCTTCACATTGTGACAATATGGCCATCCATGCTTAACCATGGTACAACATCACATTTTGACAAAGATTGTCTCAATATGAAAATCAACCATAGTCAACCATTGTCCAACATCGTATTGTCACAAAGGTTGTCTCAATATGAAAATCAATCATGGTCAACCATGCTCCAACTCCACATTGTTACAAAGATTTTATCAATATGAAAATAAATCGTTGTCAACCATGGTCAATCATGTTTCTTTTAGGGTTTATAATATTTATCCCTTGGGTTTAATATTATTCCCTTCGGTTTTTAGTATTCATCCATTGGGTTTATTATTCCCTTGGGTTTATAGTATTTATCTTAGGGTTTATATACTTTGGATTTATAATATTAATCCCTTGGTTTATAATATCAATCCCTTGGGTTTATCAATCTAAGTGTTAATATTCCTATTGTATAATATTATTCATAAGGTTTATAATATTGATCCTAGTGTTTAATATAAATCCCTTTGGTTTATAAACATCGTCAACTGTGCGCAACCATGGTCCAATGTCACATTGTGAGAGAGATTTTCTCAATATACAAATCAACAATGGTCAAATGTTGCCTTGTGACAAATATTGTCTTAATATGAAAATCAACCATGGTAAAACATGGTCAACCATGTTTATTTTAGGGTTTATAGTATTTATCTTAGGGTTTATATACCTAGGGTTTAGAAGATTAATCCCTCCGGGTTATCCCTTGGGTCCATGGTCCAATGTCGCGTTGTGATAAACATTATCTCAATATGAAAATCAATCATGGTCAAAACAACAAATTAATATTATAAACCCAAAGCAATAATAAGCCTAGGGGGTTAATACTAAATTCCCAAGGGAGTAATATTAAACCCAAGTGATTGATATTATAAACCCTAAGGTAAATACTATAAACACTAAAATAAACATGGTTGACCATGTTTTATCATGGTTGGTCTTCATAGAGACAATATTTGTCACAACGCAACATTTGACCATGGTTGATTTTCCTATTGAAAAAATATTTGTCATTGGACCATGATTGTGCATGGTTGACCATGATTATAAAGTCAATAGATTTATATTAAGCCTTAGGATTAATATCATAAACTCTATGAATAGTATTATACCCTAGGAATATGAACCCTTAGATTGATAAACCCAAGGATTGATATTATAAACACATGGGCTTAATTTTAAATTCCCAAATCATTATAAACCCAAGGGAATAATATTAAACCCAAGGGATTAATATTATAATCCCAAACTATATAAACCCTAAGATAAATATTATAAACCAAAGGGATTAAAACTAAAATCCCAAGGGATTATAAACCTAAGTGGTGAAAATCAACCATGGTCAACCATGGTCACCTTGTGACAAAGATTATTTCTTAGTCCAAAGTCACATAGTGACAACCGTGGTCATCGATGGTCAACCATGTTCCAATGTCGTATTTTGGAAAAGATCATCTCTATATGAAAATCAACCATGGTCAATCATGGTCAACCAAGGTCACATTGTGACAAACGTTCTTTCTTAGTCCAATGTCAAATTGTGACAACATGGCCATCCATGGTCAACCATGGTACAACATCACAGTGTGACAAAGATTGTCTCAATATGAAAATAAATTGTAGTCAACCATGGTCAAACATTTTCCAACATCACATTGTTAGAAAGGTTGTCACAATATGAGAATCAATCATGGTCAACCATAGTCCGACGTTGCATTGTGACAAATATTTTGTCAATATGAAAATCAACAGTGGTCAACCATGGTCAATCATGTTTCTTTTAGGGTTTGTAATATTTATCCACTTGGTTTACTATTTTTCCTTTGGGTTCATAATCCTTGGGTTTTTAATATTAACCCCTTAGGTTTATTATTCCCTTCGGTTTATAATATTAATCTCTTGGGTTTATTTATTCTCTTGGTTAACCATAGTCAACAACGATGTTGACATTGTGACAAAGGCTTTCTCGTGGTGCTATGTCACATTGTGACAACATGGTCATCTATGGTCAACCATGGTACAATGTTGCATTATGACAAAGATTGTCTCAATATGATAATCATGGTCAACCATGGTCAACCTTGGTCAACCATGGTCGAACGTCACATTGTCACAAAGATTGTGTTGGTATGAAAATCAACCATGGTTAAGCATGGTGAACTATGGTCTAATGTCACATTGTGAGAAGGATTGTCTCAATATGAAAATCAACCATGGTTAACCATGTTCACCTTAGTGTTTATAATATTTATCGCAGGGTTTATAGAGCCTGCATTTATAATATTAGTACCTTCAGTTTAATATTATTCCCTTGGGTTCATAACTTTTGGGGTTTTAGTGTTAATCCCTTGGGTTTATAAAATCAACGCCTTGGTTTTATTCTTCCCTTGTGTTTATAAATCAAACACATTTACTAAGCCTTTGGTGTATATCAATCATATTTACTAAAATAATTATTATTATTACTAAATATTTATTGTTATTAAAATTATTATTGTTAATTAATATTACTACTATTATCAATTATATTAAATAATTTATAATTTAATAATATTAATTAATATTGTAATAATAATAGTATTAATTTTATTGTAATAATATTACTTTTATTAATATATATTTATGATAGAAATAAAACGTGAGAGTATTTTAACCATATTAAATAATTATTTTATATTAAAAAATTTAAAATTAAATTATAATAAATTATATTTAATATTAATATTATTTAATATAAATTAATATTTATTATTAATTATAATAATAAAAATAATATTAAAAAATATTATAATAATAATTTTTTTATATTATTTCTATTATTTTATATTTATTAAGAATAAATACAAATGAAATTTTTAACTTATATCAAGTACATGTGATTGTGCTTTTACCATACATAAATTTTAAGAGCATAATTGTAAATTTTAAAATCTATACTAAAAATCAACCAAAAAATAATATCACAATAACATCAAACTCATCCATATGCTTTTCCAAATTGTAGAGAGTAATTTGTGAACACAAGTAAAGATCGATGGGTGGCATCTTTGGTATAAATATTCTGGCACAAATCATTTAGTATCACAACCTTATTATACACAAAGTCCCTATTAATAATTATTCATTCATATTCATTGAGGATTATAAATTAATAATATTTCATTTATGGTTTTTCATAATTAAAAATTAATAAAACTAGAAATTATTTATTTATATTTCTAATAATATTTAGACGAAAAAAGAGATGTATCCTTTTTGTGAAGTAAAATCAATAATATTTACATGAGAAAAGAGATCTATCATTTTTGTGAAGTAAAATCAATAATATTTATTTTGAAATATCTCTACATATATAAAATATTTATATTTATATTTATTTTTGAAAATTAAAATATTTTAATAAAATTATTTATATATATATATATATATATATATATATATATAATTAATTTAAAATGTACTATAATTACACAACTATATCATCATCAAAATTCCTTTCCTAACACCAAATCATTCCATTGACCCTACATGGTTTTTATCAATTTTCTTAAAAACAATTTTATCAAAATCTGATTTTGGTAAACACGTATCAACAAATTGTTTATCACTTTTTTCCAAATTTAATTACTAATACTTTCGTCATGGAAATTTGGTTTTAATATAAGATAATATGTCCATCCCTTTCTTCGAACATTAATATTAAACTCCACTCTATCTAATTGCTAAAAAAGAAAAAGAACCGTTATATCAATCAACATGATCATTCCCAGAGAGTCGAGAAGAAGATCCCGGAACCGTGTAATAGTGTGCACCCGTAATGGGTTTGACATAATAAAAATGGGCAAAGTCAGATGCGTGCCTAATTACACACAATAATTAAAGAAAAAATTAAAAAGTTATTGGTAAAGTCATGCTCTCATCCTTATCGCAAAACAAGGCTCCCGGTCTTATCTCATTGACATTCTCGCTGGAAACCATATTGAGAACCCGCTTTCGGTAAAGCTTAAATTCTCCAGCTGCTGCACCAGAGTTTGAACATTCTGCATGAATTCAATATTATATTTGGTTCACGCAATGCTACGCAAGTACTGAGACACGTGAAAATACAAACATTAAGACTCCCGTGATACTTTCTGTGAATTGCTGGTGGTACACTAGCACGCCCATGTTAAATAAATAAGAGCGTGATGGGGTTTACAACGGGCAGTTGACGATGGCGATGACTAACTTGCCTCTTGACTTATCACAGCATGGAATTTGACGAGCGCAATATGCCGATTACAAAAGGGACACCGTAGTTGTTGTTTAGTTTTGGAATTCTAACCCTGGCCAACCGTCAGTGTCCGGAATGGGGTCAATAAAACTGATGTGAGAGGTAAGATTCTCATATATAACGTTCGTCTATTAAGCGGAAGAATTGTCTTTACCGTTAAAAGTGGTCCAAATTTAGTAAAAAAAATTCAAAAAAATTGGTAGTAGTTGTGTTTGAATCATGATTTTGATGGTGGAAATGGGTTCAACATGGGGCACCCAAAATCTTGAAGTTTGATAGCTGTAACGTGGATTTACAAAAATCCCTGTGAGATTTTATCAAAATCTTAACGGAATTTCTATGATTTTTAGAGAAATTTGCAAGCTAGTTAGAGGACAAGGGGAACATCGAATTTGAAATTGAAAATTTTGTTGGGGGTAAATTTTTAACTATTCTTTATTTTACAATTTGATAGTTTGATTGCATTTATGAAGAGGCGAAAATGTTTTATGATTTGTTTTATTTAAATATTTATATTACAATGAAATAAAATAATAATGAGTATATATTGGTGATTGTCTTTACTACTTTGTTACTCAGGACTAGTACCATAAACACAAAAAATTGGCACTGTTCATACTTTCATAACCTGCCGGTCTCATAATACAAAAACTGCAAAGAAAATTATATAGAAGCAAAGAGTATTATATAGAAAAATCATAATAAAACTAATGAAAATTAACTACTAATATGAGATGGTGCTTTGTAGCTTTTTATTCTACAAGGGTGTCTTCCTAACCTAGTGGTTGGGGTTTTCCATCAAAATATAGAGGGATCCATGCGTCTCAGCCTTTTGGTCAGGAATGTGTTTTTCCTGTCAATTTTGTCCACTTTCTCTATGAGTTCTACCATGCATATGATGATTTCATGTTGAGTATCAACCTTGTCTGTGAGGACTCTTCCCATTGGAGTCTTTATATGCCAATATAGGTTGACTACATACATGTAGGAGGAGGCTTTGGCTTTGGTAGATTTCCTAGTGTCTGTGATCCAATCTCTAGTTTCCTAGTCCATGTGCGTGTCAGGAATATACCTTTGGGATTGCATACGTGTTCTTCCACATTAGATATTTCTCTCTCGATAGTAGTAAGGATGATATTCATATATATTTCCATAGTTGCTCTAGCAACTCACTCTACATGGGTGCTCTCATTGGAGGGAGGACTGAAGTTCGGTGAAGAGGGGGGGCCAAAACATCATTTCTTGCCTTGGCGAGACAGCCCAACTAATCAACGCCTGGCCATACAGGGAGAGTGAAAGAGCATAGACTATAATGAAACGGGGAGAGGGGGAAAGGGGAACTTCAGAGGACAAAGCAAAGGGAGGATGAGACAGGAAAAGGCTTGGACATGGAGGGACAACTAGGATAATGAATGGGGAGTTCGGGTTGAGGACCAATGTGGGGGAAGGGGAGTAGAAAATTGTAGGAGGAAAGGGGATGACACTATAACAAAACAGAACACCCAAAATTACTAAGCCCAACAAGGAGAAAGAAACCCAAACACCAATGAAGCTCAAAATGAAAAAGAACTAGAGATAAGAAAAATATAATTGAGATGAGATTCCAGAGAGAAAGAATGAAAAAACTAAACCGTTAATTTCTGAAGGCATTGGGGGAGGTCTCTTGCAAGAGAGAGAGAAGATTGGAGCAATCTTAATTCACGATCAGGATTAGACACCCTAGCCTCACTTGCTCCATGTATTAATTATGTTGAACCAAGGACTCTTGCTCTGCTTGCCTCCCACCATGGTTGGTTTGTTATAAGCATGCAAAGGAACTCCCTTATCAACAGACAACCTCTTTCTTACCACATCTCATAATTATTAACCTTCTTTTCTCTATGACCTTCCATAATGTGTGACCTTCTTTCCTACTTGTGTGAAACCTTGTTTGATTATAATCTTCTTTCCCTAAACATTACACACACCAGCTTTTCATCACAAAAATGACCATTAACTTGGGATATGCTCATTCTTTTGCTTAGCAGCAATGTAACCATGTAGGCTGCCAAGTGAAAGGAAACATGCTTGCCTTTATTCTCTTGTGTGTTGGCATCTTGAGGCCAGGTCAAATGGCCCATTCACAACCCACCATGCAGATTTTGGTTATGTTAATTTATTCTCTTGTGGGTCTCTTTAAGTCTTTCTAGGGCAAGTTGCTTCCAATTTGAGTCCATAACTTCCTCATCATAGTTAAACCTGCATTTGGTAACTTATCCAACCAATTTGTTTCCACTCAGGATGTGCTAGGGAATTAGTGCATTGAATTTTGTTGAGTTTTTTACTATGTTTTCGAGGCTAGCTTGAAGTCTCAAGCTATTTGTGACTTTGGTAGGATTGAAGCCACTTTGGATTTTTTTGGTCATGGCGATGATGGTTTTGAAATCACCCTCTATTATAATTATTTTCATATTTTGTTGGTTGGATATTATTATCCCTTGCTCAATAGTGTATAGTTCTGCTACATTGTTGGTATCATTAGGGCTCCAACATATACATGAAAAATATGGCCCTGTTCATTTCTAAATGTTCCTCCATAATTGGCTAGCCCTATATTTCCTTTGGAAGCTCCATCAAAGTTTACTTTGATTAATCTATTTGGTAGGGGTTTCCACTTGTATGAGCTTGTTTTTCCTACAAGGAGGAGCATGTAGTTGATTGAGCATTATTGATTTGTGAAACCCCATAAGATTGACTATAGTTTCTTCTCCTAATTCGTTTTTCCGATCTTGAGTGGTCCATGGGGAGATTAAGATTGTTTCTTTATTTTCTTTGACGATTGAATACCAAATGTTGTTTAGCTCATCATATTTGTACTTAAATATTATTTTGTTGCACTCTTTCCATATCTCCGAGAGGATGAATCATAGGAAGAGTTGTCAAGCTCTATTGATTATGTTATTTTTGGAGGGCGTTGATCTCCATTCTTCAATTGTGGAGTGTATGTTGGTACTATTTCCCTCATTTTCCTGAAAATTATGGTTAATATGTCCCATGGTGCTAAGGTAAATTGAAAACCACTTAGAAGGTACTCCATAGTTTTTGTATTTGAGAATCATAGATAACCGTGTGCTCGACATTGAAAACCTCCTTTTTGAAAGTATATTCCATGTTAGGGTTTTGTTTCGCAAGAGAAGCGAAACAAAAATTGTTATTTTGGGCTAGAATTATGCTTTCCATAATTTTTTCCATTTATTTTCCTCATTTTGTTTCATTGCTCCTATGAGAATATTGTGGGATTCTTTGAGATTGAAGTTACCTTTACTGTTATGTCCCCATTTGAGAATATCATCCCCATTGTTGATTTTGATTTTCCTGAGAGCAAGTTCCTTTTCTAGGATTTGAGATGAGTCCATGGTGTTTTTGTTGGGCGATTGTATACTTTTTTTTCCCGTTTTCCCCATTGAGTTTAATATGATGATTTCTTCCAATATTGTTTTACTAGATTTTTCCCATGTTGTTGTAGGTTTTTTTTATGTTTCTCAAGTCTTCTCTCTGCTCATGTTTTGGCCATTGCTACCAAGAGTCTTCCTAAAAGAGCGTTAGGTTTGAATCTTGAGTTTCTCAGAAGCTATGATTTTGTATGAGATGCTTATTATTAAATTATTGGTTCCATAAGTATGAACCTTATATTTTTCCTTGCGGTCTTATTAGCTTATTTTGATTAACTTTTTGGATGTATTTGTTCTTCCATATTTTTCTACAAAATATCCTAGGTTTTTAATCCATCTCCACCATCTTTTTCCTCCCATTACTTAGGCTTAAAATTTTTGGATCTCTTAGTCCTAGACCTCTTGTGTTTTTGGTTTACATATTTTTTTCCATGGAACTAGGGCCCAAATTTTCTCTTGCTTGGCTCCTCCCCATAAGAAATATATTTAGATGGGTCATATCTTATGTAGAACAAATTTAGGAGCAAAAAGAACAAAGGTGTGATACAAGGGAATGGACCGAAGAATGAATTTGAGAAGCATAAGCACGATGGCTAGATTTAAGACTTTGAAGGTCCAACATGAAATCTTATGCTCAATTTTTTACAAAAGCTCGTCCAAAACTTTGATTATGATGGAATTTATTACCAAAGGCACACCAAGGTATTTCGGCAAAAGGGAGTTGCACTAAATTAGAAGAGTTTTGGAGATGTTAGTTTGAATGGTTAAAAGATTGTTGAAGGAGAAGACCATATGTTTTGTGATATTGATGTCAATTATGCAGGCACTTGCAAAGTCAGAGAGGAGAGTCAAAAAAGTTAGTGCTTCTTTGATGGTGGGTTGACCCCTAAGAAGTATCTCATCAACAAACTGTTGGTGAGTGGATGGAGAAATAGTTGGTCCATTAGTGAGGCCTTTGAGGAAGCTAGCAGAGGTATTATGATTGAGATATCTTCCTATAACTTCCACCACGAGGAGTAAAATATAGGAGGAGAGGGGATCACCTTGGTTGATATGACGAGAGGGAAAGTAGGTGTGGGAGAGTGATCCATTGATAAGAATAGAGAAAAAAACTTTATATATCAGTAACATAACCAGAGAAATGCAGGGATCAAGAGAGCTATAATCTTTCAACATGAGGGATATAAATTGCCAGCTAAGCTTGTCAAAATCTATAGACATGTTTATTTTTATAATCATGGTTGGGTTATTAAAGGAAGAGAGGGAATGGATGTGTTCAATGAAAATGATGATACTATCAAGAATCTATCTTCCCTCAACATAACTTGATTTTTCTTGATATATTATGTAGGGTAGCAGAGGCTTAAGTCTATTTGCAATGATCTTTGAGATTATCTTGTAAATGACATTGCAAAGGGTGATGGGCTTGAAGTCGGCGGGGGTTTGAACTTGAGAATTTTTACGTATGAGGGTTATGAAGCTAACATATAGAGCTATGAGTAGGGTTGATGATTTCCTTGAGTCTTCTGTTGTTTTCACCACATCCATCCCTATATTATTGCAACATTCTTGAAAAAAATTAGTGAAGCCATTAGGTCCAAGGGATTTGTTCATGGGTATTTCCATCACTATTTATTTTACCACTTTAGGATTCATTTCTCTCATAAGCATATCATTTTGTTCTTGACTTATTATATTCAGTATGTGTGTCATGTTTCTATAATTTCATGACCTTTGCCTCTTATAGGTTTTGATGATAGATCTTGTAAATATTGATTGACTTCCAAGGCTATATCTTCATGGTTTTTCACTTTTTGATTTTGACATGGATTTCCAAGGCTGAGATTTCTATTTCACTATTTTTGTTGTGTCATGGACTTGTGGAAGAACTTGATGTTCTTCTCTCCCTCCTTTAACCACTAAACTCTGGACTTTTACTTCTATAGTATTTATTATTTCTTTGGCAATTCCTTAAGATACATTTGGATGATTTATTATCTCTTTTCTAATTCTTCAGTTTGTACTTCTATGATTTCCTGTTGTGTTTTTTCAATTTCTCTTTCCAACCTTCATTTTTCTTCTTGTGTATTTCCAAATTCCAGCACATTCCATTATTTGAGATTTTTTTTTTATGAATTTTAGATTTTGTTGGTATCCATACATACAGTTTCCCTTTATGGTATTTTCTTCCCTCCATCATTTTTCGATATTGTTTTTTCATGGAGGATGTATCATCCAGAATGCTTCAAATCTAAAAGGCTTGTTTTTTGGCATCCCAATCTCGTATATAAGTAATTGTATGTGCCAATGATTAGACCCATGTGAGGATAGGATTATGGCTTGAAAGCTTAATCCTGATAAGAGGAGGCTTTATGAGATTAAGCATATTTCAAGTTGGGATGCAACATGTGATGGTCCTTCACTTCTGTTATTCCAGGTAAAGATACCATTGTTGGTTTCAGGATGCACAAGTTTTGAAGTTTGAAATAACTCAACAAAGAGTTGAGATTCCTCATCCAACTTTCTAATTCCCCCTTTTTCTTCTTGGAGAGATTGATAAGGTTAAAATCTTCTCCTTTTATCTAGTATTTATCTTTAGTAGCCTATGCTAGGCTTTGCCATATGTCTATGAAAGGATTTTTTTCCTTGGTCTGCATTGGCATAGACATTGGTTATGTATCCCATATTTATAAATCCTAGAAGTTGAAACTTGGCAGTTATAGTTTTCCAAGTAAAAAGAAAGTATTGGAGAGTTACGTTGTCACAGTTTTGGAGGATAATTATTCCTCCAAAGGAACCACTAGTGTCATTGGCTATGGCTTAATAACTTTTCCAAATGCATTTGGAAATCCTTAGAATTATTTCAATGGAACATTTAGTTTCCTAACACATTAAAATATCAGGGTTTTCCTTTCTTATGTTTTCCTTTAGGAATCTTTGTTTGTACTTTCCATTGAGACCCATAATTTTCCATGATATTATTTTCATTGGTGGGGAGATGTAGGATACCAGAACACCTCTATCATTAGGAAAGCCCTACTTACATTGACAGGGTATTCTCCCATTTCCTTTATTAATTGCTTATTGCTCTTTCTACCTCTAGTTTTTCCTATTTCTCCCCTTTCAAATTTTTTTTATTAATGTTATTTTTAGCTCATAAACAAATATTTGCAGGTTTAGAGTTGTTACTTGGAGTTTTATTGCTTTCACTCCTTTTATTTTTTAGATAAGACTTAGTAATTAGTTGCACTTGTTCTTCTGGTATGGTGACTGGGTCCCTTGTCATCCATTCCTATGCTATTCTCTATATATCCATGTTTTTGAGCTCTGCATCTTCATCTTTTGGCTAATATTGCTCCTCCTCTTCCATTATTATATCCTTTATGTGACCTTTTTCCTTTAATTGTGTCTCTTGTTTTTATTTGAGTTCAAGTACATCTTCTAAGGTTTATGGATTATTGATTGAAAATAATGTTTAATTGTAATTATATATGGATTGCATTGTCACATTATTTTTTTGAAATTAAGAATAATAATAATTTTTGAGTAATTGTATAACACATTAAAAGTAATCAAAATTAGTGTAAGGAGGATAACTCAATTTGAGTTAAGTAGTTAGAATTATATTGATATGATTAATAGCAATTTTTGCACTTGTCTAAATGTAAATCCTATATATGAATATACTAAGTGTTTAATGAAGATATGAGAACAATAAGAATAAAGAATCTCAAGCATTAAGATCTTTGATGTTTTGGTTCAATGTTTGTATTGATTATTGTGCTTTTATAAGTGTATTTGTCTTTTTGTGATTTCTACGTTTTGGTATTAGTTACATTACTGGGAAACACTTAATTGTTTGTGAATCTTATATATATTCAAACTATTAACACGGGTGCTAGGGAGTTTAAACAATACCTAACAATAACAATATTAACATTTCTTAGCCTTAAATACTAATCTTTAAAGGTAAGAATTATTGTTTTTGACCACTAAAATGGAAAGATTATTTCTTTCACAATATTTGTGGGATTTGGTGGAAAATGGTTATATAGAACTAGTGGATGGTCAAGCTCTTTCTAGTCGGATTCAATCCAAAAGGGAAGTGAAAATCGAATATATATATATATATATATATATATATATATATATATATATATATATATATATATATATATATATATATATATATATATATAGATATCTATATATATATATATATATTCATCCAACAAGTAGGACACAATTTTTTTTCCAAGACTTGTTGCAACAAAATAATCAAAGGTGTCATGGGAGTGATGATATATGCTGCATCAAGCTTATCAAGGAACAAAGTTCATAAAAGTTGTTAAATTTCAATATGTGTTGAGAGAATTCAAAGCTCTTTGTATGTGAAATTATGAATCCATACAATATTTTTTCACTAGAGTTATGGTAATAGTAAATTAAATTATATGTTATGGAGAAGATTTAAGAGATCTAAAAATTGTTGAAAATATTTAAGGAAGTCCTTGTGAAAAATTTGATGCTTTTGTTGTTGTTATTAAAGAGACTAAAGATTTAATTCAAATATTTGTGAATAAGCTTATGAGAACTCATGAACAAAGGATGAATAGATCCGCTGGAAAATATTCTCATAAATCATTTTAAGGAAAAGAAAATATTTTAGGAGATAAGGAAGTTAAGAATTTATCCCATCAAGAAAATATGATCACCAGCTAAAGAGGAAAAGGACAAGCATATGGAGATGTTATAGAGGAAGAAGGTTTCCCACAAATAAAAAAGGAAGAGGTAATCATAGTAATTATGGAGATAAAAGATTTGGACAATCCTAAGGTCAATTTTTTTATTGTAAATTATTTATCGATCATAAATGTAGTTGTTAGGAAAAAAAAAAAACAAGCCAACATACGAAACCCCAATCATCTTCAAAGTAGTCAATTCTTTGTTCAAAACACGGTTGACAAAATTGGGAATGATCTAATTCTTCAATTGACCATACAAAAGTGGACCCATCATTGACAAGGCATATCAACTAATTCATGTATATTGCTAATGACATACAACATATGTCACTGATTGGAACAAATGAAAAACCCCACTCATTTTTTATTACGTCAATTCAGTAGATTGCGTACCCATACTGAGGATAATCTTCATACTCCTTCTCGAGATACAGTCAAAACAATTTACTTTTATAAAACACTACATTCTTGGGGGGTGAAGTGCCACCAAATGGAACAACAGCACTTTGTCATCCCTATCAAGACTACTACAAACATAATATTCAGACCACATTCCATCATAGATATGTTTTAGAAGAACCCAATAATATTTTATGTTGCTTACATTTTCCAATAATGAAAAGAACCCCAAGTCTCCAATTCATACTAGCCCTATGTTTTTAAATGCCTTTGTAAATGGATTCATTGCAAAATAGTTGTGTGTTTGGGAGCATTCTGTTGGTAAGGATAAAACCACCATTGGTCCAACAACACATTGTACTTTGTATCTTGAATCTATGAATCCCAAATGAAATTGATATATATGGCTATTCCTGATTAAGGTATTGGGCAGCAAAATAATTGTCTTCACTATTGAGGAAATGAACAAGAAATCCAAATTGGTTCGTGGAGACATTCTTGCAACGCAAAAAGAGAGAAGGATTCTGCAAAGCATTCTTCCATTTTTTACATACAACTTGCCAAACTTTATCACAACCGATAAAGGGAGCCACAACAAGACAAGTTCAAGAACTTTGAATGGAAGATAACTCCAAATAGCTAGATCCATGATGAAAGAGTGAAATCACCTAACAGTAAAGAAAAAATCATTTGATATCAACAAAACAATTTAATGTTGAATAAAATTAAAAGTGACATAAACACATAATTTACCACACACAATTTTCCATTTTGTTGAGTCTATGTTAATTGAAAACATAGTAAAGGATCGTGAATCCACCATGATAATAGACACAGTGCAAATAGCCATGGAAGCTATTGAGACAATCACTACGAAGGAAGGGCATCTACTGAAGGATGTTAAGAAGGAAGGAACCTATGTAGAGGATTTAACCTTGGGAGAAGGAACGCTAACAAAGGAGTGTTTTACAAAGGATGACCAATATTTTCAAGCTGTCAGAAGTATGGAGAAGTACCTTTCAGAAGATAAAAAATCTAAAGTAAAGCAGGATGGAGAACATCTGTTAAATTAGAGAAGTAATGATTTATTGCAGCAAAAAAAATTTGATACTACATTGATATTTGAAACTGTGACAACACAGGAACAAGTTGTTGTGCAAGAATGAGATGAAGTTCAGTTTGAAGAGCAGATATGTGAAGCAAGAGTTGAGATTGTTGAACCTTATGATCTCCAGACTAATAATTTGTGTATAAATGCAGGAAACATAAGTAATGATGAAATACTTATAAAGTGTCACAAAGAGATTCCATTGCTTACACTTACTTTGTAATTATGTATTGATTTATATATATGTCCAGAGATTTAATCCCAAATTGAATAAGTGTAAGCATTGAATGGTAGAAGATGAGTGAACTAGATCATTATATATATATATATATATATATATATATATATATATATATATATATATATAGATATCTATATATATATATATATATATATATATATATATATAGATATATAGATATATATATATATATATACATATACATATATGCAGGTGAAGGGAAACAATCACCAAGAGAATACATAAAGAGGAGGATCAAGATGGGGTGTTGAATCCATTAGAAGGAGCAATCAAAGCTCAGGAGCAAGAGTGTGCGGAAAAATAACAGTGGGACAAAACCTTTAAAGAAGAGCAAAAATGAAGGCTTGGCATAAATTCTAAGTAAAAGGAACGAGTGGAGGAGCGAAGATTGATGCTCAGGAATCATTAGATGTTAATAAACCAGCTCACAAAAAGATAGAAAAGATAGATCAACGCCTTAGAATTTAGCCTCTTTGAGGCGGCAAGCTCCTTCACATTACATAAATGAAAAATTCTTGGATGATGCAAATGAAAAGACCTCCTTTGTATATATAGGAGTCAAGGGGTCATAATATAATCAGAGTCGACATAACAATAATAATTTAAGGGCACAATAATAACAATAGTGGGCTTCTATGGGGCACAATAGTAACAATATGGGCACTACATGGGTACATAAATATAATAAGGCAGTTGTACTAGTAACAATAAGGGGTTACACTAGTAGTATAGGGGCCTAACATGACCCTCTCCTTCAAAAAGTGTTGTCCTCAACGTTTGAGTAGTTCTTGATGCTTCTATATAAAATTCTTGTCCTACTATGTGGAATCTTCAGCGGCAAGTTCTTCCACTTGATGAGGTACTATGAAACTAATCAATTTCGTAGCTGTCGGGTTCTTGTTTCTGTGATTGCTCCAGGTTCCAATATGATTTTTCCTTCCTCTTCAATTTATGGCAATATTGTTTGAATTGGGATATTTTGCAACTTTTGAATAAGTGTCCATACTTCTTCGTCCTTCTTCCATTCATCCCTTTCTTCGTTTATCCAATCTGTTTGGATAATATAAATAGCCTAAAAATATGCTTCCACATCCTCATCCTTTCTTGAGAGTGCATCTGCAAAACATTTTGCTTCCCTTTTCTATAGATGATGTCAAAGTCATAACCCAACATATTTGTGACCAATTTTTTTTGCTTCTAAAGATAATAGTTGTTCTAAAAAGGATTTAAGACTATCATGATCCATTTTTACCTTCAAGTGTCTTCCAATTCAGTAAGGTCACCATTTCCTAAGTGCATATAGTATTGACAACATTTCCTTCTCATAAATAGCTTCCTTGAGATGTAGCAGTAGAAATACCCAATCACCTACATCAAAAAATTTTTCACTATGATGTTGATCTACCTATTGTTTCATTTGATTTTGCAACAATGTGGTGTTATCCTTTAAAAGTTGGAGAACTGGTTGTTGATGTTCGATGTGATCCTTCACTGCTTGAACCTTTTTCTTCTTGATATGTACTTCTATATTTAGAGTTTGAGGAGTGGTAGTTTCTTCCAATCCTTTACAAGATATGGTCGGATACATTTCTTGATGCTCGATGTGATCTTTCACTTCTTGGACATTTTTCTTCTTGATATGCCCTTCTATCTTGATAGTTTGAGGAGTGGTAATTCTGACCAATGAATTAGAAGATATGGTTGGATTTATTTCTTCTTTCTCGATGTGATCTTTCACTTCTTGCACCTTTTTCTTCTTGATATGTCCTTCTATCTTGAGAGTTTGAGGAGTGGTAATTCTTGTCAATGCATTACAAGATATGGTCTAATTCATTTCTTCTTTCTCTGGGGTTGGGTCCTGGCATATATCCTCTTCTTTTGATGTTTCTTGATCCTTTTCTTCCTCCTCTTCAAACTCTATGTAAAATAATTTCTTCTCAGCACACTTATGACCCTTAGTGAATTTGCTATCACAATTGTAACAAAGCCCTTTTTCTCTTTTTTCTTCCAATTGTTGTGGTGTAACCCTTGAAGGTTGGGGAAGGCTAGAAGAAACAACACTTCCATATTTATAGTGTGAGGGGTTGACTTTCTTGTTGCCATGATTTTACTTTCCACTATGTAACAAAACCCTTTTACTCTTTCCAATTGTTGTGGTGTTGCTCTAAAGAAGGTGTTGCTCTTTGTATCCTCATAATGTGCTATCATTTCCTCCGTGAAAGTTGACCACGAAACAAGTTATTGTATGAGAACAAAGCCCTTTATACCATAAAGATTGATCTAGTTCTAAATATGAAGATGCAATACATACATTTTGTAATAGTGGTACACCATGTAGATCAAAATATTGCTCCATCTGAGGTATCCAATTTACTAGACCCTTTCCATCAAACTTCCTCATCTTGATTTTTCTTGATTTTGGGGGCTCGACCTTGAAATGATTGTAACTTTGTGCTTTTGGATCTTTAAGTTCTGAAATTGCGACCTGCAGTAGCCCTCTGCGTCTCCTTTCTAATTCCACCAGTCTCATCCAAATTGGATTCTCCAAGGAAGAGTTATGCCAAATCTCCCACAGTGACCTGATTATAGACTAGTTTAGTAGAGTGAACTTGTACGACGTGCCACATGTCACTGTTTCAACCTTTGGCTATGAAAAATATATACAAACAACTACAGTCCGTGCTCTTTCTGTACCTTCTTATGAAATTTCAATCCGATGCTCAGAGATAAAGTTATGAAGATTTTCCCCAGGTCACCTATTTGGAATGTAATTCAGGAGTCTGCAAAAAGGCCAAGTTCCTCAGATCATATCTCCGCAAATATAGTGTGAAAAGCTCTAAAATTAAAACCCGAGGTTTAGTGCGATCTCATCTCAAATGGGTTTCTTTTTGAGCTTCTTAAATGTCACAAAAAAAAAGTTATAGCAAAAATTCCACGATGACCTATTTGGAGCAGCGAAACCCTAGAATCCAAAGCTCTAATACCAAATGTTATGAAACCAGCTCACAAAAAGATAGAAAAGATAGATCAACGCCTTAGAATTCAGCCTCTTTGAGGGGGAACCTCCTTTACATTACATAAATGAACATTTCTTGGATGATACAAATGAAAAGACCTCCTTTCTATATATAGGAGCCTAAGGGGTCGTAATATAATCAAAGTCAACATAACAATAATAATGTAAGGGCACAATAATAACAATAGTGGGCTTCTATGGGGCACAAAAGTAACAATATGGGCACTACATGGGTACATCAATATAATAAGGTGGTTGTACTAATAACAATAAGGGTTTACACTAGTAGTATAGGGGCCTAACATTAGATCTAGGAAGATCAACAAATGAGATCGAATCGGGAAGGAAAAATATAACATCGGCGGGGTCATTATACAGTTTATCTCCCCTATGCGAAAAACCCAATTACACTAAGAAATGGTGAAAAACGTAGTCGAAACCAAGTTCTAGACTTGATATATTATAGGGAATGGTTTATATCCCTATCGGGTCCGTAAAGATATCGGATCGGCGTATGGAAGTGGAAGGAGTCTAGCATTGAGCTTGAGCGATATGTGATCGTGCGAGTTACTTTGAACCATTGAACCGTAGATCAAATTGGGAAGGCGAAATATCACATCAGCGGGCTCATTATACAGTTTAACTCTCGCAAGTGGAAAATCCAATTACACAAACAAACGGTGAAGAACATAGTAGGAATCAACTGCCGGACTTGAAATATTATAAGGAATGGTTTATATCCCTATCAAGTCCGTAAATATATCGGATCGACGTATGGAAGCACAAGGAGTTTGGCATTGAGCTTGAGTGATATGCAATCGCGTGACTTAATCTCAACCGTTAGATCGTAGATCAGATCGACGGTCAAGATCTGATCATAAATCGCAATCGGAGGAAGCGTAGATCAGAGTGCACAATGGAAAGGCTTGGAGACCCACAACTGATGGGCCTATAGTGGTGAATCTATAAAATTTGAGATCCGCTATATATATGATTTGGAGCGGGTTTCCTGTGTAATCCATATATTTGCATTAAAGTGTTGTAATGCTAAAACATACGTTAATGCTCTGATATCGCATATCGGAGTGGAAGGGGCGATGAAGATACATATATATACATATGACCGTGGAAGGAGAGATGGCTGATTGCGATAAGGTTAAACCTCGGGAAACATGATTAGGCTGCACAGAAGGGCGGAAAGGTATGTTTATGCGGGCATTTTCCTTTGTAAATGGTTTATAAGAAAATATGTGCCGATAATATATTTATGTGTTAAAAACATATGTAACCAAAGGTTTTGTAAGGGGAAGCTTATATATGTGCGGTTTAAGGTTTTGTAAAGGTTGTGAAGTGGTTTTATGTCCCGATCTTTCGAGAGAAGATCAACGGCAGAGAAGCAATCAATTTTGGGAGAGCGTTAAAAAAAAAAAACCAGAACCTTCTTTTTTCTACGGGCTAGTGATATCACGAAGATTTTATACACAATTGATTCCCTCCTTTTTTTCTACGAGCTAGTCATCTCATTTTAATTAAAGTGGCAAAATATTGCGCAAAGAAAAATTGTACATACCTGTAAGATCGATTTCTAAACGCCTTTGAAACCTAAAAAAATAGTAAGGAATAATTGAATCACACACGAAAATAGTAAGGAATAGTAAACAATTAAAAACACAATCACTGAGAAAGCATTTCTCCAATGCTGAAACCTGAAAAAATAGTAGGGAATAATTCAATCAGACACGAAATACACCAAATTATTAGAGACAGTCGTGACAACTTGGAAACAATTAAAAAATGCAATGAGATTTTCCACCTTTTTTACCAAATAGAAGCTGAGAGAAGCCAACATTCTAGTTATCCTTCAACAATTCCAACAACCTTAAGTGCTAACAAAGAAATGCATGCATCCACGGAGTGTTTGACAATCACTGAGAAAGCATTTCTCCAATGCTGAAACCTTAAAAAATAGTAGGGAATAATTCAATCAGACACTAACTACACCAAATTATCTGAGACAACCACGAGAGCTTGGAAAAAATTAAAAACGCAATGAGATTTGCCACCTTTTTTACCAAATAGAAGCTGAGAGAAGCTAGCATTTTAGTTATCCTTCAACAATTCGAACAACCTTAAGTGCTAACAAAGAAATGAATACATCCACAGAGTGTTTGATTATAATATATCGAATGGGCCATAGTATGAGATTTGAACTCTTGTAATGTAACTAAAAACTCAAAACCCCTGGTGGAGGAGAATACAAATAGGCATATTTTTTCCTATTTCGATTGTACTTAACTGAATTAAAGAAATGTTTCATCGATCGATGCCTACATACCTCATTGTCATGGTTATTGATGATTGTCGAGCACAAATGCTTCAACAGTCATTGCAATGGATGAAATGTGTCCTTAATACTTGAATTTATGCCTACATACCTCATTTTCATGGTTATGGATGATTGTTGAGCATAAATTCTTTAACCGTCATTGTAATGGATCAAAACGTGTCCTTATGCTTCAACCATTTTCATATGTTTCAGAATGCAAAGAGACCACTTTCAAAGGCACTGTTAAAGACGGGTGTTTGAAACTAATTTTTTTATTTCATTTTTTCTTAATCCTACATATGTGGTTATCAACAAGAGGCACAATGAATTTTTAATCATGCTTTATAAAAAATTAATTTAAGTATGGTTTAAACATGTGATCTAGACATGCAAGAAAGTTACTGTTGCGAATTTCATTCATTGATTTAGTGACGACTACAAGAATATACTGGCATCTTTCAATTTAGGCCATCCGATCAAAAAGATTAATTAATAAATGATTAAGCTCCTAATTCCTATAGGATATACGCCTATCCGCGTAAATATTGTAGGCACATTTGTTTTTCAAAATTAATAAAAAATATATGTTTATATATAGGATTATTATTATTTTATTTCTAACATATATTGGATTGTAATAAGAATGCTCAAATGTAATGCATAAAGAGAGATTCCAATTTCCCATGGGGCTTTGGATTGATGGTGAATGGGTGCACTATTAAGGAACTCCTTGTGATAGGTCACTGGTTCAACTCCCCGGTTGAAAAAAGAAGAAAAGAGAGATTATAATGTGGCATATCGAGATTATGTATTACACACGGTGACTTGGTTCTCACTTCACTGAGTTAGGTCCATGCAGAGTTTTATTGGATGCACCTTTTAATCATCGGATTTGGTATTTATTTACATACAACGAATTCTCAGTTTGAATGAATTGTTCATAGATGTAGAAATGCAACAACCTACGAGAAGATGTGTTGTGCCAGGATATTGTAAGTTTTCTCTGTTGGATGGAAAGAATCCCAGAACACGTGTTTCGATGGATCGGGGCACACGTGGGTTGCAGAGTTGCAAAATATTGATGCCTCTAGCAAACCCATTCTGCAACAACCTCTCCTCACTTTTTTAAGGCCTTCCACACATTAATTTATAAATTGTTAGCAACCTCCCAACATAAATTCCATGAAACTCATTGAAGCATGATGGGATTAGAAAGAACTATAATATTACCATATTTACTAGGATTCTTTATAATGTCAAGCGGCTTATCAAATATATCAATATAAGCCATTCTAAGACCAAAAAACATGGGTTTAAAAGTCTCTTGTAAGTCTCATGCTTATTCAAATTCCTTGATTCATAGCCTACTACCTGTCTGTCCTGCATCAGGACTCCGCCAAGTCCCATCTTGCAAGAATTTTTACACACCATGAACTCTTTATCTCGGCCTATAATATTTAGAACCGGAGCATTTGTAAGAAACTTCTTCAACTGCTCAAAACTAGTTGTGCATTCCTTTTCCCATTCAAACTTCTTCTCTTTTTGCTACAAGTATGTAATATGATAGGTGATCCATGAGAAGCTCCTTATGAGCCTCCTATAGTAACCTGCAAATCCTGTGAATGATCTGACCTCATCCACATTCCTAGGACTTTCTCATTCCATGATAAGTCTAATATTTTATGGGTCCACTGTTATACCTTCCCTGGAAACAACATTTCCCAAGTAATGAACTTCTATTCCAAATAAACTACACTTACTAAGATTGGCATACAACGGATTCTCTCTTAACAATCTTAACATCGTTACTAGATTATTTGCATTCTCTTACTCGTTCTTAGAATATATCAATATGTGATCAACGAATACTACCACAAACTTTCCATATACGGATGCAACACACTATTCATCAAACACATGAAAGTAGTTGGATAATTAGTGAAACCAAAATCAATCACAACAAACTCATAATAACCATACCCAGCTCATAAAGCAGTCTTGTTAATTTCCTCTTCTTTATCCTGATCTCAAATCAATCTTTGAGAACACTGCTACTCCCTTTAATTGATCAAACAAGTCATCAATCCACGGAAAAGGATACCTATTATTGATAGTCACCTTGTTCAAATTCCTATAATCAATGCATAACCTAAGAGTACCATCTTTCTTCTTTACAAAAAGTATTGGTGCACTCGAAGGCGACTCACTTGGCCTATTATATCCTTTATCAATAATTTCCTTAAGCTACAACTTCAATTCTACTAATTCTAGAGAGCTCATCCTATATGGTGCCTTTGATGCTAGTGTTTCTCCTAGTACCAACTTAAGAGAAAATTCCACTTCCTTGTGAAGTGGTGACTCTAAAATATCTGTTGGAAATACATCATGAAATTGGTGCAAAACCAGATACCTCATAGTAATTCAACATCATCAACATCCTTCCTTTTGTCACTGGAAATATGAACTACAAATAATACACTCCCTTTCCTGTGATTGTGTTTTTCCTACATAGCTATAACCATTCTCACTGATGTACAGGCTTCTTACCCTAAAAGATTCTCTTATCTCCGTCGTCATCTAAACACCCAATATACTTGACATAGAAATCTGCCTTAGTCTTGTGAATATACAACCAATCCATACCCAACAATATACTACATGATCCCAATGGAAGCACATTTAGATGTGATGATGTAGACATATCGTTTAGATAAAATGCATAATATCTTACCCAATGAGGAACTCTTTCTTAGTACATGTAGCCAAATGCACCAACCAAGACTCTACATGAATTTCTTAATTCAAGCAACAGTTATCCACCATCTTAGGATTGATATGACCATAGCTAGATCTAGGTTCAATCAAAATAGAAACAACTCAATCACAAAGTTTACCTTCCTTTTCGATAATATATGCTTGATTATTAGTGTGCCAATTATACAATGTTGCATAAATCCAAGGAGTACTCTGTCCAACATCTTCAACTTTCTATGCCTCATGAGCATTGTAAATATGAGGTCTACCACCTTGATGTTGTGGAAACCTCTTCTTCAAAGATCCTTGCCACAAGTCTAACATTGTAAAGGCTTCCTGCCATCACCCTTATTCTTCTCCTTAGACTAAAATCTTTGTCCTCTGTCAATTGCATTGAGCTTGTTGTACAACAATTCATTCTCCTTGTTAAGTACATCATGAGGTATTCCTCTCTTCTTATCCCATTTTCACTTAGTATTGTCATTACCTTTCCAACCCTTCTTAGGATCTAACTTGTCCTTAGACTACTCATAACAATGTTTCAACTTCCCAATTACTTCCTCCAATGTCTGAGGCTCATCATACTCAATTGGATGCTTAAATGTAATGGAAATCCACTAACAAATATTTGAACCTTCATCTTCCCATCCTTAAGATATGTTGTGTACCTCAATAACTCCAAAAACTTAGTCATATACTTGTCATATGTCATAGATCCCATATTCAATTCATATAAATCATTAGCCTTAGCATCAAAGTATCTCTCTGACAAGTACTTCTTCCTAAGAAGTATTTTGAACTCATTCCAACTCAACTCATTTATCTTGATTCCTCTAACACACTTTACATCTTCCCACCAGATGTATGCTTTCCCTTTGAGATTAAAAATAACTATCTTGGCTTTCATATTCTATGTATAGTCATGCAGCTCAAATAATTTCTTCATCCCAAGTAACCATTATTTTGTATCTTCTGGCTTCTTCAACTTCCATCGAATGTAGGAGGCTTGGCTTTCTTAAACTCATCCACCAAGTATTGTTTCTTGTTCCTCTTGTAAGGATGATAATGATGATAACCATGTTGTTTCTTTGATCGAGAACTAGAATAGAACCCATAATTACTATCTCTCCTATTAGCTGTATCCATCCATATACCATCTCTCATTGTGTCATCCCTGAATAACCTGTGTCTTCCATGAGACCTGCTACCATATGCTCCATTAGTCCTTTCTTCTGGTCTATAACTAATCTATGGTTTTCCCAATCTCTGCAAATATGATAAACTCTTAAGAATCACTACATTGACCTCTGCTTCTTTTACCTGTGCCCTAGCAAGTATTTCATGTGACTGAATGATTCTGTCATTATCCACCTTACAACTTTTGACATCTACCTTTAAACTTTTGAAGTTGTTTGTTATGTAAAGAGAGTACTCACCTTCATGATGCTCACATAATATATAAGGAGAGTGACATGAACTGTAATCCACCATTTTTCTTATCATATCTAATCTTCTACCTCATGTAGGCATACCATGCCAGATACTAAATATAAACATGATCAAACATACCTTAGTGAAGTTTAGGGGAGGCTATCTCGTCTGCATAGTCAATCCAGATTAGCATAACATATATACATATTTATAACATCAACGTATCAATCATCATAACATACCAGCATCAGCAACCTCTACATGAAGAAACCAATTGCGACAATGACCATTACGAGAAATTACCATCATGCATGCATGAAAAACACATAGACAATCAGCCCTGCATACATAACATTCACATCTACACCAAGGTCTAAGGTTGCAACCTCACTCTGATACCAATCTGTAACCATTGTATCAGAGGAAAAGTTTTAGGGAACAAAACTACTTTGATACCACCCTGTAACCACCCCCTCCCACATTTACCAAATTTCAATGGCCTACAAGGGTAAACATGACACAAAGAGTTACTATGACATAACCTAACCTTCGAGCTCCAGTTAAGGAAGTGTGGCTTACAAACTGACCACCAACTGATAACTCACAATATACCTCAGGGCTACAGGACACTCAGGGGCTAAAGAACCACCCCAAGTGACCAAATTCTGTGTTAGGGCTCCTTTTCACTAGCATATACTCCCAGCTACCTGGATGATAAGGCTTGGGTGCAGTTGAAGGCCTCCAACCACACGCACAACACTGCCTAAGTGTGGTTGTGACCCAACTTTCCCAGTGCATAGGGTGTTGTCCTAAGATATAAACCACAATTCCCATAGGGGATTCACTCAATGAACCTATGACATATCACATGTGTTCATGGAATACTAAACAATACCCCTAATTTGACTACATATTGGAAAATACCTCTAAAATTCACATTATTTAACCCCCTACCAATATGAACGCAATACACCTTCCCAATTTAAAAAACCCCTACTTTCACTACATATTGTAGGTATCCATGTTTTAATTAACACATTTTACACACCTTTATAATTTTTCATTAACTTTGAGCTCCATTTTTTATACATGCCAATATAAAAACCTTTTACCCCATAATATATGCTCAATATATTATGTCATTTTTTTCTAAATAAATACCCCCAATATGAACCCACGTGGTATGGTATTTCTCCTACAGTTAACACCCTTGTGCCTTAACATTGGCAAGGCCCTTGACTCTCCTTGGATGGAACAATACCTTGGTGACGAGATGGATTCTCTAACGTAGATTTTGGTTTAGGATGCTAACTCTAATACACCCTCCATCAGGGAAACGGACCATGATCCTAAATTGGTGTGCGAGCTAGTAAATGGATCTTGTCGGGATCTAAGCCATGTGCAAATTGAATAATATAAGGGTTGGAAGGCGACATAACCAAATCCATCACATGCTTGGTCATGAAGGTTGGGTGGTAATGCACATGCTATCATTTAATTGAGATGCGATGAGCCCGAGTGATACATCCCTCCAAGCGGTAAGAGGTCACAATTTAATGTTCTCAACTGTTTGGCACCTAGTATAAATTATTGTTGATGGTATTGTGCTCTTGGTTAACTCATGGACGGTTAGGAGGAAGGCTTTGTACATTGGTTTCCTTGACGCAGTTGGCTCTCACAGTTTCATGTCCACATTCATCGGGTATGTTTCTTATCTTCTCCCTCCTCATCGTCCGCTCTCTGTAACTTATGATGCAATCCGTCGGACCTTAAGGGGAAATTTTCAAAATATGAAACCTACTCGAAAAGGGCATCCCTGTTATGAAATATGGAAAGTTTTCACTCGATTGGATTCTATTTTTTCTTCTTCCTACATGAATATCTTTGTTCTCTTTCACATGTTATTATCTTGCATGGGCATGTACTACATTTCTATTGTTTGGAGTTATATGGATGTTGCATGATGGTTTGTCTGGGATGGATTCTTACTCCAATTGATGTTTTTGAGAGGGGAGAGGCTTGAGTTATTCTTGGGTTTGGTTCCTTTCTCTTGCTTTCGTGTTTGGTCAAAATTGAGCTTGGGGATCTGATGTATGTTTCTTTCTACCTTGGGTGGTAGACTCATATTATTTTTCCTCTAATTTTAGTTTCAAACAGGTTGGGGAAGCCTGGGTTTGTTTTTTCATGCCGAAGATGTCAGACTTACTCAACACCCAGGTTATTTGACAGGCTCAGACCTAACGTTTTCTATGCATTTCCTCTATGTTGTGATAATTTTTCACGTTCTCACTTCCATTTTAATTTCTGAGACCCCATGCAGATAAGCTACCCTGAGTTTGTGGCCTGTTTTGTGTGTTTCAAGGTTCTCGTTGCCTCCATTGGTTGGTTCAGAAGCATCATGGCTCACCCAACTCCGAGCGTCATTTCTTCGGGTAGAGGTGGTCGTGGTTAGGGATGGCAAGCAGGGAAGCAGGGAGGTAATGGCCAAGCTCAGGCTTGCCAACTGAAAGGTCAAAGTCGGAAATCAGCTGCTCATATTATCCATGATCCAACCCACACATATGATACTAGTACTCCAACTCAAGTTAGGTAGATGATTTCAAATTGGGAAGTAGATATAAATCAACATGTAAAAGCAGAGTTTCATTTAGATGATTGGAAATACCTAACTCCTAACTTGGGTTGTTCCAGAGGCCACACTAATTAGTATAAGCAAACCATTCATCTATATTAGTTGATAAAAATCATTATGGCCAAGGTAATGAACCCTCTAGATGACTTCGTTAAGTTTGATCCTGGATTCCAGGAAATTCAGAAAGAATTTCAACTTATATAGTTCAACATTCAGCGGGAGAATGTACATCTCAACCACATTGAGAATCACATTCCATGTCTTTTTTAGTCCGAATTATCAAGTTCAAGTGTGAAGGACCGATCTCTAGTGGAATTCCTCTAATGAATAGCAATTTGTTGGTCTTTAGTTGCTATATTTTTTGTTTAATTTTGTAGTTATATATGTCTTTTAGGTTCTTATGTTATAGTTATTTAGCTTGTAGAGGGTTTCAAGACATTAAGTCCTATAAGGCACTGTTATACAGACTAAAACTATATTGTTTTTGGATGGCTTATAATGATGTTCGGCGACAAATAGACCTCGTTTCCCAACGGGTAGGTTGACGCCACCAAACTCCTTGATTTTTGTTGTAACCTACTTTTGCTAAAAATGAATGAAAAGGTCTTGCTAAGATTACAAAAAAAAACAATAGCCCACAAAGCGTAGAATAGACAATGATGGGGTGTACTATTAAGTCACTTTGTGATTTGAAGGTCACCAGCTCAAAACCCCATGGGAAAAATCAAACCATGTTAAGGGTTGTTATGGCCCAAGTTGAGTGTGACCCCTCAGTGATTTTGACGGCTTAGATGTCCCAAGGTTGTGGTTTCTCAAGCCATAAGTCAAAACTACTGTAACCTGTAGAAAACTTAGATAACTTGATAAATAGAATAATAATAATAATCAAGTTAGAATTTAGTTGGGTTTAATGATTTTTTCATTTTGGGAACGTGAGATGTATCAGTAATGATTAACTCCTATCAACATTTACTAGTCATTTACTTTATGGTCATGCTAGTTATGACATCTAGTAATCACATGATTCTCATAAGTGAGGGAGATATTACAACAATATTTCTCGTCATCATATCACTGGTAGGGAATTTAACAACCATTCTTCCCAACCACCTAAAATGACCCCAATTGACATTCGTAGTAGTAGTCATATATGAAAAGTTGAGATTTATCTCAAAAGTAGCTATACCCTTTTTATTATTTTAATTAAATTGATTAATTAAAAAATATATA
Organism: Pinus tabuliformis; assembly: GCA_031772625.1. Classification (NCBI taxonomy): domain Eukaryota; kingdom Viridiplantae; phylum Streptophyta; class Pinopsida; order Pinales; family Pinaceae; genus Pinus; species Pinus tabuliformis. The sequence goes on along the minus strand of CM062816.1, from coordinate 733,966,090 downwards.
TATTATATGCGCATGATTTATGGTTTTTGGGAATGTGGTATTAGTAAGTCATGGTATTATCCCATAGTATCATAACAAAGCTTATTTACTGTTGGAGAAAATAATTCCAACCACATATTATTGTCTGTTAGGTGTGATAACTATCAATCTAAGTGTCATAGTTAGCTTGAGTTTAGTCTAGTTCAGTTGAGTTATAGTTGAGTTCTAACTTAGTCATTTATTGTTGATGTCTCCTATATAATTGTATTTAACAGATACTGAGTAATGAGAATACTGAGTTCGCTCCATTTATATTTTGAATTATTCTATTCTATCTTCTACCTCTTTCAGTCTTTAACATGGTGTAAGAGCGCAACCTGCATAAGACTTCTCGAGAATAGCAAAGATAATGTGAGTGAATGTGAGGAAGTCGTGAGAAGCCTTCGTTGTTTGAAGAATATAGCTACGGCCAAGTTAGTGAAGGCCAAGAATCCAAAACGAGATGGATTGTTTCCTTCATCTCTAAGAGAAGGCTGATTGTTTCTTTTTTTGTGAATCGTCGCCAGAGTAATGCACTGAAGAAATTTATCAAGTTCCATAACTAACGCACTCCCTTGCCTCAAAAAATCACATTACCTCATGGCAGTTACAACGATTTTGACCTAGATCAAGTTCTCCTCACTTAAGGAGTGTTAGCCAAGAAAAGTAGCACGCACAAAGCAGGAAATGCACTTTGGAGCACGAATTCAATCTCCTTAAAAGCCAAGACTTCGTTTGGTAAATCCACAAGGCAAGCAATTTGTTTTTAGACAAATTCTTTTTAAAGATCTCTTTTTCATAAAACATGTGTGGTTCAATATCTTTTTTAAAAAGAACTTCCACCTTCATAATCGAATATTATTTTAAAAGTGGTTATGTAACTTTTAAAAGAAGGTGCTTTTGTCCTTGCTTATATTACGGTGTTGATAGGTTGTACAAAAGAGGATATTTCATGTAAAATATAATTTTTAAAATGGCTTCAACGATATATTCAATGCATTTAAAAAAAAATCAAATGGGTTCATTAAATAAAAAAGCGGCGTTGGTCAAATAAGTTGTGGGAATTGTAATATTTACAAAAAAAGGGTTTGTAATAGTTTCTATGAAAGAAACATTGCCCTTGTAGAAAATTTTTAAACTCTTCTTTTTGTTGAAACTAATTTGGAGAGAGGCCACCAAAATGATGTTTTCATTTCGGAAAACCCTTATGTATGCAAGTCCATTTTCATGTTGAGCCGTAGTTAACCAATACTCAATAAATGGGAAAATCCAAGACGCTGACAAAGTCAAAGAAAAAACAACACTTGTTTCAGATGCATTTGAACGAGTTGGAAGCCAAAAGGTAAACCAGTTCTTTTGCATTGAAATGCATAAAGGAATTCGTATATGATAGCATTATTTCCCTCATTACAAATGCTAAGATAGCCAAGGAGGCTTGCGATACCCTTGAGAGGAGTTTTGGTGTAAGGGGGAGTATTCAAGTTGAGGATGAAGGTTGATCTATAGCAGCGGATCTACAATGAGATGAATATTTTAGTGAATCCCACTTTAAAGTGGATGACAAAGACAATTTTTGTAAAGAATATGCAGAAGCAGTAGAGAAAGAGCATGCAAATTCTCATGAATCCCATTGTTCTCAGCCACAAGTGGATGATGATAGTGAATAATATGCAGAAGTAATAGAGTAAGAGCACATAGATGCTTATGAATCCCATTGTGCACAACCACAAGTGGATGGTGATTTAGTGAATCCAACAATAATGTTTTTGATGACAGTGAAGTTTCCATTAGAGTAGCCAATGGTATAGTGAATCCAATAATTAATTTTTTTGATGCTAACTTTGATGAACAACAATTTTCCAAAGATGAGTGTTTGTGCATGATGCAACAGAAAAATATCATAGATATGATGTTATTTTGGGAGGGAAGCCCACTTGGGTCGAAAAACCAAGTGGAAGACAGTTTGTTATAGTAGCACAGGCTTTCGAAGGTAGAGAAGGAAGTGCAAGAGGAGAAATCTCACATTGTAGAGCAGAAACAACACAATTGACATGGTTCTACAAATTTTTTGAAACTTAACCTTTATTTTGAATGTTCAAATGTTAGCAACAACTAGGAAGAATCAATAAAATTTCAAGAAAAATTAAGGTTCCTTGAAGCATGGCTTACAACACCATTTTTCAATGAACTCTGCATGGAAGTTGCAACAATGAATGTTGAATACAACATGGACATAGTACAAAATGAAAATGTTAATGATTTTTTCACATCTTGGAGTCTTGAAGAGGTAAAATTTTATCATGAACTTATGTTGTAGAAACTTGATGATGAATAGCGCACTATATAAAATGACATGAGACAATAGTCCACATAAAAGCCTACTTTTGAACAATTAGAGGACATACATGGACAGACTTGAGCAATGGAAGAGCTACACCAGAAATTGAAATTTCAAACCTACAACAAAAAGAAAAAGTTAAAGCAATTTAGAGGCTACAGGATCTAGAAGAAAAGAAAAAGCAAAGGAAATCTAGTTATTGTCATTTTTTTTTAAATTGTGAACCTAATTGAGACTCAGACTAGCAGGCATCTTAATTTAAATTTTAAAAATATTTTATTACATGCAAATCTAAATATTAACTTATAGTAATCAAAATAATAATTTTTAAAATTTTTAAAATTGAATTTTAACCTGAATTTTGAAGTCTTATGATTATCTTTGTAGATAATGCATTGGGTTTTTGGTCAAACCCATATTATTTTGGGTCAATGAACCTCTAACATAGCATGTGCATTCGTGGCACACTAAACAATACCCTTAATTTGACTACATATTGGAAAATACCTCTAAAAGTCTCGTTATTTAACCTCCTACCAATACAAACCCGATAGACATTCCTAATTTAAAAAAAAAAAAAAAAAACCTACTTTAACAAAGTTACTGATTTTCAAAAGTGATTATTCAGAATACCTTTTTTTAGAATACACCTTTTTTTTGGAGCTTATTTTTGGCAGTTTAAATTTTCTTATGTATCTATTTTGAAAAGTGTTGCGTCAACCTCCTTTCTTTATGGCTTATTTTTTACACTTTAAATATTCTAATATATTAATTGTGAATATTTTTTATTAAATGTTCATTATTTTACCATTTTTCAAGATGTCTTATTCATCTTCTTGTTTTTCATCTTCAGATAGTTATTTTTTAAGGGTTTCTCAAACATATGTTTTTGGTTTTTCTTTGCAATATTTTTATATAATGAAATTTTTAATTTCTTTTTCAAAGTCTGAAAAAATAATAACATTAATATTTTGAGGTTAGAATTTATTATATATTTATATATTGTTAATTAATAATTCAATAGACATAAAATAATTGTCACTAAAAAGTAGCAATTTTAATCACTTCCAAAAATAATAAACATTTTGCATATAGATATAATTAAAAAAATGTTATTTTAAACACTTTGAAAAAAAATACACAATTTTCATGTGGATATAATTTAAAAAATATGTATTTGAGGACCTTTTCGCTAAAAATGACACGTTAAACAACAAAAAAATTAAGAGAAATTTGAATAAAAAAGTTTAAAAGATAATAAATTTTATAATTTTTTTTATGAATTTTATATACAAAGATGATGACATTTTAAGTATTTTTCCGTAAAAAATCATTCAAATAAGATTTAAAGTAAAACTCACCTGAAAAAAATGTTACAAAAATAGAACATAGAATGTAAAAAATATTATATATATATATATATATATATATATATATATATAAAACTAAAAATTTAAAAAAAGAATATTAAATAGAAAGAAAAAACTTTAAATAATTAAAAACTACCTAAAAATGATAATAATTAAAAATAAACATTTTTAAAAATATATAAAAAAGAGTAATTTAAAAAAATATATATTATAAATTAAATTTTCAAAAAAAATATTAAAAAAGTAAAAATCTGGGGCGTCGTCTTTCCCGCCCAAGTGGCCATGAGTTCTAGCCCTTGGTAGGCATGTAGCTTCCCGCAACTCCTAGACCACCCTGGACCGGACCCCGCAGCCCCCTGGGTGGGGAGTCAATCTCTAAGCCTGCCTAGGGCCAGACCCTACAACCTTTTGGGTGAGGAAATCAATCTCCCAGCTTGCTCAGGGCCAGACCCCGAGCCCTCGTAGGCGGGGAAGTCGATTATAGGAATTGACTTCCCCACCTAGGGGACTCTGAGGTCTAGCCCTAGGTGGGCTAGGAGCTGCGAGGTTTTCGAATTTTTTTTTTTTAATTTAATTTTTTTCCTTAAAGGTTTTTATTTTTTATTTTTTTTATATATATATATATATATATATATATATATATATATATATATATATAATATTTCTACGTTTCCTTTTTTTAATTTATTTTTTAGTTTATGTTGTTTTTTAGTTTTTTTTTTTGTTATTTTTACTTTAAATCTTATCTGAATCAATTTTTTTTTAAATAAATAAATGGTTTTGGACAAATGGATTGATAAACCTAAGGGATATGAACCCTTAGATTGATAAACCCAAGTATTTGACATTATAAACTCAAGGGATCAATTCTAAAACCCCAAGGTATTGTAAACACAAGGGAATAATATTAACACTAGCAAGTTGAACCCTTAGATTACTAAAACCAGTAGATTAATGTTATAAACCCAAGGGATTAATACTAAAAAACCGATGGATTATAAACCCAAGGGAGTAATATTAAACACAAGGGATTAATATTATAAACCCTAGGTATTAAACCCTAAGATAAATACTATAAACACTAAAATAACCATGGTTAATTTTCATAAAGACAATCTTTGTCACAATGTGACATTTGACCATGGTTGACCATGGTTGATTTTCATATTGAGAAAATCTTTGTTAGAATGCCACATTGGACCATGTTTGCTTATGGTTGACAATAATTATAAACCTAAGGGATTTATATGAAATCCTAGGATTAATATTATAAACTTTATGAATAATATTATACCATAGGAATATGAACCCTTAGATTGAAAAAACCTAGGGATTGATATTATTCACCCAAGGGATTAATTCAAAAACCCGAAGGTATTATAAACCCATGGAAATAATAATAAGCCTAAGGGATTAATATTATAAACACTAGGTATATAAACCCTAAGATAAATATTATAAACCCAAGGGAATAATAAACCCAAGGGATTAAAATTAAAAACCCGAAGGACTATAAACCCAAGGGATGAAAATCAACCATGGTCAATAACCATGGTCACATTTAGACAAAGATAATCTCTTGGTCCAACATCACATTGTGACAACCATAGTCATCTATGGTCAACCATGTTCCAACGTTCCATTGTGGTAAAATTTGTCTCGATATTAAAATCAACGATGGTCAATCATGGTCAACCATGGTCACATTATGACAATGGTTCTTTCTTTCTCCAACATCACATTGTGACAACATGGTCATCCATGGTCAACCATGGTACAACGTCACATTGTGACAAACATTGTCTCAATATGAAAATAAACTATAATCAACCATGGTCAATAATTGTCCAATGTCACATTGTAAGAAAGGTTGTCACAATATGAGAATCAAGCATGGTCAACCATAGTCTAACGTCACATTATGACAAATATTTTCTCAAAATGAAAATCAACCATCATCAGCCATGGTCAACCATGTTTTTTTTAGGGTTTATAATATTTATCCCTTAGGTTTAACATTATTCCCTTGGGTTTATAATCCCTTGGTTTTTTAGTTTTAATCCCTTGGGTTTATTTATTCACTTGGTCAACAACCATGGTCACATTGTAACAAAATTTGTCTCTTGGTCCAGCTTCACATTGTGACAATATGGCCATCCATGCTTAACCATGGTACAACATCACATTGTGACAAAGATTGTCTCAATATGAAAATCAACCATATTCAACCATTGTCCAACGTCGTATTGTCACAAAGGTTGTCTCAATATGCAAATCAATCATGGTCAACCATGCTCCAACTCCACATTGTTACAAAGATTTTGTCAATATGAAAATAAATCGTTGTCAACCATGGTAAATCATGTTTCTTTGAGAGTTTTAAACATTTATCCCTTGGGTTTAATATTATTCCCTTCGGTTTTTAGTATTCATCCATTGGGTTATTATTCCCTTGGGTTTATAGTATTTATCTTAGGGTTTATATACTTTGGATTTATAATATTAATCCCTTGGTTTATAATATCAATCCCTTGGGTTTATCAATCTAAGTGTTAATATTCCTATTGTATAATATTATTCATAAGGTTTATAATATTGATCCTAGTGTTTAATATAAATCCCTTTGGTTTATAATCATCGTCAACTATGCGCAACCATGGTCCAATGTCACATTGTGAGAGAGATTTTCTCAATATACAAATCAACAATGTTCAAATGTTGCATTGTGACAAATATTGTCTTAATATGAAAATCAACCACGGTAAAACATGGTCAACCATGTTTATTTTAGGGTTTATAGTATTTATCTTAGGGTTTATATACCCAAGGTTTAGAAGATTAATCCCCTCAGGTTATCCCTTGGGTCCATGGTCCAATGTCGCGTTGTGATAAACATTATCTCAATATGAAAATCAATCATAGTCAACACAACAAATTAATATTATAAACCCAAAGCAATAATAAGCCTAGGGGGTTAATACTAAAATCCCAAGGGAGTAATATTAAACCAAAGTGATTGATATTATAAACCCTAGGTATATAAACCCTAAGATAAATACTATAAACACTAAAATAAACATGGTTGACCATGTTTTATCATGGTTGGTCTTCATAGAGACAATCTTTGTCACAATGCAACATTTGACCATGGTTGATTTTTATATTGAGAAAATATTTGTCACAATGTGACATTGGACCATGATTGTGCATGGTTGACCATGATTATAAAGTCAATAGATTTATATTAAGCCTTAGGATTAATATCATAAACCCTATGAATAATATTATACCCTAGGAATATGAACCCTTAGATTGATAAACCCAAGGATTGATATTATAAACACATGGGCTTAATTTTAAATTCCCAAGGCATTATAAGCCCAAGGGAATAATATTAAACCCAAGGGATTAATATTATAATCCCAAACTATATAAACCCTAAGATAAATATTATAAACCAAAGGGATTAAAACTAAAATCCCAAGGGATTATAAACCTAAGTGGTGAAAATCAACCATGGTCACTTTGTGAAAAAGATTATTTCTTATTCCAACGTCACATTGTGACAAACCTTCTTTCTTAGTCCAATGTCAAATTGTGACAACATGGCCATCCATGGTCAACCATGGTACAACATCGCAGTGTGACAATGATTGTCTCAATATGAAAATCAGTTGTAGTCAATCATGGTCAAACATTTTCCAACATCACATTGTTAGAAAGGTTGTCTCAATATGAGAATCAATCATGGTCAACCATAGTCCAACGTTGCATTGTGACAAATATTTTGTCAATATGAAAATCAACAGTGGTCAACCATGGTCAACCATGTTTTTTTAGGGTTTGTAATATTTATCCATTTGGTTTACTATATTTCCTTTGGGTTCATAATCCCTTGGGTTTTTAATATTAACCCCTTAGGTTTATTATTCCCTTCGGTTTATAATATTAATCTCTTGGGTTTATTTATTCTCTTGGTTAACCATAGTCAACAACGATGTTGACATTGTGACAAAGGCTTTCTCGTGGTGCTATGTCACATTGTGACAACATGGTCATCTATGGTCAACCATGGTACAATGTTGCATTATGACAAAGATTGTCTCAATATGATAATCATGGTCAACCATGGTCGAACGTCACATTGTCACAAAGATTGTGTTGATATGAAAATCAACCATGGTTAACCATGTTCACTTTAGTGTTTATAATATTTATCGCAGGGTTTATATAGCTTGCATTTATAATATTAGTACCTTGGGTTTAATATTATTCCCTTGGGTTCATAACCTTTGGGGTTTTAGTGTTAATCCCTTGGGTTTATAAAATCAACGCCTTGGTTTTATTCTTCTCTTGTGTTTATAAATCAAACACATTTACTAAGCCTTTGGTGTATATCAACCATATTTACTAAAATAATTATTATTATTACTAAATATTTATTGTTATTAAAATTATTATTGTTAATTAATATTACTACTATTATCTTTTTTTTTTCTCGTTAAAACTAATCTATTATTTACAGGAACAAGAAAGACATTTACAATCACAGAGTCGTTTTACCAGAGGCCAACCTGTGGCACTTTGGATTGGGAGGAATCAAAAGGGCAGCCCTCGCAGGGGCTCCATGACTGAACAAAACATCCCACGCAGGGGCTTTAGACCTCAAAAATGCAACCATTTCAAACTGGACATCCCGCACAGGGGCTCTGGACCAAAAGTGTTCATCCCACGCAGGGGCAGCAAAAGACCTTCAGTAATTACCCACGCAGGGGCAACAAAAGACATAGCAAGAACAGGCGTTAAGACAACATGACAAGAACAGAAAGCCAAAACAAGACCTGAGTATCGCTGGAGGATGTGATGCTGAGCGGATGGACAGCTATTCGTCCGGCTCCTCCTCGACCACCTTGCACCAGCCATACTTTTCCATTTCCTCTGCAGAAGGGTAGGGATCCATGTTGACATTGTCCCCCTTGGATGTCGACACCTCCTGAGGCTGAGGAAGGTTGGAAACATGCTCTGCAGCATCCGCTGGCATCTCCTTGACGTTCTCTGAACTCTCGCCCGGGTGCTTCCCTTTGCTGCGTTGTCCATCGCCATCAACCTGAGATTCCTCAAGGAAAAGTACCGAAACGTGGGCATTGATACGGGGTCTGTCCAGAGAGCTACTAAAGGTAAAAATGGCAGAACCAAAGGCAGGCATAGGTGCTGGGTCAGAATCTGGGCTGCAGGAGTCCATGAATTGGCTTGTTTGGAGGGGGTTGGCCTCAGCAATACGATGGCATCGGCAATGACAACAGTGGGAATGGGGTTCTTCGACTGGGGGACGTGAGGACCCTCCCCGAGCAGAGCCTCGATAGCTGAGCAGGCGCTGTCGAGGCCTAACCATCTTTGCAGGAGCAACAGTGGTGAACGGACGGCACCCAACAGACTTGAGACTGCACCCAACCCGCCTTTCAGACTTGAAGCTGCACCCAACAGATAGGGGGATGGCAAGAGCTGTTTCCTGGAGAGCCAAAGACCAAGCAAGAGCCTGAACACCAAATACCAAATACTGAGCATGAACCAACGCATGGCGAGCCATCCCGCCACCTTTTTTAACCTCTTCATCGTCACCTCGAGCTTCGGTCGCCACAACTGCTCGCTGCAGTCGATCCAATAACCCGGACGGCGCATTGAATGGTTTCCCCTGTTCGCCCTGCCCTTTATTCCTTGGCGGCAATCCTCGCATTGATTGCCAGCTTTAAACCTCAGGCAGCACATGACTAGCATGTGGCTCCTCATCACTGCCTGTCGTGTCACCCGCATCCGGGGAATATTACTACTATTATCAATTATATTAAATAATTTATAATTTAATAATATTAATTAATATTGTAATAATAATAATATTAATTTTATTGTAATAATATTACTTTTATTAATATATATTTAGGATAGAAATAAAACGTTTAGAGTATTTTAATCATATTAAATAATTATTGTATATTAGATAATTTAAAATTAAATTATAATAAATTATATTTAATATTAAATATTATTTACTATAAATTAATATTTATTATTAATTATAATAATAAAAATAATATTAAAAAATATTATGATAATAAATTTTTTATACTATTTCTATTATTTTATATTTATTAAGAATAAATACAGATGAAATTTTTAACTTCATGTGAGTGTGCTTTTACCATACATAAATTTTAAGAGCATAAATGTAAATTTTAAAATCTATACTAAAAATGCAATCAAAAAATAATATCACAATAACATCAAACTCATCCATATGCATTTCCAAATTGTAGAGAGTAATTTGTGAAGACAAGTAAAGATCGATGGGTGGCATCTTTGGTATAAATATTCTGGCACAAATCATTTAGTATCACAACCTTATTATACACAAAGGTCCTATTAATAATTATTCATTCATATTCATTGAGGATTATAAATTAATAATATTTCATTTATGGTTTTTCATAATTAAAAATTAATAAAACTTGAAATTATTTATTTATATTTTTAATAATATTTAGACGAAAGAAGAGATGTATTTAGGCTTTCTCCATTGACCCTACATGGTTTTTATCAATTTTCTTAAAAACAATTTTATCAAAATCTGATTTTGGCAAACACGTATCAACAAATTGTTTATCATTTTTTTCCAAATTTAATTATTAATACTTTCGTCATGGAAATTTGGTCTTAATATAAGATAATATGTCCATCCCTTTCCTCGAACATTAACATTAAACTCCACTCTATCTAATTGCTAAAAAAGAAAAAGAACCGTTATATCAATCAACATGATCATTCCGAGAGAGTCGAGAAGAAGATCCCGGAACCGTGTAATAGTGTGCACCCGTAATGGGATTGACATAATAATAATGGGCAAAGTCAGATGCGTGCCTAATTACACACAATAATTAAAGAAAAAATTAAAAAGTTATTGGTAAAGTCATGCTCTCATCCTTATCGCAAAACAAGGCTCCCGGTATTATCTCATTGACATTCTCGCTGGATACCATATTGAGAAGCCGCTTTCGGTAAAGCTTAAATTCTCCAGCTGCTGAACCAGAGTTTGAACATTCTGCATGAATTCAATATTATATTTGGTTCACGCAATGCTACGCAAGTACTGAGACACGTGAAAATACAAACATTAAGACGCCCGTGATACTTTCTGTGAATTGCTAGTGGTACACTAGCACGCCCATGTTAAATAATATTCTTTCCCTAGACATTACACACACCAGCTTTTCATCACAAAATGACCATTAACATGGGATATGCTCATTCTTTTGCTTGGTAGCAATGTAACCATGTAGGCTGCGAAGTGAAAGGAAACATGCTCGCCTTTATTCTCTTGTGTGTTGGCATCTTGAGGCCAGGTCAAATGGCCCATTCACAACCCACCATGCGGATTTTGGTTATGTTAATTTATTCTATTGTGGGTCTCTTTTAGTTTTTTTGGGGCAAGTTGCTTCCAATTTGAGTCCATAACTTCCTCATCATAGTTAAACCTACATTTACTAACTTATCCAACCAATTTGTTTCCACTCCTTAGGATGTGCTAGGGAATTAGTGCATTGAATTTTGTTGAGTTTTTTACTATGTTTTCCAGGCTAGCTTGAAGTCTCAAGCTATTTGTGACTTTGGTAGGATTGAAGCCACTTTGGATTTTTTTGGTCATGGTGATGATGGTTTTGCAATCACCCTCTATTATAATTATTTTCATATTTTGTTGGTTGGATATTATTATCCCTTGCTCAATAGTGTATAGTTCTGCTACATTGTTGGTATCATTAGGGCTCCAACATATACATGAAGAATCTGGCCCAGTTCATTTCTAATGTTCCTCCATAACTGGCTAGCCCTATATTTCCTTTGGAAGCTCCATCAAAGTTTACTTTGATTAATCCATTTGGTAGGGGTTTCCATTTGTATGAGCTTCTTTTTCTACGAGGAGCATGTAGTTGGTTTAGCATTATTGATTTGTGAAACCCCATAAGATTCACTATCATTTCTTCTCCTCATTTGTTTTTCCGATCTTGAGTGGTCCATGGGGAGATTAAGATTGTTTCTTTAATTTCTTTGATGATTGAATACCAAATGTTGTTTAGCTCATCATATTTTTACTTAAATATTATTTTGTTGCACTCTTTCCATATCTCCCAAAGGATGAATCATAGGAGGAGTTGTCATGCTCTATTGATTATGTTATTTTTGGAGGGCATTAATCTCCATTCTTCAATTGTGGAGTGTACGTTGGTACTATTTCCCTCATTTTCCTAAAAATTATGGTTAATATGTCCCATGGTGCTAAGGTAAATTGAAAACCACTTAGAAGGTTCTCCATAGTTTTTGTATTTGAGAATCATAGATAACTGTGTGCTCGACATTGAAAACCTCCATTTTGAAAGTATATTCCATGTTAGGGTTTTGTTTCGCAAGAGAAGCGAAACAAAAATTGTTATTTTGGGCTAGAATTATGCTTTCCATAATTTTTTCCATTTATTTTCCTCATTTTGTTTCATTGCTCCTGTGAGAATATTGTAGGATTCTTTGAGATTGAAGTTACCTTTATGGTTGTGTGCCCATTTGAGAATATCATCCCCATTGTCGATTTTGATTTTCCTGAGAGCGAGTTCCTTTTCTAGGATTTGAGATGAGTCCATGGTGTTTTTGTTGGGCGACTGTATACTTTTTTTCCCGTTTTCCCCATTGAGTTTGGTATCATGATTTCTTCCAATATTGTTTTACTAGATTTTTTCCCATTTTGTTGTAGGTTTTTTTAATCTTTATCAAGTCTTCTCTCTACTCAATTTTTGGCCATTGCTACCAAGAGTCTTCCTAAAACAGCGATAGGTTTGCATCTCGAGTTTCTCAAAAGCTATGATTTTGTATGAGATGCTTATTTTTAAATTATTGGTTCCATAAGCATGAACCTTTTATTTTTACTTGCGGTCTTATTAGCTTATTTTGATTAACTTTTGGGATGTATTTTTTCTTCCATATTTTTCTACAAAATATCCTAGGCTTTTAATCCATCTCCACCATATTTTTCCTCCCATTACTTAGGCTTAAAATTTTTGATCCCTTAGTCCCAGGCCTCTTGTGTTTTTGGTTTAGATATATTTTTCCATGGAACTAGGGCCCAAATTTTCTTGTGCTTGTCTCCTCCCCATAATAAATATATTTAGATGGGTCATATCTTATGTAGAACAAATTTAGGAGCAAAAAGAACAAAGATGTGATACAAGGGAATGGCCCGAAGAATGAATTTGAGAAGCATAAGCACGATGGCTAGATTTAAGACTTTGAAGGTCCAACATGAAAGCTTATGCTCAATTTTTTACAAAAGCTCGTCCAAAACTTTGATTCTGATGGAATTTATTACCAAAGGCACACTAAGGTATTTCGGCAAAAGGGAGTTGCATTGAATTAAAAGAGTTTTGGAGATGTTAGTTTGAATGGTTAAAATATTGTTGAAGAAGAAGACCATATGTTTTGTGATATTGATGTCCATTATGCAGGCACTTGCAAAGTCAGAGAGGAGAGTCCAAAAAGTTAGTGCTTCTTTGATGGTGAGTTGACCCCTAAGAAGTATCTCATCAATAGACTATTGGTGAGTGGATGGAGAATTAGTTGGTCCATTAGTGAGGCCTTTGAGGAAGCTAGCAGAGGTATTATGATTGAGATATCTTCCTATAACTTCCACCACGAGGAGTAAAATATAGGAGGAGAGGGGGTCACCTTGTTTGATATGACGAGAGGGAAAGAAGGTGCGGGAGGGTGATCCATTGATAAGAATAGAGAAAAAAACTTTATATATCAGTAACATAACCAGACAAATGCAGGGATCAAGAGAGCTATAATCTTTCAACATGAGGGATATAAATTGCCAGCTAAGCTTGTGAAAATCTATAGACATGTTTATTTTTATAATCATGGTTGGGTTATTAAAGGAAGAGAGGGAATGGATATGTTCAACGAAAATGATGATACTATCAAGAATCTATCTTCCCTCTACATAACTTGATTTTTCTTGAGATATTATGTAGCGTAGTAGAGGCTTAAGTCTATTTGCAATGATCTTTGAGATTATCTTGTAAATGACATTGCAAAGAGTGATGGGCTTGAAGTCGGCGGGGGTTTGAGCTTGAGAATTTTTACGTACGAGGGTTATGAAGCTGACATATAGAGCTTTGAGTAGGGCTGATGATTTCCTTGAGTCTTCTATTGTTTTCACCACATCCATCCCTATATTATTACAACATTCTTGAAAAAAATTAGTGAAGCCATTAGGTCCAAGGGATTTGTTCATGGGTATTTTCGTCACTATTTATTTTACCACTTTAGGATTCATTTCTCTCATAAGCATATCATTTTGTTCTTGACTTATTATATTCGGTATGTGTGTGATGTTTTTATAATTTCATGACCTTTGCCTCTTATAGGTTTTGTTGATAGATCTTGTAAATATTGATTGACTTCCAAGGCTATATCTTCATGGTTTTTCACTTTTTGATTTGACATGGATTTCTAAGGCTGAGATTTCTATTTCACTATTTTTGTTGTTTCATGGACCTGTGGAAGAACTTGGTGTTCTTCTCTCCCTCCTTTAACCAATGAACTCTGGACTTTTACTTCTATAGTATTTAGTCTTTCTTTGGCAATTCCTCAAGATACATTTGGATGATTTCTTCTCTCTTTTCTAATTCTTCATTTTGTCCTTCTATGATTTCATGTTGTGTTTCTTCAATTTCTCTTTCCAGCCTTCGTTTTTCTTCTTGTCTATTTCCAAATTCCAGCACATTCCATTCTTTGAGATTTTGTTTTATGAATTTTAGATTTTGTTGGTATCCATACATACAGTTTCCCTTTATGTTATTTGCTTCGCTCCATTATTTTTCGATATTGTTTTTTAATGGAGGATGTCTCATCCAGAATGCTTCAAAGCTAAAAGGCTTGTTTTTTGGCATCCCAATCTCGTATATAAGTAATTGTATGTGCCAATGATTAGGCCCATGTGAGGATAGGATTATGGCTTGAAAGCTTAAGCCTGATAGGAGGAGGATTTATGAGATTAAGTATATTTCAAGTTGGGATGCAACATGTGATGGTCCTTCACTTCTGTTATTCCAGGTAAAGATACCATTGTTGGTTTCAAGATCCACAAGTTTTGAAGTTTGAAATAACGCAACAAAGAGTTGAGATTCCTCATCCAACTTTCTAATTGCCCCTTTTTCTTATTGGAGAGATTGATAAGGTTAAAATATTCTCCTCTTATCCAGTATTTGTCTTTAGTAGCCTATGCTAGGCTTTGCCATATGTATGTGAAAGGATTTTTTTCCTTGGTCTGCATTGGCATAGACATTGGTTATGTATCCCATCTTTATAAATCCTAGAAGTTGAAACCTAGAAGTTATGGTTTTCTGGGTAACAAGAAAGTATTGGAGAGTTACGTTGTCACAGTTTTGGAGGATAATTACGCCTCTAGAGGAACCACTAGTGTCATTGGCGATGGCTTAATAACTTTTCCAAATGCATTTGGAAATCCTTAGAAGTATTTCAATGGAACATTTAGTTTCCTAACACATGAAAATATCAGGGTTCCTTTCTTATGTTTTCCTTTAGAAATCTTTGTTTGGACTTTCCATTGAGACCCATAATTTTCCATGATATTATTTTCATTGGTGGGGAGATGTAGGATACCAGAACACCTCTATCATTAGGAAAGCCCTACTTACATTGACAAGGTATTCTCCCATTTCCTTTATTAATTGCTTATTGTTCTTTCTACCTCTATTTTTTCCTATTTTTCCCCTTTCAAATGTTTTTTATTAATGTTATTTTTAGCTCATAAATAAATATTTGCAGGTTTAGAGTTGTTACTTGGAGTTTTATTGCTTTCACTCATTTTATTTTTAAGATAAGATTTAGTAATTACTTGCGCTTGTTCTTCTGGTATGGTGACTCGGTCCCTTGCATCCATTCCTATGCTATTCTCTATATATCCATGTTTCTGAGCTCTGCATCTTCATCTTTTGGCTCCTCTTGCTCCTCCTCTTCCATTATTATATCCTTTATGTGACCTTTTTCCTTTAATTGTGTCTCTTGTTTTTATTTGAGTTCAAGTACATTTTCTAAGGTTTATGGATTATTGATTGAAAATAATGTTTAACTGTAATTATAGATGGATTGCATTGTCACATTATTTTTTTGAAATTTAGAATAATAATAAATTTTGAGTAATTGTATAACACATTAAAAGTAATCAAAATCAGTGTAAGGAGGATAACTCAATTTGAGTTAAGTAGTTAGAATTATATTGGTATGATTAATAGCGATTTTTGCACTTGTATAAATGTAAATCCTATATATGAATATACTAAGTGTTTAATGAAGATATGAGAACAATAAGAATAAAGAATCTCAAGCATTAAGATCTTTGATGATTTGGTTCAATGTTTGTATTGATTATTGTGCTTTTATAAGTGTATTTGTCTTTTTGTGATTTCTACGTTTTGGTATCAGTTATATTAGTGGGAAACACTTAATTGTTTTTGAATCTTGTATATATTCAAACTATTAGCACAAGTGCTAGGGAGTTTAAACAATACCTAACAATAACAATATTAACATTTCTTAGCCTTAAATACTAATCTTTAAAGGTAAGAATTATTGTTTTTGACCACTAAAATGGAAAAATTGTTTCTTTCACAATATTTGTGGGATTTGGTGGAAAATGGTTATATAGAACTAGTGGATGCTCAAGCTCTTTCTAGTCGGATTCAATCCAAAAGGGAAGTGAAAATCGAATATATATATATATATATATATATATATATATATATATATATATATATATATATATATATATATATATATATATATATATATATATATATATATATCTATATATATATATATATATATATATATATATATATATATATATATATATATATATCCAACAAGTAGTACACAATTTGTTTTTCCAAGACTTGTTGCAACAAAAAAATCAAAGGAGTCATGGGAGTGATGATATATGTTGCATCAAGCTTATCAAGGAACAAAGTACATAAAAGTTGTTAAATTTCAATATGTGTTGAGAGAATTCAAAACTCCTTGTATGTGAAATTATGAATCCGTACAATATTTTTTCACTAGAGTTATGGTAATAGTAAATTAAATTATATGTTATGGAGAAGATTTAAGAGATCTAAAAATTGTTGAAAATATTTAAGGAAGTCCTTGTGAAAAATTTGATGCTTTTGTTGTTGTTATTAAAGAGACTAAAGATTTAATTCAAATATTTGTGAATGAGCTTATGAGAACTCATGAACAAAGGATGAATAGATCTGCTGGAAATATTCTCATAAATCATTTTAAGGAAAAGAAAATATTTTAGGAGATAAGGAAGTTAAGAATTTATCCCATCAGGAAAATATGATCACTAGCTAAAGAGGAAAAGGACAAGCATATGGAGATGTTATAAAGGAGGAAAGTTTCCCACAAATAAAAAGGAAGAGGTAATCATAGTAATTATGGAGATAGAAGATTTGGAAAATCCTAAGGTCAATTTTTTTATTGTAAATTATTTATCCATCATAAATGTAATTGTTAGGAAAAAAAAAACAAGCCAACATTTTTGAAGAAAAAGAAGATGTGGTGAGTTTATTTCTAGTTTTTTATTCAACTAATAAGGTTTCTAATGAGGTTTGAATTTGGGGTATTTGTTACTTTGTGAATATAAATTAATATACTAAATAAAAAATTTCTTCGGAGATGTTTAACTAGTGCAAGTTGAAGGTAAAGGAACAATTGCAGTAAAGACAAAGCAAGGGAAAATAAAGCATTAATAATGGTTTATAGGTTCCTTGTTTAACAGATAATTATTGAATGTGGGATATCTCATTTGAAAGGGATATGTTGTTATTTTTAAGAACAATGAATGCATAATCTATGATAAATAAAATCATATTCAAAATATAGCCAACATTAATATGCTACAAGTTTCAATTTTTGGTTTAAATATTTCCCCTCAATCAAATAGAACATTAAAAGTTGGCTATGGGATAATTCTTGGGCAGTAGTTACCTAGTGTTGTAACTATGAAAAACCACCAAAAAAGGAGGATTGATGAGTACAAGATAGGGAAACTTACTATTGATGAGTACACTAACATATTTTTGGAGTTGTTGAAGTATTTTCCATATATCAGAGATGAGAAGGTGAATATACAAAGGTACCTTAGTGGGCTACTAGAAGCTTACCAAGATATAGTTCAATTTGATGAGCCAATAACCATAAAGGACATTATCTGAAAGGGAAAAATATTTCTATTAATAGTCTAAGCAGAAGGCTCAGTTCCAAACATACTAGAAAAAGAAAGATAAGACTAGCTTCAAGGGAAAAGATCCAAAATCCTTAGGATATAAGAAAAGAGGCAGGAATGTGAAGTTCACCACTCTCGGCAAGGGTGAACTTTGAAAAAGAATCCCTACTTATAGTAGATACCATCCCATTAAAACAATAAGATAAGAGGTCAAGGGGTTCAAGAAAAGACCTTTGTACTGTTGGACATGTGGAGAGAACCACCTGTAAAGAGACTATCCTCAAAAACAACAGAATGACACAAGGTTGTATGGTGTGAAATAGGAAATAATGGTCAACAATGTGGCTCAAAGTGTGCCACAAAGTTATGATGCATTGGAAAATAGGTAGGAGGAGCATAAAACTTGAATAATCGATATGAATGGTATAGTTGTTAACCAACCTATTTTGATTTTAATTAACCTAGCTTCTAATTTCAGCTATAGTAGACCAAAGGTCACAAAGAAATGTTCCCTGCAAATGAAAACTCATGAGAAGTCATGGTTGGTCTGCTTGTCATGGGAACTAACAAATGTGTGATATACTCAGTGAAATCATGCCCGGTGATGATAAGAGGCATGTCCACTTCAGTCACCCTCAACCTTTTTTTGTTGTGTTCATATGATGTCCTAATCAACATGAATTCGCTAGAAGCCAATAATATCAAAATTGATTGCTACAATACGTCACTAGAGTTCCTCAACTATGCGGTTGATGAATTGACATTGTAGGAATAAGGAAGCTTGTCAATGGTAGGAAAATATCGTCAATGCAAGTGAAAAAATGCAACAATAACTGGTGCACATTTTATGTAGTTCAAGAAACTAACGAATTGGAAAATAGCTATGAAATAATGTAAGAGAACTCAGTGTTAACGAAATTTAGTAATGCATTTTCAAAGGAGATACTAGGATTACTACATAGGATAGATATCGATTTTTCCATTGAGTTTCTTCCATGATTAGCGTTGGTGTAAAAAGCCCCATATTGCATGAGTACACTATAGGTAGTGGAGCTAAAGATATAGATGAATGAAATTCTAGACAAAGGGTATATCAGACCTAGCGTGTTACTTTAGGGAGCCCCAATGCTATTTGTGAAGAAGAATGACTCATTAAAATTGTGCATTAATTACTGACAATTTAATAAAGTCATGGTGATGGACACATACTCACTGCCTAGAATTGATGAATTTTTTTATTAGATGAGAGGGGTTGTGATACTCTCAAAATATATTTGAGGTTTGGTTACGATTAGGTTCAGATTAAGGATGAAGAGATCCACAAGACAACCTTTGGGACCAGATACAGAGACTGTGAGTTTCTGGTGGTGCCATTTTAGCTCACACATTCCCTTACTACATTTATGTGTCTGATCAACAATGTCCTAATCCCATATTTGAACAAGTTTGTATTGGTCTTCATGGATGTCATCTTAGTCTAAACAAAGACGATAGAAGAGCATGATGAGAATTTTAAAGCGGTAATTAAATTACCGATAGAGCACAATATCTATGCCAAGCTTAGCAAATGTGATTTCTACGAATCACAAGCTCAATATTTGGGACATTGTTTCCAGGGAAGGAATAGTAGTGGATCCCAATAAAATCAATGCCATGATGGAGTGGACCACTCCTTGAAATGTTACAAAAGTTATATTTGTCATGGGATTTGCTGGATATTATCGGTGGTTCACTCGAGACTTCTAAAATATTGGGCACCCAATCACAACTTTATAAATAAGGGGATAAAATTCTAATGAACATCAAGATGTTTTTATAGCTTTAAGAAACTCAAGTGTTTGCTCACACATGCACCTATCCTGAAAATAGATGATCTTAAGAAATATTTCTTAGTTTACATAGATGCCTACAAGGAAGGACTAGGTGGGTAGGAAGGACTAGGTGGGTTCCTAATGCGAGAGGGACATGTAATTTTTTATGAATCAAGAAATCTAAATGAACATGGGAAGAACTATGTTACTCATGACTTGGAGCTTGGAGCAATAGTTCACACATTGAATATGTGGAGGAACTACTTACGTGGGCAGAAGTTTGTGTTAATGTCAAACCATGGAGAGTTGAGATACTTATTTGAATAACCCATGTTAAATAAAATGCAAGCCTAATGGCTGGCATTGATTAACAAGTTTGACTTTGAGATAAGCACATTGAAGGCAAGGAGAATAAGGTGGAAAATGCACTTATTAGAAGTTGCCAAGTGGCTCACTCGGAATCCATAAGAACTTGTGAAGATTGACATCAAATAAAGGATTAATGAGGAATTACATAATGATGATAATTGGCATCATGTGAAGGAATTCTTGAAATAGGATCCATAAGGATCATTGAGCACAACTCATACACACACTGATGATGGTATGTTGAAGTTCAAGGATAAATGGTATGTGCCTTGTATACGTGACTTGAAGAAGCTCATAATGGATGAGTTTCATAAAAGACCTTATTCATGTCATCCTTATTATCAAAACATGATAAAATCCCCGAAGAAAAATGTATTATTAGTTAGGCATAAAGAAAGAAATTATTTTTTACATTTCTAGGTTCCTAGAATGTAAACAAGTTAAAGTTAAATGCAAGCGCCTAACGAGATTACTACAACTAAGCCAAATTCATTAGTAGAAGTGGGAAGTCATATCTATGGACTTCATCACAAGATTTCAAAAAACATTCAGGTGTCATGATGTTATAATGGTGATAATGGAAGAATTGTGTAAGGTGGCTCACTTTATAGCTATCAAGTCCACCCACTAGGAAATTGTAATAAATCAGACCTTCATGAAGGAGATATTTAGATTACATGGCATACTAAAGGAGATTATTTTGGGTAGAG
The DNA here is from genome assembly GCA_031772625.1 of Pinus tabuliformis. Lineage (NCBI taxonomy): Eukaryota > Viridiplantae > Streptophyta > Pinopsida > Pinales > Pinaceae > Pinus > Pinus tabuliformis. Next base: position 733,945,127 of record CM062816.1, on the reverse strand, counting down.
ATCCCAAGTTCACTTAAATTTTTTAGAAGGAATTTTTTTTCTAGCTTTGGAACCCAGTTAGCCTTTACTACAACATATCATCATCAAATTGATGAAAAAAGTAAAAGAGCGAATAAAGATTTACAGGACATGCTCAGGATGTATGTAATGCATCAAAAAAAGAGGTGGGAAGAGTTCCTACCCTTAGTTTAACTTTCCTAGAACAACATGTATCAAGAGTCATTGAGGATGAGCCCTCTCAAGGATTTATATGGCAAAGAATGTAACAATATCATTAGTCATTAGTTGTGATGATCCAATGAACAAGGTGGTTCTTGGACCTGATATGCTGAAGGAAATGGAGCAGGAGGTAATTAATATTTGGTAGATATTAAAGACAACCTATGATAGGGAAAATATTAATGCAGATCAACAGAGAATGCACAAGGAATTCCAAGTGGGATATAACGTATATCTCAACATAATGCCAAGGAAGAGTTCACTAGGAGTGGGGTCTTGTGCTATGTTGGCACCCATATTTTTTCGACCATTTCAAATTTTGGAAAGAGCGAGGCCAATGGTATATATATTGGCCTTACTACCCAAAGTGAAAGCACATGATGTTTTTCACATTTCTTTACTTAGGACATATGTATGTGACACTAATCATATCTTGGATTGGTCTGTGATACAAGTGGAATTAGAGGTATATTTCCAACTAGAACCTTTTTTCATCTTGGACTGGAAGCAGATCACACTATGGAATCAAGTAATAAAGTAGGTCAAGATGAAATGAAAGCACTTTGGACTAGATGAAGCCACCTGGGAAATGGAAAATTAAATGAGGGTACTTTACTGATTATTGTTCATTTCATAAATGACTGTAAGAGTTGTAAATATAAATATCACAATTTGTGATTTTATGTTTCTATTTTTAGAACACTGAGGACAGTGCTCCCTTAAGGGGATTGGGGTCTATAACAACCTTTTTGTTGCACCCAGTATATGCAAATATCATGGTGTAAAATTGTTTTTACATAAGTTTGTATAAAAGATTGAATTCATGGCAGAAGTACAAGGAGGGACACAAACTCCTAGTTTTGTGGAGAGGGGATTACTTGTGGTGTGCTAAGAACATGCTAGAACCACTACATTAAATCCCTTACTTAACAAAATGACCACAATTTCTTGTGTTGATATACATTGAAGTCCTTGATTAGGAAGCATGGGGGGGAGGAAAACTTCATCCCTATCCCCTTTCTTGTGGATTAATTGAAGAATGATGTGTTGGGAAGGAAAAGAAAGTTCAACACAAAAGGGAGACATAAAACAACATAGGAAAATAGGGAACAAAAAAAATAGCATGTGATAGATAGAAAATAATATAAGGAGAGAAAGATAGCATAGAAACATTAGTTATGGAACACACAATAGATAAAGAAACAAGGAAAAATAACCAAGAAATATAGAGGCAATAGAACACATACAACGACAACTAACAGGGAGAAAATTTTGTGGAGAGGGTGATTGGCAGTAGAGAAATGAGGAGAAATACTTAGAAGAAAAAAATTGTTGAAAGAATAGTGAAAATGGACTGACTTAAACTAAATTGTCCCTAAGCTATTTTTTTGATAATTTGGGTGCCATCGCATGTGTTATGGTAACAATGCTCTGATTGTGTGCCTAAGCCTGATTGGAAGGGGGGAGGCTTAATGGAGAAATGAATCACTTAATGCTTTTTTAATAAGCTTAGAAACAACTTGGGTGCTTGTTTTATTGTATATAAACCATTTGATATGGTAAGTTGAGAAACTATGACGCTTGCTGGAAGAGTTGATAAACCACCTATAAAATGGCCTTGAAAACACAACTAAGAAACCATATAGATACTGGATTTCGTCTCCTGGAACTAAGAAATACCCCAACTAGGCTTTAGGTGAATCCCTGTGAGTATTCTCATAGAGAAAGAGATTCATTGGGGTGCTTACTGTTAGAGAGGAATTGATAAACCACCTAGATAGTGGACTACTTCTCCTGAATGTTTGAACAATCCTTGGTGTGAATTTCCCTTTAGAAAATTTCCCCTCAAACTTTGGATTCAAATCAGGGGTGGTTAGCTGCAAGAGAGATTGTAGTGTAGCTGGATTGTGGTTGGTTGGAGAGTTGAAGTCCCTCCTTCAGTTGCCATCCTTTTCAATCTACACAAATAAGTTTAAATTTATGCATATTTCGATCTCAAGCTATGACAACCTTGTTTCGTTATTGAATTTTACTATGATCATGTATGTTCAAGTGTTGATTTGAAAGTCATTATTGCACTTACTATTGATTACGTTGGATATTATGTTTTCAATGATTAGTATAACCATGGAGTTGTTATACTACTTGTGTGTTATCCATTAATTGTATTCTTGTAGCCAAGTGCCTACATGGTTGTAATGGCATGTTCACATCTTGTGAAAATGATTGAAAACTATAAATATATGCAATATTTCCTTGTTGTTGTTGCTTGGATGATAAATTTTGAAAAATGAATGACAAAGTCTGTAATATCTGAGTTACAATATTGTTTCACCTACTCGAGACCATTGTTTAGGATATGACCATCTCTTTTAGAAGATTTTGTTTTTTGGGCAGTTGCCCCTATCTTAAGAAATTTGTGCATTTTCCTTGTTTCCTTCTCTTTATCACTCTTGCATACAAATCTGGTTATTTGGGTTATCCAAGGGTGGTTAGCACCAACACCCTCATGAAAAAGTTGGATGCTCACAGGCCAGTTACCCCCATGTATCTACGTTGTAGCATCTGTTTATCAAGTGGGCCAGGAGGTTAGCGAAGGGCCATATAGTCTAGGGGCCTAGATGTCATTTAGGGCCAAACACACTATCTTAGGAGTCATTTCATTTGGGACTCTGGCTCTACAGGTGGGAAGAGCCATTAAAACAATAAAAAGGGCTAGAGGCCCATGAGATGGATCAACCCTTAACAATGTTTAGATCCGAAGATTTGGTATTTGGGGGTAGTAGGAAAAGGTATAGCGTTAACATCTCAGTGGGTTGTATTTTTTTCTAAATTAATTTATAATGGTGAAATCTTGCAAAACACAAAGGGAAGGGCATGGTGTTCCCTATAACTAATTTGAAATGAAAATTCCATGTGGGACCATGTGGAGGCTATGTGGCATCATATTGATGATGTGACACACTTTTGTGATGACATGGTTGTGCCACATGGACATGACCAAGATGTTCGTGATGTGGAAATGTCATGTGAACATGCCTTATGAGCCAGTGATGTAGCAGTGCCATGTGGACATGCTTTGGATGATTGGTGAAGTGGAAATGCCCCATGGACCTAACATAGATATGGGTGATGTGGCAGTGGCATGATGGATGTGACATGAATCTAAGGATTTGCGGAATTTGGTGGTGGTGCCAGTGGACATAATTTTGGAATATTGGATTGCCAAATTTATCTTTGAGATGGAGTGAATATAAGAATCCAAGATCTGAGGGTGGTAATATCTTCACCCTTTGTGGAGGCCTGGATAGGCGTTGCATTGAATTGGCCCTCAAACAAGCATGGATTCGAAGATCTGGAGGTATTTCAGTGTAAAAGGGAGTAAGTAAATTGTAATGCTATATTAGCCACAAACGAGATATAATATGGAATGGTTGAAAAATAAAAAGGGGCGAGACGTGATGGGCATGTGCCCACGGTCCATGTGGATGAAACATGGACTCTTCATGTTAATTTGACTGTATATAATTCGCTAAACTTCACAATGGCATAACTTTCAACTCTAGAGTCAAATTGAGGTAAAATTTATATCGTCGAAAAACTCTCGACAACTTGAACACAATGGAGGCATTTGTTTTGAGTTTTTAATACTACAAAAGGAGGATTTTGTAGCTGCGACTTTGTAACAGACCTTGGAGGTTGAGTTATAGTAAACATGTAACACCTCCTAAAGGCCAAGGCAGTACAAGGAGGGTGAAGGGGGAAGATAATGTTATAAGGACATCGATAAAATTGCAATTAGTACAAGGTTTGGGCACTATGAGTTTGTGTTGGTGTCATTTCATCTTACTAATTCACTAGCAATGTTTATGTGCCTAATGATCAATATTCCATATAAATAGATGGATATATTTGTTTCAGACTTCATTGATGATACCTTGATGCCTCGTGATATACTTCGAAGGATTTACTTGTAGTATTTTGGGTGCAATTGGCTTTTATCACTACCTAGTATCCTCGAACAAATGGAAAAATTGGGAGAGTAAAGAAGGTATTGCATGATATGCTAAGAATGTATGTTATGAATCATGTTATGAAGTGGGAATATTACTCAACCTTGGTAGAGTTTATCTATATTAATGGCTATTAGGAGTCACTAAAATAAGTCCCTTTGAGGCCCTATATGGTATGACATGTAACACTTCAATTAGTTTGGATAATATAGTGGATCATATTGTACTTGGAGCATAATTATTGTGAGAATTAGAATAGAAAGTGGAAAGAATTAAGCAAAACCTGAAGCCAACATAGGATTGATATAAGAGATGTGCTAATAGAAATAAAACTTATAGGGTGTTCAAAGTAAGAGATAATGTGTATATCGGGATTATGCCCAAGAGAAGTTCTTTAAGAATGGAAAGTTGTGCCAAGTCAATGCTTTTCTATTGTGGACCATCTGATATCTTAGAGAGTGGGATTAATGTCTTACATTCTTTCCTTACCTCCCATTGTCAAAGCACATTATTTTTTCCATCTGTCTTTTCTTAAGAAATATGTGCATGGTGCTAACCATATTGATTGAGTTATGATTTAGATAGAACTCGAAGGAGAATTCTAGCAAGAGAATCAATTCATACTAGATAGGAAGGAAATTCTTCTCCAAAATTGAGTCTTTACAAAAGGTCAAGGTGTAGTGGAAACACTTTGGAGTAGCTGACAAAACATGGGAACTAAAGGATCCCATGAGGATGGAATAACCATTTTTGTTTATTGTATAACCCCTCAATTATGAATAATAGAACATTGAGGACTGTGTTCCTTTAAGGAGAATGGGATTGTAACACCCCATTTTTGAACCCCAAATATGAATATAATTATGGTATGTACTGCTAAGAAATTTTAGCATGCAAATTTTATTAATAATTTTAATGATGTAATTATGTTCTATTATGTTAACAAAAAATTACTAATAACTTATTGAATGGGTGATGTGCCTACATTGATTATGATACCATAAGTGAGAACCAATGAGGGAAATGGGAGACAAGTTTTCATATTGAAATTCCCCTTGACTAAAATTTTATTTATTGAGCTAAAATTAAAATTCCAAATTTTCCCATTTCCCAAAAAGTGAGTTAATGAATAAATTGGTAGTTGAACTACTAACTTCCCATCATTATGGGGAGGAGTGGGGAATTGTATTGAAACTGTCACTTAGAGAAATGGGCATAGACATCCAAAAACTTCTAATTCAAACCACAAAATTGTGACTCAAACCCTCATGCCAAGAAATAAAATATCCAATCAATTCACATACATAGAGTGTAGGATAAACATGAATGGGCCTAAGGGTTATTTATGAGAGAAAAACATGTCAAGAGATGTTTTGGTTGATTGTAGAATAGTAGGGGACTATTAGATTCATTTTTTCCTAGATGAAATCAAGTAGAAAGGTCCTAAACTAGAGCTGTGAAAGAGAGCCATGTTTCCAGGGTATTTGTTTGGCAAGCATGAAGGCACTTAGAGGGGAGGTCATTGAGGGATTATTGTGTTATAAAACAAATTACCCTATGCCATGCAAACCAGCTACTAAATCACCTATGACTTTTTGCAAGCTCTTGTTTCACCAGATTGGACAAATTTTTTTCTTGATTTCTTGAATCGAATTAGATTGACCTTCATTTGTGCACCATGTATTGTTGAGTACAAGTTCTTATGGTTTGGGTATTAGTTGGCTAGTAGTAAGAGATTGAACTATATAATTGAACATATGATTGGGTGAAAAAATGCTCACCCTTCACCATTTGTGTGCAATTGCAAATTAATCTAGATAAGTTTTTATACTAGATTTTCTATTGTTTGTCATGAAATGGATACTAATGAACATGTAAATCTTTGCTTCGAATTGAGATGTAAAACTAAATCCACCTTTCCATGGCTAAATGCTTTAAATTAGAATGTGAAATATTTGAGCCAAGAGGCTCATTCTATAGCCCAGTATGATGTGTAACAATGTTCTTCCATCATCAAAATTGATATTTTTCTCATGTCGGCCAAAATAAATATTTTTTTAAATCTAAAAAAAACTATACAAAACATTTAAATAATGTCTATTCATAAAAACATTTGCAAGTGAATAAATTAGATCCCTTTCACCCGTATTTAAAATGAATCTATGCTCGTTTAAAGTGTTTTCATTTAGGACCTTAAATTCCATCTCGTCTATAAATAAGAAGGAGGATTAGGTTGTATAAGTATGCATTCCATGCTTACATTCTTAAGTAAAAGCTTATGGATTTGTCAAATTATTTTACTACTAAAGGATTTATGAATTTTGATTATTAAGTTATCTCATCACAATATTTTAGGTTTGAAGAGATTTTAACTCAAAAAAATATTCGTAAAATTAATTTGTTGGAGGAGTTTGATATTGTTTCCTTAAATTTGTGGAAATTTTGATTTTATAAGAAAACCTCGTGTAAATTTAAATTTTCTATGTTTTTAGATTAAAGAAAATATTTTATTTAAGTCTTTAACTTAAAAATAATATTAAAATAAGAATGGAAATTCTAGAGTTCTAAATTATCACTTTCTTAGAATTTAAAAAATTTACCCGTATAAAAATCCAGCATAAAAGTTTACACAAAATCCAACATAAAAATTTACACAAAGACAAAAACTTTATGATGATGATGATAATGATGATGATGATGGTTAATGTCCACTGAGACCAAACTTTGGTCTATTAGATCTAAAGAAGCAAATTATTTTGTTTGATTTAAGACTTTGTTCCTATACTCAAAAAGCTTGGAGAGAAGCCTCCCAAGCTCACTATAATTTTGACATCGTAAAAGGTTAGGAAGGTCAGATTATGAAACTGAGATCTAATGTGGTTGTATATGGGGCACGGGGCATTCTAAGAGGAAGTGGTTTTCATCCATCCTAGATGTTCCTATTCTCACAGAGGTGGAAGATCCTTTCCATCCATGGTGTTTTAGGAACTGCCCAGCGACCTGTTTCACTATGGAGCTCATGAGAGTTCGTTTTAATTTTATATTAATTTTCTTCTTTGAGCTAGTTAAAACAGAGAAAATTCCCTCATTAAAAATAAAAATTTCAATAGTATTATAAATGAAAATATATAAATATATATATATAACTCTTTGCCCAGAGAAAATGAGGATAGCCCTTTAATCCAATGAGTAAACCTTGTTCGGGTGAATCTTGGTACGTGTATCGTTGGGAGAATGAAGGGATTATCAAATTAGAATAGCTCCGAAAAAAATTTGTTATTTTTAAGAATATAATAAGCACTATATCATAGAGCGGGGAGAATATTTCTGGGAAGGGGACATTATAATCTTTCTTTGTTAGATGATAAGATTTCCAAAAACATGTTTTTTTTTAATGGAATGGGGAAGATGGGGACGTGGGATTGCATCATATAGGAAAGTCGTGCATACATTAATTTATAAATTCTTGGCAATCCCTACACATAAATGCCTCAAAACTTGAGAATTAAAGAATCATAAAAAACAAAAATATTACCTGTGAGTCTCGTTTTAATAACAAAGTATGATTTTTAAGGTTTCTAATAAAAATAGCTCAAACATCATCCATACATATTATATTTTTGAATTTAGATTTTTGTAATTCATAATATTTAGAAGAGCGTAATTTGTGAAGACAATGTGTCGAATGAAAAAGCTCGATGAGGCTACTGTGTCGAATGAAAAAGATCGATGAGGCTAAATGGGGTGGGACCTTTGGTGTAACCATTCTGTCACAAATAATTTGGGATCACGACTTTATGAATACAAAGTTTAATTATTATAAAAATAATATTATTTCATTGATCTTTTTCATAATTATAAAAATAATGGTATTCAAATGAACTTATTTATAAAATTAAAGTGTTTATTTATTAATGTAATTATTTTTATATTAAAAAAGGATGTATTCTTTTTGTTCGATAAATTAATAATATTTTATTTTGAAAATTTTTTTATGTATAAAATATTTATTTTTATTTTTATTTTAATAATTTTTATTTTTAATTAATTTATTTGTAAAAAATAGAATATTTTAATATATTTTAATAAAATTAAATTATAGTATTTTTACTTTAGATTTATTACATAGGAAAAGGGATCAAATTTATTTTTATTTTAAAAAAATGTTACACTTTAAGATAATTGATTTCTTCTAGTGTATCTGGAATGAAGATGGATTTAGACTAATTTAATTATTAATCATAATTCATTATAATTATAATCAGTATTTTTTTTTATATTTTTATTTTATTTTATTTTGTTGTATGTAGTTTGACCGGTTTAAAATATTATATTAATAATTATAATTATTATTTTTATGTAATTTTACCAAATCAAAATATTTAACATGAAAAAACAAGACATTACCACATCTTTTCTACACTAAACTAAAAAACGCAGTTGTCTATAACGTGAATTTTTGAAAGTCTTTCCGGCGGGTTTTTCCGGTCGAAATCCGGCAGGAATTTATTGGAATCGCAAGTTTGATAGCTAGTTTCTGCACAATGAAAGCGTCTCAGGGGTTTTTCAGGGTGCTGAATCCAAATATGCAGTTAAAAAACCATTTTAACTGCAACAAATCAAGATTTAACCTCAATTTCTTCTGCCGGATTCCGTCACCGGAATCTCCAAAAAATCACATTATAGACAACTCCCTAAAAAACACCTCCTAACAAAATAATATAATATAAAATTTTATATAAAATTAAAAAGACAATAATTTCCATTAAAAAAACAAAAACACACTTTAATTTAAAATTTACTAAAATCACTGACTGTATCATCATCAATTTTTGTTTCTTACGGCAAATCGTTCCATTTCTTATCAATTTTCCCTTACATGGTTTTTACTAATTTCGTTATAAACAATTTAATCGAATCCTCTTATGTTAATCAATTCCGGAGAAAAAGTCTCAATAAATTGTTTATCATATTTCTCAAAATTTAAATATTAAAATATTCTTCATGAAAAATTATTAATAATATAAAAATAGTATATCAATCCCTTTCTTCCAGATTTAAGATTAAATTTCACTCCAACTACTTGTTAGAAAATGCCCAAAAAAAAAAAAAAAAAAGAGGAGGACGACACGACAAAAACTATGAATCAATCAACATGATCATTTCGAGAACAAATGGGCACTGTGTAATAGTGTGCATGATCATTTCCAGAACAAATGATTTTTTTTAACTTTTAGTGTTTCTAATTTTTATCTTTAAGGTTTCTTTCTCTTTTTTATTTATTGGCTTTTAAAATTGTAAGTTCTATATTTTTTAACATTTTTATTTTTTATTTTTACTTTAAATCTTATTTGAATCATTTTTTTTTAAATAAATAAATGGCGTTGGACAAATGGATTGATAAACCCAAGGGATATGAACCCTTAGATTGATAAACCCAAGTATTTGACATTATAAACTCAAGGGATTAATTCTAAAACCCCAAGGTATTGTAAACACAAGGAAATAATATTAACACTAGGAAGATGAACCCTTAGATTACTAAAACCAACAAATTAATGATATAAACCCAAGGGATTAATACTAAAAAACCAATGGATTATAAACCCAAGGGAGTAATATTAAACACAAGGGATTAATATTATAAACCCTAGGTATTAAACCCTAAGATAAATACTATAAACACTAAAATAAGCATGGTTGACAATGTTTTACCATGATTTATTTTCATAAAGACAATCTTTGTCACAATGTGACATTTGACCATGGTTGACCATGGTTGATTTTCATATTGAGAAAATATTTGTCAGAATGTGACATTGGACCATGTTTGCTTATGGTTGACAATAATTATAAACCTAAGGGATTTATATGAAATCCTAGGATTAATATTATAAACTTTATGAATAATATTATACCATAGGAATATGAACCCTTAGATTGAAAAAACCTAGGGATTGATATTATTCACCCAAGGGATTAATTCTAAAACCCGAAGGTATTATAAACCCAAGGAAATAATACTAAGCCTAAGGGATTAATATTATAAACACTAGGTATATAAACCCTAAGATAAATATTATAACCCCAAGGGAATAATAAACCCAAGGGATTAAAATTAAAAACCCGAAGGACTATAAACCCAATGGATGAAAATCAACCATGGTCAATAACCATGGTCACATTTAGACAAAGATAATCTCTTGGTCCAACATCACATTGTGACAACCATGGTCATCTATGGTCAACCATGTTCCAACGTTCCATTGTGGCAAAATTTGTCTCAATATTAAAATCAACGATGGTCAATCATGGTCAACCATGGTCACATTATGACAACGGTTCTTTCTTTCTCCAACATCACATTGTGACAACATGGTCATCCATGGTCAACCATGGTACAATGTCACATTGTGACAAACATTGTCTCAATATGAAAATAAACTATAATCAACCATGGTCAATAATTGTCCAATGTCACATTGTCAGAAAGGTTGTCACAATATGAGAATCAAGCATGGTCAACCATAGTCTAACGTCACATTATGACAAATATTTTGTCAATATGAAAATCAACCATCATCAGCCATGGTCAACCATGTTTTTTTTAGGGTTTATAATATTTGTCCCTTAGGTTTAACATTATTCCCTTGGGTTTTTAGTTTTAATCCCTTGGGTTTATTTATTCACTTGGTCAACAACCATGGCCACATTGTGACAAAATTTGCCTCTTGGTCTAGCTTCACATTGTGACAATATGGCCATCCATGCTTAACCATGGTACAACATCACATTGTGACAAAGATTGTCTCAATATGAAAATCAGCCATAGTCAACCATTGTCCAATGTCGTATTGTCACAAAGGTTGTTTCAATATGAAAATCAATCATGGTCAACCATTTTCCAACTCCACATTGTTACAAAGATTTTGTTAATATGAAAATAAATCGTTGTCAACCATGGTCAATCATGTTTCTTTTAGAGTTTATAATATTTATCCCTTGGGTTTAATATTATTCCCTTTGGTTTTTAGTATTCATCCATTGGGTTTATTATTCCCTTGGGTTTATAGTATTTATCTTAGGGTTTATATACTTTGGATTTATAATATTAATCCCTTGGTTTATAATATCAATCCCTTGGGTTTATCAATCTAAGTGTTAATATTCCTATTGTATAATATTATTCATAAGGTTTATAATATTGATCCTAGTGTTTAATATAAATCCCTTTGGTTTATAATCATCATCAACTATTTGCAACCATGGTCCAATGTCACATTGTGAGAGAGATTTTCTCAATATACAAATCAACAATGGTCAAATGTTGCATTGTGACAAATATTGTCTTAATATGAAAATCAACCACGATAAAACATGGTCAACCATGTTTATTTTAGGGTTTATAGTATTTATCTTAAGGTTTATATACCTAGGGTTTAGAAGATTAATCCCTTCAGGTTATTCCTTGGGTCCATGGTCCAATGTCGCGTTGTGATAAACATTATCTCAATATGAAAATCAATCATGGTCAACACAAAAAATTAATATTATAAACCCAAAGCAATAATAAGCCAGGGGGTTAATACTAAAATCCCAAGGGAGTAATATTAAACACAAGTGATTGATATTATAAACCCTAGGTATATAAACCCTAAGATAAATACTATAAACACTAAAATAAACATGGTTGACCATGTTTTATCATGGTTGGTCTTCATAGAGACAATCTTTGTCACAATGCAACATTTGACCATGGTTGATTTTCATATTGAGAAAATATTTGTCACAATGTGACATTGGACAATGATTGTGCATGGTTGACCATGATTATAAAGTCAATAGATTTATATTAAGCCTTAGGATGAATATCATAAACCCTATGAATAATATTATACCCTAGGAATATGAACCCTTAGATTGATAAACCCAAGGACTGATATTATAAACACATGGGCTTAATTTTAAATTCCCAAGGCATTATAAACCCAAGGGAATAATATTAAGCCCAAGGGATTAATATTATAATCCCAAACTATATAAACCCTAAGATAAATATTATAAACCAAGGGGATTAAAACTAAAATCCAAAGGGATTATAAACCTAAGTGGTGAAAATCAACCATGTTCAACCATGGTCACCTTGCGAAAAACATTATTTCTTAGTCCAACGTCACATTGTGACAACCGTGGTCATCGATGGTCAACCATGTTCCAATGTCGCATTTTGGCAAATATCATCTCTATATGAAAATCAACCATGGTCAATCATGGTCAACCAAGGTCACATTGTGACAAACATTCTTTCTTAGTCCAATGTCAAATTGTGACAACATGGCCATCCATGGTCAACCATGGTACAACATCGCAGTGTGACAATGATTGTCTCAATATGAAAATCAATTGTAGTCAACCATGGTCAAACATTTTCCAACATCACATTGTTAGAAAGATTGTCTCAATATGAGAATCAATGATGGTCAACCATAGTCCAACGTTGCATTGTGACAAATATTTTGTCAATATGAAAATCAATAGTGGTCAACCATGGTCAACCATGTTTCTATTAGGGTTTGTAATATTTATCCATCTGGTTTACTATTTTTCCTTTGGGTTCGTAATCCCTTGGGTTTTTTATATTAACCCCTTAGGTTTATTATTCCCTTCGGTTTATAATATTAATCTCTTGGGTTTATTTATTCTCTTGGTTAACCATAGTCAACAACGATGTTGACATTGTGACAAAGGCTTTCTCGTGGTGCTATGTCACATTGTGACAACATGGTCATCTATGGTCAACCATGGTACAATGTTGCATTATGACAAAGATTGTCTCAATATGATAATCATGGTCAACCATGGTCAACCATGGTCGAACGTCACATTGTCACAAAGATTGTGTTGGTATGAAAATCAACCATGGTTAAGCATGGTGAACTATGGTCTAATGTCGCATTGTGAGAAGGATTGTCTCAATATGAAAATCAACCATGGTTAACCATGTCCACTTTAGTGTTTATAATATTTATCGCAGGGTTTATATAACTTGCATTTATAATATTAGTACCTTGGGTTTAATATTATTCCCTTGGGTTCATAACCTTTGGGGTTTTAGTATTAGTCCCTTAGGTTTATAATATCAACGCCTTGCTTTTATTCTTCTCTTGTGTTTATAAATCAAACACATTTACTAAGCCTTTGGTGTATATCAACCATATTTACTAAAATAATTATTATTATTACTAAATATTTATTGTTATTAAAATTATTATTGTTAATTAATATTACTACTATTATCAATTATATTAAATAATTTATAATTTAATAATATTAATTAATATTGTAATAATAATAATAATAATTTTATTGTAATAATATTACTTTTATTAATATATATTTAGGATAGAAATAAAACGTTTAGAGTATTTTAATCATATTAAATAATTATTTTATATTAGATAATTTAGAATTAAATTATAATAAATTGTAGTTAATATTAAATATTATTTACTATAAATTAATATTTATTATTAATTATAATAATAAAAATAATATTAAAAAATATTATGATAATAAATTTTTTATATTATTTCTATTATTTTATATTTATTAAGAATAAATACAAATGAAATTTTTAACTTCATGTGATTGTGCTTTTACCATACATAAATTTTAAGAGCATACATAATTAAAGATGCGTGCCTAATTACACACAATAATTAAAGAAAAAATTAAAAATTTATTGGTAAAGTCATGCTCTCATCCTTATCGCAAAACAATGCTCCTGGTATTATCTCATTGACATTCTCGCTGGATACCATATTGAGAAGCCGCTTTCGGTAGAGCTTAAATTCTCCAGCTGCTGCACCAGAGTTTGAACATTCTGCATGAATTCAATATTATATTTGGTTCACGCAATGCTACGCAAGTACTGACACACGTGAAAATACAAACATTAAGACCCCGTGATACTTTCTGTGAATTGCTAGTGGTACACTAGCACGCCCATGTTAAATAAGAGCGTGATGGGTTTACAACGGGCAGTTGACGATAGCGATGACTAACTTGCCTCTTGACTTATCACAGCATGGAATTTGACGAGTGCAATATGCCCATTACAAAAGGGACACCGTAGTTGTTGTTTAGTTTTGGAATTCTAACCCTGGCCAACCGTCAGTGGCCCGAATGGGGTCAATAAAACTGATGTGAGAAGTAAGATTCTCATATATAAGCTTCGTCTATTAAGGCCGAAGAATTGTCTTTACAGTGAAAAGTGGTCGGAATCTAGTAAAAAAAATTCAAAAAATTTGGTAGTAGTTGTGTTTGAATCATGATTTTGATGGTGGAAATGGGTTCAGCATGGGGCACCCAAAATCTTGAAGTTTGATCGCTGTAACCTGGATTTACAAAAATCCCTGCAAGATTTTATCAAAATATTGACGGAATTTCTATGATTTTTGGGGAAATTTGCAAGCTAGTTAGAGGACTACGACATAAGGGGAACATCGAATTTGAAATTGAAAATTTTGTTGGGGGTAAATTTTTTAACTATTTTTTATTTTACAGTTTGATATTTTGATTGCATTTATGAAGAGGCGAAAATGTTTTATGATTTGTTTTATTTAAATATTTATATTACAATGAAATAAAATAATAATGACTATATATTGGTGATTGTCTTTACTACTTTGTTACTCAGGAATAGTAGCATAAACACAAAAAATTGGAACTGTTCATACTTTCATAACCTGCAGGTTTGATACTACAAAAACTACAAAGAATATTATATAGAAGCAAAGAGTATTATATAGAAAAATCATAATAAAACTAACGAAAATTAACTACTAGTATGAGATGGTGCTTTGTAGCTTTTTATTCTACATGGGTGTCTTCCTAACCTAGTGGTTGGGGTTTTCCATCAAAATGTAGAGGGATCCATGCCTCTCAGCCTTTTGGTCAGGAATGTGATTTTCCTGTCAATTTTGTCCACTTTCTCTATGAGTTCTACCATGCATATGATGATTTCATGCTGAGTATCAACCTTGTCTGTGAGGACTCTTCCCATTAGAGTCTTTATATGCCAATATAGGTTGACTACATACATGTAGGAGGAGGCTTTGGCTTTGGTAGATTTCCTAGTGTTTGTGATCCAATGTCTAGTTTCCTAGTCCATGTGCGTGTCAGGAATATACCTTTGCGATTGCATACGTGTTCTTCCACATTAGATATTTCTCTCTCGATAGTAGTAAGGATGATATTCATATATATTTCCATAGTTGCTCTAGCAACTCACTCTGCATGGGTGCCCTCATTGAAGGGAGGACTGAAGTTCGGTGAAGAGGGGGGGCCAAAACATCATTTCCTACCTTGGCAAGACGGCCCAACTAATCAACACCTGGCCATACAGGGAGAGTGAAAGAGCATAGGCTAGGAAGAAAGGGAGGGTAGAAGCACATGAGTTAATGAAACGAGGAGAGGGGGAAGGGGAACTTCAAAGCACAAAACAAAGAGAGGATGAGACAGGAAAATGCTTGGACATGGAGGGACAACTAGGATAATGAACGGGGAGGTTGGGTTGAGGAATAATGTGGGGGAAGGGGAGTAGAAAATTGCAGGAGGAAGGGGGATGACACTGTAACAAAACAGAACACTCAAAATTACTAAGCCCAACAAGGAGAAAGAAACCCAAACACTAATGAAGCTCAAAATGAAAAAGAACTAGAGATAAGAAAAATATAATTGAGATGAGATTCCAGAGAGAAAGAATGAAAAAACTAAACCGTTAATTTCTGAAGGCGTTGGGAGAGGTCTCTCGCAAGAGAGAGAGAAGACTGGAGCAATCTTAATTCACGATCAGGATTAGACACCCGAGCCTCACTTGCTCCATGTATTAATTATGTTGAACCAAGGACTCTTGCTCTGCTTGCCTCCCACCATGGTTGGTTTCATATAAGCATGCAAAGGAACTCCCTTATCAACAGACAACCTCTTTCTTACCACATCTCATAATTTTTAACCTTCTTTGCTCTATGACCTTCCATAATGTGTGACCTTCTTTCCTACCTGTGTGAAACCTTGTTTGATTATAATCTTCTTTCCCTAAACATTACACACACCAGGTTTTCATCACAAAAATTACCATTAACTTGCGATATGCTCATTCTTTTGCTTGGCAGCAACGTAACCATGTAGGTTGCCAAGTGAAAGGAAACATGCTCACCTTTATTCTCTTGTGTGTTGGCATCTTGAGGCTAGGTCAAATGGCCCATTCACAACCCACCATGCGGATTTTGGTTATGTTAATTTATTCTCTTGTGGGTCTCTTTAAGTTTTTCTGGGGCAAGTTGCTTCCAATTTGAGTCCATAACTTCCTCATCATAGTTAGACTTGCATTTGCTAACTTATCCAACCAATTTGTTTCCACTCCTTAGGATGTGCTAGGGAATTAGTGCATTGAATTTTGTTGAGTTTTTTACTATGTTTTCCAGGCTAGCTTGAAGTCTCAAGCTATTTGTGACTTTGGTAGGATTGAAGCCAATTTGGACTTTTTTGGTCATGGTGATGATGGTTTTGCAATCACCCTCTATTATAATTATTTTCATATTTTGTTGGTTGGATATTATTATCCCTTGCTCAATAGTGTATAGTTCTGCTACATTGTTGGTATCATTAGGGCTCCAACATATACATGAAGAATCTGGCCCTGTTCATTTCTAAATGTTCCTCCATAACTGGCTAGCCCTATATTTCCTTTGGAAGCTCCATCAAAGTTTACTTTGATTAATCCATTTGGTAGGGGTTTCCATTTGTATGAGCTTCTTTTTCTACAAGGAGGAGCATGTAGTTGATTTAGCATTATTGATTTGTGAAACCCCATAAGATTCACTATAGTTTCTTCTCCTAATTCGTTTTTCCGATCTTGAGTGGTCCATGGGGAGATTAAGATTGTTTCTTTAATTTCTTTGATGATTGAATACCAAATATTGTTTAGCTCATCATATTTGTACTTAAATATTATTTTGTTGCACTCTTTCCATATCTCCCAGAGGATGAATCATAGGAAGAGTTGTCAGGCTCTATTGATTATGTTATTTTTGGAGGGCATTGATCTCCATTCTTCAATTGTGGAGTGTATGTTGGTACTATTTCCCTCATTTTCCTAAAAATTATGGTTAATATGTCCCATGGTGCTAAGGTAAATTGAAAACCACTTAGAAGGTTCTCCATAGTTTTTGTATTTGAGAATCATAGATAACTGTGTGCTCGACATTGAAAACCTCCTTTTTGAAAGTATATTCCATGTTAGGGTTTTGTTTCGCAAGAGAAGCGAAACAAAAATTGTTATTTTGGGCTAGAATTATGCTTTCCATAATTTTTTCCATTTATTTTCCTCATTTTGTTTCGTTGCTCCTGTGAGAATATTGTAGGATTCTTTGAGATTGAAGTTACCTTTATGGTTGTGTCCCCATTTGAGAATATCATCCCCATTGTCGATTTTGATTTTCCTGAGAGCAAGTTCCTTTTCTAAGATTTGAGATGAGTCCATGGTGTTTTTGTTGGGCGATTGTATACTTTTTTTCCCGTTTTCCCCATTGAGTTTGATATGATCATTTCTTCCAATATTGTTTTACTAGATTTTTCCCATGTTGTTGTAGGTTTTTTTTTTATGTTTCTCAAGTATTCTCTCTGCTCAAGTTTTGGCCTTTGCTACCAAGAGTCTTCCTAAAAGAGCGTTAGGTTTGCGTCTTGAGTTTCTCAGAAGCTATGATTTTGTATGAGATGCTTATTGTTAAATTATTGGTTCCATAAGCATGAACATTTTATTTTTCCTTGCAGTCTTATTAGCTTATTTTGATTAACTTTTGGGATGTATTTGTTCTTCCATATTTTTCTACGAAATATCCTAGCTTTTTAATCCATCTCCACCATATTTTTCCTCCCATTACTTGGCTTAAAATTTTTGGATCTCTTAGTCCCAGACCTCTTGTGTTTTTGGTTTACAGATTTCTTTCCATGGAACTAGGGCCCAAATTTTCTCTTGATTGGCTCCTCCCCATAAGAAATATATTTAGATGGGTCATATCTTATGTAGAACAAATTTAGGAGAAAAAAGAACAAAGGTGTGATACAAGGGAATGGCCCGAAGAATGAATTTGAGAAGCATAAGCACGATGGCTAGATTTAAGATTTTGAAGGTCCAACATGAAAGCTTATGCTCAATTTTTTACAAAAGCTCGTCCAAAACTTTGATTCTGATGGAATTTATTACCAAAGGCACACCAAGGTATTTTGGCAAAAGGGAGTTGCACTGAATTAAAAGAGTTTTGGAGATGTTAGTTTGAATGGTTAAAAGATTATTGAAGAAAAAGACCATATGTTTTGTGATGTTGATGTCAATTATGCAAGCACTTGCAAAGTCAGAGAGGAGAGTCCAAAAAGTTAGTGCTTCTTTGATGGTGGGTTGACCCTTAAGAAGTATCTCATCAACAGACTGTTGGTGAGTGGATGGAGAATTAGTTGGTCCATTAGTGAGGCCTTTGGGGAAGCTAGCAGAGGTATTATGATTGAGATATCTTCCTATAACTTCCACCACGAGGTGTAAAATATAGGACAAGAGGGGGTCACCTTGTTTGATACGACGAGAGGGAAAGAAGGTGCGGGACGGTGATCCATTGATAAGAATAGAGAAAAAAACTTTATATATCAGTAACATAACCAGACAAATGCAGGGATCAAGAGAACTATAATCTTTCAACATGAGGGATATAAATTGCCAGCTAAGCTTGTCAAAATCTATAGAAATGTTTATTTTTATAATCATGGTTGGGTTATTAAAGGAAGAGAGGGAATGGATGTGTTCAAAAAAATGATGTTACTATCAAGAATCTATCTTCCCTCTACATAACTTGATTTTTCATGAGATATTATGTAGGGTAGCAAAGGCTTAAGTCTATTTGCAATGATCTTTGAGATTATCTTGTAAATGACATTGCAAAGAGTGATGGGCTTGAAGTTGGTGGGTTATGAAGCTGAGATATAGAGCTTTGAGTAGGGTTGACAATTTCTTTGAGTCTTCTATTGTTTTCGCCACATCCATCCCTATATTATTGCAACATTCTTGAAAAAAATTAGTGAAGCCATTAGGTCCAAGGGATTTGTTCATGGGTATTTCCATCACTATTTATTTTACCACTTTAGGATTCATTTCTCTCATAATCATATCAATTTGTTCTTGACTTATTATATTCGGTATGTGTGTGATGTTTTTATAATTTCACGACCTTTGCCTCTTATAGGTTTTGTTGATAGATCTTGTAAATATTGATTAACTTCCATGGCTATATCTTCATGGTTTTTCACTTTTTGATTTGACATGAATTTCTAAGGCTGAGATTTCTATTTCACTATTTTTGTTGTTTCATGGACCTGTGGAAGAACTTGGAGTTCTTCTCTCCCTCCTTTAACCACTGAACTTTGGACTTTTACTTCTATAGTAATTATTATTTCTTTGGCAATTCCTCAAGATACATTTGGATGATTTCTTCTCTCTTTTCTAATTCTTCATTTTGTCCTTCTATGATTTCCTGTTGTGTTTTTTCAATTTCTCTTTCCAACCTTCATTTTGCGTCTTGTGTATTTCCAAATTCCAGCACATTCCATTCTTTGAGATTTTGTTTTATGAATTTTAGATTTTGTTGGTATCCATACATACAGTTTCCCTTTATGGTATTTGCTTCCCTCCATCATTTTTCGATATTGTTTTGTAATGGAGGATGTCTCATCCAGAATGATTCAAATCTAAAAGGCTTGTTTTTTGGCATCCCAATCTCATATATAAGTAATTGTATGTGCCAATGATTAGACCCATGTGAGGGTAGGATTATGGCTTGAAAGCTTAATCCTAATAGGAGGAGGCTTTATGAGATTAAGTATATTTCAACTTGGGATGCAACATATGATGGTCCTTCAGTTCTGTTAGTCCAGGTAAAGATACCATTGTTGGTTTCAAGATCCACAAGTTTTGAAGTTTGAAATAACTCAACAAAGAGTTGAGATTCCTCATCCAACTTTCTAATTCCCCCTTTTTCTTCTTGGAGAGTTTGATAAGGTTAAAATCTTCTTCGTTTATCCAGTGTTTATCTTTAGTAGACTATGATAGGCTTTGCCATATGTCTATGAAAGGATTTTTTTCCTTGGTCTGCATTGGCATAGATATTGGTTATGTATCCCATCTTTATAAATCCTAGAAGTTGGAACCTGGCAGTTATGGTTTTTTGGGTAACAAGAAAGTATTGGAGAGTTACGTTGTCACAGTTTTGGAGGATAATTATGCCTCCAAAGGAACGACTAGTGTCATTGGCTATGGCTTAATAACTTTTCCAAATGCATTTGGAAATCCATAGAAGTATTTGAATGGAACATTTAGTTTCCTAACACATGAAAATATCAGGGTTTTCCTTTCTTATGTTTTCCTTTATGAATCTTTGTTTGGACTTTCCATTGAGACCCATAATTTTCCATGATATTATTTTCATTGGTGGGGAGATGTAGGATACCAGAACACCTCTATCATTAGGAAAGCCCTACTTACATTGACAAGGTATTCTCCCATTTCCTTTCTTAATTGCTTATTGCTCTTTCTACCTCTAGTTTTTCCTAATTTTCCCCTTTCAAATGTTTTTTATTAATTTTATTTTTAGCTCATAAATAAATATTTGCGGGTTGAGAGTTGTTACTTGTAGTTTTATTACTTTCACTCCTTTTATTTTTTAGACAAGATTTAGTAATTAGTTGCACTTGTTCTTCTGGTATGGTGACTGGGTCCCTTGTCATCCATTCCTATGCTATTCTCTATATATCCATGTTTTAAGCTCTGCATCTTCATCTTTTGGCTCCTATTGCTCCTCCTCTTCCATTATTATATCCTTTATGTGACATTTTTCCTTTAATTGTGTCTCTTGTTTTTATTTGAGTTCAAGTACATTTTCTAAGGTTTATGGATTATTTATTGAAAATAATGTTTAATTGTAATTATAGATCGATTGCATTGTCACATTATTTTTTTGAAATTTAGAATAATAATAAATTTTGAGTAATTGTATAACACATTAAAAGTAATCAAAATTAGTGTAAGGAGGATAACTCAATTTGAGTTAAGTAGTTAGAATTATATTGATATGATCAATAGCAATTTTTGCACTTGTATAAATGTAAATCCTAGATATGAATATACTAAGTGTTTAATGAAGATATGAGAACAATTAGAATAAAGAATCTCAAGAATTAATATCTTTGATGTTTTGGTTCAATGTTTGTATTGATTATTGTGCTTTTATAAGTGTATTTGTCTTTTTGTGATTTCTACGTTTTGGTACCAGTTACATTAGTGGGAAACACTTAATTGTTTGTGAATCTCGTATATATTCAAACTATTAGCATGGGTGCTAGGGAGTTTAAACAATACCTACCAATAACAATATTAACATTTCTTAGCCTTAAATACTAATCTTTAAAGGTAAGAATTATTTTTTTTGACCACTAAAATGGAAAAATTGTTTCTTTCACAATATTTGTGGGATTTGGTGGAAAATGGTTATATAGAACTAGTGGACGCTCAAGCTCTTTCTAGTCAGATTCAATCCAAAAGGGAAGTGAAAATCGAATATATATATATATATATATATATATATATATATATATATATATATATATATATATATATATATATATCCAACAAGTAGTTCACAATTTTTTTTTCCAACACTTGTTGCAACAAAAAATTCAAAGGAGTCATGGGAGTGATGATATATGCTGCATCAAGCTTATCAAGGAACAAAGTACATAAAAGTTGTTAAATTTCAATATGTGTTGAGAGAATTCAAAACTCTTTGTATGTGAAATTATCAATCCGTACAATATTTTTTCACTAGAGTTATGGTAATAGTAAATTAAATTATATGTTATGGAGAAGATTTAAGAGATCTGAAAATTGTTGAAAATATTTAAGGAAGTCCTTGTGCAAAATTTGATGCTTTTGTTGTTTTTATTAAAGAGACGAAAGATTTAATTCAAATATTTGTGAATGAGATTATGAGAACTCATGAACAAAGGATGAATAGATCTGCTGGAAAATATTCTCATAAATCATTTTAAGGAAGAGAAAATATTTTAGGAGATAAGGAAGTTAAGAATTTATCCCATCAGGAAAATATGGTCACTAGCTAAAGAGGAAAAGGACAAGCATATGGAGATGTTATAGAGGAAGAAAGTTTCCCACAAATAAAAAAGGAAGAACTAATCATAGTAATTATGGAGATAAAAGATTTGGACAATCCTAAGGTCAATTTTTTTATTGTAAATTATTTATCCATCATAAATGTAATTGTTAGGAAAAAAAAAACAAGCCAACATTTTTGAAGAAAAAGAAGATGTGGTGAGTTTATTTCTAGTTTTTTATTCAACTAATAAGGTTTCTAATGAGGTTTGAATTTGGGGTATTTGTTACTTTGTGAAGATAAATTAATCTACTAAATTAAAATTCTCTTCGGAGATGTTTAACTAGTGCAAGTTGAAGGTAAAGGAAAAATTGCAATAAAGACAAAGCAAGGGAAAATAAAGCGTTAATAATGGTTTATAGGTTCCTTGTTTAACAAATAATTATTGAATGTGGGATAGCTCATTCGAAAGGGATATGTTGTTATTTTTAAGAACAATGAATGCATAATCTATGATAAATAAAATCATAGTCAAAATATAGCCAACATAAATATGCTACAAACTTCAATTTTTGGTTTAAATATTTCCCCTCAATCAAATAGAACATTAAAAGTTGGCTATGGGATAATTCTTGGGTAGTAGTTACCTAGTGTTGTAACTAGGAAAAACCACCAAAAAAGGAGGATTGATGAGTACAAGATAGGGAAACTTACTAATGATGAGTACACTAACATATTTCTGGAGTTGTTGAAGTAATTTCCATATATTAGAGATGAGAAGGTGAATATTGAAAGGTACCTTAGTGGGCTACCAGAAGCTTACCAAGATATAATTCAATTTGATGAGTCAAGAATCATAAAGGACATTATCTAAAAGGGCCAAATATTGATATTAATAGTCTAAGCATAAGGCTCAATTCCAAACATACTGGAAAAAGAAAGATAAGACTAGCTTCAAGGGAAAAGATCCAAAATCCTTAGGATATAAGAAAAGAGGCAGGAATGTGAACTTCACCACTCTTGGCAAGGGTGAACTTTGAAAAAGAATCCCTACATATAGTAGATACCATCCCATTAAAACAATAAGATAAGAGGTCAAGGGGTTCAAGGAAGGGCATTTGTAGTGTTGGACATGTGGAGAGAACCACCTGTAAAGAGACTATCCTCAAAAACAACAGAATGCCACAAGGTTGTATGGTGTGAAATAGGAAATGATGGTCAACAATGTGGCTCAAAGTGTGCCACAAAGTTATGATGCATTGGAAAATAGGTAGGAGGAGCATCAAAATTGAATAATCGATATGAATGGTATAGTTGTTAACCAACCTATTTTGATTTTAATTAACCTAGCTTCTAATTTCAGCTATACTAGACCAAAGGTCACAAAGAAATGTTCCCTGCAAATGAAAACTCATGAGAAATCATGGTTGGTCTGCTTGTCATGGGAACTAACAAATGTGTGATAGACTTAGTGAAATCATGCCCGGTGATGATAAGAGGCATGTCCACTTCAGTCACCCTCAACCTTTTGTTGTTGTGTTCATATGATGTCCTAATCAACATGAATTGGCTAGAAGCCAATAATATCAAAATTGATTGCTACAATACATCACTAGAGTTCCTCAATTATGCGGTTGATGAATTGATATTGTAGGAATAAGAAAGCTTGTCAATGGTAGGAAAATATCGTCAATGCAAGTGAAAAAATGCAAAGAACTGGTGCACATTTTATGTTGTTCAAGAAACTAATGAATTGGAAAATAGCTATGACATAATGTAAGAGAACTCAGTGTTAAGGAAATTTAGTAATGCATTTTCAAATGAGATACTAGGATTACTACATAGGATAGATATCGATTTTTCCATCGAGTTTCTTCCATGATTAGCGTTGGTGTAAAAATCCCCATATTGCATGAGTACACTATAGGTAGTGGAGCTAAAGATATAGATGAATGAAATTCTAGACAAAGGGTATATTAGACCTAGTGTGTTACTTTAGGGAGCCCCAATGCTATTTGTGAAGAAGAATGACTCATTAAAATTGTGCATTAATTATCGACAATTTAATAAAGTCATGGTGATGAACACATACTCACTGCCTAGAATTGATGAGTTTTTTTATTAGCTGAGAGGGGTTGTGATACTCTCAAAATATATTTGAGGTTTGGTTACGATGAGGTTCAAACTAAGGATGAAGAGATCCACAAGACAACCTTTGGAACCAGATACAGAGACTGTGAGTTTCTGGTGGTGCCATTTTAGCTCACACATTCCCTTACTACATTTATGTGTCTGATCAACAATGTCCTAATCCCATATTTGAACAAGTTTGTATCGGTATTCATGGATGTCATCTTAGTCTAAACGAAAACAATAGAAGAGCATGACGAGAATTTTAAAGCGGTAATTAAATTACCGATAGAGCACAAGATCTATGCCAAGCTTAGCAAATGTGATTTCTATGAATCACAAGCTCAATATTTGGGACATTGCTTCCAGGGAAGGAATAGTAGTGGATCCCAATAAAATCAATGCCATGATGGAGTGGACCACTCCTTGAAATGTTACCAAATTTATATTTGTCATGGGATTGGCTGGATATTATCGGTGGTTCACTCGAGACTTCTAAAATATTGGGCACCCAATCACAACTTTATAAATAAGGGGATAAAATTTTAATGAATATCAAGATGTTTTGATAGCTTTAAGAAACTCAAGTGTTTGCTCACACATGCACCTATCCTGATAATAGATGATCTTAAGAAATATTTCTTAATTTACATAGATGCCTACAAGGAAGGACTAAGTGGGTTCCTAATGCAAGAGGGACATGTAATTTGTTATGAATCAAGAAATCTAAATGAACATGGGAAGAACTATGTTACTCATGACTTGGAGCTTGGAGTGATAGTTCACACATTGAATATGTGGAGGAACTACTTACGTGGGCAGAAGTTTGTGTTAATGTCAAACATGGAGAGTTGAGATACTTATTTGAATAGCCCAGGTTAAATAAAATGTAAGCCTGATGGCTGACATTGATTAACAAGTTTGACTTTGAGATAAGCACATTGAAGGCAAGGAGAATAAGGTGGCAAATGCACTTATTAGAAGTCGACAAGTGGCTCACTCGGAATCCATAAGCACTTGTGAAGGTTGACATCAAATAAAAGATTAATGAGGAATTAAATCATGATGATAATTTCCATCATGTGAAGGAATTGTTGAAATAGGATCCATAAGGATCATTGAGCACAACTCATACACTCACTGATGATGGTATGTTGAAGTTCAAGGATAAATGGTATGTGCCTTGTATACGTGACTTGAAGAAGCTCATAATGGATGAGTTTCATAAAAGACCTTATTCATGTCATCCTTATTATCAAAACATGATAAAATCCCCGAAGAAAAATGTATTATTAGTCAGGCATAAAGAAAGAAATTATTGTTTACATTTTTAGTTTTCTAGAATGTAAATAAGTTAAAGCAAGCGCCTAACGAGATTACTACAACTAAGCCAAATTCGTCAGTGGAAGTGGGAAGTCATATCTATGGACTTCATCACAAGATTTCAAAAAAAAACCAGGTGTCATGATGTTATAATGGTTATAATGGAATAATTGTGTAAGGTGGCTCACTTTATAGCTATCAAGTCCACCCACTAGGAAATTGTAATAAATCAGACCTTCATGAAGGAGATATTTAGATTACATGGCATACTAAAGGAGATTATTTTGGGTAGAGATCCCAAGTTCACTTAAATTTTTTAGAAGGCATTTTTTTTCTAGCTTTGGAACCCAGTTAGCCTTTACTACAACATATCATCATCAAATTGATGAAAAAATTAAAAGAGCGAATAGAGATTTAGAGGACATGTTCAAGATGTATGTAATGCATCAAACAAAGAGGTGGGAAGAGTTCCTACCCTTAGTTTAACTTTCCTAGAACAACATGTATCAAGAGTCATTGAGGATGAGCCCTCTCAAGGATTTATATGGCAAAGAATGTAACAATATCATTAGTCATTAGTTGGGATGATCCAATGAAAAAGTTGGTTCTTGGACCTGATATGCTGAAGGAAATGGAGCAGGAGGTAATTAATATCTGGTAGATATTAAAGACAACATATGATAGGGAAAATATTTATGTAGATCAATAGAGAATGCACAAGGAATTCCAAGCGGGATAGAATGTATATCTCAACATAATTCCAAGGAAGAGTTCACTAGGAGTGGGGTCTTGTGCTATGTTGCCACCCAGATTTTTTCGACCATTTCAAATTTTGGAAATAGCGGGTCCAATGGTATATATATTGGCCTTACTACCCAAAGTGAAAGCACATGATGTTTTTCACATTTCTTTAATTAGGACATATGTACGTGACACTAATCATATCTTGGATTGGTCTGTGATACAAGTGGAATCAGAGGTATATTTCCAACTAGAACCTTTTTTCATCTTGGACTGGAAGCAGATCACGCTATGGAATCAAGTAATACAGTAGGTCAAGATGAAATGAAAGCACTTTGGACTAGATGAAGCCACCTGGGAAATGGAAAATTAAATGAGGGTACTTTACCGATTATTGTTCATTGCATAAATGAGTGTAAGAGTTGTAAATATAACTATCACAATTTGTGATTTTATGTTTCTATTTTTAGAACACTGAGGATAGTGCTCCCTTAAGGGGATTGGGGTCTATAACAACCGTTTTTTTGCGCCCAGTATATGAAAATATCATGGTGTAAAATTGTTTTTACATAAGTTTGTATAAAAGCTTGAATTGATGGCAAAAGTGCAAGGAGGGACACAAACTCCTAGTTTTGTGGGGAGGGGATTACTTGTGGTGTGCTAAGAACATGCTAGAACCACTGCATTAAATCCCTTACTTAACTTGAGATGACCACAATTTCTTGTGTTGATATACATTGAAGTCCTTGATTAGGAAGCATGGGGGGCAGGAAAACTTCATCGCTATCCCCTTTCTTGTGGATTGATTGAAGAATGATGTGTTGGGAAGGAAAAGAAAGTTCAACACAAAAGGGAGACATAAAACAACGTAGGAAAATAGGGAACAGAAAACATAGCAAGTGATAGATAGAAAATAATATAAGGAGAGAAAGATAGCATAGAAACATTAGTTATGGAACACACAATAGATATAGAAACAAGGAAAAATAACCAATAAATATAGAGGCAATAGAACACATACAAGGACAACGAACAGGGAGACAATTTTATGGAGAGGGTGATTGGTAGTAGAGGAATGATGAGAAATACTTAGAAGAAAAAAATTGTTGAAAGAATAGTGAAAATGGATTGACTTAAACTAAATTGTCCCTAAGATATTGTTTTGATAATTTGGGTGCCATCGCATGTGTTATGGTAACAATGCTCTGATTGTGTGTCTAAGCCTGATTGGAAGGGGGGAGGCTTAATGTAGAAATGAACCACTTAATGCTTTTTGAATAAGCTTATAAACAACTTGGGTGCTCGTTTTATTGTATATAAACCATTTGATATGGTAAGTTGAGCAACTATAATGCTTG
Source organism: Pinus tabuliformis (assembly GCA_031772625.1). Lineage (NCBI taxonomy): Eukaryota > Viridiplantae > Streptophyta > Pinopsida > Pinales > Pinaceae > Pinus > Pinus tabuliformis. The sequence goes on along the minus strand of CM062816.1, from coordinate 733,917,128 downwards.
CTGGAAGAGTTGATAAACCACCTAGAAAATGGCCTTGAAAACACAACTAAGAAACCATATAGATACTGGATTTCGTCTCCTGGAACTAAGAAATACCCCAACTAGGCTTTGGGTGAAGCTGTGTGAGTATTCTTATAGAGAAAGAGATTCACTGGGGTGCTTACTGCTAGAGAGCAATTGATAAACCACCTAGATAGTGGACTACTTCTCCTGAATGTTTGAACAATCCTTGGTGTGAATTTCCCTTCAGAAAATTTCCCCTCAAACTTTGGATTCAAATCGGGGGTGGTTAGCTGTAAGAGAGATTGTAGTGTAGTTAGATTGTGGTTGGTTGGAGAGTTGAAGTCCCTCCTTCAGTTGCCACTCTTTTCAATCTACACAAATAAGTTTAAATTTATGCATATTTGGATCTCAAGCTATGACAACCTTGTTTCGTTACTGAATTTTACTATGATCATGTATGTTCAAGTGTTGATTTGAAAGTCATTATTGCACTTACTATTGATTACGTTGGATATTATGTTTTCAATGACTAGTATAACCATGGAGTTGTTACACTACTTCTGTGTTATCCATTAATTGTATGCTTGTAGCTATGTGCCTACATGGTTGTAATGACATGTTCACATCTTGTGAAAATGATTCAAAACTATAAATCTATGCAATATTTCCTTGTTGTTGTTGCTTGGATGATAAATTTTGAAAAATGAATGACAAAGTCTGTAATATTTGAGTGACAATATTGTTTCACCTACTCGAGACCATTGTTTGGGATATGACCATCTCTTTTAGAAGATTTTTTTTTTTTGGGCAATTTCCCCTATCTTAAGAAATTTGCGCATTTTCCTTGTTTCCTTCTCTTTGTCACTCTTGTATACAAATCTGGTTATTCGGGTTATCCAAGGGTCGTTAGCACCAACACCCTCATGCGAAAGTTGGATGCTCACAGGCCAGTTACCCCCATGTGTTTACGTTGTAGCATCTATTTATCAAGTGGGTCAGGAGGTTAGCGAAGGCCCATATAGTCTGGGGGCCTAGATGTCATTTAGGGCCTAATACACCATCTTAGGAGCATTTCATTTGGGACTCTGGCTCTAGAGGTGGGAAGAGCCATCAAAAAACTAAAAAGGGCTAGAGGCCCATGACTTGGATCAACCTCTAACAATGTTTAGATCCGAAGATTTGGTATTTGGGGGTAATAAGAAAAGGTATAGCGTTAACATCTCAGTGGGTTGTATTTTTTCTAAATTTATTTATAATGGTGAAATCTTGCAAAACACAAAGGGAAGGGAATGGTGTTCCCTATAACTAATTTGAAATGAAAATTCCATGTGGGACCATGTGGAGGCTATGTGGCATCATAATGATGATGTGACACACTTTTGTGATGACATGGTGGTGCCACATGGACATGACCAAGATGTTCGTGATGTGGAAATGTCATGTGAACATGCCTTATGAGCCAGTGATGTAGCAGTGCCATATGGACATGCTTTGGATGATTGGTGAAGTGAAAATTCCCTATGGACCTAGCATAGATATGGGTGATTTGGCAGTGGCATGATGGATGTGACATGAATCTAAGGATTTGTGGAATTTGGTGGTGGTGCCAGTGGACATAAATTTGGAAGATTGGATTGCCAAATTTATCTTTGAGATGGAGTGAATATAAGAATCCAAGATCTGAGGGTGGCAAGATCTTCACCCTTTATGGAGGCCTGGATAGGCATTGCACTGGATTGGCCCTCAAACAAGCATGGATTCGAAGATCTGGAGGTATTTGAGTGTAAAAGGGAGTAAGTAAATTGTAACACTATATTAGCCACAAACGAGATATAATATGGAATGGTTGAAAAATAAAAAGGGGCGAGACATGATGGGCATGTGCCTACGGTCCATGTGGATGAAACATGGACTTTTCATGTTAATTTGACTGTGTATAATTCGCTAAAATTCACAATGGCATAACTTTCAACTCTAGAGTCAAATTGAGGTAAAATTTATATTGTCGAAAAACTCTCGACAACTTGAACACAATGGAGGCATTTGTTTTGAGTTTTTAATACTACAAAAGAAGGATTTTGTAGCCGCGTCTTTGTAACAGACCTTGGAGGTTGAGTTAAAGTAAACACGTAAAACCTCCTAAAGGCCAAGGCAGTACAAGGAGGGTGAAGGGGGAAGATAATGTTATAAGGACATCCATAAAATTGCAATCAGTACAAGGTGTGGGCACTATGAGTTTGTGTTGGTGTCATTTCAGCTTACTAATTCACTAGCAATGTTTATGTGCCTAATGATCAACATTCCATATAAATAGATGGATATGTTTGTTTCAGACTTCATTGATGATACCTTGATGCCTCGTGATATACTTGGAAGGATTTACTTGTAGTATTTGGGGTATAATTGGCTTTTATCACTACCTAGTATCCTCAAACAAATGGAAAAATTGGGAGAGTAAAGAAGGTATTGGATGATATGATAAGAATGTATGTTATGAATCATGTTATGAAGTGGGAATATTACTCACCCTTGGTAGAGTTTATCTATATTAATGGCTATTAGGAGTCACTAAAATAAGTCCCTTTGAGGCTCTATATGGTATGACATGTAACACTTCAATTAGTTTGGATAATATAGTGGATCATATTGTACTTGGAGAATAATTATTGTGAGAATTAGAATAGAAAGTGGAAAGAATTAAGCAAAAGCTGAAGCCAACATAGGATTGATATAAGAGATGTGCCAATAGAAATAAAACTTATAGGGTGTTCAAAGTAAGAGATAATGTGTATATCAGGATTATGCCCAAGAGAAGTTCTTTAAGAATGGAAAGATGTGCCAAGTCAATGCTTTTCTACTGTGGACCATTTGATATCTTAGAGAGTGGGACTAATGTCTTACATTCTTTCCTTACCTCCCATTGTCAAAGCACATTATTTTTTCCATCTGTCTTTTCTTAAGAAATATGTGCATGGTGCTAACCATATTGATTGAGTTATGATTTAGATAGAACTCGAAGGAGAATTCTAGCAAGAGAATCAATTCATACTAGATAGGAAGGAAATTCTTCTCCAAAATTGAGTCATTGCAAAAGGTCAAGGTGTAGTGGAAACACTTTGGAGTAGCTGACAAAACATGGGAACTAAAGGATCCCATGAGGATGGAATAACCATTTTTGTTTATTGTATAGCCCCTTAATTATGAACAATAGAACATTGAGGACTGTGTTCCTTTAAGGAGAATGGGATTGTAACACCCCATTTTTGAACCCCAAATATGAATATAATTATGGTATTTACTGCTAAGAAATTTTAGCATGCAAATTTTATTAATAATTTTAACGATGTAATTATGTTCTATTATGTTAAAAAAAAATTACTAAGAACTTATTGAATGGGTGATGAGCCTACATTGATTATGATACCATAAGTGAGAACCAATGAGGGAAATGGGAGACAAGTTTTCATATTGAGATTCTCCTTGACTAAAATTTTATTTATTGAGCTAAAATTAAAATTCTAAATTTTCCCATTTCCCAAAAAGTGAGTTAAAGAATAAATTGGTAGTTGAACTACGAACTTCCCATCATTACGGGGAGGAGTGGGGAATTTTGTTGAAGCTGTCACTTAGAGAAATGGGCATAGGCATCTAGAAACTTCTAATTCAAACCACAAAATTGTGACTCAAGCCCTCATGCCAAGAAATAAAATATGCAATCAATTCACATACATAGAGTGTGGGATAAACATGAATGGGCCTAAGGGTGATTTATGAGAGAAAAACATGTCAAGTGATGTTTTGGTTGATTGTAGAATAGTAGGGGACTATTAGATTCATTTTTCCCTAGATGAAATCAAGTAGAAAGGTCCTAAACTAGAGCTATGAAAGAGAGCCATGTTTCCAAGGTATCTGTTTGGCACACATGAAGGCACTTAGAGGGGAGGTCATTGAGGGATTATTGTGTTATAAAACAAATTACCCTATGCCATTCAAACCAGCTACTAAATTACTTATGACTTTTTGCAAGCTCTTGTTTCACCAGATTGGACTAAATTTTTTCTTGATTTCTTGAATCGAATTAGATTGACCTTCATTTGTGCACCATGTATTGTTGAGTAGAAGTTCTTATGGTTTGGTTATTAGTTGGCTAGTAGTAAGAGATTGAACTAGATAATTGAACATATGGTTGGGTGAAAAAATGCTCACCCTTCACCATTTGTGTGCAATTGCAAATTAATCCACATAAGTTTTTATAATAGATTTTCTATTGTTTGTCATGAAATGGATACTGATGAACATGTAAATTTTTTCTTTGAATTGAGATGTAAAACTAAATCCACCTTTCCATGGATAAATGCTTTAAATTAGAATGTGAAATATTTGAGCCAAGAGGCTCATTCTATAGCCCAGTATGATGTGTAACAATGTTCGTCCGTCATCAAAATTGATATTTTTCTCATGTCGGTCAAAATAAATATTTTTTTAAATCTAAAAGAAACTATACAAAACATTTAAATAATATCTACTCATAAAAACATTTGCAAGTAAATAAATTAGATCCCTCTCACCCATATTTAAAACGAATGTATGCTCGTTTAAAGTGTTTTCATTTAAAACCTTAAATTCCATCTCGTCTCTAAATAAGAAGGAGGATTAGGTTGTATAACTATGTATTCCATCCTTACATTCTTACCCAGTAAAAGTTTATGGATTTATCAAATTATTTTACTACTAACATCGAAAAAGGATTTATGAATTTTGATTATTAAGTTATCTCATTACAATATTTTAGGTTTGAAGAGTTTTTAAGTTAAAAAAATATTCGTAAAATTAATTTGTTGGAGGAGTTTGATTTTGTTTCCTTAAATGTGTGGAAATTTTGATTTTATAAGAAAACCTCGTGTAAATTTAAATTTTCTATGTTTTTACATTAAAGAAAATATTTTATTTAAGTCCTTAACTTAAAAATACTATTGAAATAAGAATGGAAATTCTAGAGTTCTAAATTATCACTTTTTTCGAATTTAAAAAATTTACGCGTATAAAAATCTAGCATAAAAGTTTACACAGAGACAAAAATTTTATGACGATGATGATAATGATGATGCTTAGGTAATGTCTACTGAGATCAAATTTTTCTCTATCGATCTAAAGAGGCAAATTATTTAGTTTGATTTAAGATTTTGTTCCTATGCTCAAAAAGCTTGGAGAGAAGCCTCCTGAGCTCACTATAATTTTGACATCGTAAAAGCTTAGGATGGTCAGACAAAGATTATGAAACTGAGATCTAATGTGGTTGTATACGGGGCACTCTAAGAGGAAGTGGTTTTCATCCATCCTAGATGTTCTTATTCTCACAGAGGTGGCAAATCCTTTCCATCCATGGTGTTTTAGGAACTGGCGACCTGTTTCACTACGGAGCTCCTCCTTTCCATCCATGGTGTGAGGAAGTGGTTTTCATCCATCCTAGATGTTCCTATTCTCACAGAGGTGGCAAATCCTTTCCATCCATGGTGTTTTAGGAACTCGCGACCTATTTCACTATGGAGCTCCTCCTTTCCATCCATGGTGTTTTAGGAACTGCGGAGCCACCTGTTTCACTATGGAGCTCATGAGAGTTCGTTTTAATCTTCACTATATTAATTTCTTCTTTGAACTAGTTAAAACAGAAAAAATTTCGTCGTTAAAAATAAAAATTTCAATAATATTATAAATGGAAAAAAATATATATATATATATAACTCTTTCCAGGAAGAAGATGAAGATAGCCCTTTAATCCAATGAGTAAACCTTGTTCGGGTGAATCTTGGTAGGTGTATCGTTGGGAGAATGAAGGGATTATCAAATTAGAATGGCTCCGAAGAAAATTTGTTATTTTTAAAAATATAATAATCACTACATCATATTATAAGAATATATAACAATATAATAACAATAACCCATAATTTTTTAAATTCTTAGTAATAAATATAAAAAGAACACAGCTAGCTTGCGGGGATAATATTTCTTGGAAGGGGACATTATAATCTTTCTTTGTTAGATGATAAGATTTCCAAAAACATGTAATTTTTTTAATGGAATGGGGAAGATGGGGTCTTGGGATTGCATCATATACGAAAGTCGTGCACACATTAATTTATAAATTCTTGGCAATCCCTACACATAAATGCCTCAAAACTTGAGAATCAAGGAATCATTAAAAAAACAAAAATATTACCATATTTTGTATGAGTCACGTTCTAATAACAAAAGTATGATTTTTAAGGTTTCTAATAAAAATGAGCTCAAACATCATCCATACCTATATTATATTTTTGAATTTAGATTTTTGTATATATTATATTTTTGAATTTAGATTTTTGTAATTCATAATATTTAGAAGAGCGTAATTTGTGAAGACAATGTGTCGAATGAAAAAGATCGATGAGGCTAAATGGGGTGGGACCTTTGGTGTAACTATTCTGTCACAAATAATTTGGGATCACGACTTTATGAATACAAAGTTTAATTATTATAAAAATAATATTATTTCATTGATTTTTTCATAATTATAAAAATAATGGTATTCAAATGAACTTATTTATAAAATTAAAGTGTTTATTTATTAACGTAACTATTTTTATATTAAAAAAGGATGTATTTTTTTGTATATTTAAAAACAAAAACACAATTTAATTTAAAATTTACTAAAATTACTGACTTTATCATCATCAAATTTTGTTTCTTACGGCAAATCGTTCCATTTCTTATCAATTTCCCATACATGGTTTTTACCAATTTCGTTATAAACAATTCAATCGAATCCTCTTATCTTAATCAATTCCGGAGAAAAAGTCTCAATAAATTGTTCATCATATTTCTCAAAATTTAAATATTAAAATACTCTTCATCAAAAATTATTAATAATATAAAAATAATATATCTATCCCTTTCTTCCATATTTAAGATTAAATTTCACTCCAACTACTTGTTAGAAAATGCCAACAAAAAAAAGAAGACGACGACACGACAAAAACTATGAATCAATCAACATGATCATTTCCAGAACAAATGGGCACTGTGTAATAGTGTGCATGATCATTTCCAGAACAAATGGGCACTGTGTAATAGTGTGCATGATCATTTCCAGAACAAATGGGCACTGTGTAATAGTATGCACTCATAATGGGATTGACATGATAATAATGGCCAAATTCGGATGCGTGCCTAATTACACGCAATTAATGAAAAAATCTAAAACTTATCCCCAAAGTCATCGGTTCCCATGCATTTCGCAAACAAGTCTACCGATATTATCTCGCTGGCATTGCTTTTCATAAAAGCTTAAAATTCTCCAGCGGCTGCCCAGAGTTGGAACATTGCGCAAGAATCCAAACTATCTTGCAGCCAGGCTCATTTTACAATGAAGTAGGAGAGTAGGAGAGATTAGGAGAGATGGTTTCTATGTGATTTTTAAAATAAAATAATAATGATGATGATGGTTAACGTCCACTCAATAATGATGATAATGATGGTTAACATCTACTGAGACCAAATTGGTTTATCGGACCTATAATTTTCTTAGTTTCTAATTGTATGGCTCCTTGTCTTTCTTGGCGAGATTGAGGCTGTAGCTTTTTTTTCTCTCTACGATCTTCCAACTTTCTCAATCTTGCATCTCCTTCATCTCTTCTGGTTCTTGGGACATTGATGTCTTAGCTTTGCGATCTACTGTGTTCGTCCTTTTGAATATAGTCCGAGAAGAAGTTTGGTCTAGGAGATCTACTTCGCTATTCAATGAAGATTTATTTTGTGAGGTATTCGAGTCCTCATCACTGTTGATGCTTGAGGGGTTGTCGAATTCCCTATTTTGTTGTTGGGCGGGCTTTCCCCCTACTTGTCTTGAGAGTTGTTTCTTTTTTGCCCGATTTCTTGAGAGTATTCCTCTTTGATGACAGTGTAGTGTTCTTTTTGTGCTCCTTCCCACCATGTAGATCTGTGGTGATTTTTTCTAGCTGAATTTTTCTGGGAGGCTTTTCGGCAATTTTTGGTTAGGTGACCTGTCTCAAAACAGGATCGACATCTGAATAGGGCACTTTCATAATAATAAGTATTTTTTTAAATATTTAAATATATATATATATATATTTAAATTAAATTTGTTGTAGTGTAAATATTTTATTTAAATTTTGTTTTTTTAAAATGATTCAAACTTAAAAGATTTGATTTCTCTTGATTCTGATTAGATTCATCGTTAAGATAGATTTATATTGATATTTAGTTTAGTCAAATACTAAAACATTGATCTAAATTGTTAAAAATACACTGGCACGCCCACATAATAGCAATCTAATGGACTTACATATTTACCAATCTATCCCACCATTAATATACCAAGCAGTATATACCTACATCTGGATAATGTCTTAAATAAGCATATACTACCCATAGTATTTATAACTAGATAAATTGGTAAATGTTCGATATCATGCAGTTGACGATATCGATAACTTGTAGCGCGATGAAATTCGAGGCTCAATTTGCCCATTAACAAAAAGGCACCAGAGTTGCTGTGTCGTTTTGGAATTCCAACCCGTATCAATCGACATTGCCAGAATGGGTCAATTAATCTCGGAAAGATTCTCATATATAAGCAAATCTGGAATTTTTTTTGTAATTATGAGGATACACTTTGAGAGTAGCTTTATAGCTTAGTATAGATGATCTATAATTTAATATGTGGTGGTGTAAATGTCTATAAATATTTATACCTCGATTTAATTAAAAAGTAATAAAAATTTGAAAGTAATATAAAAGCTAATATGAGAAAAATATTATAGTGTCTTTAAACAAATATAATATTTAAATGTTAATTCAATTAATAATAAAAAAATAAAAAAAAATATAAGTAATAAATTTATTTTGTTTTTATTAATAAAAGTATCAATAATGTTTTAGATAAAAGAAAATAAAAGTACAATATACATATCACTTTTAAGATATATGACATAGAAATAGTAATTATAAATTAAGATCCATTTTATTCATATAAATTAAAATAATGATTCTATAAACATTTTTATTTTTTAAATCAATGTTTTCTATTAAAAGGAGAAAGATATATGGTTGGTTACACTCAATCAAAAAATCAAAGGCCTCACTCCTACTCGATCTGTTGACCTATAGTACAAGTAAAATATCATAGATAACAACCATTTACAAGTAAAATATCATAGATTGAAACCATTCAAAATAGCAAGACATGAGCTTTACAACCCAAAAGGCCCAAAATTGACCAAGAAACTCAAAATGTCCCAAAAGCATAATTAAACCACCGAGATTACCCAGATCTTGTTGGGAATTATGATTGTCGTTAGACCAAAACCCGTAGGTGTTAGTCAACGATTGCATCGCTAGAGATAAAGATCCACGAGAGGAGGTTAGTCTAGGTCACGAAACACACGGGGAGCGTTGGTTTCTCCAATGTCCAACAATCTCCCCCCCAATGCGAACCGGGTGTGTATCGAACTTGTGACCTACGCTCTAATACCACTTGTTGGGAATCACAATTTTCATTAGACCAAAACCAGCAGGTGTTAGTCAACCATCACATCGCCAAAGATAAGGATCTGTGAGAGGCAGTTAGTCCATGTCACAAAACACACGGGGAGCGTTGGTGTATCCAATGTCCAATAGATCTGGGTTGTCAAGAGCACCATTGCTAGGATGTCGAAACACCTCATGTACATGTGATTCCATATGTGTCATCCTCCCTTTGAAAGAATTGTATTCATCCACTCCTACAGTCGATTTTCACCTCTTCAAAAAGAGGTTTGGTTGTCCAAGACGTGCCACTTATTTTGTTGAATGTCTTGTAGAAAACCCATTACCTCATGGTGATCATGTTGTTTATCTCTCTGGTGTTGCTCCAATGTTGTCCTCATCGCCCGAATTTGGGCTTCAAGTGAGTTGAAAGAAGGCGAAAGGTCACATCCCGAGGTGATGACTCTTGCTACTACACAAAAACCTCCTCCTTGTGTGGGCTTGTCAGCCAAGCATTACCCTACCCATGGTGACCTCCCCCTAACCTTGGTTTTCCCCTTTGTCGAAGCATCACAACAAGTCATCTAGAACATAATAAGACACCCCAAAGAATGAGTAACTTTACACTAGTATCTATGCGTCTACCACTAAAGCAATAGAATTAATGGAAATCTCCACATATCCAAATTATATATATCCCACTGTCGCATAGATCCAAGGATGAGGCCCCATCAAAGAATTCCATAGGATAGTTGTCCCATATTTCTTTATGGAAGGAATTACTCTTTGTAATCTTTTCCTTTTAAGGACTAATCTTCGAGAAGTCAACCGAGATTATTCATCACTCTTGCCTCCTCCTATTTAAACATCCAAGCATTCCTAGCCCTCCAAATGTCCCACTAGACATAAAATGACAGGGCCTTATACTCTTTAAAATCTGAGAACCATTGTATTATGTACTCCCCTATGGAGGACCTGTCCTATTTGTCATTAATATTAAGTAAATTAAAACCTCTGAATCAGACAGAAACCGTGACATGACAACTATGGAAGAGGTGGATCGCATCTTCTAAATCTTCACGACATAGTCCGCACCTACCAAGTCCCTAGAAGCCTATTTTAAGTAAATTATCTCATGTAAGTATTTTATTGTGTGCTACCAGTGAAATGAAGCACTTCAGCTTTAAAGGGATGTTTAATTTCCATGTCCTTTGTAACCGACTATATCTTTGGTCTTCTAGTATACTATGTGTGATGACTGAGTAAGCTCCTTTGACCAAGACCTATTCTTTTTGAAAATTTTCATTCCATGACAAGGTATCCTCTTTGGAAAATAATAATATACCAACTAATTTAAATTGGAGAGTATATTCTCTCCATTCCTCGGCCATTTGACTCATAAGTCTAAGATCCCCAGCCTCCATCCAATTGGTTGTGTGTAGTAGAAATTTTCTCTATAGAAAATTCCTTAAGAACCAAGACACCCCTATCCTGTAAATGCGAAAGGGAAGGAAAAGACAACGTGAGGATACCATCCATACCTTTCATTGCGTTTAGTTCGATTTTGGATTTCAAACCTAAGCCGATCTCGCATATTAGGTTCCCCAAGTGCCAATGTTTAGCTTTCGTCAAGGTTCTCTAGGATTGAGAAATTTCCTCAGTGTCCAGACCTCCCTCCCTGATCCAGTTTCATCAACTCATTTTAAAACTTATGACAAAATACTTCCATGCTCAGAACCCTCCTTTGAGCTCTAGTTAAGAGCCAACAGTCTTTGACAAGATATTCAAATCCTTTATCCTTTAAATAGAAATTATTAAATTTGAATGGGAAATATTTACATTCAATTTCCCCATTCCATTCTATAAATACCGAAAAGTGGTTTGAAATTTTTGATAGAAGGATCCAGGATCTCAAATGTAAAAAATGTGTAGCCAAAGTAGCTTTGATGAAAAACGATCTAGTCTTTTTGATATGCCCTCTTTCTCCATTTGCCAATTTCTCCATGTAGTCCCAATTGAGTTTGGCTGGATGTCCCTTAATTATTTATGAGAGAAAAGTTATTCAAAAAATATTCCCCAGAATACCCCCCTTTATACCTGCTCCCCATACCTCATCCTTACCCATGGTCAAATTGAAGTCACCTACCATCACTGAGGTCTAAGAGGTCACTATCATCAACACATTCCTAAAATTTTCTTCTATGGGAGTATGGTGCATATACATTAATGATGTGTAGGCGCACATTTCTTCCTCTCTAGAATATGGAAAGTATGATACCTACAACAACTTTTTAAGCTTTGAAATAAATAACATTGAGATTTCACATGGCGGTCAGGCCTCCCAAGAGGCCAGAGGTATAGCTTTCATAAACCATCAAAAGCAGGAAAATCTATAACATAAAGCCCCAATCCTTTTCCTTACTAGTCCTGGTCTCTTGGAATAGAACAATGTCAAAGTTGTAAATCTGGATGATGTTATTCAGGGATCTCCTCTTTTGGGTTGATCCCAAACCCATCACATTTAAAGATGAAAAACTAATTATGGGGGAACATTGTGGGTGTATCCCCTCTTAGGACTCAAGAATCATAAATTACAACATCCAAGTGTCATATATTAATGTTATCAAGATCATTGGTTTTGGCATATATATCCCCCAAAGACTCCTAAATAATTCTCGAAGGTCCATGAGGGTCGTAAAAAATTGGAAATTTTCTTGTATTTCACTCCCTTTTTCTTTGGGGTATTGACATGTTTCCTAGACTTTGGGCTCACAAAAACCTCCCCCTCTGCTAAGAATGAGGCTTTAAGCATTAGAGGATTTTTATTTTTTATTTTTATTTTATTTTATTTTATTTATTATTTATTTTTTTTTTTTTTCTGTGTAAAGACTAATCTATTATATTAAAAAGAGAAAAAATATGTACAGAGAGGTTTGAACCTCTGAGGGTGCCATAGGCAACCCTCTATCAAAAAAACCTTACAGATATTGTTGTTCTCTTGGATTACAAAAAGATTGTTCATAAACTTAACATCTGCGTGCAGCTATAACGACCCAAAACTAGACAGGACATTACTGATAACTACTCGTGAACAACATTTCAAAAAGGAGATCCAACTTAAAATTCCAGCAACAGAGCACCTACTAGCCAGAGTTGGAAGGTGCCGAGCGCACTGAAAATTCGCCAGGAGCGCTGGAAATCCAAAAACTGAATCATTGTTCTGAAACTGAAGGCACCAGAGATTAAGTCTGCTGTGACTCACCAATCGCATTATCCTTGGCCTTGTCCGGGGCTCGCTCCCAAGTAATCATTACCTCATCTTCGACTTCCATAAGATTGCCACCCGGTGGAGGCACAGGATACAAGACACTTTCATACATGTTTGCTGGATCACAGGCAATGACATTCTCCTGAGGAGAGTCCCTCTGACTGCCAGCTTCACTTTGACCTTCCTCTACGTGCACCGCTGCTGAGACCTTGAGGGTATCTTTTGCCAAGCTGCTCTGAGAGGCACTGGTGTTCTGAGAAGGTAATTGATCCCCGGATTCTTCATCTGAGTTGGACATTTCATCTTCTTCCTCCGAGAAGATGACCGTAAATTATAGCCGAAATAAGCGGCTTGGTGAGCCTGCTTTTGAATTTAAATCTGGATGTATGGAACGAACTACTTAGAGAAGTACTATACTCATCTGAGGGCATGGAAGAAGGCGAGGCTATAGCCAGCAGGGATATACGACGAGGGGTCGGTCTTCCCCTTCCCCCCTGTCCTCCTCGGGATCCCGAGCTGCTTCCTCTCCTGGAAATACCGCGACGACGGGGGGCCATAGTCGGATAAAATAGCAGATTACAAAAACACAAAGGCTGTAGGTAAGAGAGAAGCAATTCATAGGTTAAACTAATACGAAAAGGGGACCCAGCAGTAACATAACAGACCCGGACTTTAGGCACACAAGTGAATGACCTGACAAGTGGACACTGCCCCGCCCCAACCAAGAGAACCCAGTTCCCACCCCAGATTCCTAAACCAGAGGCGGAGACTGACCTGAATTTTACAGAGGAAATGCCAAAGGGTGATCTGAAACGCCAGATACTCCAGGTAAAAACAGGCTTGGAACACCCAACCCCGACGCAAAGAGACAGAGTATAATACCTCAGGATGAGCAGCTGTGGAATGTTATAAGTCTCTGGCAGCTTCCTCTGAGACCAGTATCCCCATATGAAACCTCTGCTTGCCGAGAGCAGATGCACCGCGACGCTTCCAGAACGAGCCAGAACAATTAAGACCTCGAGAATTCGCGCCATACTAATCACCTCCAATAGCGTACCTTGGGTTCGTGCCGGCATTAATGAACCTTGAATGCCTTCCTTATGCCGTCTGCTCATTCTTGAATACTTGCCAGCTGCCATCTGCGCATGCTTTGGCATTAACATCTCATGTTGACACCCGCATCGGGGTGTGGTTCTTCTCTTGACTACATATCTCTTGTTAATATGGAATAGAAGGTAGAAAGTTGGTTCTCCGAGGCTATGCCTTGTAGTGATCCTGCAAAGAATTCTTTCCCACTGTCCACTCCAAAATTGGCAAGAAAATATGCTAGTTTGTTCCCTTCTCTTCTGATATGCTTGAAGGAGATAGCTTGGTTGTAATTGAGCCATTGTTGTAGTCGCTCCAGTCTAGTGGCCATTCTCCAGCTACTACTGACCTTATGAACCGGGGATCCCTGTTGAATTTTTAATTCCATATTGATGAGAATTTGGGAGTCCCCTTCAACTATAAAAGGGAGGAACTAGTGATCCTGTACTAGAGTGAGTCGTCTCCATAAGCCTTCCAATTCCGCTGCATTATTGGTATTCCAACCTATCGAACCAAAGAATGATATGAGAGGCTTACCCTGGTAATCTCTGATGACTCCACCAAATCCCGTTTGACCAGGATTTCCTTTCGACGCTCCATCAAAGTTAAGTTGAAACACATTGATTGGTGGCGGGGACCAGCTTGCAGAGTTCACTTGATGTCTAGATGAATTTCCGTTGGCAGAAGTCGGACCTTGTAATTTTATCTGCCAATTGTCCCATATAGCTTGCTCCTGTGGTTGCGATGGAAAGTCCTCTTTAGACCAGCCTTTAATAGATAGAGTTTCTCTGATGTTATGGTGTATCCCATTCCATATCTGCTCCAGTGTCATTGATTGATTTTTGAAAATCCGTCTGTTTCTCTCCTTCCAAATGTTCCACATCAGTAGTCCCGGTATGATTTGCCAAAGAGTGTTTAAAACCTTGCTTTGATATGGCTCTTGAGTCCAGTTGCGGAGGGTGCCTTTGATATCCCCCATCACTCTACCATCCCTCTGACATCGGAATGTGACCTTTTCCCACAATTTCCTTCCAAGCTGACAATTTTGCATGAGGTGTAGAGCTGATTCCTCTTCCTGATTGCAGTTGAGACATATAGATGGTCCATAGAAGTTCCTTTTCCTGAGGTTGTCCCATGTGAGAATTCTGTTGTGTGAAAGAAGCCACAGAAAGGTAGAAACCTTCGGCCAAATAGGAGGGTTCCATATTTTGTCCCATATTTTGTCTTTGATTACTCTGTCTTTGATAATGATTTTGTAAGCTTCCTTGGTTGTGAAGGTCCCCTTTTCCTCATATCCCCATCTTAGTGTATCCATACCTGCCAGCTTTAGAATTTTTCGTTTTTGAAGCTCTGAGGATAGAGAAAGTTGAATTTGCTCCGAGCTATGAGGTAAGATATGACAAGCTTCTTTCCATTCTCTATGTTCTTGGGTGGTATGTGATTTCCAGAAGTAACTTACCTTGTCATGCTGGTTTATTTCTCGTTCTGAAATTCCCTGAATGCTATCTTTGAGATTTGGAAGCTGCTGCCATGAGTCTTCCCAAAACCGTGCTGTAAGGCCATCTTTCACTTCCCAGAAGCTATGTTTTTGAATTAAATCTCGATGTTGAATTGCTGAATTCCAGATGATCGAACCTTTACTGACTTCCGACATTCTAATTCTCTCCTCTAAGGGTAAGTTTCTTGCATATTTCGCTGTCCATAAGGCTGCCCAGGGGGTATTTGAGTTTGAGAGCCACCTCCACCATATTTTTACCCCCATTGTTTTATTGCTTTGTTCAGTATCTCTTAGCCCAATCCCTCCTGCTTTTTTAGGTAAGCAAGCCTTCTCCCACTTGACTAAAGCCCACTTTCTATTTGGCCCTGAGCTTCCCCATAGGAAGTTACGCTACAGTTGTTTGATGGCTTTGAGAACCCATTTCGGTGCTGCCAGGATGGAGAATAGGTAGAGAGGCATAGATTGCAGAACAACTTTAATTAGCACTATCCTACTGGCCAGGTTTAGAGCTCTGTGAGTCCAGAGGAATAGTCTGGCTTCCAATTTTTCTAAAAGGCTGGTCCAAGAAGAATGCTTGAGAGCTGAAGCAATTAGAGGAGCTCCTAAGTATTTAGAAGGAAGGGACGCTATGGTGAAACCGAGAATGCGTGCTATAGCTCTTTGGGTGGAGGGAGGAGTGTTAAAAAAGAAAATCTGAGATTTGACATTATTGATGAGGGCTCCTGAGGCTTTCGAAAAATTATCAAGAATGGATTTAAAAGAGCGCGCTTCTTGAACAGAGGGGTGACCAAATAGCATATTATCGTCAACAAATTGTTGGTGCGAGACAGCAGGGGCTTGGTGGAGAGCTAGACCTTTTAGATTGCGGGAGAGAATGGCCGATTTTATACTGCGTCCTAGGCCTTCCGCTAAGATGACAAACAAAAAGGGAGATAAAGGATCTCCTTGTCTAATGCCCCTAGAGGGATGAAAGGTGGGGGACAGAATGCCATTAATGAGAGTGGAGAAGAACGAGGAAGATAGAATATTGCTGATCCATCTGATCTAGGGGGGGGCGAAGCCAAAAGCTTTGAGGATTTTTTGCAGATAATCCCAGCAGATGCTGTCAAAAGCTTTAGATAAGTCGATTTTGAGAAGCATACCTGGTTGTTTTGACTGCTTGAGGGAATGTATTATTTCATGGGTTAAAATAATCCCATCCGTGATCTGTCTTCCCTCTACGTATCTAGGTTGTTCTGGAGATATAATGAGAGGAAGCATGGGCTTCAGTCTCAATGCTATGACTTTGGAGACAATCTTGTAAATGATATTGCACAAAGCGATGGGTCTGTACTTATATGGAGTATTGGATTCCTCTGCTTTAGGAATTAAAGCGATGAAAGTTGCGTTCAGGGCTGGATACATCCATCTGAGCGTGCGCGATTCTTCCACCACCTGCCAGACTTCCCATTTGATTAACTCCCAGAAGTGCTGAAAAAAATTTGAAGTAAACCCATCTGGTCCTGGCGCTTTCCCTGCTTTGAGTTGATTCACCGCGGTTTCAACCTCTTGAAGACTTACAGGTTTGAGAAGGAGCGTGTTGTGATCTTCAGTGATTAATCTTGGTATCTGCCCGAGGATTATTTCAATGGCCTCTATTCTGTCTATGTTGGGTTCTTGATTCATCTTCTTGAAATAGTTGAGAAACTCCTGTTCTATTCCTTCATGGGTTTCAATTTTGATGCCCTGTTCACTGTTGACATAGGAGATTTGATTGATCATTCTTCTTTGGACTGTGGTTTTGTGAAAGAATTTCGTATTCTTTTCACCTTCCTTCAGCCATCTAACTCTCGATTTCTGCCTCCAGAGAGTTTCCTCCTGTAGGTCTCGTTCGAGGATTTTATTCTCTATAACCTGCTCCTTCTGGACTAGTTCTTCAGAACGTCCTTCAGAGATCATTTTTTGCTGGATATCTTTCATTTCTTGGGTGAGGAGTTCCTTTGATTTGAATATGTTGCCGAAAATGAATTTGTTCCAGCGCTTTATTTGCTCTTTGAGGTGCTTCAACTTCCTTTGGAATATAGACATTTTTGTCCCATCCGTTGGATTGAAATTTTGCCAAGTTGACCTGATAAACTCATGGAATTCCGGATGCGTCAACCAGAAAGCCTCAAACCGAAATGGACGCCTTATACTATTACCAGGCCGGTTCCAGTGTAGGGCTATGGGCCAATGGTCAGAACCTGAGTAAGGGAGGATGGAGGCTGTAAATTCTCCCCCTAGATGCACTGCATTGTCAGAAATCAAAAATCGATCTAGACGCGAGGCTACTTGCATTGGTGCTACTCTTTTGTTATTCCAGGTGTAGAGGCCGTTGTTTGTAGGAATGTCTATTAACCAGTTATTTTGAATGAAATCTTTTAATATTGAGCCATCCCTGTTTGATCTGCATCGCCCTCCCTTCTTTTCCTCTATAGAAGCGATCATATTATAATCTCCACCTGAGACCCATAGCAGATAAGTCCTTTCTGCATTAAGCTGCGTTAAGGCTTCCAGGATTTCTACCTTGTGCTGGATGTCTTGAGGAAAGTACACATTCGTTATGTGGCCGTAGATATTAGTCCCCAAAATATGAAAAATAACCTTTATGAAGTTTTTTTTTGCATGTATGTTACTTAATTGGATCATTCTTACATCCCAGAGCACTGCAAGTCCTCCTGAGGCTCCCTGAGCATCTACAGCTGTGACTAACCCCCCCGGCCAGGCCTTTGCTGCTACTTTTTCCAAGACTGCCAAATTACATTTTGTCTCCTGCAAAAAAAGGATTGCTGGTTTTTCCTCCATAAGCATATTTTTTAAGAGTCTGCCTTTCTTTGGGCCATTGAGCCCTCTAATATTCCATGGTATCATCTTCATTGGGAAGGTTTGGGGTTGGTGTTATAGTACTTTGTTAACTTAGCATATCTGCCTAATTCAACAAAGACTTCACCGATCTTGATGGTTCGTTCTAAAGCATTTTTCCTTCCTCGCTTTTTATTGTCTTTGGTGATAAATTTCCCGTCCCATTGAATGCCGATTTGAACCCCTAATGAGTATTTCTTTTGGGCTTTGTCGAGTACTTCCACTAGGTTGTCCACCTGCCTGTCAGGTATTTTGTCGAAATTCCCCGTTTTGCATGCTTGTTCTAGGCCCAATATATCTAGCTCGCCAATGTCTATTGATTCTGTGTCCTCATCCATGATTTGAGGTTCTTGATAGCTTCCTTCTCCTTCCTTCTCTTTTCCTGTAAATAGGTCCGTATTATCTATCTCCATTTTCGGGAGGCTCCAGGTTTTTGACGCGGTCTTGATCATATTGCCATCTTGCTCCACCTTCTTTTCCCCTGTTTTCGATTGAGATCCTTCAGTCTTTTCCTGGGTGGATATTTTCCCTTTGGAGGTTAAGAGATCTGGATCCTGCAACTCTTCATTTGCCAAAACTTCAAAGTTGTTGCTCGTGGAGGGATTTGATGGATCCTTTTGAGCTGCCTTTGTCTGGACTGCAGATTTTTTGTGTCCCTTTCTTCGATTTGTCACCTTTGTAAAACCGTCCGATGGCTGGTTTTCCTGGTCAACTTGAGCTGGGGGATTGCTGTTTAACGGGAAATCTCTATAAATGTGCCCTAGATCATGACATTTATTACACCTAAAGGGTACATGCTCATAATCAATTAACTGGATCCATTCCACATCATCATGATAGAGACTTACCGTATCAGGCAGGGGTTGCTTCAGGTCCATATAGATGCAGATCCGTGCGTATGAGGTGTATCTCTGCGTTTTTGTGTCTTCCGCTACCTTAACAAAATATCCCAATACCTTACCGATAGCTTTGAGCGAATCTTCTTCCCAGTACTCCCATGGTAGCGAATACAACCTGATCCATACCGGTGCCCAGCTTAGATCTTCCTTATCCGGGTTGAATCGTTCGACCCATTCTCTGAGAAATAGCCCGGCAGAGTTGAAGAAGTACGGCCCTCCCTCAAAAACTCTGTTTCTATCTTCCAAGCAGTTGAAGACTGCGGTAAAAAACCCCTTCGGCCCAAGATGCAAGGATATGTGTCCTTTTGGGTGCCATTTGACATTGATCCAGGCTCTCAAGGCTTTCTCATTTGGCCAAATACCTATAAATTTACCTATGAGAGCATGATCTCTCATATATTGAATTCTGGCATTGATTCGATGACTGGGTAGCTCCACTTTTGGCCTGAACGTGGCTACTGGCTTACATGTAGATGAGCTCACTTTCGTCTTGTCTGGTTGTGCCTGTTCTGTCTGCTTCTGCTGACTGTTGTCGTTATTCCCCTCATTATGCCCCTGTTCCTTTTCTGAACCTTCGCTGTACCCTGGCTGGATGTCGTTTGCTGGAGGAGGCGCCCCTCCTTCCCCCTGGCGGGGGTTCATTATTACCGTCTACCAAAGCCTGTAGCCTGAGAACTGCTATGCTGCCACTATCAGATTTGGTGGCTTCCGTCCAAAGGTCCTACCGTTGCAGGTATTCTCAGAAACCCTAGCATCGAGTCGCCGCACCAGAACGCTCTCCTTTCCCTATTTTATGATATATATTATAGCATTAGACGAAATTTTAGCCTAAAAGTGTCCATGAAATTTTCATGTCATTTCCATGTCATAATATCTAAACCAAATAATATCCTTTAAATTTAAAAATAGGTACATGTAAATAATTTTGAGGGAAAATGAGAAAAGCTACTTTTTTAAATTGTATTTTTGGCTTATTTCTTTATAGGTTTACTCAAATTTCAAGTGTAAACACTCGTTGGATGTAGAATTAAATTCCACATTCAACAAGTACCCATTATGTGTAATTTTTAGAAGACTCACATTGACAAAAATTGAAGATACATTAAAAAATCATGTTCAACACTCTTTTTTAATGTATCTTCTTTTTTTATCAATGTGCGTCTTCTAAAAAATATGCATAATGGTTACTCGTTGGATGTGGAATTTAATTTTGCATCCAACGAGTCTCTATACTTCAAGTATGTGTAAACCTATAGGGAGATAAGCCAAAATACAATTAAAAAAGTAGTTTTCGTTTTCTCCCTCCAAAATTCATAACCTTTTTTTAACTATTATTTTATTAGTTTTCCTTAGGAGACCACTTTTACGCTGAAATTTTCTCTAATGCCACTCAACAAGACTAAAGCCAGGCTCTCCAAGTCGTCATCGAGAGAGAAAGGAGGGGACAAAAGACTCGTGGGAACCTTAAATTTTATAGGGGAAGAAAAATAATCCACCTTTCAGCTATGGACAACATCCACCCAAGCTGGTACCTGTAACTTTACCATTTGTATTATTAACTTGTAAATAGGTTTTTTTACAATAGAATGATCAATAAAATGGCTTATTAATACAATAAGTAGTAAAAAGTTAATACTTACACTATGATTACAATATAAAAAAATTCTTAACCACGGATATTCAACACCACTTTACCATGGATATTACTAACTTGTAAGTAGAATTTGTTAGAATATCATGACCAATACCCTAACTTATTAATACCATATGTCCACAACAACAATTCATTTCACAATAAAAATATGTTATAAATATTTTATTTTAATTGAATTTTAGAGCATTTTTTATTTAAATCTAAAAGAAAAAATGTTATAATTACTTTTGAGATATATCTAAGCTCTTTATCCTCACTACTACTAAAAATATTCTATGGATATTCCAAAGAGATTAAATGAAGATTTTAATAAAATAAAAAATGAGAATATTTTTATATATCGATATGTGAAATTTATATAATATAAGTAATATTATTAAGAATTAGGTGAGATCCACCTTAACTAAGGATCTATCAAACAATGACAGGAATGAAATCTCTCAAGGTGTAAACATGTCAAATTGTGCACTAAGAAAGAAGGTGGCATCTTGAGAGATTTATCCCCTCAGTGTTTGGTGCATCCAAAGTTAAGATGGATCTATGCTAATTTATTGAAAATAATGTTTAATTACCATTATTGATAGTACATTTTTTTGGTAAATGTTGAATATTAGTAAATTTTGAATAATGGTATAACAAAATAGAATTAGTCAAAATTAACTTAAAGAGAAATCATAATTATTGATTTGAGCCAAATAATTGGAATTATATTGAAATGATTAGTAGCCATTTCTATATTTATAGAAATGTAAATCTTATATATAAATATGTTAGGAATAAATCCTATATATGAATATATTAAGTGTTCAATGAAGATATGAAAAAATACAACCAAGGAATCTCAAACATACAATTTTTGATATGTTGGTTCAATGTTTATATGGATTATTGTGCTTTTCTAATTTTGTTTGTCTCGTTATAATTTCTACATTTTGGCATGAGAGCCAATTACATTAGTGGGAAACATTTATTTATTTTTGAATATTGTGCAGGTTTAGGAGTGTTTGAGAGTTTAAACAAATAATGAAGGATATGAGTATTAATATTTCTCAACTTCAAATACCATTTTTTAAAGATGATAATTATGGTTTTGGAGCATTAAAAATAAAATTTTGTTTTTTTAACAGGGTATAAGGAATTTGGTGCAAATTGGTTATACTTGACCAATGTATACTTAAGCTCTTGTTGGTTGGACTTGTCAGGTTAATATTGGTATAAATTACGACATGATATTTCTATAAACCTGGGTGTTCATAAACTTAGAAGCATATGACTATGTGTAGGGAATTAGACTTAGATTTGTTATCATGTTAAGTAATGGAAAGTGATTATTTTCCATAATATTATAGCTAAGTTTTTTAAGTTGATTTGTAGGCAAATTAAAATATAAAACTACAAATTGAAAAAATCAAGAAATCTCAACAAAAAACTATGATTTAACAATTCAAACAATTAAAAGAAACTAATCACACTTCTTGAAAATAGTAAAACACTTCTTGAAAGTAAAATCACACTACTTACTTGAATTTTTTTGGAAAATCGAGTACATAATAGCGTCCAACAAGTTGTAGTTCATTTAGATTCAAAGAAAAACAATGGTTGAGTCATGAGCTTTATATTTATTTATCACTATTGATTTCAAGTATTAACATAAAAGGACATATTCAGACATGGAAAGAATTGATCCAAAATTAAAAAATGAAGGATTCATGAAATGATTTGCAAGCTAGTTTATGTCATTTAGGCAATGGATCGTGACTGCAAAAGCACACAAAATAAAATTAAATTTTTCAGAATTTTAACAGTTAGATAATAAACAACATCAAAACACAACAAATTGATGACAGAGTTCACCCCTCCTGGGCTGCGTCTTCGTGTGTAGCATCCAATGGTGTATTTTTAATTATGTGCTCAAATGTTCAAATACATCAACATACAAGTCTCAACTTGAAAAAACAACACTACCATTGTGTCCAAAATGCCTAAAAACCACTCTATAGACTCTTATTGGGCTCAAAAACGATGAAAAATGGCCAATATAGGCCTCCTTCTTCAAATTGCCTATAAAAAAAGTGCTCTACAAATTATTCTTCTCTACAAAATTGGTAAAAAAATGCCTATGTGGTGTGTTGGCATGGCTCTCTGTTGGTATCCCAGAGGTTGCTAGTTAGATCCACAATTTTCGGTAAGGTTGGTGTTGTTTAGTTATACACATATTTTTTTAAACAATATGGGTTGAAGCCCCTTCCGCCTCCCACGTTGGTGGTTATGTGGAGCCACATGTGATCGAGGGGCATGAGCCATAGGCTATGCACCATCCTAGCCCCGCTCCCAGTCACATGGCATTAATGTATCCTGGGCCTAGGGCACAAGTAGCGTACCACACGCTCCTCCCCCTTACTTATGTTGGTGTTCACATATACACCAAAGAACTAAGGGTCAGCCCAGTTGGGCATGCCTTCTGGCCCAACCATTACCACAACCATCGAGCTCCTAAAATTTAAATAGGGTTGGCCTCCATTTAATACCAAGCAACACTTGTGGCACACTGCTAGGGCATCAATTTAGCAGATGAGAGGTTACATGTTCGATTCCTTCAGAGGTTTTTTGGTCCATTCGACCAATTTTTTGCCTCATATGGAGTGCCACGTGGCACCCTGGGATTGGACCACGTGTCGCTCCTGGATTGTCCAGTTCCTCAAAACCTTCAACCAATAATAGTGTGCGAGATTTCGTCATGAGACACCCAAATGGCAGATTCTAATTGGCTCTCATACTACTCAATCAACAAAGGACATTATCGTATAGACTACCACGTGGCATCCATACACTACACAGTCAACACTACAAGTTGTTTTTTTAGTCATTTGCCAAAAATTTTAGAACATGATAACTTCCTCATATGATTTTGGATTGATATGATTCAAACATTGTTGAAGTTAGAATGATGAGATCCCCAATTTGGCTCTAGTTTCGTGATATTTTGAACATTTTTGTTTTTGAGCATATTTTTAATCTCGTGGATCATTCCTCCCCATTGGAAGCTTTTGGACCACCAAAAGTCTGTTTTTACTCAGTAGGTAAGTGAGGGTACAACTCCCCCACTTTCTCAATCGTTATCCACCTTGATTTTCTTGGATTGGTACCTTTGAGCCCCACATGAAGATACTCCACATTGCATCTACGTGAATTTCTTATCCTCCTATAAAGAATTGAGTCTTCCTACAATATATTTAAATACTCAGGAGAAAAATATTCTATAGATGGAATGCAAACATTCTTTTCTTGATAAAAAATCATAGGAGGCTCATACAATCTCAAGTTTTCCACATTCACAATAGAATAAATTTGCATGTAAGGTGGAAAATCTAATTGGAAAGTGTTGTTACCAATCTTCTCCAAGATTTTGAAAGGAGCATATCTGATTGGCTTGAGCTTTTTACCTTCATCTTGTAAGCTTTCCTTGTTGATGTACAACCAAACATGATCTCCCACTTGGAAATCATGATCAACATGATGCTTATCATGTCTTTGTTTGTACTTGGCTTGGCCTTTCTATAATTGTTCATGTACCCTTTGATGCACTAGCTAAATCTGTTCAATTAAATTCTTGGCTTTGTTCACATCACTATGTCCATATACTGCAATATCTTTACTAAAGATGAAATCCAAAGGAGACTTTGGAAAATAACCCAAACAAGCTTCAAATGGAGATACTTGTGTAGATGAATGCTTGGCATGATTGTAGGTATGCTAGATGTAATGCAAATGCTCATCCCAAAGTTTAGGATGCTTACCATAATATCCTCGAAGGAGATGCACTAGCACTCTGTTCAATACTTTTGTCTGGTCATCGGTTTGTGGATGAAATGTTCTTTTATTCAACTTTGTGTCAATTAATTCCCATAAAATTGACCAACTTTTTAATAAATCGAGAATATCGATTAGAAATAATCAAAGTAGGTAACCCAAAATGAACCCATACATTTTGGAAGAACATCCTTGTGGTTTTTTCAACTGTAACATGTTTCTTACATGGCATCAACACACACATTTTTCTTAAATGATCCACTGCAAGATATAAATAATCATGACCTTCATATACATTGGAACTCCCCCAACAAAATCCACATAAATACTTTCTCAAGGACGAGAAGGGATAGGAAGTGGAGTGTAAAAACCCAATTTCCTATTCCTTGGATTGCTAGTAGTAGGCATAGAACACCCCCTTAGATATATTGATATATTTTCATTCATATGATGCCAACAACAATACCTCTGTAATTGATCAATTTCTTTTCCTACACCAAAGTTACCAACAATAACATAAGTATGGGCTTCCCTTAGAACATTGACTCTTTCACCCTGTGGAACACATAACCTGCCATGATGATATAACAACTTTTTATGAACATGATAATCCAACTTTTCAACATGATTTCCATCACTCAAAGTTGCATAAACATATTTAAAATATCCATCTTGATCATATTGTTCAATATAACTTCCATGCATGATTGAGTTACTCTTAAGAATAACATATGAATTAACAATAAGCTTTGATAACATATTTGCAACTTTGTTGTATATACCTTTATTATACGTGATTACCAAATGAAATTATTGTAGGAATCACGTCCATCTGAAATGTCTAGCTTGTTGTAGTTTGGTTTGTGATTGTAAATATTGCAAAGGTTGATGGTCAATATCAATGATCGTTTATTTACCCATCAAATGGTGCTTCCATTTATTCATTCTTTTTACCAAAGCATACAACTCTTTGACATAAGTTGGATAGTTAATTACTGCATTGGAAAAGGTTTTATAATGATAACATATTGGCTTACCATATTGCATCAAAACTTCTCCCATAGCATATTCGCTTGCATCGGTTTGAATTTAAAATGGTTTCTTAAGATCTGGAAGTTCTAGAACTGGTCTTGTACTGATTTTCTCTTTCCAAGTATCAAAGGCTTTATGTTTTTTGCCTCACCCCTGAAATACCTACTTCGCACTTGTCAAAGCATGTAATGGTGTTGCAATGAATGAGAAGTTAGCAATAAATTTTCTCCAATATTGGGCTTCTCCCAAAAAACCTCCTAACATCTATTACATTGTTGGGTTTTGCTAATTCACAATAACATCAACTTTTGAGGGATCAATCTTCAATTCACCACCTTCTACAATATGACCCAAATAAACCAAGTATTTTTTCCCAAATTCACATTATAGATATTCAAATAGAGCTTTTCCTTTTTTAATACATCTAGAACTTTCTTTACATGCTTGACATGCTCTTAATGAGTCTTACTGAAAATGAGAATATCATCTAAGTATAATATGGAAAAATCATAAAGGATTGGTCACAATACATCATTCATAACTATCATGAATGTGGCATGTGCATTGCAAAGCCCAAACGACATAACTAACCATTCAAACAAACCTTGTTTGTCTTGCAAGCATTTTTCCAATTATCATCCTCAACAATCCTTGTCTGATGATAACTGCTTCTCAAATCTAAGTTAGTAAAATAAACAACACCCTTTAAATTATCTAGAAAATCATCAACATGAGGAAGAGGATACCGATTCTTTACTGGCATCTTGTTCAAAGCTCGAAAATCCACACACATGCGCCATGTACCATATTTCTTTGGAACCAAAACAATAGGAGACCCACAAGGAGATGTACTAGGTGTGATGACCCCTTTTTCAAGCAGCTCTTAAATTTTCTTCTTAATTTATGCATTCTCCAAATTTGACATTCTACACATGCCAATCCCCGGAAGGGTTGCATCCTGCTACAATTGAATATCATGTTGGATTCCTCTTTTTCGAGGTAACCCTTTAGGTTCCTGAAACATCTTATAATAATTGTTGAAAAATTCAACCAATTCATGCTTGATTTTATAATCACATCCTGAGAAAGATTCAAATTCAACACTTTAGCTTTAGTCATCAACAACACAAAATTTTTACTAGCATTCACAAGCCTTTTCATTTGACCAACACTAATAAGAGATAAGTTCATCTTATTGTGATGATATCTAAAAATATACTCAACTCCATATTTGAAAAGATTATATTTATTCTTATGATGATAGAATATGGATTTTCGTTCATATAAGTATATACTCCCTAAGAAAATCCCACATAAGTCAGGTGGTACAACATTAGACCCTACCGCATCTATAAAATTAGTAGTGATGGAAAACTTGAGTTTACATTTTCATATCACTTGTAATTTGGCATCATCACGTACCCAACCCAAGGGGTAAAGTTTTGCATGAGGTGTAGTTTCTAAATTAAGTTTCTTGACAATTGCTATAGAGATAAGATTGACTTGAGATCCACTATTAAATAATGTATCAACCTTTGTATGTTTTGTAATGACCCTGATATGGAAAAGATCACTTATTTCTTTATCATTTTTAGATTCAATAGGTCTACTAGAAGAAGTAGTACTTTCATTACAAGATATACCTTTCATTCCTATGTTTGTGATTTTGGTTTCATCACCTGAATTAGATCCTAGATATTGTTGACTTGTAGTAGCAGTCTTTTGTTTCCCCTTGTTATTGATATTCTTTGGTCTCAATTCTAGATGTAGTTTCCAGTAGTGTTTTTCATTATGGCCATCTTTTGAACAATGTTTACAAGTATTTTTCTCTCCCTCTTTCTTGACAATAGCATTTTTCTTACCCTTACCTTTAAAATTCTCCTTTCCTTTGTATATAGATTTAACGGGTTTCTTGCTAGACCCTTGAGGAACATTCTTGCCTCTTGATTCTAAATGAGTTGTCTGAAGACATAATTCATCTATATTGGTGGGATTAAACATAAGTATAGTATGCCTCAAATAACTATGTAATCCACCTATATAATTAAGGAGAGTATCTTTTGAAGTAAAATCAAAACACATGATTAGAGTACTTCTTCTAAATTCTTGTGTGTAACTTTGGAAACTATGACCTTTAGCTTGTCTAAAAATTTTCCAAACCATAATTTTTTTTTTGCATGTAAGCTAATGGATAAAATTTCGTTCTTGATGCCGCTATCATAAATCATTCCAAGAAGAGATAATTTTACCACTTTTCTTCAAATCTTCTTGAGTTTTGGCCTCCCACTAGAAGAGAGTTGCACCTTCCAAATGAAGAGAAGAAAGTTGGATATTTTAAACATCATCATCAGTATTTTGAATTGTGCAATAAACTTTAATTTGACGAACCCAATTACCCAACTTTTAAACATTTACTTCCCCATTATACATTGGCAATTAAAACTTGAAATCAAGATTAATCAAATGAGACTTAGTATGTCCTCTTGGAGGTGGAGGAGGAGTAGGTATATGGGATGAAGGAGGTGAAGAAGGAGGTGAGGATGGAGGTGAAGGAGGAGGAGGAGGTGGAGGCTTTCTCACATTACCACCATTACCTTTTGGTTGATTATAAATTTCTCCTTGCAACCGTTTTGTTCTCTAATTGTACAACAATTTCACCATCTCAGACATATCAAAGAAAGCCTTTCTAAAATCTATATCATACTCAGACATCAACTCTTGTCCCTCTCCTTCTTCATATGCCATGACTTGTGGAGTTTGTCGCCTCCTTGAGCCAATTTGAGGGTTTGGTCCTTCAAGTTCTCATTCTCCTCTTCTCAATTTAGACCTTGTAAGCATTCAAAAACCTTGGAAATTCTACAAACCTTCATAGTAACCATGCTCTAATACCAAACTAATCCAAAATTAAAAAATGAAGGTTTCATGAAATGATTTTCAAGCTAGTTTATGTATTTTAGGAAATGGATTGTGATTGCAAAAGCACACAAACTAAAATAATTTTGTGGAATTTTAACAGTTAAAATGGACAATAAGCAGCATCAAAACACAATAAATTGATGATGAAGTTCACTCATCTTGAGCTACGTCTCTGGGTCCAGCTTCCAATGGTTGATTTTTTTATTATGTGCTCAAATGTTCAAATACATCAACATACAAGTCTCAACGCGAAAAAAAAAACTGCCATTGCGTCCAAAATGCCTAGAAAACCCTATGTAGGCTCTTCTTGGGCTAAAAAAGGTTGAAAAATAGTGCAGATATGCTTCTTTCAAATTTCCTGTAAAAAAACACTCTCCAAATTGTTCTACTCTACAAACTTGGTAACAAATTTCCCCTATTGTGTGTTGGTAAGGTGCTCCATTAGTATCCTGGAGTCTCAGGTTTGATCCACAGTTTTCAGCGGGGTTGGCGTTGTTTGGTTATACCGTTTTTTTTTAAACAATATTGGGCAAAGCCCCTTCCACTTCCTGCGATGGTGGTCATGTGGAGCCACATGTGATCGAGGGGCATGGGCCATAGGCCCCACTCGCGGTCACATGGCATTAATGTAACCTGGGCCTAGGGTGTGGGTAGGGGGGTGGCCCAAATGTTTGATTATGATTTTCTCCTGTAATAATCGGCTAGAAGATGATGTCAAAATGATGTCATCATATGGACTGCTATGTGGCATCCCTATACTGCATAGTCAACCCTCCAAGTTTATTTTTTAGTTGTTTACCAAAAACTTCAAAATGTGATAACTTCCGCATATGGTGTCGGATTGAGACGATTCAAGCATCGTTGGAATCATAATGATGAGATCTATGATTTGCCACTAGTTTTGGGATATTTTGAGCACTTTCATTTTTTAGCATTTTTTTCATCCCTTGGATCAACAATGCTTAACTAAGTCTATTTTTTTGAACTTTGCATGCCTTAGGGGATTTTAAAAATTGATGAACACTCTTAATATTTTACTATACCGGATGATCAAATTGTTTCTCAAGACATTTACTAATCTATGGAAAGAAATACCTACAATGCTTTGATGTAAGACTAGTTTGATAAACTATGCATGCATTAGGGCCTTTCCCAATGGGTGGACACTCCAAAGCTTTTACCTATTTTATCAATAAGATTGTTTTCGAAATCATTGGCTAATCTATGCAAAAATACTTGATTGATCATGAAAAGTAGAAAATCTAAGATATCTAATAAATCAACAAGGCTAATAACTTGAAAAAATTAATTATGCACAAGTGTAGAAAAAAAAAAGCATGAGAATTATGGCATGAACAATATACTTGAAATTTCACAAAACTAAAAGCTTGTTTGTATAAATATGTATAAAAATAAAATGAAAACACATTAAAATATGTACAAGAATCTACAATTATGGATAACAACAAAAAAAGGTTTGCGTGATGAGATAACGAGGGTCATCCAAATATTGGCTTGGGCACCGAAGGTTACCACCTAATGAAAACTCGTAAGGGCTACATATATTACAGATAATGAAGTTGAAATTAGGGCTCCAGTAATGAAATTTTTGAATATTAAAGTGACAAGATTGAATAAATAGTTTTGGCAATCATGTAGTCAAGATTTTTAAATCATCATGTTGAAATTGAGAGGTAGCAGTGTGAAGAGATAACCTAAAGTTCAAGTTCATAAAAACTAGATCACTTTCATGAAGTAGTTATGATTAGCTTAAAGATCCATAAGGCTCAATATAATTCCTTCATTGATAATGACAAGATGAAAGTGATGTGTAATATTGATCTTGTCACAAAAATGAAAGGAAGAAGATGGCTCAATGATACATTGGAAAGAATAAATCTCGCTAGAATTAGATACAAAGGAAAGAGGGATCCATGTAGCTATCTCTAGAAAGAATGGGTAGTTGATAATTTTATAGAAAAAATCTAGAGATCTTGTAGATATAACTTCTTATATTAGAAATAAGTCAGGGATCTCCTCTATATTTGAGAGGGAGCAAACGAGTCTCCCTGAACATGAGCAAGGATATATCCCCTAATCAAGAGGGAATAGGGATACTCTCTTTGATTGAGAGGGAGTGATAATAAACATCAGATGTGGATTATCTTCTTCTTGTGGCATGCACTTGAACAAGGAAAACAACTGTAAGTCTAAGTGAAGGCCATAAATAGAGGATGGTGAAGGATTGGATAAGCATCTATGGTTTTCTTGAGGATAAATAATCCAAGAAAGGAAAGGTACTAACACTCTTTTAGGATAAGACAGGTATCCAAGATAAGAGTAGTCCAAGAGTACTGATATTCTTTGAAGATTCAGGATTGGAAATCCAAGATAAGAATAGTCTTAAAGGGACATACCAAGTGAACATCTAGATGAGGTAAGTACCCTAGAGTTAGTGCAGTATCACATGTGAATCCTCCCGACATAATTCTCCTAAACGAAGTTGAGCTTGTCAAGTTAGGCCTCAATTATAGTGTTGGTTATAATGATGGTGCTTACAATTGTCTTATCAATCTGACTCTTCTTATGAGAGCTATTTAGTTTGAGAATGATGTTGTACTATTTTAACAATTATGAATACCTCCCTAGTTAAGATGGAGTGTTGCCAAATATAACTAGTTTCAGTGTTCGTAATTATTATTGTACTCATTTCAATATGTATATATTATGTAACAAAAAAAAGAGGAAATAAAAGTTATTATTTTGAAG
Source organism: Pinus tabuliformis (assembly GCA_031772625.1). NCBI lineage: Eukaryota > Viridiplantae > Streptophyta > Pinopsida > Pinales > Pinaceae > Pinus > Pinus tabuliformis. Next base: position 733,885,791 of record CM062816.1, on the reverse strand, counting down.
CATGGGTTTCATGCTTCTTATTTGTGGTATTCGAGATAAAATCATGCTCTTCATGCTTCTTGGGTTTGATAGGTCATAATATTTATTGTCATGATTCACTCGATAAATTATTTCCCATCACTCCCAAGGTTACAATAAGTATTTAGGGAATCAAATAAGGAACTAAATCAATCATTAGGTATAACTCAAAATTCGCCATCACTTAATACTTGGAATAAATTTTATTGTCTACAACACGTTCCTCAGTAGACCTATAACCTTATAGTTCCATGGCAAACTTATAAACCTCCTCTAATTCAATACCCCACCTTATGGCCACAGTGGCCCTCTCCCTCGAGCCAGATATTCCTGAGGCCTCAAGGATGGTTTAGAGCCTCCTCTAGGGAAATTACCCATGCAAGCTCCATTACCTGAACCACAAAAACTCTGATTCCTATCTAATGCACATCATGTTATCCTTCTTTATGGTCCCACCCATTTGTGCAACCGAACCCTAATTTCAATAATAAAGTTTCACATCAATTTAAAACACTTATTTTTCTACTCGCTCCCCTATCGAACGTAATGTCATATATTTTAGAGAGGGGAGAGGAGTGAATTCAAAAACTCCCCCTATTACCACACAACATTTACCTTGGGAAGAAACTTTAATCTGTAAACCTTTAGAGGATAAATTTATGGTTGGAACTTGTCTGAAATTTTTTGTTGAAACTCATGAACAATATCAAGAGAAAAACCATTGAATTTCCTTTAACCATCCTTGTCAATCTAAAGAGAGAAAACATCAAGTTGTGGAAGACTTGTACAAGTTGGAGAACCATGAATATGTGGGTCCTATTGCATCCTAGTTCCAAGTAATCATTGGCACAACTCACTCCTTTACCATTAGATATCTCTTGGTACCATATCAATTAAAGCAGTTGGTTTCTCATACTCTGGTATGCATTGAAGTTTACATTTTAAACCCGAGTGTGAGTATATTTAGAATTCTATTACACACATGGCTACACTGGAAGTACTCCTACACTTGAAGGAGACCTTACTTTCTTTAAAATTAGGGTAGGAAAGTATAGAAGAAACAAATAAAAATGCCATTTGGAATAATTTTTTTACAAAAATACTCTTGAAACTGCAATTCTCTAAGACACAACTATTGAATCTTTTTTTATTATGCACTCTTGTGATAAGTCTTGTGAGAAGAAATTCACTCTTAATACCTCATATCTTGTAAAGTGACATTGATCATTGATTGAGTGGTTCTTCTTCATATTGTTTGGCCATCCATGGGGTCATTCAAAGGGATTTGTCATTGTTGTGCTTCATAATTTCCATTCACAATCCAAAACCCTAACCCTGGCCTAGTCATTATAACAAGTTGTTGTCCAAGAAATATTTTCAAGTTTCTCTTAGAAGGTGTTGTTGAAAAACCTCATATGGCGGACCACTCCTATAAAACCTGAATGAGATCTCATGAGAACCCTAACATGATTAAATCGAGGAATCGTTTAGTCATTATCTGAGATGCTCTCTTTAAAATGAGTCCTTAGGGTAGCAAGGCGAACTATTAAATATTAGTCATTAAAAAAATTTCACGCCATCTAGTGTTTTTAAGGATAAAATTTTTTGCCCCACCTATTAAGCAACCTATTTAAGGTTAATTATAATCAGGGTTTCTTTTAAAAGGAATAATTGAGGGATGGGAAGTCTAATTACAATTATACCTACCATGATCATGGTTCCTAATGAGAATTACATTACCGCTATTGGTCACCAAGCCAGGGTAATGGATTTCAGTTGAAAAGCTAGAAGACAAGAGGTCCCATGACGAGTCGAATTGCTCATCTGTGTTAGCTTTCATGACATTAGGGAAATTTTGAGGTCTAAAATGGGCCTCTTAAGGAAATTATAAAATAATAGTGGAAATAATAAAATAAGATTAGATTACATCATAAAATTTTAGAGGGAAAAAAGAAAAAACTATTTTTTACTCATATTTTCAACTTATCTCCCTATGGGTTTACTCAAATTTTGAGTGGAAACACTCTTTGGATGCAAAATTTGACTCCTCATCCAAGGAGTACCCATATTTCATACCTTTTATGGACGTTTCTACATGAAAAATGAGAAATACATGAAAAATGTGACTGTAATCATGATTTTTCAGGTATTTCTCATTTTTCTTGTAGAAGGGTCCATCAAAAGTATGCAACATGGGTACTCCTTGGATGAGGAATTAAATTTTTCATCCAATGTGTACTGACTCCTGAAATTTGAGTAAAATCTTAGGGAGATAAGTTGAAAATACAAGTTGAAAAAGTAGTTTTATTATTTTAGTATTTTTTATATTTTAATCTTTTGCCCCAAGAATGGTGAATCATCCCCCATGTTTGACATCATCATCTTGAATCCTATTGGTTCTTATAAATTTTATTTTGGTTGTGTTTTTTTCTTAGGAGGCCCATTTTAACCTCAAAAGTTCTGTAATGATGGCACTGTCGTTAGCTAGTTACCAAGCCAAGACAACAACCTTCAGTTAATTTATAAATGTGAATGAGTTTAAATGACTCTGAAACTATACTTAATAAATGGGACATAGGAAATTCACTGGGTTAAAAATCATCCCTATTGAGGCTATAGACACCTATTGGCAGCAATGGCGATGCCTCTAGTATTAAGTTTAATTTTACACTATGATTTACTTGGTCATTTTTGTCTTTCCCTGAACTCATTATCATACCTCTCTCAAAATGGTCTTCAAATCCTCCAGGAATTTTATGTTGGAGTTCTATATTTTGGAACAAGCAAGTTTTCATGGAAGTAGGACCCTTAGTGTAGGTGATTCACTTTTCATGAATAAGAACAACTTCAACTATATGCTTGGATAATGGTAAGATGGTTATCGTGGGAATGTATTATTTTGTCATCTTTCCTTTTCCATATTTCCATACATTTTTTTAACACCATGGCTTTCAAATTATGTCACTTGTATTTGTAATGAGGATATTTAGAGGAAGAACTACTAATTAAGGTTGATCTTGAGATGTTTTGTGGAAATTTTCATGGTTGACTATTTCATGGTAACATTATCTTTGCAGTCACAACATTGTTACCATTCCTAGGGTACCCCTAACATTAGTTATTCTCTTGAAAATCAATCTTAATGAATGAATAATCCAAAAAACTAAAAACTTGCATTTCCCTTCTCAAAACAACCATATCTAGTAGAGGAATTTTGTTTACATAAAGTTGCAGGGATACCATTGTAAGTGCAGCGTCACCTATAGATGTTTCAATCTTGATTTTTTGCAACGGGGTGATAATACAACAATTGATTCACTTGCATGAGTACATACAAGATGATTGTCATGGGGGGATGTTAGGCCTCCATTTTGTCTTATTTTACGTCACTTTTCTCTTTGAAGTGCTTCATGTTTTCACTTAGTTCCTAGGGTTACTGTCATTATCTTGTGCATTATAAGGGAAATATTTACTATGTGGCATGTTTCCTTTATTTTGAAAAGGTTTAACATTAAAATAATCATCAAAGATCATTTGTGTGTATGTAGGTTCTTCTTCCACCATTGTTCTTGCACAAGTCTTTGGTTCTAATTGCACTAAATAGAAGCCAATTTATGGATTCGACATCTTGACGCATTTTTGGGGAAAACTGAGGAACAATTTTGTTCAAAATGATGATTTAACACCTCCACATGAGTTAAAATGAACCTAGGCCGCACGTGTCAATTTATTTATGAAAAATCAATAAATTTGCTTAAAATTCCCATAGCTTTCAAACTTCCAAGTTTTGCCTTAATTTGCGTGCATATGGAGGAGAATATTGCACTTTTGGATTAATGGGTTTTCTCCTAGTATAGAAAATTATCTAAAATTCAAACTGTTTACCAAAATTCGCAATGGTTAGAGAAATAGATAGGGATCTTTGAAGAAGTTTTATAAAAAATGTTTCTTTTTCCTAAATTCCAAAATATGCCTAGATTTGCAAAAAAAATGGAAATTACATATCATATTTGTGTCTCATTGATTAGATATCAACCTGCTTTGGATGGGAAGTTGTTATGATCCCCTCTCATTTTGTTTGTGCTTGGTTTGACTTGTTTAAACCCTATCTTGTAATTGTAAATTTTATAAAAGCCTAATCATGGCTCTACAAAGGGAGGACAACAAACCATTCCATGTCCTGATGTTGTTGGATTAATTTTTGGGGCCCACTCCCCTCTAATCAACTAGATTTTGAGCCTCTGATCTAGGATGTAAATAATTGAAGTTTGATATAATGCAAAATATTCCATGTCAGGTTCTCTTTTAATCATTGCTATATTGTGTTAACGAATTCCTCTACCCTGTAGTTTAATTTATTTTTAAAAGAGGGTACGAGCTGGTTTGTCTAGGCCCAACCAATCTAGCTCGTTACACCTCTGGTATATAGTACTATGTGCTTTGGAATTTGAGTGGTTATTATGGAGTTATCATTCATTTTTTGAGATTTACATTGGTGTGATTTGATATTGTCTCTTCTTATAATCTATTCTTTCTTTGCTTTAAGGAATATCTTGTTTTATCATTTATTGCTTAGATATGGAAGGTTATTGATGCATATATATGAGATCCCTTATTTGAAGTTGAGTAGTGTAAAAATATCAATCCTTGAAATCGTTGTTTTTCTTTGATATTATTTGGCTGCAATGATATTTTAATTCAGATTTATCTTTTCAGACATTGGTAGACCCAATCTTGAAATATTCCAACTTTACAAGGATTTGACATTAATATATGATAAGATTTCTTCTAAAATTATTATTCCATTGATATATGAACTGGGTGTACGTTATCTCACTTTTGGGGTGGTTTTTTCCTTCATTTGACTTGGTGACAAACATATTTATATTTGGATTGTTTTCTTGGGTATAGACTTATTCAACTCAAAATCTTTGAATGAAACAAAGATCTAATATCAATGATTAATGGAACCCTCTATGAAACTTTAGAACCTTTATAGATCTAAATATTAGAGGTATCTCTTTCTTCCTTAAGGCTTTCTCTATTGAAGAATATGATTGAAAGGGTATTGAAGACACTAAAACCATAAGTCCTTTGGCAGTGATTGAATTATTGTATAAAATCTACATGACATGATTAAAAGACTCATGATTTACTTGGTCTCTAGTAGCCTTGGTCTCAACCCTTTTATGTTTACTTGAGGCTTGCTTGATTATCACAACTTTAGTTTCTTGAGTTGAGTCATAGTCAAATTGATGTGTATGTATAACCTACTATCTGGAAATTATCGATTTGCAACAAGTTCTTTATACAATGAATATTGATTGGTCAACATGTGTGGTTGATTAGATTCTTTTGGATTTGATTTTCTTGACTAGTATATGTGTGAAACATGTAATCATGATATTTCAATTGAATTAGTATAGGGATGTTTTGTTGGAGATTGGTTCATTATTTTATCACTGGTTATCTAAAACTAGATTTTCATTTTGAGAACTGGTGTTATTTCTTTCTCTCTCCAATGCTTTCTCTTGGGATTTAAAATACATCTTCTCATCTAGGGTTTGAGGTGTTCTCTAGTTTAAATAGAGAGTGTGAATTATTTTATGTAAGATCATACATCTAATCGATGCCACATTAGTACCACGCTTTACTTTTTAAAGGCATAGAGAGGAGTGGAGTGTTCAGTTTAGTGCAGGAACCTCTATTATTCTTGCTTGAGTGCATGAATCTCTATGGCTCTTATTTATGTGTGGTTGTTATTTGGATTCTTTTTTAGCAACCAATTGGAATTGATTCTTTATATTCCATCGGTTATTTAAATAAGTTTTTAAGTTTATTCAAATTAATTATCTGAAGAGTGAAGTGAACAAAATTCTAGTTGATTTCTTGTTTGTTTTATCTTTAATAAAAATTGCCAAATATAGTGTATAAATTGAATTGAGTTTATGTATTGTTTTTTTTTTACAATTTAGAAGAATGCAAATGCATTGTCCAGAATAAGGAATGGTTTTCCAAGATTAGTGTTTATGAATTTTTTCTAAATATTGTTTTGGAGTGTAAGATTAGAGAATGTATTGATTAAGTGAAGGAATTCAAGCTGTGAGGAGATAATCTAGGGTTTTGTTTTGCAGGTTGTTGGAGTCATTCTCTGGCATTTCCAGTGATGCACCTCGAAGTCCATGGACCCTCGATTGACATTAAATGTTGGTTCATTAACAAACTATATACTACATCTAGTAGTCATCAGGTTGAAGCCTCGACTACTACTATTGTTGTTTATAGATTTGTTCAATCGAACCATCCATCATTCGTTGGATATTTTGACTGGCAGTGGGGTGCTACATGGCACCATTTCGTTGGGCCACATGGTGAAACCCCATTGACCAACCTATGCACCAATGTCTCCCACCAAGTTATGATGTACAAGACGAGGCAATGCCAACACGGTGTTATGATAGTTACCAACTGAGTTGGCTGTATTACCACATCAGCACCAAGTCACGTCATGTGTCAACTCCAAAAGTTGCCATGTCACCCTTTGGCTCTTGACTTTTTGCATGTTTCCCTCGAACTTTATACTATGATATATTCTTCATATGATCTCGTTTTCCGCCCCCTCAAGTTGTGTTGGATGAGTTTTTTTACTCTATGTAATGGCACTACTCTCATGAGAATCCAAAGACTTCGAATTTTTTTCCATTTCTAAATCCTCCTGGATCAATGAGATTCTTCTTATTATTATCTTTTTTTTTCTTTGGGTTAAGATTTGGATGGAACTTCCAACACGTCTCTTCTACATGACCATCAATATTAAATATTATAGTGGTTATTGGGTCATTTGCACTAGTTTTTTGTGCTCATTGTATTTTAATATTCCCCTCTTTCCACTTCTTCTTCCCCTACTCAGAATCATCTTGCCACTTCTTCTACTTTCATCCACTTGATTTCCATTTCTTCTGGCCCATGTTCTTAAGGTATTGCATCTATACACAAGCCTCGTCAACTAATATTGGCTTAAGCAACATCACTTGCTTTTGCAAATGGTTGTGTAGGCCCCCCAAATATTGAGGAGTGCATCTGTGTTCTTTGGGAAGATACCCAACATTATGGCCATGTTTTTGAACTTTGCAGTGCACTCATGTATATTGTGCCCCTACTTATGCTTGAATTAGTGCCAATTCCATTTTGAATAGGGACTATGAATATTTCATGGAACTTGAACTGGCTCTATCTCTTTTATGTCCTTTCTTTAACTCTTTCTTTGTTTCTTCTCAAGCTCGTGATCTCTCCTTTGATCAACCCTCTATTTTAGAACCACGTCTTATCTGAATAGCCTAAGCATATTGCTCAAGACCATGAATAGGGTTTTACGAATTTTGACATAACTAATCTAATTCCTTAAAAATATCCAAAATATGTCAAAATAAACCTCTCTTTGATACCAATATGATCTATAAATTTCCATAGATATTCCACTAGATAGTTTGTCACAACAGATCTAATTACTTAAAAATACGAAAATCTACTCTATTAGGATTTATTCCTCTTTAGGTTTTTGGATCTATGTATTATTATTTATTGCATATCCATGAAAATTAAAATTTATGTATAAAATAGAGAACAATGAAATAAAAACGCACAAACCAAATCTGTGAGAAGATATATGAAGGGAAACCCTTTCATGAGAAAACTCATTTGGAAGGTGAGGTTGCTTTGCTGTCTTTCTCTGAATAGAAAATGGTTATGAGTACAAGGAAGTAAGTTTTTTGGCTCATGGGTTGCTAAAGTGAATATATCCTTTATGTGTGCTCTCTCCCTATCCTTCTCAGTTACTCCACTGATCTATGGAAACAATGTAGTAAAAAAGAGTGGAATTCCTTTTCCTCCCAGTGGTCTAGTTATAACATAGCTCAATAGCGTACTAGTGATTAGATTTGATTCCCTCAACTATTAACCAGAGTTACAATATGTATTTTTCTAGACTCATTTTCATAATAATCACATGGTCAACTATTTTTCCATGAGTTATGGGGTTTGATGTGATATTCTCTCGAATTATGGTGGTGAAAGCAAGAAGTTCAACTTCTGAGTGGCATAACGTTTGCATAGATTTTCTAATTGGGGTGATTTTTTATTTGTTGGAAAGGTATCTATTTGCATAATAGGAAAAAGGGTTATACCCTAAAGTGGAAAATTTTATTCCCCCCCTCCAAAAAAAATTAAAATTGGTTGATGCCTAAAAATTCTCTTAAAAAGTTTTAAACCTCAATTTTCCAAACTAGGTCGCGCTAGTAAAATGGGTCCTATGAGTTCATTCCTCCACTTTTTCCTCTTTGAAAGCCTTTAGATGGATGAAAAATAATATAATGATCCAATATGGATCAGATATGGCAAGTGACATGGACTTTAGAATATCCATGATAGGTTAAATCTATACATTTGCAGGAGTTACAGTTTCATGGGTTTTTAGATTACAAAAGGTGGTGGCTCTTTCTACCAAAGAGGCTAAGTATAATGCAACTATTGAAGGATTCAAGGAAATGATTTGGATGAGGAGGTTCTTGGAAGAACTATGCTTGCAGTAAGAAAAATATGTACTAAATTGTGATACCCAGAGTGCAATTCATCTTTCCAAAAACCTTGCCTTTCACTAGAAGATAAAGCACATTAAGGTTAGATATCATTGGATTGGCCGAGTGCTGGATGATTGAATGCTTAAGTTGGAGAAAATAGAGATGGGAGAAAATTCGCTTGACATGTTAACAAAGATCTTTCCAAGAGACAAGCAAGAGCATTTTAGAACCTTGGCTAGTGTTGTGCAGAGGTGAAGAGAGATGTTTTAGACTAGATCAGTAGTAATATTATTCACATAAGATTATATTTGGTCTCAAGTGACAGAATGTTATGTGTGATTCCAAATATATAAAACAATATCTTTTATTATGTAATGGAGACTTCTCATCGAATATAGTGAAGGCTTCTTCTCAAATGTAAAAGAGACTTGTCCCTAAATATAATGAATGTTTCTCCTCCAATGTAATGGAGCCTTTTCCTCGAATGTAAAAGAGACTTCTCAAATGTAATGAAGGATTCTCCTTGAATGTAGTGGATATTATTCTATAAATAATGCTAAATTTATCCATTTTATGTGAAGGAATTGGGAGTTGCGCTCACAAGCTGAGGTTTCCTGGTGATTATTCCCAATACATTGTTTGTTTTTCCATGTAAAATTTGTGTTATATTATTCTTTATTGTATGTTTTATTTTATTATTAATATATATAATGATTTTCATAATTTATCATTTATCTCAAATCTATTGTTATTGATTTATTTACTTTTCTTTAAAATATAACAATATCTTAATTATTTTTATAATTAATAATAACAATACTAATAATAAGTCACTCTATGATGTTAACGTCACCGGTTCAAAACTCCATGGACAAAAATACAACCATGTTAAGGGTTGGTGTGGCGCAGGCCGAGTGTGATCCCTGGGTGATTTTGACAACTTAGATGCCCCTGGGTCTTGGTTTCTTAAGCCACAAGTCAAGCCTAATGTAATCTCTAGAGTATTGAGACAACTTGAAAATAGTATAATAATAATAATAATAATAAATTTATCATTTAGTTAAGTTTAATGATTTTTTTCATTTTCATAATGTGAGATGTATCAATAATGATTAATTCCTATCAACATTTACTAGTCATTTAATTTATGGTCATGCTAGTTATGACATCTAGTAATGACATGATTCTCATGAGTGAGTGAGCTATTACAAAAATATTTCTCATCATCATGTCACTAGTAGGGAATTGAACAACCATTTTTCCCAACCACCTAAGATAACCCCAATTGACATTTGTAGTAATAGTCATATATGAAAATTTGAGATTTATCTCAAAAGTATCTATACCCTTTTTATCATTTTAATTAAATTGATCAATTAAAAAATATATATTATATGAACATGATTTATGGTTTTTTGGCATGTGGTAGTAGTAATCCATGGTATTGGACCATATTATTATAACAAAAATTAGTTATTGTTAGAGAAAATAATTCCAACCACATGTTTTTGTCTGCTAGGTGCCATAATTGTCAATTGAGGTGTCATGGTTTTTTTGAGTTTAGTCTAGTTTGGTTGAGTTATAGTTGAGTTCCTGTTCATTCATTTATTGTTGATGTCTGCTATGTAATATTATTTAACAATTACTAAGTAATGAGAGTAGCGAGTTTACTCGATTTCTATTTTGAATTATTCTCTTCTCTCTCTCCCACCTCTTTTAGTATTTAACATGGTGTTAGAGCGTAACCTGCATAAGAATCCTCGAGAGAAGTAGAGAGATTGTGAGTAAATGTGAGGCAACCGTGAGAAGTCCCTATTGTTTGAAGAATTTAGCTCAGGCTAAGTTACTGAAGGCCAAGAAGCTAAAATGACATATATTGTTTCCTTTAGCTCTAAGAGAAGGCTGATTTTTTTTAATTTTTTTTTGTGAACTATAACCAGAGTAACACACACCAAAATTTTATAGAGTTGCATTACTAACGCACTCCACTGCCTCAACAAATCACATTACCTCATGTCTCTTGATGAGCCCCATAAATGGGTAATTATATGGGCACATTTGGCATCCTAACTTAGCTTAATCCACCATTCTCATTAGTTTATTACATGTTTTTTATTATATTTATGCTAATAGAGTGAGTTGGGTTAGTCGTTATGCTATGAAGTCTAATGTGTGCTTTATGCAGATTTTTGGTCAATTTTGAGACAAAGTCAAAGGTTTAATGAGCATTTGGCAGCCAATATTCGAGGAAGACAAGGCAGAGGATTTATAGAAGGGTGTACCCCTCATTGATGACTCCCTACTTCGATTCCTCCTTCAGAAAGCTTGGAGCACAAGCAACCACATCAATGCAACAAAGAGGCAGCTGAGCAAGTGAATGTTAACTGTTGTCTATCTCAAGTCCTGGGAGCCAAGCCTCCCTAATTTTAGGAGAGTTATTGGGAGCTCCAGTTGTATAAATAGAGAGGCCTAGGGCCTTAGTAGGTTGTTAGATGTTAGTCAAATTTTCACACTTTTGTTGCAGCTTTTGCTCAGCTCATTTCGAGCTTACTTTTGTGGATAGTTTTATGTATTGTGACTATTATTTTGATAATGAAGATGAAATCTTTTTTGAGCCAGCATTGAGTTCTTCCAGAGGACTAAAGATCTTGGGTTACGGCCCAACCCAAGCTCCCCGTCACCTCTTGTTTTGTATTTATATGTCTTGTTGTAGTTCATGAATTAGTTTCTATTAGATAGATTTCTTCCTTAGTAAAATAGGTTGCTTTTTGGTGATTTACATAGATGTTTCCATTTCCAGTTGCTGAAGTAGGTTAAATAGTGGTAAGAGAAAGATACAAAATGGCCATCAACATAGCTTTGACCTCCTTTCCTCCCTTTGGGACCATGAGTTGACGTCAAGACCCTCTTGCTACCACTAAAAACACAGTTTTGCCTTCTCCATGCAATTTCTAGTGTTATAGTTTGATTTAGAGGTTAATGCTTTGCTTCAGATCCATTCTGCCATACTCATTTCTGTTTCTACAATAAATCTCCATTCATGCTTTCCTTTCCATGTAGCATTGTTCAGCATTTTATTTTCCTAGATTAGAATTTAGGTTAATATGAGGTACAGTTCTGTTTTTTTTGTGCAACTAGTTTATTTTCTTTCTCAGTTTTAGTGTTTGATTTGCAGCTCTTTTGTAGTACATCTCTGCTCATAATAATTCAATAAATCAACCGTCACCATCTGTTTTTCTACATGCTCCATAGGTCATTCACAACCCCTCATAAATCTTCCCTAATTTGTTGCATTTCTCTCACAAACTTTCCTCTCGTCCTTTGAACAAATCCAACCATCATTCTCTTTCCTAATCCTTCTTGATGAACCATGGACACCTTAACACATCCCTCTAGTCTTCGACTACCCTTTCCCACCATTTTTTCACCTTCAAAACCTCTAAAATAGCTCTCGACATCCTCCTGTAGATCTCCTACACCCTCCTGTAGAAATTCCTGTAGGTGACTTTTTGAAGTCTGATTGTAGGGAAAGCCTCTAGAAGGCTACCAGAGGCCTCCTAGGACCCATCCACACCTTCCTACACCTCTGCAAACTCCAAAGTCGTCCTCCATCACCACCTAATCGCTGCCACATCCGCAAACAAATAAATTACATGCATGACAATTTCACATAAAAACCCAAAAATATGTTTTTTTCTCATTTCCTCCTAGAAATAGCTTGAATAAATGTTGTTTACTTCCTAAGTAGGTAATGACATGCATTTTATGGTTTTTCATTCCTCTTTCTGCAAAAGTATGGTTAGTTGGTTAATTAGGGTTTGTTAGGGTTACTTCACATTTTAGTCTTCTTTCACTTTCTGCAAGTAGAGTAGCCTTTGTAGAGTGAGCTTTCCTTTCTTTCATCACACATAAAGATTCTTCTGGAAATCATAGAAGTTGGCTTGAGCTCCTAGTGATCTTGCGCCAGCTGACCAAGTGATAGAATGCAGTAAGAACTAGTACTTGTGCATACAACACCATCACTTCCAAGTTTGTTACAAACTACCGGGTTGACAAAAGTAAAGTAGGAAGCCCCAGGAGTTGCAGCATTATTGTTGCAATACTGGTGCTCACCACTTTTTGGCACCGTTGCCGGGGAAGTGTCAGAGTATTTTGTGATTACTCATTTTCTTCTATTTTATACTGCAACATTCTGCTAAGTAGTTCATTTCAGCAAAAGTAGAGTAGTTGTTTCTTTCCATTTCTTCATTTCCTTGCTTTCATTTCAATTATGCAATTTCCATTTCAGCAAAAGTAGATTAGTCCTTTCAATTCTGCAATTTCCATTTCAACAAAAGTAGATTAGTCCTTTCAATTCTGCAATTTCCTTTTCAGCAAAGCTAAATTAGTCATTTCCTTGCTTTCATTTCAATTCTGCCATTGTAGCAGCCAGTGATATAGTGAATCTAACAATTAAAATAGTTGATGTTATCTTTGATTAAGAAAAATTTGCCAAATATGAGTGGCTGCACATGATGCAACAGAAAAATATCATAGATATGATGTTATTTGGGGAGAGAAGCCCACTTGGATTTGAAAACGAAGTGGAATACAACATGTTTACAGTATCACAGGTAGTAGAAAGTGAAAGCGAAAGAGGCAGAGAAGGAAGTGTAAGAGGAGAAAGGTCACTTCCAAGTGTTTTGAAACTTAACCTTGATTTTGAATGTGCAAATGTTAGCAGTAACCAGGAAGAAGAAATAAAATTTGAAGAAAAATGAAGGTTTCTTTAAGCATGGCTTACAACACCATCTTTTAATGAAGTATGCATGGAAGTTGCAGAAATGAATGTTGAAGACAACAGGGATGTTGAACAAAATGAAAATGTTAATGAAGTTTTCATGTCTTTGAGTCTTGCAGCGATAAAATTTTATCGTGGACTTATGTTGCAAAAACTTGATGATGAAGAGCACACTACAGAAAATGACATGTGGAAAATTGCAATAGTCCAAATAGAAGCCTACTTTTGAACAAGCAGAGGAAATACATGGACAAACTTGAACAATGTAAGAGTTGCACCAAAAATTGAAATTTGAAACCTGCAACAAAAAGAAAAAGTTGAATCAATCCAAAGGCTACAAGATCTACAAGTAAATAAAAAGAAAAGGAAATCTTGTTGATGTCAATTTTTTTTAAATTGTAAGCCTAACTGAGACTTAAACTAACAACCATCTTAATTTACTTTTTCGTGGTTGTAATTAAGGGGGAGTGTTGGAGAAAATAATTCCAACCACATGTTGTTGTTTGCTAGGTGTTATCATTGTCAGTCCAGGTGTCATAGTCAGTTTGAGTTTAATCCAGTTTGATTGAGTTATAATTGAGTTACAGTTAAGTCATTTATTGTTGATGTCTCCTATATAATCTTATTTAACAAAGTAACGAGAGTAGCGAGTTTTCTCCATTTCTATTTTAAATTATTTTCTTCTTTGTATTTTGCCTCTTTCAATCTTTAATGTTTGTAAATAAAATCTTGTTGATAAAGTGAAGCTGAATCTCTATAATAAAAAATTTAATTTTAAATGACATAACCCATATATTAATTATTTTTATAATTCATAATAATAATAATAATAATAATAATATAGCTTTTTAGAAGATTTCTTTGGTGGAAATTACATTATAATACTTTTGTCGATGCGTTTTGAACCAACGAGTATGGTTCATCGTTAGGACAAGTTGAAGAATCAGATCATCGCTGCATGTTAAATAGGGATAACAGATCTTCCAACAACTATATTTGACTAGGAAATGACTATATTTGACTTGGAAATTTGACTTAGAAACAACTAAATTTAATTGCCCAACCTCACTGGACCGAGGGAAAGGGATAGGAAAAGTTATTTTTGCTATAATTATTACCAAAAATTTTGTTATATTTATTACAAAATTTTGAATAAAGGTAAAGTTTGTATTTAGTAATCAAGAGTATGAATCAATTAGTTATTAATAGGTTTATTTCTCTAATTAGAATTATATAAATAAATGGTTAGTTAATTATTATGTAAGTTAGTTTTTATTATATTTATTCCAAAAAAGTTAATTGTTTAAAATAACTACCAAGATCACTAAATCAAACATTATTCATTAATCTAATATGAAAAAACCATATAATTTTTTTTTGATAATTAAAAACTCAAATCATAATATATATATATATATATATATATATATATATATATATATATATATATGTTATGAATTAATTATATATATAATTATAAAATCAAAAACTTTAAATCAATAACATAATATGGAATAATATATAAATAAATAGTTAGTTAGTTATTATGCAAGCTAGCTTCTTGTTATATTATAAAAAGAAATTTTAAGAATTAGCTTCCAAGACCTATTAATACACCTATCTACTATTAAAACCAAACAAATAAAAACATAAATCATTGATATATATATATATATATATATATATATATATATATATATATATATATATATATATATATATATATATATATATCATAAAAGTTTATTAAACCTAATAAGTTAAATAATGGACCACTAATTAAGTTTAAGGAATCTAATAGTATAGAGAAGAGGCAAATTCCTCCTAATTAAACAACATGGAACTTAAAATCCTTGAAGAAGAATAGGTTGGTTAATTCATTTATAGTTAATAATATCCAAAAAGGAGGGTTAGATCAATAGTTAATATCAATGTTTAGGAACAGAAGGAATATTCTTAATTTATTTGTTCATACAATAAGGTTAATGAAAAGGATTATTCATCTGGAGGGAGTGAAAGAAACTCGAAACCACTGAATAAATACTAAAAATAGAGAAAAGAGAAGGAAAAAAGGAAACAAACGATCAAGGTGATGAGGGGGAGAAAAAGGAAGACACGGGTCGGGGACGGGGGGGGAGGGACGGAGGCCAGGGAAGCGGCTAGGAGGAAAGGGTAAGGATCTAGCAACTGCTAATTTTCCAGCTATCATCTCTATTGAGGTTGCTTGGCCTTTTTTCGATTTCTATGGCTTCCCTAAATTTCCGGTGATGGAAATGCACCACCATGGCAATAACACAGGCTTCCTCAATGCATACATGATTCTTAGTCTTCTCTACATGTTTTGTCAGGGCGGAAGACCGGGTCCTCCCATCTTTTATGTCGGTTGAGTGCTCATTAATCCTTTGATTAATAGAATGATCAGTCTCACCAAAATATCAGGTCCCACAGGAGCATGGAATAACATAGACACCTTCCATGTCCTTGCAATGAACCGGTTATTTTACCGATCTAAGGGAGCTACGTATGGTGTTAAGGGGTCTAAAGTTTGAGGGAACATTATGCTTCCTAAGAATTCTAGCAATCTTGTTAGTGGTCCCTTGGATGAAAGGGAGATGAACCCTGAGACTCACTCTTTAGGGTCTTTCTTGACTAATGAATTCTTGTTGGATTTGAGGAAAGATTTCTGACTGAGGTGCCTACTATAACCATTATTAGACAAAACATTTTGAAGATAAACTTTCTCTTTATCGAGGCTCATTTCATTAGAGATCCTTAGTGCATGAGTAGATAGCGTGTTGAGAATTCCCATCTTTTGAGTGGGGAAATGATGGGAGTTGGCATGAAGATACTGCTCAGTATGAGTTTTTTTTCGAAACACTTGGTGGGAGATAGAACCGTCATATTCTTCGAAATGAGAATATCGAGGAAGGGCAGGTGCTCATCAACTTCCTGCTCCATATTGAGCTTTATGAAGGAGGATTGATCGTTGAGATGATTTAAGAAAAGTTCCAACTCTTCTTGGCCATGAGACTAGATGACACACATGTCATCTACCAATCTCATCCAAAGCTTCGACAAGAGACACGTCGAGGCCAAAGCCTTGGATTCAAAATATTCCATCAAAATATTAGCAACAACTGGGGACAAGGGAGAGCCGATGCCAACGCCACAGGTCTACTCGAAGAACTCACCTTCAAAGTTGAAAAAAGTGGAAGTGAGATAGATCTCAACTAAATGAGCAGTATCAGGTTCCCTGAGGTGGTTGATGACTTCGATGACCTCTTTTATAGGAATGAAAGTGTAAAGGGAGACCACATCAAAAATCACAAGAATGTCCCCAGGGTGAAGCTTTATGCCCTTAAGCTCTTCGACAAATGACGAAGAGTCTTTGACGAAAAACTCTGTGAGGCCAACCAAGGGTCTAAACTTTAAGGCAAGGTATTTTTCCCGAAGGTATGTAGGACCACCAAAGGTATTAACAATGGGCCTCGGGGCCCCCCTCCTTGTGAATCTTTGGAAGCCCATAGATCCCTAGAGTAATGGGGCTAGTCTCAATGAGTTTATGGCTAAGGGAAGCCACAAATTTACAAAACTTGATGGCAAGAGCCACTTCCCTTGAGATCTTTTTCATGGATTCTTGGAAAGCTTCTTGTAGCTTCCACTATTACAAAGATGACCCAAAATCTTATGGAGATAATACTCTTTGTCAAGGATGACAACAACCCCTCCTTTATCGGCTTTTAGAACCACGATATCTTTATTGTGGTTTAAGGATTTGAGGGCCTCAAATTCTTCCCTACTAATGTTGCTACTATGGGGATTAGCCTTCCTAAGGATAGCAATGCAATCTTGCCTTATACTTTCCTTAATATTATCGGGTAAGCCCCTAATCCCAAACTCTATGTTGCATATAATGTCTTCTACCGAGATCTTTTTAGGGGCTAGGGAAAAATTTAAACCTTTACCCAAAAGATTAAAGATGGAAGGGGGAAAGGAGAATCTAGAAAGATTGACAACCTTATTAGAACGAGAAGGAGGGGGAAGATTATTATTATTACTATTATTCTTATTGTGATTATATCTATTACTAATAATGCCATTATTATCACAATTATAATTAATGGTCCTACCATAATTAACGTTATTATTAATATTTTTATACCTATTATTATTAATAATATTAATATATTTCTTACTAATAGTACTATTAGTATTAGAAAAATCATAATCATAACTACTACTATTATTATTATTATTACAACATAACCTAACCTCATTGTCATTATGTTTATTAACCTTATTAATATATGTATTATTATTATAATTCCATAAACTAGCCTCATTGTCATTATGTATATTTACATTATTAATATTTCCATTACTAATATGCCTAGTATTAATATAAATGTTGTGAACCTCAGATTCCTTGAAACTGAATGTGTTTGACCTATCCAAATCTAAAATATACTTACGCTTATTAAAAGGATAATTTAGTACTAAACTAGAACATGGATCAGGCTTCAGTGAGGGAGGAAAACTAACCGAAGAGGCGACGACCTGGTTTCCTGACTCCGCTGTCAAAGTGAGGACAACTAGATCAGATGGGACAAGCTCTGGATATGTTGAATGCGACAGATTCGAGGCTGAGCTCGAAAGAAGCGGGATAGAATGCAATGAAACCTCTCCACTGGAAATACGACTGATAATCACCAAGGTAGAAAACTTTCCTCAAAGCCAGCAAGAATTCATTGGTCAAGAAAGACCCTAAAGAGAGAGTATGAGGGGTTCATCTCCCTTTCATCCAGGGGACCACTGATAAGGTTGCTAGAATTCTTAGGAAGCATAATATTCCCTCAACCTTTAGACCGCTTAACGCCATCTGTAGCTCCCTTAGATTGGTAGAAGACCTGGTTGACCCCAAGGACATGAAAGCTGTCTATGTTATTCCATGTTCTTGTGGGACCCCATATGTTGGTGAGACTCGTCGTTCTATTAATCTAAGGATTAATGAGCACTCATTCGACATAAAACATGGGAGGACCCGGTCTTCCCCCTAGCAGAACATGCAGAGAAGACTAAGCATCATGTATGCATTGAGGAGGCCCATGTTATTTCCAAGGTGGCGCATTTACATCACCGAAAATTTAGTGAAGCCATAGAAATCGAAAAAAAGGCCGAGCAACCTCAATAGAGATGACGGCTGGAAAATCAGCAGTTGCTCGATCCGTGCCCTTTCCTCTTAGCCGCTTCCCTACCATCCACCCCCCCATTCATCCGCCCCATCCCCGGCCTATGTCTTCCTTCCCCCCCCCCCCCCCCCCCCCCCCCCCATCACCTTGATCGTTTGTTTCCTTTTTTCCTTCTCGTTTCTCTATTTTTAGTATTTATTTGGTGGTTTTGAGTTTCTTTCACTCCCTCGAGATGAATAACCCTTTTCATTAACCTTATTATATGAACATATAAATTAAGAATATTCCTTCTATTCCTAAACATTGATATTAACTATTGATCTAACCCCCTCTTTGGATATTATTAAATATAAATGAATTAACCAACCTATTCTTCTTCAAGGGTTTTAAGTTCCATGTTGTTTAATTAGGAGGAATTTGCCTCCTCTCTATACTATTAGATTCCTTAAACTTAATTAGTGGTCTATTATTTAACTTATTAGATTTAATAAACTTTTATGATATATATCAATGATTTATGTTTTTATTTGTTTGGTTTTAATAGTAGATAGGTCTATTAATAGGTCTTGGGAGTCAATTTTTACAATTTCTTTTTATAATATAACAAGAAACTAGCTTGCATAATAACTAACTAGCTATTTATTTATATATTTATATTTCATTCATAATATATATATTTATATATTATTCCATATTATATTATTGATTTAATGTTTTTGATTTTATAATTATATATATAATTAATTCATAATATACATATATACTTATTTATTATTCCATATTATGATCTAATTTTTTAATTATCAAAAAAAATTATATGGTCTTTTCATATTAGATTAATGACTAATATTTGATTTAGTGATCTTGGTAGTTATTTCAAACAATTACATTTTTTTGTAATAAATATAACAAAAACTAACTTACATAATAATTAACTAATCATTTATTTATATAATTATATTCAGAGAAATAGGCCTATTCATACTCTTGATTATTAAATACAAACTTTACCTTTATTCAAACTTTGGTAATAAATATAACAAAAAATTTGGTAATAATTATAACTTTTCTTGTCCCTTTTCCCTAGGTCCAGTCAGGTTGGCCAGACAAATTTAGTCGTTTCTCAGTCCAATATAGTTGTTTTCTTGTCAAATATAGCCGTTCAAAGATGTGCTCTCCCTATTTAACATGCAACCATGATCTGATTCTTTAACTTGTCTTGATGATGAACCACGACAAGAGTATTATAATGTAATTTCGGTCAAACAAATCTTCTCAAAAACTTGATATGGATCACAGAAGCTTATATTCAAAAGTAATATAGTTATAATTTAGTTAATTATATAATTTTTTAATTTTGATAAATTGACATATATTATGAGATCAATGTTTTAGTGTCTTGGTGTCTGATCATTTAATTTATATCACTACTCTAATTGTCACATCATTGAACACATTTCAAATGAATGAATAAAAGACATAAAAATTTGTGAATTTTTTTTATGAGTGCAGTGAATTAATTAGTTGTACTTAATAATGAATGTTACTAAAATTAGAGTGAATTAATTTATGTAGGGCTGGGATTGAATGCTGGTGAACTAAGAAATTGCTCTTCAGCTTTATACTGCCAAGCTCATGTGAAAGACAATATAATTGTTGTTGCAAGTTGATTTTTTTCTCTTAATTTCATGGATGTGGTCCAATAGTTAGGTGGGAAAGTTTGGTCTTATAAGTCTGTGATCTAATCTTAAACATAACTATATATATTTGTCGCCTGTTCCAAACACAATTTTTCCATTGAAACCTTAAAAATAACTTTTTCTTTCTTCTCCCCAACTTAAAAATAACTTTCTTCTCCCCAGCTTTCCCAACTTAAAAATAACTTTCTTCTCCCCAACTTTCCCTGTCACAAATAGTTAGAAACTAAAAAAACGGTCACAATATGCCAGTCATAGCCGATGGCATCCACAGACATTTTAAGATCGTAATGATGGACAGGTCAACCAGAGGATGGTCTTGATGTTTGATTCTTTCCCTGGTTTCCAAGGCAATGTCGCTGTGTCCATCGTGGTGAAAGTATCCACGATATTGTTTATGCACATAAACACTTCACCACTTGAATACACATTGACCTACTCAATCATCCAAATTTATATTAAAAATAATTATCGATATATGATTTATTTGGTTGGTTTGTTATTCAGTCTCAATCATATACGTTAGTTAATTAATTGCATCGTATGGATTTTAGAATATTTTAGGAGCGAAGCCCAACGATAATTTACAAATTACCTTTTATTTTAAAATCTACAGGGAAATAAGAATATATATATATATATGCACGTTGAACAGACACTTTCTGGTCAATTCCATTGTATCGATTTTAGAGCGCAGCGCAACGCAACGATAATTTACAAATTATTTTAAAATCTACACTATATATATATATATATATATATATATATATACACGTTGAACAGACACTTTTTGGAATAAAATCTACACTCGAAATATATATATATATACAGGTTGAACAGACACTTTCTGGCATGCGAAACCTGAAACAGATGTTAAAAACAATATTCTATCTTTTCACATTCTATCCAGTGGTATCAACCACGTTACTCAATATAAAATATCTACGATCAGCGTCTGACATAAGGGATGCCTTTTGGGTTTCTCAATATAAATTAAATAAAATAGTTCATAAATATTCTATCCTTTAAACCAATTTCTATTTTTCTGATCTAGTGGTATCAACCAAGTTACTCAACATAAAATATCTAAGATCAGCGTCTGACATGGGATGCCTTTTGGGTTTCTCAATATAAATTAAATAAAATAGTTCATAAATGCAGATAGATAGTAATCCATAATAACTTATTTTATTTTTATGATATATTTTGAATTACTGTAACATGACTTTATATAGTTAAAATATATTTATGTAACATCAATAGACCCGTCAAAGCCTTTCTCCTCATTGCAATATCTGGTCTGGTCGTTTTTTTCTGAGTGGGTTTACTCTTTTAGATGTGCAATGGTTATCTACTTAAGTTTTGGGAGACCTACCTAAGTCTTGAAAGACTACAGGTTTCACTAGCAGTGAAGTTTAAAATTTAACTCAGAACATAGGTTTTTGCTGTTTTTCACCTTGAAATCTCAACTCTCACTGTTTTTAGAGGCTCCAAATCCATTATAAATTAGGCAAATAATGGAAGCACATTAAATTCATCAAACCTAAATACATGGAAATACTGAATTAAAATCGTGCTCCACGCTTAACTCTTTCCATCCATCACATCTATCTAATGGAGAAGCATCACCTCTCAAAGAAAGGCGGCTAAGATCCGAACAAGAGCTAAGATCCGAACAAGATCTTCTTCAAATATTTTGCCTCAGTAAGATCCGAACAAGATCATCTTCAAATAGTTTGCCTCTGGTTCATTTCTATGATCCAAACAAATTCTAATTTAAGTGAATGCATGAGAAATTGAATGCACCTGCAAATGATATAGGATTCGTTAGGAAATATGTAATAGAAATGATCCAACCTAGCATGTTAAAGTAATCACTAATCATCATAGAAGCTGGTTTTTAGAACAAAGTTTAATCAATTATAAAATTATTTCTGCTTAAACACTAGAAAAAAACCAATGAGATCCTAATCCCTGTTTTATTGTAATTTTTGTTGAAATCGTAATTTCAACTGCAGTGACAGTTGAACACGGGGCCGCGAACATTTCAGCAAAACCGCCATTAGAATTCCCCACAAGTTCTATTTTTCTCCTTCGTGATGCGATTGTGCGACGCGATCAAATCGCAGATCGCCATCGCATATTAACTTGTTGCACCCCTGCATTGCCCCGATTGTGATTTCGCGATGCGATCTGATCGCATATCGCAAATCGCATGATTCAACGATTATGGCAGCGGCGGCACATCTTTTCTCTTCCACCGATGCGATGGTGCGATGTTGTGATGGGCCACGCATTAAATTTAGATAAGATATTTTCAGCCGTGTAATTAATGATATTTACCGCGGTTGGTAAATGTAGGTAAAATTTTTAATTTTATTGTTTTCTATTTTACGGAAGTATGGGCACAAGAAAAACGTATGTAAGATATTTTTGTGTTGTTCATTATATATATAAAAATGCAAGGGAAGACACAACAGTGTGGAGAATAAAGAAGGAGAGTTTTTTTTTCTTTGCAACGCACAGCAATGCTGAAACTATAATTTTCTGAGATAGTGAAATTGGTTTCTGGAACTGAAGCGTTCCTGTTGTAACCCCTCAGAAGAGGAAGACTATTTTTATAATAGTTTTTTTTTGTGATTAAGATCCTGTATTCAAAACAGAGCGTTAATCTCTGTGCAATTTCTTTTGTGTTTGAAATTCCCAGAAATTCTCAACATGGTATCAAAGCTGGTCTAGGCACTCAGTGAGTCAAACACAAAGTTTGTTTTTCACTGTAAGAGCTGTAAGAAGCTTATTGAGCAGATTTTCTCCAGCAGAGAAAGTTTTTTGCTTGTTTTTAATTATACAGTTAGTATCTCTTCTTTACTTATATAGGTTAAGATGGCAGATGCTGGAACTGGTTTGACAAATTCCCAACCACCACAGTTTAATGGGAAAAATCACAGTTATTGGTCCATAACAATGAAAGCATTGTTTGCTTCTCAAGAAATATGTGAGCTGGTTGAAACTGGCTATGTTGAACCTGCAGATGCAATAGCATTGGCTGCTTTGACAGTAGCAGAAAGAGACCAGTTGAAGAGCGACAGGAGGAAGGATGCCAAAGCCCTCTTTTTTCTCTTCCAATCAATACATGAAAGTGTTTTTCCACGGATTGCAACAGCAACAAAATCCAAGGAGGCATGGGATATTCTCAAAACTACCTATCAAGGCATGGAGAAGGTGAAGACTACAAAGTTGCAGATGTTGAGGAGAGACTTTGAAACACTCAGCATGAAGGAATCTGATGCAAAAGATTCATTCTTCACTCAGGTTATTGGGTTGATAACCCAGATAAGATATCATGGTGAGATTCTTGAAGAAAGAAGGATTGTAGAGAAGATCTTGAGATATTTAGCGTCAAGGTTTGAAGCTATTGTGGTAGCAATAGAAGAAAAAAAGAATCTCTCACAGTTCACAGTAGATGAACTGAGTGCTTCCCTTATGTCTCATGAACACAGACTGAGTAGAGGAATAGATTCCTCTTTTGAGCAAGCATTTAAGACTCAGATGTCTTTTGGCCAAGGAAAAGGTTGAGGTAGAGCAAATAACAGAGGTCGTGGAAGAAGCCAAAACAAAGGCAAAAATAATCCTGCAAGCACAAGCGGAAGGAGCTGCAATCAGAACCAAGATGAAGGTTCAAGCAAACAACAAGCTCATGGGCAAAGGTATGACAAATCCCAAGTCCAATGTCATTATTGTAAGAAATATGGGCACTACGCCAATGAATGTAGGAAAAAACAAAATGACATGAATAGTAGGCAGAATGCTAATTTTGCAAATGAGGAAGATAAAAATCCAAAGATTGTGCTGTTAACATATAACATTGCACAAGACAAACAAGAAGATTTTTGGTTCTTAGACTCAGGTTGTAGTAATTACATGACTGGAAATATTCCAATGTTTGCCAATCTAGATGAAAATGTGAAATCTGAGGTAACAACAGGAACTGATAGTAAGATATCTGTCAAGGGTAAGGGCAGAGTCAATATCCAAGCAAGAAATGGAGAACAAATGATTGTGCCAGAGGTATACTATGTACCTGGTCTGAAATGTAATTTTTTGAGCATTGGACAGCTCATTAACAAAGGTTACAATGGGTTCATCAAAGATGATATGCGTACAAGCAGATACATACCTCCAAGTAAGAATATCATTACACAGGTGCAGATGACCAGCAATAAAATGTTTCCTCTCAAACTCAGGGCAGATTTGAAGGAAGGAAGAACTATTGCAGCTGTAACACAAGAAGTCTTTCAAGAACAAGTGAAAGATGAGAATTGGTTGTGGCACTTGAG
Source organism: Pinus tabuliformis (assembly GCA_031772625.1). NCBI lineage: Eukaryota > Viridiplantae > Streptophyta > Pinopsida > Pinales > Pinaceae > Pinus > Pinus tabuliformis. Next base: position 733,861,194 of record CM062816.1, on the reverse strand, counting down.
ATTTTGACATCTCAATTTCGGAGGCTTGAATCTGTTGCACAGAAAGGGAATGGTAAAGGGATTGCCATTGATTGAGAAACCAGACAGCCTTTGTGAAGGTTGCATCTTGGGCAAGAAACACAAAGAAAGCTTTCCAACAGCAAAGATTATAAGGGCAAAAGCACCCTTGGAAATTGTTCACTCTGATTTGTGTGGACCGATGCAAATACCATCATTTGCCGAAAATAAATATGTTTTAACTTTCATTGATGATTACTCCAGACAGACATGGGTGTATATGCTGAAACAGAAGAGTGAAGTGTTTGAGAAATTCTGCCACTTCAAAACTCTTGTTGAGAAGCAGTGGGCATTATATCAAAGTGCTCAGAACAGATAGAGGAGGAGAGTACATCTCCAAAGACTTTCTGCGTTTTCGCAGAGAGAATGGCATACAAAAGCAGTTCACCGCGAGGTATACACCTCAGCAAAACGGTGTTGCCAAAAGGAAGAATAGGACCATTCTTGACATGGTCAGAAGTATTCTAAAGGCAAAACAGTTGCCGCATGAGTATTGGGTAGAAGTTGTCATTTGCACAGTTTACATCTTGAATAGATGCCCAATTAAAGCTGTCATGAACAAAATACCAGAGGAAGCATGGATGGTCAAAAGCAAACTGTCACTCACATGAGAGTATTCGGTTGTGTAGCATATGCACATGTACCGGATCAGCTAAGGAAGAAGCTTGACAGTAAGGGGGAAAAGTGTGTCTTTATTGGCTATTGTGATGAGTTAAAAGCATACAAATTCTATAATCCATCCACCAAGAAATTGATAGTAAGCAGATATGTGTAGTTCATTGAAGATGAAGCTTGGGATGGAAGCTTAGAGAAAATAGTGAATGTGAAGACAATTGTGTTTCACGAAGAAGAAGAGGAAGGGACAACAGCAAATAATCCTTCCTTGGTGGTTCCTTCTTCACCGCAGCAAGTACAACAAACCACACCACAAGCTGGAATTCGAACTGCCTTGAGAAGTCAAGGAAGTGCTTCTCCAAGCACACCACAGGGATCAGAAATACCCTCAAGTTCGGATGGAACTCCAAGCACACCAAGAAGACCAAGATTCAGAAATCTGAATGAGATTTATGAACAAGGAGAGATAAGTAACAATACCTGTCTGAATTCATTATTTGCTTTGTATTGTCATGTTGATGACTCAGTTCATTTTGAAGATGCTGTAAATGAAGATAAATGGATTGAAGCAATGAATGAAGAAATTGGTGCAATTGAGAAGAGTAAAACATGGGAGTTAGTGGACCTCCCTAAAGGCAAAGATGCCATTCGAGTTAAGTGGGTCAATAAGACCAAATGCAATGTTGAAGGCAAGATTGACAGGCACAAAGTAATACTTCTTGTGAAAGGCTACAAGCAACAACAAGGCAAAGACTATGAAGTTGAAGGCCAAGAGCATAAAGTCTGCAAACTGAAGAAGGCTCTTTATGGGCTGAAGCAAGCTCCAAGAGCATGGTACAACAGAATAGATGCTTATCTGATTGAGAATGGGTTTGATAAGTGTGATGGTGAACCCACACTCTACATAAAGGAGAATGACGGTAAGATTCTTATTGTTGTTTTATATGTAGATGATTTGATTTTTACTAGCAATGATGCCTCTCTCATTGTTGATTTTAAAGTAGTCATGAAAAGTGAATTTGAAATGACTGACTTGGGCTTCTTAAGATATTTTCTTGGAATTGAAGTAGACCAAAGTGAAAATGGTGTTTTCATTTCTCAAGTTAAATATGTAGAAGCAGTGTTGAAGAGATTTAACATGCAGAACAGCAAGGCAGCTGTGACTCCAACTGTAATGGGGTTGAAATTGACCAAAGAAGACATGAGCAAGGATTTTAATCCAAAATTGTACAAAAGTATAGTTGGCAGCCTTATGTACTTGCCTGCAACTAGGCCGGACATTATGCACGCTATGAGTTTAATCTCCAGATTTATGGAAAGACCGAAAGACACTCATTGGCAGGCAGCCAAGAGGATTCTAAGGTATGTGAATGGAACGAAGGGGTTTGGTATTTTATACTCCTCTTCTGAAAGTTTCATGTTGACAGGTTACACTGACACTGATTGGGCTAGAAGTGTTGATGATAGGAAAAGCACATCGGGATATGTGTTTCATATGGGATCATGAGCCATCTCATGGGCTTCCAAGAAGCAACCAATTGTGTCTTTGTCAACAGTAGACGTAGAGTATGTGGCAGCAACAGCAGCAGCATGCCAAGCAATGTGGCTGAGAAGAGTTCTTAGAGATTTGTTTCATGAACGAGAAAATGGCACAACCATTTACTGTGACAATAGCTTGGAAATAGCATTGTCTAAAAACACTGTTTCTCATAAAAGGACAAAGCACATAGACACCAAATTTCACTTCATACGTGAATTGGTTAACAATGGTGAGATTGTTTTGCAGCACTGCAGAATAGAGGATCAGTTAGCTGACATCTTGACAAAACCATTGGGAAAGAAAAGTTTCGATCATTTCAGGAAATGCCTGGGTATGCAGGAAAAAACCTAGCATTTGAAATTAAAGGGGAGTGTTGAAATCGTAATTTCAACTGCAGCGACAGTTGAACAGGGGGCCGCAAACATTTCAGCAAAACCGCCGTTAGAATTCCTCGCAAGTTCTATTTTGCTCCTTCGTGATGCGATTGTGCGATGCGATCAAATCGCAGATCGCCATCACATATTAACTTTTTGCACCCCTGCATTGCCCCGATTGTGATTTCGCGATGCAATCTGATCGCATATCGCAAATCGCATGATTCAATGATTATGACAGCGGCGACACATCTTTTCTCTTCCGCCGATGCGATGGTGCGATGTTGTGATGGGCCACGCATTAAATTCAGATAAGATATTTTCAGCCGTGTAATTAATGATATTTACCGCGGTTGGTAAATGTAGGTAAAATTTTTAATGTTATTGTTTTCTATTTTACGGAAGTATCGGCACAAGCAAAACGTATGTAAGATATTTTTGTGTTGTTCATTATATATATAAAAATGCAAGGGCAGACACAACAGTGTGGAGAATAAAGAAAGAGAGTTTTTTTTTTCTTTACAATGCACAGCAGTGCTCAAAACTATAATTTTCTGAGATAGTGAAATTGGTTTCTGGAACTGAAACGTTCCTGTTGTAACCCCTCAGAAGAGGAAGACTATTTTTGTAACAGTTTTTTTTTGTGATTAAAATCCTGTATTCAAAACAGAGCGTTAATCTCTGTGCAATTTCTTTTGTGTTTGAAATTCCCAGAAATTCTCAACAATTTGGAATTTCTTATCAATTGGAAAGCGTTTCTCTATTTTGAAAAAAAACATGACTTTAGATTATAAACATTCATCTTACTCTATTGTGGTGATATTGTACGTGATAGACTTATTACAATTTCATGACCCATAATATTGGTTAACAATATCAGTCTAAATCTTACCATGCACCTTTTAGCTTTGATAATTAAATTAAAAAAATTCAATATTCTATTTCAAAATATATACCTTTATTCAAATAAATACTCTGATTGCGAAGGCATATTGATATTTATTTTCTTCCTAATTTTAAGGTTTGAATCGAAACCCACGCTTACTGCAAATAATTCAATGGCTGTAGGATCCGCGCAACGGCTTTCTGAAGAATGGCAGCTTTATTGTCATTGCTTGCTTTTAGTTTTTGTTAACAGGCATAAAACGCCATAACCACTGCTCACCACTCGTAGTGACTCACTCTATTTGATTGCAGATGTTGACCACCCGTAACTGTTACCCAAACACTCGCAGTAATGGACACACGCTAGGAGCGCCTACTGAAATTTCCACACGAATGTGACACCTGTGATTTTAAACCAGTTTTTATTTTTTTTTACATTTTAATTCGACTTTCGGACAACGAATTTCTAACCATAGTTACCAAGTTCGGCTGTACCGGCAAAAAAAATTTAGAAATTCGCTGATTCGGTTCGGTACACGAATAATTTCTCATTTTCCAATTGGGTATGGGTCAGCATTGAATAATTTTGGTCAAAGGTTTATATCAGTAATGTCGAGTGTCCACTGTGCTACCACTATGCTATGTAGAACAATGAAGCTCGGGCTTTGTGTAACCATGGATCGAAACGTTGACAAATAGTTGCTGAATAAAATCATAGAGTAAGTAAATCGAGTTTTACCCGTGGAAATTTGAGAATTGAAAAATGATACAGGGATTTTTAATCCTAATTTTTTTTAGTTTTTATAATATTTCTATATGGGTACTTTTTTATATGAGGATTAACCAGAAAAAATATAAACAATAATTTTTATAAAAAACAAAATAAAAAACAATAATTCTTATATTATAAAAAAAAGTCAATTTCTATTAAATTTTTTATAAAATGCTAAATATTGTTAACAATTTAGTTAGAAAAATGATTATTTTAATCTTAGTTTGATTTTGGTATTTCATTATATATTACTTATAAATTGCTCTAGGACAAAATATAGTATAATCCAAAACAAATTGCTGATACTAAAATGTAAATTTTTTATTAAATAATTAATTTTATTAAATAATTAATTTTATTAAAAATGAATCAATATTGCTATTGACATTAAATAACATAAATAGCTCCTATACATAGAGGCATCATGTGACTCAATTGTTTTAAATGAGAGGTGAGCTAGTAATTTCTATATAATTGCAACTAAAAAAAATATAACTTCTATCTTAATAAAGATTATGAAATAATAAATTGGCTGCAAATTGGTACCTCTTTTATAAAAAACAAAAAACCTAATTTCTATATTTGAAAAAATTATAAATAGAGAAATTTCAGTGTTAAATGGATAACTAATTAGTAACTTCTATATAATGGAAAATTGCAAAAAAAAAGATAACTTCTATCTTAAAAATAATTATAAAATAGTAAATTCTTTGCAAATTGGTAACTCTTATAAAAAAAACAAAAACCATAACTTCTATATTGGAAAAAATTATAAGATGACAAATTTAAGCGTTAAATGGATAACTCATACAAAAAAAATAGAAAAATGATAAATCAATATTAGAAAAAATTATAAAAGATATAAAATGATAAACTTTCAAATCCACAACTTTTATACAAAAAAAATAGAAAAACAGTAACTTCTATATTACAAAAAATTATAAAATGGCACAATTGAGTTTACAATGGATAAGGCTTATGAAAAAATAGAAAAAAAAAAGGATAAATCCAATATTAAAAAAATAATAAAAAATAGAAAATGGAAACCTTAGTTGCACTTGCAAATGCATAACTCATATACAAAAGCATAAAAAATGACAACTTCTATATTACAAAAAATTATGAAGATAAGTTTGCACTTGTGAATAAAAGAAATAGAAAAACAGTAACTTTCTATATTACAAAAAAATTTAAAATGGCAAATTTCTGTTTAAAATGGATAACTCTAATGAAAAATAGGAAAATGATAAATCCAATATTAAAAAATACATATAAAAAGTATAAAATGAAAAAGCTTAGTTGCAAATCCATAACTGCTATACAAAATTATAGAAAAATGGCAACTTCTATATTACAAAAAAATATTACCTAAGATAAGTATGCACTTGTAAATAAAATAAATGATAGTAAAGGTAAGTTTGGCCTAGAATAATAATTAAATTTACATGAAAAAAAGCTATAAAATAGTAATAAAGATAAGGTTACACTTGTGAATAGAATAGAAAGTAAATTTACATTTTAAATTTTATGTATAAAATAATAAAATAATAAATAACATGTAAAAAATTATGTAGTTACAAATGGTATAGTAAAAAACAATAAACTAAATTTACATGTTCAATTTTACACTAAAGTTTAGTAGAAAATTATAAGTTTGCACACGTATTTTTTTTTCATATTAAATTTAAATTATGATAGAGAAGGTAAGTTCTACTTTTTTAAAAATTGCAATAAAACTAGTTTACCAACTAATCTTGTTTTTCGAAAACCTTCTACAAGTAATGAGAATTAACATGGAATTATGTCTTAATGTAGTAGAAAAGTATACTTAGAAACTATAATTAAAAACTTATTCCCTTCCATAAAGAGTTCTTGGTCAAATTAGTTGTAAAACAGATTTAGAATTAAGAATTTGTTCTCTTTCAACAAAGAATTTTGGATCAATGCATGTACCAAACAATTTTGGAATACAGGCAATTGTCCATTTTATATTAAAAAATGCAAGTATATTTAAATCACATTTTTGTTTTTATTCTCATGATTTTTTTATGATATCTATTACCAGGTTGGAGTATAGTGATTACCTTAATTGCATTCCATTGCAAAACAAGGATACTGGATTGTATTCCATTGCAAAACAAGGACCACTGGTGTGGAATTCAAATAGAGGGGCTCATTTCGCGTAGTCAACCAGAAAGGTTGGGCACTGCCACATATTGTGTAATAAATTTGGATAAGATAGGACACATAACAAATTGAAATTAAATGAAAAATATTATTTGTTATTTGTGATCAAATATTTTGTCTTTGTTGTTAATATACATGTAAATATTAATTTCCTTGTTTCTATCCAATTATCACTCTAGTAATAGTTTTGAAATTTTTCCTGGCCATATTTGCAATTTTGTACTAGATTTCTAGGAATTAATGTGTTTTAGTTTCACATACACTACCATGTTTTTAATTCAATTATAAGTAATCTCATAAGTAGGCTTCTATGCATTGTCTCTTTTGTATTCTCTATATTTTGAAATTTTTTGTTTTTCAAAATATGTACAAATATAGTTCAATGAATTTGAATGACTTTTTTTCTTGCGAACAGGATACTTAGAGACCCTCTAAAGGAAATTGATGGCACCTATATCGAAACTTCTTGAATGGAAATATCTTGAAAGAAAAAATGATGGAAAAATTTATTGCATGTTCTGAAATAATACTTGTGGGACATCAGTGACTCGAGCAAGAGATCATTTGCTTGGAATTGTGGGTGGAACCGGTGGAGGAGTGGCAGCATGTACTAAAATTAATGAAGATGTGAAGAAAAGTTTAAGTGAAGAAGTCAATGCTCATAAGCAAGGAAAGGTAGTCCAAGAAGCAAGAAAAAAAAGAACACAAGATACACTCATGGGAAGAGAAAATGTTATTAATTCAACACCAAGCTCTTTCCCACCATTTGTGGCATCTACAACATCTTCTATGCCATATGGATCACAAAGAGAACCTACTTTACCAGACGTTGATCCAACACAACAAACATTGGAGAAAGCTTGGAAGCCATTGGAGCGAAATGAGGTAGATGATGCAATTTATGATTTTTTCATTGGTTGTAATATCTCTTTCAACACTATCAGAAGCTCATTATTTCATGATATGTTAAAAAATATCGGCCATTTTGGTCCCTCATATGTTCTTCCCAGCTATGAAAGTCTTAGGAGCAAAGGAATTGATAGGAGCAAACAAAGAATAAAGGAAAGAGTTAAACCAATAAGGGATTGATGGGCTATTTCTAGATGTACTTTAGTTAGTGATGGTTGGATTGATCGCCAGTCTAGACCTCTTGTGAACACACTTTCTTGTTGTCCTCAGGGAGTGATCCATTTGTCCACTATTGATTGTATGGACAAAACAAAGACTGCTGAATATTTATTTCAGATACTAAAGGACACCATATTATCTATAGGAGAGGACAACGTAGTCCAAGTTGTCACTGATAATGCATCCAATTGTGTTCGTGCTGGTGAGCTATTGATGGAGCATTTCCCTAAGTTGTTTTGGACACCTTGTGCAACACATTGTATTGATCTAGCCCTTCATGACATTGGTAAAATAGGTTGGGTGCAAGTAAATATATCTCAAGCAAGGAAACTGGTCAAATTCATTCTTAACCACCGATTGAGTTTGAGTATATTTAGAAAATACAAAACCAGGAATCTACTGAGACCAGGTGACACTAGATTTGCCACCCATTTTATTGCACTGCAAAGGGTGGTAGAGCAAAAAGCTGCATTGCGATCAATCGTATGCAATGAAGAGTGGGTCAACTCTCCTTTGTCAAGGTCAGAAGGTGGTAAACTAATAGAGAAAACAATCTTCAATGAAATGTTTTGGTCATGTGCAGAAAAAATCATCTCTATTTGTGAGCCTATTGTACAAATATTGAGGATGGTGGATTCTAATGTTGCATGTATGGGTTTTGTATATGAAGGCATGGATAGGGTAAGAGAACACATATCGTTGGTATCTAAGAATGATAGTTCAGTATATAATCCAATATGGAGAATTGTGGAAAAAAGGTGGTGTATGTTGCATACGCCATTACATGCTGCAGGGCTTTTTCTAGCACCTAATTACTTTCATGTTCCTAAGGATAAAGATATCATGGAGGGATTTTATAATTGCATGGAGAGGATGTATCATGATCCTGAGATACAATATAAAATATGAATATAATCAATATCATATAGGCAAGGGATTGGTCATGCTTTCACTACAGCTAGGGCACTACGAGATATGCACCATCCAGAGGTCACCCCTGCTCAATGGTGGTTTCTCCATGGATATGAGACACCTGAACTACAATCATTTGCAATCAAGGTGTTGAGTCAGGTATGTAGGCATCATAATTATTTATATTTTGTATGTATATTTGCAAATTATTCCATGTAAATTATTATACTAATATAATATTATTTTCATGTAAAAAAATAGGTCACTAGTGCATCAGCATGTGAAAGGAGTTGGAGCACTCATGAGTTCATCCATAGTAAGAAAAGAAACCATTTAGGAGCTAGCAAATTGGCAGATTTGGCTAGCATTCATTGCAATTTACACTTGCGGCTGAGATCTTTGGAGGGGAAGAAAACAACTTCAAATATAGTACGAGAGGTTCCCCCTATTTTTAATGCATCTAGTGCAACCTCACAAGCACCAATTGTGGGATCGTCTTCTACATCCACACGTCACATCAATGAGAATGATGTTTTGCTCAGAGATATTATAGATGAGAGTGCTAGTAGTGATAATGACTCTCTCATGAGTGAATACACTGATGTGGATGAGGAAAATGGAGATGAGATGACCTACACACCTTAAGATAATTTTGGCCCTTCATTTATGGTAGTGACCATAAATTTTTTATTTCTATTAGCATTTTGTATAAGCACATGAGTCTTAAACTATGTTTTAACTTTTTGACTTATATGATTGAATTGTTCTAGTTTGACATATTATGATTCTTAGTTACTTTTATTGAATTCTTTTATAAGGTTTAAAGGTGTTTATTTTATAAGTAACATTGTTTTTTAACTATAATACAAAATGAGCATGAAGTAAATGATCTAAATTCATATTTGAATCTTAAATTGGATATCATTGTTGTTGTCTTTCAAGCAGATTCTCCAGAAGTTTGTAGATATCTACAAAAAAAGACCCTTTAAGAGTTGTATCAATGTTTGTAGATGGCATGTACATTTTCAAATAGATCTATTTAGTGATTTAGAGATAAATTTTGTGGTATTTAGAGATCACTTAAATCATAATTTTAATATCCAATATCTCAATTTTTACATTGAACTCTAGTTTTGTCTGTTGTGACTCATATTATTAGATTTTATTTTTACATGTTTTTCTAGTTTGCAATAATAATTAATTTGATGCATTTTGATCTTCATTATTTCTAAGCTGTTTTAGAGACAAGGGGTCTATAACATTTTAGATATGAGAAATTAACGTTGGAAATAAATAAACATAAATATACTTGATAGAGAAAGATTTAATGAATTTTCATATAATGATTGTTTATTTAGATTAAAAATACAAATAAAAATAAATAAAAATAAAGTATGTGTAAGATATATAATGTCGAATTATGCGTCTAACAGTACAACTTCTACATTTAGTTTCTCATCCATTAGCGAAACATACAAAAATAAATGGATGATACTATCAAAACATTTATCGAAATTTAAAAATTAATAAAAATAAATAATTAATATATAATTTATTATTATTTTTTTAATTATATATATATATATTTATATTTGGTTAGAAAGATTATTTTGATTTTGTTATGGATTTTCTTAATATATAAAAAAAGGAGTTTTGTGATTTACCCTTATTATATATCTAAAAATATATAGCTTATGTTTATATAAGACATGTTTATCTAAAAAAATATAGCTTATATTTATATGATACATGTTTATATCATAGTTACCAAATTCGAATTCAAATTCAAATTTGAATTCGATTCGATACAAAAAAATTCGACCCTATAAAATTCAATACCGAAAAAATTCGACATATATATCTTACACATAATTTTTTTTTTAATTTAAATAAACAATCATTATATGAAAATTCATTAAATCTTTCTCTACCAAGTATATTTATGTTTACTTATTTCCAACGTTAATTTCTCCTATTTAAAATGTTATGTTTACTTATTTGCAAGTGCAACTAAGGCTTCCATTTTCTATTTCTTATTATTCTTTTTAATATTAGATTTATCTTTTTTTTCTATTTTTCATAAGCGTTATCCATTGGAAACTCAATTATGCCATTTTATAATTTTTTGTAATATAGAAGTTACTGTTTCTCTATTTTTTTGTATAAAAGTTGTGGATTTGAAAGTTTACCATTTTATATTTTTTCTAATTTTTTCTAATATTGATTTATCATTTTTCTATTTTTTTATAGGAGTTATCCATTTAACACTTAAATTTGTCATTTTATAATTTTTTCCAATATAGAAGTTATGGTTTTTGTTTCTTCTATAAGAGTTACCAATTTGCAAAGAATTTACTATTTTATAATTATTTTTAAGATAGAAGTTATCCTTTTTCTTTTGCAATTTGCCATTATATAGAAATTACTAACTAGTTATCCATTTAACACTGAAATTTCTCCATTTATAATTTTTTCAAATATAGAAATTATGTTTTTTGTTTTTTATAAAAGAGGTACCAATTTGCAACCAGTTTATTATTTCATAATTTTTATTAAGATAGAAGTTATATCTTTGTCTGAATATCTTCGGCAAAATCACATAATCAATCTTTTGTCGACGCGTTTCGAACCAACCAGTGTGGTTCAACTTGTCCTGACGATGAACCACACTGGTTGGTTCGAAACGCGTCGACAAAAGATTGATTATGTGATTTTGCCGAAGATATTCAGACAATGTTATGGATCACAGAAGTCTAAATTCCTTAAGTTATATCTTTTTGAGTTACAATTATATAGAAATTACTAACTCACCTCTCATTTAAAACAATTGAGTCACATGATGACTCTATGTATAGGAGTTATTTATATTATTTAATGTCAATGGCAACATTAATTCATTTTTAATAAAATTAATTATTCAATAAAAATTTTACATTTTAGTATCAGATATTTGTTTTGGATTATACCATATTATGTCCTAGAACAATTTGTAAATAATATATAATGACATACCAAAATCAAGCTAAGATTAAAATAATCAATTTTCTAACTAAATTGTTAACCATATTTAGCATTTTATAGAGAAATTTAATAGAAATTGTCCTTTTTTATAATATAAGAATTATTGTTTTTTATTTTGTTTTTTATAAAAATTATTGTTTATATTTTTTCCAGTTTTCTGGTTAATCCTCCTATAAAAAAATACCCGTATAAAAATATTATAAAAACTAAAAAAAATTTAGGATTAAAGATCGCTGCATTATTTTTCAATTCTCAATTTTCCACGGGTAAAACTCGATTTACTTACTCTGATTTTATTCGTCATCTTTCTGATCCATTGTTACACAGAGCCCGCGCTTCATTGTTCTACACACCACAGTGGCAGCACAGTGGATGCTGGATATAACTGATAGAAAGCTTTGACCAAAATCATTCAACGCTGACCCGTACCGAATTGGAAACTGACGAATTATTCGTCGTACCGAACCGAATCAGCGAATTTCCGAATTTTTTTTGCCGTTACGACCGAACTTAGTAACTATGGTTTATATGATATTTTTTAATTAATCAATTTAATTAAAATGTAGAAAAGTCATAACTATTTTTGAAATAAATTTATTTTATAATATATTTTATGTTGTCAAAACTAAAAAAAATCATAAACTTAATTAAATTATTATTATTATTAAGGTAAATTTACATATATTTAAAAAATTGGAACATGATTCTTAATTTTTGAGCTTTGCTCTCATTTTGTTATAGAGATTTTCAATTTATAAATATGCTTTGTTACATTGTCATGGGCCAATACCATAAGTTATGAATACCACATGCCCAAAAAATCATAGCCCACTTCATATAACACTAGCTTACATGATATTCTTTTCAATTAATCAATTTAATTGAAAGAACATAATATGACTACTTTGGAGATAAATCTCAATTTTAATTAGTATATATTATTTAAAATATTCTAAAATATTGCATAAGCATTACCATGTACATAATCATTATTAATAATTCAATTAATATTTTAGAAACCCAATTCCAAAATAAACATGCCTATTAACATAAATATTAAATAAAAATTAAACTTTACCATCTATTTATCAGTAATTATGTTAAAATTCTAAAATATCTAAATAGACATATACATACCAATTACTTATCAACAAAATTATATTACTTATTAAAAAAATTATATTGATTAACTAAAATAACATATATCCAAAATACCATTCATAACATTTTTCATGTCATTCAAAAGGTAATATATGAAATGAAGCTTACCCAACCAAAAAACCACATTAAAAAAAAATGGAAAGAATTTCTATCATCGATATATCAAGATTAATATACATACGCCCATAGATAAGTCGCAATTTTTGAAGAAAAATAATAATTATACTATAATTCAGATTTTTAAGTAATAACATACGGATTTAGCCAAATTTTTCACAGTTTACCTGTGCATGTAAACGTTGAACCATGACGTATTAGTAGAAAATTTGAACATCGAACAAACGGGTGGTGCCTTTTCATCCTCGTATCTACTTATGGAAATCTTAATCTAATGTGAAGTACGATTTGAAATTGGGAAACCGATTTGAAATCAAATTCCAGGCATAGAGTAAGGTGTTGACGGAGAACACCGTTAAACTGCTGGGCAGAGACCACACTGATTGATACAACACATGTTATCACAGAGATTACGTTGATTGATATAACACATACAGATGTTAAATGGTTGATAGAGATCGCCATTAAAGTACTTGAGAGAGAGACGATGCACAACATATTCATGTGACAGAGATGACGCGTGGCATTTTCTTATTACCAAACATTATTATCAAACTCAGTAAATATCACAAAAAATGATTCTCGTTGTCAAACTTAGTAAATATCACAAAAATTTCATTTTGCATAGAGATGTTACAATTATTAGCGGCACTTGATTTCCTGCTGGTTGTTGCAGAGATTTTCGTGCCATATATCGTGAGTGTTTCGTAATATACTTGAAAATTTGTGGATATGAGTGGTGGGATAATTCTTGAGCAGCTTGTTTATTGTGAATGTCATGCTAAAGTGACTATTTGATCTACAAGGCCCGTAGTTTTCGACGATGACAGATATGATTCTTTTATATGCGATGAAAAATGGGATCATCTTTCGGTTAAAAGACATGGAGCAGATTTCGCGGAGCCCCACCAGAAGCTTTATTGTTCACATGGAGTGGCAAAATCATTCAACTCAAAAATGTGATTATACATGTGTAAGATTTTTTGAGAGGAGAAATGAGTGGGCTTAGCTTTCATGTATTGAGCTTTCTTTGGTGTTTTAGATTCTCTACATCATTTTAGGAAGTCAGATACTTCTCTCTCAAGTAAGATAAGCTGATAGCTTATGCTGTGATAATTTTTTGTAATTTCGACAGAATCACCATCTTCACTTAATGGAGAATGGTTAGATTTATGTATCTCATTAGGTGCTGATAACGACTAATCATCTTCCAAAGATGATGTTGTTTTCATTCTAACATGGATTTGATAATTTCAGTAAAGGTTTTCCTGTGAATGGGTAGCTGATTATGGATAAGGGCTTTTCCTAGTCTAGTATTGGTTGCTTTATTTCTTGAATAAATAAATAAAAATAAATTTTCTTAATTATTATTAGTGTAGGTAGACATATTAGTATAATAACACAGGCTGGGAAGATTAACCAGAATGTTTAACCTTTTACTCGTGTATGCAATAACACAGATAGGTGAGATGGTTGACCTTGATCCAAATGTAATGATTTAGTAATAGATGTAATATCAAATATCATATATAGATACATATCTAATAGTATCTAGCACTTGTAAATACATGTACTTATTTGACTATGAAAAGGTATAGCAAACTATGCATATCCACCAATAGAGATGGGATTGAGGAAACTTAGATTGATATATGAAATAAGAATCCAAGACACCAAATGAGTATATATATATATATATATATATATATATATTTGTCGATTCATATTTGATGGTGAAACTAATATAAAGAGCAATACTAGCAAAGACAAAGGTTGTAGAGTGAGCCATACTAGTAGCGTATTAGTTTCCGTACTAGTACCATATTTAGTGATGTAGGACATCCCTCTACTCCCTGTTTCGACATCAAACCTATTTAAATATCTTGTAGTTTGTTTTGTTTGTGTCCCTAGAGGGACAGCTAGGCAAGTTTTCTTGTTCTACTATTGCATAGACGCGTCCCTTATGTGGGAAAGGTGTTCTGTTTGTAAATATTTCCTTCTAGAAAGGTCTTGTTGTAGAATTTTGGAAGGAAGGGAAAATAGAGAAAATACATTGCAACTAGCATTTGTAAGAATTTAATTCGCATTCCTTTGTTGTCCGAATGTGTTTGCTTGTGTATCTTGGTATTTCCAATTCGTCTGATGCTATCTTTATGCTCCAATAATTTCGTATTTATTGGTTTAAGACAATCCTGTATTTTTTTTGTTTTTGTTGTTAAGTCTTCACACCGAGGTAATTTACAGTGGAGTGAGTATTTACAGTGGAATGAGTTCAGGACATCGGGTTTAGTTTTCTCTTTGGTGTTGTATAATGAAAGTGCTTCGCGAGAATTACTACATGACATAAATGGAAGGGAGAGTTGAAGTTCTGTGGAATGAAGTTTAGAATTTGATAAAG
Source organism: Pinus tabuliformis (assembly GCA_031772625.1). Lineage (NCBI taxonomy): Eukaryota > Viridiplantae > Streptophyta > Pinopsida > Pinales > Pinaceae > Pinus > Pinus tabuliformis. The sequence goes on along the minus strand of CM062816.1, from coordinate 733,846,027 downwards.
AAGGAGAAGGCACTCTGAGTGAGGTGTATCCAAATCAAAGTGAAAGTTCCAGTTTTATTTTCCAAAGTTAAATTATTGGCGAAGTCGGAAGTCGGACCCATCTTTACATTTCCGCAAGACCCGTGAACACCATCCTGACCCCGATATTGCGTGTGGGCCCCGTTGGCATTCGGGCCGTCAATTAAAATCCAAAGTAAAGGTTATGTGGGAGACGAGGCCTAACTATAGTTGGGGCCAATCGGACGACCCTACTTTCGATGGAAGACCCCAACCCAACCTGTTGTGGAGCCTCGACATCCGACTTGCCTTCGGAACTGTGTACAATTGGGACTTTTGAGTGGCCGCTCATCGGTGGGGTTTATTTTAAATTTAGAAGAGGAAATGATGGTGTGAATAAAGGTTCTTTGGTGTAAATTATCACACCGAGAAACCTAAGAGTATTTTTCGGGAGTCCTTTTCTGGGTGGTTAACATAGAACAAGAGGGCACACTTTGATGCGTTAATTTGTGGTATCAGAGCATGCTTTGAGCTCTGAAAAGAAGCCTGTAACAAGAAGAAATTGAGACAATGCTAAAGATGTGTTGCTAATATGGAGACCAAAAGAGGTGGTCAAGGGAAGGGTTGAGATGGATGATGAAAGAGGAGGCCGAGGAAGGGCTGAGATGGATGATGAAAGAAGAGGCCGAGGAAGGGTTGAGATTGGACTTAAGGTGTTTCCAGGCGAGGATGAAGGCCACGGAAATTGGTTAGAAACGAGACCCTGATAAAGGAGACATCAGTGAGAGTGAGGATAAGAGTTCTAAGGAAGAGGTGGAAAGAACTCACGGAAGAGAGGAACTAGATGATTAGTTGGTTACACTGGTCACCAAGGTTAGGTCTAGACCAAAAATGGATGTGTCGATATATCAGAGAAATCTGAATATGGAAGAACTGGTGGTTTGGATCAACACTCTGGATAAATATTTTGATTATCAGAATGTTGAGGAGGACCACAAGGTCAAGTACGTCATGACTAGATTGAGAGGACATGCATCATTTTGGTGGGATGAGTTGCAAGCAAACTGGAGAAGAAAAGGAATGAAAAGATTAAAAGCTGGGATAGGATGGTGGCCAAAGTCGAGAGAAAATTTATGCCCAAGGATTACTAGTTGAATATGCTTAGGCAACACCATAATTTGAGGCAGAAGTTTATGACAGTGATACAATATGCAAAGGAGTTTTATAGGTTGAGTATAAGAGAAGGCCACATCGAAGAGGATGTGGAGAAGATGGCTAGGTACATAAATGGTCTCAGATTTGAAATTCAAGATGAAATCGGCCTCTGGCCATTGAAGACTATAGAGAATGCCTCTCAAGCAGCACTTAGCGCAGAAGAAAAGCTAGCTAGGAATCAGAGCCAACATAGTAGAGGAAGGAGTTTAGACAAAGGGAAAGGGAATTCCAAAAAAGGAAGATTCCTAACTCCAAGAGAAGAATCAGGGAGTTCAAGCAGTCAATCTCCAAGAAGAGGAGAGTCAAGGAGTGGAATATTTTTCCCAAGAGGCATAGGCAGAGACAGGGAAGATAGATGCTACATATGTGGAAAGACAGACCATCTTTCATGGAATTGTCCTAAAAATAAATCAACGTGCTAGAGAGGAGCGCATGTTGTAGAAGCTAGGGATGAGGAAACAACAACATAAGTAAAAGAGAAAACCCCTGAGTTGGGAGAGTCTCTAATGCTGAAGATGATTCTAATTAAAAGATAAAAGGTGAAGAAAGAACCAACCCAATGAAGAAATATGTTTAGAATAGTTTGCAAATCTAACGGAAAGTGTTGCAAAGTAATTATTGATAATGGCTTCAATGATAACTTGGTTTCTGTGGAAATGGTCGAGAAATTGGGGCTGCAAAGGATGGAAAATCACACTCCTTATCGAGGGACATGGATGCAAAAAGGACATCATATTTTAGTCAATGAGCAAAGCAAGGTGGAATTTCAATTTGGCAGTTATAAAGATGAGGTGTTGTGCAACATCATGCCTATGGACACTTGCCATGTCTTATTAGGCAAGCCATGGCAGTATGACCAAGGTGGTATTCATGACAGGAGAAAGAATACTACTCCTACGATAAGGACAACTGCAACAATGCATTGCTACCATTGGGAGAGAAAGGATCCAAAGAGGATGTTGGTCCAAGTATCTTGATGATGGTCGAGAAGGAGCTGCTACAACAATTCAAGCAAAAAGAGGAGGTGCAGTTTGATGTAATTGGTAAGCCTCAAACTATCCTGACACACAAAAATATAAATGAGTTTCATGTTGAAATTCAATCATTATTAGATGAATTTGTTGATGTTATAGTGGATGAGATACCAAATGGCTTACCATCTGTAAGAAGTATTGGCCATCATATAGATTTAATTTCAGGAGCTACTCTACCTAACAAGGAAGCTTATAGAATGATCCCGAAGGAAAATGAGGAGATTAGAAAGAAAGCCTGACCAAATAGAGCTTGGGATTGTGTGTTGTGTCAGTTGTCTTGAGTCGAAAAAAATACGAGGCTCAGAGAATGTGCACTAATTCGAGAGCTATTAACAAGATATGTATCAGGTACAAATTTCCTTTACCCCACATGGACGATATAATGGATTGTTTTAGTGGTGCCAAATATTTTTCCAAAATAGATTCAAAGAGTGGGTATCATTCATATGAGAGAAGAGAATGAATGGAAGACAACATTGAAAACCAATGACGACTTTTATGAATGGTTGGTTATGACTTTTGGCTTGACCAATGCACCCAACACTTTTATGAGGCTCAAGAATGAGGTTCTAAAAGAATTTATTGGCAATTTTGTGATTTTTATTTGAATGATATTCTTGTGTATAGAAAAACCAAGGAAGAACACGTCAATTTTTTAAATCTAGTATTAAATAAGTTGCAATAAGAAAAACTTCTGATAAATTTGAAGAAGTGTTCTTTTCTTAGGACAAATTTGGCTTGTCTAGGATTTGTAATATTTTTTGAAGGGATGAAATTGGACCATGAGAAGGTAAATTCCATTAAGGATTTGCCTTCCCCAACCAACATACATGAGGTGGGAAGTTTTCATGGATTGGCAAGTTTTTACAAAAACTTTATTTGAAATTTCAGCTGCATTTGTGCATCAATGGTAAAGACAATTAAGAAGGAACAACAACCATTTAGATGGAAAACAGCTGCAGAAGAGGCATTTCAATTTCTAAAGAAGAAAATTTCTTAGCAACCTATATTTTCTTTGCCTAATTTCCAAAAGCCTTTTCAGGTTCAGTGTGAGGTCAGTGGAATAGCAACTAGAGCTATCCTTAGCTAGGATGATAAAATGGTTTCATATTTTAGAGTGAAACTAAAAGAGGCCAAGCAAAAGTATTCTACTTATGACAAAGAATTTTATGCAATAATTCAGTATCTCAAGTAGTGGATACATTATCTTATAGCTAACGAGTTCATCCTGTACACAAAAAACCATGCATTGTAATTTATGAGCAAAAAATATAAGTTGAACCAAAAACAGGAAAAATGTTTGAGTACATGCATAATTTTTATTTTCTTTTAAAGCATATAAATGGAAGTGAAAACAAAGTTTTTGATGGTTTGAGTAGGAGATGTTTAATTCTGTTGGAATTCCAAGTGAACACTCTGGGATATGAGCATACTCAAGAATTATAAGGAAAAACCATATTCTAGAGAGATCTACAAAGCTTGTGAAAACTTTATGATCAATGATTGGAGCCGATGACTTGAATGCTTGGTTCAAGGTAGATTTTTATTCAAGGGAAGCAATTTGGGTATCCCAAGAGGATCGACGAGGAATAATTTGTTGAAAGAAAAACACAATGGAGGGCTTGTTGGTCATTTTGGCCATGACAAAACTTATGCACAATTGAGTTCATTTTATTAATGGCCAGGTATGTGGACAAATGCCAAAATATTTGTCGATGGATGTTGAATTTGTCAACATTCTAAACGAAGAAAACAAAACACAAAACTATATCAACCATTTCCCATACTGAGCAGGCCTTGGGAAGCCATTAGTATGGATTTGTTATGGGTTTGCTAAGAACTCAAAGTCATGATTCAATTTTTGTAGTATTGGATAGATTTTCTAAAATGACACATTTCATACCCTATTCCAAAACCAATGATGCTTCCCATATTACATATTTGTTTTCCCAAGAGGTAGTGAGACTACATGGACTGCGTAGGAGCATTGCCTCAAATCGTGACACCAAGTTTATTGCACATTTTTGGAGAAATTTGTGGAAGAATCTGGAAGCAAACTTAACCTACGACTCAACTTATCATCCCCAAACAGATGGGTAGACCAAGTGTGGGAAATTTACTGAGGTGTATGGTTTATGAGCATAATAAACAATGAGATCAAATTATCCCGCAAGTTGAATTCACCTATAATGATTCTCCTATTAGTAGTATAGGAAAAATCCCCTTTCAAATTGTGTATGGCATGCATCCTAGTGGTATTTCTGAACTTAGAAATTTGGGGAAAGTAGAAAATTGAAGTGCAGATGCAAAGGAGTTCACTGCAACAATGGAGATGATACATCAGCAAGTTAAAGAGCAGTTACAGGAAAGCCTCAAAAGAAGGGTGGTGAATTTTGATGCTGGAGATCTTGTTTTAGTTCACATAAGGAAGGAAAGGTTCCCAAAGTGTGAGTACAATAAGTTGAAGTTGAATAAGATTGGTCCCTACAAAGTCATGAGGAAGTTTTCAGTGAATGCTTATAAGATTCAATTTCCTCCAAATATAAGAATTTCCCTTATATTCAATGTTTCTGATATGCGGCCTTATGAGGGACCCAGAGAAGAGACACCAAATGAAGAAGAGTAGATTGAGTGGGAGACATAGTTATCTACAATACATAAGCTACAAATGGAATTCATTCTTGACCAAAAGCTCATTAAAAGAACCATAAGAAAAATTTATTATGAGTATTTGGTTAAGTGGAAGGGTCTTCTAGCTGAAGAAGAAGTTTGGATGGATGAAGCAGAAATCCTGAAGCGTGGCAGCAATGTAGCAGATCTCATGAATAAGAGTCCATGAAACTTTTTGTTTTAAGGAATTTGATGTAGGAGCATCCCTCCACACCTTATTTCGAAATCAAACCTCTGTAAATATATTGTAGTTTTTTTTGTTTGTGTTCATGGAGAGACAACTAGAGAAACTTGTTTGTTTACTATTGCATAGACGTGTCCCTTTTGTAGGACATGTGTCTTGTTTGTAAATATTCCCTTCTAGAAAAGTGACATGTGTCTTGTTTGTAAATATTCCCTTCTAGAAAAGTCTTCTTGTCCAAATTTGAAAGGTTGTTGTTGCGGGCATTCCTATGGTCTATTAAACAATATTTGGCCTTAGTATTGTATATATACATGTATTGAGGGCTTAGCAGGTGCGAAGACTGGAAGGGAAAATAGAGAGAAGACATTGCAGCTTGCATTTGTAAGGATTTAATTCGCATCCCTTTGTTGTCCGAATGCATGTGCTTGTGTATCCTGGTATTTTTAATTCATGTGATGAATGCTTCTTCATGCTCCAATTCTTTCGGATTTCATGGTTTATTACAGTCCTGTAATTTTTTTGTTTCCGTTGTTAAGTCTTCGCACCAAGGTAATTTACAGTGGGTTTAGTTTTCCGTTTGGTGCCGAATAACGAAAGTGCTTCATGAGGAGTACTACGAGACATATGTCGAAGGCGGAGATGAAGTTTTGTGGACGGGAGTTTTGAAATTTGATAAAGTATGAGAAGGTACTCTCAGCGAGCCGGGTCCCAATCGGAGTGAACGTTGCAGTTTTATTTGCCAAAGTTAAGTTGGTGGTGAAGTCAGAGGTCGGCCTCATCTTTACATTTTTGCCAGAGCCGTGAACACCATCTTGACCATGACCTTTCGTGTGGGCCCCGTCAGGATTCGGGCTCTCATTTAAAATCGTTCTACGACCAAGGAAGCTCGATCATAGTCAGGCCCGACCTGCTGTGGAGCCCCAACTCTCCACTTGCCTTCGGAACTGTGCACAATTATGACTTTTAAGTGGCCGCTCCTCTAGGGGCTTTATTTTAAATTTAAAAGAGGAAACAACGATGAGAATAGAGGTTCTATGGTGTAAATTATTACACCGAGAAACCTGGGAGTATTTTTCGACAGTCCTTTCCTTGGTGTTTAATAGAGAATAAGAGGCCACACTCCACTGTGTTATTTAGTAGTAAAAGTTATACTTGTTTAACTTGATTTAGTTGCTTAGCTTGAGCTTCACCAAATTTTAGCTTGAACAAAGTGAATATTATAATCTGTATTTAACATTGTGTAAGGATAGTGTTGGGGGGAGTTTTGAGGTAATAAGAATAGATATGAAAGATAAGATGGTATTGCAAAGAATTTAATAAATTTAATTAGAAAATTCAAATTTATTTAAAGTAGTATTTATTTTATGGTTAGTTTCAAAATTATATGTTAAATTTATATTTACTATTGTGTAAGGATAATGTTGGAGGAGTTGGTGAGTTAGTAATAACAGATAAGAAAAATAAATGGTGTTGCACGGATTTTAATAAATTTAATTGTTATATTTATTTAAAGTAGTATATAATTTGTGTTTAGTAAAGTTATTTAACAAAATATAATTTTTAAGAATTTTTATTATTTTTATAATAAGATTTCAAAATTTATAATTTTTTTATTAATTTAATTGTAATAAAATATTTAAGTAAATTTAACATTCAATGGATACAAAAATGGATATAAAAATATACAAAAATACATTTAGGGAGATTTTGAGGTAAACATATGAACTTTAGAACATATATATAGATATAGATATGTATACTAACAAAATTAATTTTAAAAAAATTATTAAAATTTAATATCAACAAAATTCAACCAAATCAACCTTTATCAACCAAATCAACCTTTATCTGTAAACAAGTAGGGCTTAACCCTTGGGGTTGTTTAATATAATATCATAATATTATTCCATGCTTGGGAAAATTAAAATGCAAAATTTAGTTCATATCCAACCAAAATATTGAAAATATATGAGTAGTTTCATTTTTTTTGCAGGACTACATATCCTATTCAAAGTGAGTATTCCTTGGATGTGGAATTAAATGATTCATACATAGTCTTTACATTTGAATTAAATTACCAATCTAATAAGTATCTAGTCTTTAAATGTTCAAAGTGAGTATTCATTGGATGTGGAATTAAATTACCCATACATAGTCTTCACATTTGAATTAAATTACTCATTAACTAAATAGTTTTTACATTTAAATTAAATTACCCATCTAATAAATATCCAGTCTTTATATTTAAATAAATATCTAACCAAAGTAAATATTCATTACATTTTTGAATTAAATTAGTCATCCAATACCTAGTCTTTACATTTGAATTAATTTAAGCATCCAATAAATATCTAGTCCTCAAACTAGTTAAAAATAAAATAAATTTTAGTTATTGTTTAAAAACGAATAACTTTTTTGTTTTGTTTTCTTAATTACTTTTTTAATCTCTCTGGAAAACCATTTTAAAACATAGATAAAAGTGATAATTTTAGTGGTAACCAAATTCAAAGCCCTATATTGTGTCAATTTGTTTTCGAAACCCCGTTCAATTTGTTCCCAAAGGGATCATTTTCATTAATAAATTTACCTAGACTTTAAATCACAAGGACATTATGGTTGTTGATGGTGTTAACATTGTTATTACTCTTGCCTCCTTTGATTTGTTTTCTCTCTATTTATAACTAGCACAACCATATTGACCAAGATAAATATGGTTGATATACGTCGATAGGCATATATCACGCATATATATCAACCACATTTTTCAATGTGATTGATATATGCCAATAAGCTTATGTCAACCACATTAATAATTATTATGGGTATTTAGGATTATTAATAACTATATAGAATTATTAATAACTACTCCAATATATTAACAACCAAATTATTTAAATATATTACTATATAAATATTATATTAATATTATAATAATTATATAAACTCCTAATATATATTAATTAATAATAAGAATAACTCATAATAATATTAGATTATCATTATATTATCTATAAAATCTAATAATATAAAATTAAATAATAATAATAATAACAATTATATTTTAATATTATTATAATAAAAAAATATAATATTAATAATAATAATATTATTAATATTAATATTTGATTATAATATTATAATAATATTATATTATTATAATAATATACAAATATAATTATTATTATAATAATAATAATATTCATTGTTCCATTCAAAATCTTTCGAAAAATATTTTGAAAAAAAGATAAGGCAAGTATATTGGAAATTAAAATATAAAAGAAATGGAGAAATATATCGGATTTTACCAAGGAAAATAAAGAAACAAGTCTTCAAACATTAAGGCCGGACCCGATAATATATATGCCATATTTTATAATGACAGCGGGTCCGAAACAATGTAAACCACTTATATTACGTGTATATGACTCTGCCGATTGCGATATGGGTGGGCCTGACCCTAAATAATATATACAACGTGTTTAAAAATTCGACGGGTCCACTGTATTGAAAGCCCTTTATATGCATGCATATGGGTTCCGCCAATCGCGATTTGCGATGACGGACCCCAAACGATATGCATTATTGTTTTATAATTGCGGTGGGTCCATAAGACAACATCTTATATATATATATATATATATATATATATATATATATATATATATATATGAAAGCGCCGATTGCGATGAGCAATTGGGTTCTGGATCCGATAGTTCATACGCTATATTTTATATGACTCAGCGTGTCCGTCTTATCGCGACTTCCAAAGACTTTTATTGATATTCATATATATTGTGGTTTACGCTCTTTTATATGAATTTTTGTTATAAAAGATTATAATAAAAAGGTCGGACTTAAAGCATATATGTATTATATTTTAAAGCCCCAGCGGGTCCGCAATCATCGTATAACACTTTATATATATATATATATATATATATATATATATATATATATATATATATATATATATATATATGACATGCCAATTGCGGGCCGGATCCGATAGAGATATATATTATGTTATATAAGTCTGGCGGGTCCACAAGGCATGCAAAAAGGCATCTTTTGGGCGAAGAAAAAGCGATGGATCGTTTTTAACGGAATCAACCCATTTCCACTCATCATTTAACACACAGTAGTCAACTAGAGAGAGGAAACCGCCCATTTCGGGCAGGTATTCTTCGGGCTTATGTCCCACCCGAAAACCTTTGTAGTCCAATCTGAAAGGCGTAGATCAATGACAGGGATGAATCGGCAAGAAGTATACCTTGGGAATTGTTCTGAGCCCGTATTGGAAGCGGAAAACCATGTTTTATTATATATTTTCTTTATAAAAGTTATATGCATAATTTCAAATATCTGCATAGTTATTGCGGCCATGTGCATAAGTTAAGCTTTACAGGGGTTTTAAGGCTTAAAGGCCTATATCTAATGCATTCGATAGTATAAAGGCCTTGATAAAGTTATATGGCTTCAATTTAATGTAAGTCCATGGTTGAAAGGCTCAAGGCCTAAAGAAATGCTTCCAATAGGCTTAGTGGGCCATAACCCACAAGCTTCAAGATCGATATTTTTTTAAGGAAAGGGATTTTGGTTAACCCCCAAGATCTCTTTTCATCAAAAACCTAAGATAAACAAAAGAGACTAATATTATAAACCCGAGGAACTAATAAATCCAATGCTTTAATATTATAAACCCAAGGAATTATTGAACCCAACGGATAAATATTAAAAACCTAAGGGATCAAGAAGTGCAAGGGATTGATATTACAAATACAAGAGATTAATAAAGATGACCATGATTGATATTATAAAACCCAAGTTAATAATAAACCAAAATGATTAATACTAAAACCCCAAGGGATTATGAACATAAGGAAATAATATTAAACCCAAGTGATTAATATTATAAACCCAACATTGGTAAACCTTAATATAAATATTAGAAAGGCTAAAATAAACATGGTTTATTTTCATGGTGAGAGAATCCTTGTCACGATGTGACATTCAACCATGTTTGACCATGGTTATCTATGATTGACAATGGTTGACCATGATCGATATTATAAACCTAAGGGAAAAATAAACCCAAGGGATTGATATTATAAACCTAAAGGGATAATAAACAAAGGGAAAATACTAAAACCCCAAGAGTTTATCAACCCAATGAAATAATATTAAACCCATGGGACTAATATTATAAACCCAACATTGTTAAACCCAAATATAAACACTACAAACACTAAAATAAACATGGCTTATTTTCATGGCGAGTCAATCTTTGTCAAAATGCGACATTCAACCAAGGGACTAATATTATAAAACCAACATTGGTAAACCCAAATATAAATAATGCACCAACTAAAAAAAACATGGTTTATTTTGATGGTGAGACAATTCTTGTCACAATGCAACATTCAACCATGATTGACCATGTCTGGCTATGACTGACAATGGTTTACAATGATTGATATTATAAACCAAACGCAATAATGAACCCAAGGGATTGATATTATAAACCCAAATGAACAATAAACCCAAGGGATTAATACTAAAACCCCAATGAACAATAAACCCAAGGGATTAATACTTAAAGCCCAAGGGATTATGAACCAAATGGAATAATATTAAACCGAAGGGTCTAATACTATAGACCCAACAACATTGAAGCATGGGACTAATATTATAAACCCAACATTGGTAAACCCAAATATAAATACTACAAACATTAAAATAATCATGGTTTATTTTTATGGTGAGACAATTCTTGTCACAATGTGACATTCAACCATGATTGACCATGTTTGGCTATGATTGGAAATGGTTTACAATGATTGATATTAGAAACCCAACAGAATAATGAACTCAAGGGATTGATATTATAAACCCAGATGAACAATAAACCAAAGGGATTAATACTAAAACCCCCATGAACAATAAACCCAAGGGATTAATACTAAAAGGCCAAGGGATTATAAACCCAAGAGAATAATAAACCCAAGGGATTGATATAATAAACCCAAGGGATTATTATTTATTTTCATGGTGAGACAACCGTTGTCACAATGTGACATTGAACCATGGTTGCCTATGATTAACAATGGTTTACCATGATCGATATTATAAATCGAAGGGAATAATAAACCTAAGGGATTGATATTATAAACCTAAAGGAATAACAAACAAAGGGATCAATACTAAAACCCCAAGCGTTTATGAACCCAAGGAAATAATATTAAACCCATGGGACTAATATTATAAACCCAACATTGTTAAACCCAAATATAAACACTAAAAACACTAAAATAAACATGGTTTATTTTCATGGTGAGTCAATCTTTATCAAAAGGTGACATTCAACCAAGGGACTAATATTATAAAACCAACATTGGTAAACCCAAATATAAATACTACAAACACTAAAATAAACATGGGTTATTTTGATGGTGAGACAATTCTTGTCACAATGAAACATTCAACCATGATTGACCATGTTTGGCTATGATTGAAAATGGTTTACAATGATTGATATTATAAACCAAACGTAATAATGAACCCAAGGGATTGATATTGTAAACCCAAATGAACAATATACCTAAGGGATTAATACTAAAACCCCAATGAACAATCAACCCAAGGGATTAATACTAAAAGCCCAAGGGATTATGAACCCAATGGAATAATATTAAACCCATGGACCTAATACTATAGACCCAACAACATTTAAGCACGGGACTAATATTATAAACCCAACATTGGTAAACCCAAATATAAATAATACAAACACTAAAATAAACATGGTTTATTTTGATGCTGAGACAATTCTTGTCACAATGCGACATTCAACCATGATTGACCATGTTTGGCTATGATTGGCAATGGTTTACAATGATTGATATTATAAACCAAATGGAATAATGAACCCAAGGGATTGATATTATAAACGTAAATGAACAATAAACCCAAGGGATTAATATTAAAACCCCAATGAACAGTAAACCCAAAGGATTAATACTAAAATCCCAAGGGATTATGAACCCAATGGAATAATATTAAACTGAAGGGCCTAATACTATAAACCCAACAATGGTAAACCCAAATGTAAATACTAAAAACATCAAAATAAACATGATTTAGTTTGATGGTGAGACAATCATTGTCAGAATGCGAGAATCAACCATGGTTTACCATGATCGATATTATAAACCTAAGGGAATAATAAACCCTTAGGATTAATATGAGAAACCCAAACGAATAATAAAACGAAGCGATTAATTCTAAGACCCCAAGGGGTTATGAACCCAAGGGAATAATATTAAATCCAAGGGACTAATATTATAAACATTAAAATAAACATGATCAACCATCATTGATTTACATATCGAGACAATTCCTATCACAATTCGATGTTGGGACATGGTCAACATTATAATAAACCATGTTTGACTCAGGAATAATAAACCCAAGCGATTGATATTATAAACCCAAGGGATTAATACTAGAACCCCAAGCGAGTATGAACCTAAGGCAATATTATTAAACAAAAGGGACTAGTAATGTAAACCCAAGGGATTGATATAATAAACCCAATGGAATAATAAACCCAATGGAATAATAAACCCAAGGGATTAACAATAAAACCTCAAGGGGTTATAAACCCAAGGAATTATTAATAATAAAAAGTTTAAGAATGAAGAAAACAAATAATTTGATATTATAAACCATTGGGAATTAATAAACCCAAGGGAAAAACATTAGAAACCTGTTGTGCTATACAACAACTCTCCCCATTTCAAAATTTTTATACAAAAAGTTTAACAAGAAATGTGTCCCTTTTTTAATAAACTTAGCTAAAATCAATAGTTCTAAATAATAAGTCTTTTTTCTTTTAGGATAACTTCAATAACAATCGCATTTTGCAAAAAATCCATATGATAGATGAAAATCCTTATGATGAGGTTTGACTAATGTAAACGTGAAACAAAACCTTTTCATAAGATAAACTATAAATGAAACATATTGCATCGCGCACATCCTTTGGCTAAAAGATGGACTTAACATTTCCTTTGGCATTCCCTGATGTGATAACACAATTGGAAAGCACATATCGTAAATTTCTTAAGGAAACATTCCATGGGGTCATACAGCTCTGCCAATGCGACAAGCCAATCACAATCGCGAATCAGTAAGGTCTCGAAACACATAATGAATTCCCATTTGAGATCCGCCAATGTGATTTCATCATCATAAATAAAGGCGCGCTTTTCAATAAACTGGAAATAATATGGTTAAATGAATGCTTGTAGGTTTTAAGAGCATAAATCATTAGTAAATGAGAAATAAACGATTTATTGATTTCTTAAAGATTGTCTCGCCTCCCTATGACAACTCACTCTTTATTGCAATCAGAGCTATACGAAGGAAACAGCTAAAGCATAAATTTGGGCCTATCGATCTGCGATATGCGATTATTGCTAATCGTTGATCGGGAAAGTCACGATATTTACTTTAAAGAACCATTATTAATATGTGCGATGCAACATAATATTGTGGCATTTAATGATCACGATTGGTAGTTGCCAAAATCATTAATAAAGCAGTTATGGTTGAATCCTTCGAGGATTTCATCTGTGGTAACATAATATATCAAATTCATATCACTTATTATGCTTAATTGTTGTTAATCTTGTGTATTGTGCATTATCTTGGAACGGATTTTCTCCTCTGTTATGATCATCTATTTCTTTTGCAAAGTAAGTTTGAATTCATCAATTCAGGAGAAATGTCGAAGAAATCAAAGAAAGTAAAGATTCCAATCTTAACCAAAGAGGAACCAGTAAAGAAGGTCTTCATAGGTGATACTACCTGTATCAGCCTAGGCAAAGCTTCATGGGAAAGCATATACAATTTATTGGAAGCTGAAGATCCACAAGAACTTGAAGAAGAAAAGGGAATAGCCGATTCCACTGACAAATCAGAGAATACTCTCAAGGATTTGGCCAACTCTTTTTTCCACAAAATAGTTTCCCACGCCAGAATATTACCCTACAATGACTTAGTTAGATGGGTAATCGAGAGTATAAACATAACAAACAAAGCATTTTTTACGGCTTATGGAAGGATGTTCGGGTCATTCAGAGCAGAAGATATCAAAAAGATGTACCATTTCGCAGTACCGCAGAAGCATTACAACAAGGCATTTGTCAAAGCCTTTTCCAAAGAAAATGACATGGAATTGGATCCTATCAGGCAGTGGAGGCATTACCCAAAGAAACACAAGCATGAATCATCGGGTATGTATTCCATTGACTCCTTAACATCTCCTTACTGCTATGTTGATGTTATGATATGTAGACTCTTTGGAGTCTCTGATTTTGTTAGGTTTTCAATTGAAATGGTTCCTTTAATGGAGGCAGCGGTTAGCTTGTATATCATGGATTGGGAAACCATTTTGTCTAATAAAATGGCCAACCATATCCTTGATTATAGAAGAAATAGGTTCATGAACACCCGAGTAATACCCCTGTTTTATATGATTGCCTACATTATGGACACCATCTGTTTCAATTCTGATTACCCCATTCTAGGTTGGAAATGGACTCCACAAGACCCAACCCCCATTCACATCTATCATAAGGAACTGTGGAAAACCCATTATAAAAACTATCTTTATAGAATCTCTCATGATTTTGTCTTGTCTATTCATTATGCTATATTCAATAAATCCCTACTCGGTTATTCGATGAAGCCAGTGTCGACTTAACATCAATTGGTAATTGTTTTGGTGAAGAAAAGTTCACCTACATTAGACATTTTGGAAGCACTGCTCCTCCACATGTTCTCCGCTTATAAATTCTCGATAAACTATTTTCCAAGGAAATAGCTTATCAAATCACAGAAGCAGGGATGTCCAGAAACCTAAAGGAGTCCAAAAAGAAAATGTGGCCTTCATTCCCCTTCCTGTGTGGTACTTTCACATTGCATGACTTCAAACATGTAGATAAAGAAGTAGAGAAAATAAAAGCGCTAAAGTTAGCAATCATTCCAAAGAGGCAATATGATCCAAAAGCAGTAGCCTATAGCTTCACCTCTCATGTCAAAATTGCCAATTTTGAACATGAGAAAGATGATTATGATGATTTGTTCCCCTCAGCTAAGTTATTTTCTCAAGTAAAACAACTTGCAAAAATCAAATTGGGATTAAAGGGAATAGAAGCATTTCTAAAGTTCAGAACAAGGAGGTTGCAAAATATACCGATGGACTTATTAAATACCACCCCTTTTCCAAAGTGAAGGAAAAACTACCCAGAAGATTCCTGAAAAGCAGAAGAGCCCTGAAAGGCATAGGACAAGGAAAGGAACTAGTGAGCTCCTTGATACTGATATAAATATTGATCCAACTTTAATCAAGGAATGGGAGCAATTCGATCTACTCATAAAAAGGCCAAAGGACTCCCAAAACCTCACTACACTATAACTGCCCATAGAAAAATAGTCTAAGGCTATTAGTGTTCCGATTGAAGGGACAAGCGGCCTACCCAAAATGCAGCAGGATATAGAAATCATTCCTGAAAATCCCACAGAAGGGATTGTACTAAAAATAGAAGAAATACCACCCCTTGATGTATTCTACAGTCCAAAGCACAGGGCTGTAGTTAAAAGACAGAGGAAAAAGAGGAAAACTGATCAAGGACCTCTTTTAACTCCTCAGGATGAAATGATGAATGTGGTATGGAAGTCAAAAGTCAATCCTTCTAAGGATTTAACTAAATTATCTTAGTATGCAGGGGCTTATACAACAGCAACAATGGACAAAGCCTCAGAGGTCAGTCAACTAATCAGGGATAAAGATCAAAGGATCACTCAGCTTGAGATGCAATCGGCAGAAGAACAACAAAAGATTAATCAACTAGAATAGCAGCTAGCAGAACAAAGGAAATAAAATGAGTAACTTAAAGAGTAGTTGAATTTGGAGAAATAGAAAATTGATAAGAAGGCTCTCCAGGAACAAGAAAAGTTGTCTCAAGAACTAAGCAGCCTTCAGATAGCAATTGAGCAAGAAAAAAAGGCCAAGGATGATCAAATTGCACAAGTACAATTATAGATAGAAAAATACAAGGGTTATCCATAGGTTACAAAATTCAAAAAAGAAGCGTTGGAGATAACCAAAGTCTTGTCCCGACAATTGAACATCCTTTCCCATAATATATCATTGGCCAACCTGTTGTGCAACATCTCTGCATCATTGATTGAGAAGGCAGTTGACAGAAGATTGGAATTGGAGAATGAAGATGAAAAAATAAAAAACTTTCTCTCTTGGAAAAATTTAGAGGAAGGAATGGCTGCAAATCTGCCAAAAATACAAGAATTGCACAAGGAAATCCTATTTTTAGAATGGGAATCTCAACTAATGAAAGCTAAAAGAGAAACTTCTAGAGCCATAGCTACAATGAATGGTGTAATCGAATTAGTAAATAACAGTTTACATATGTCTAATTTGATTTCTAATTGCTCTCCAGGTAAATTCCCGAAAGAAAAGGCACTGGAGCATCATTGGAGACAGGAGCTAGCAAGCAGAGAAAAACAGATCGGAGAAGTTCAAAACTTGACATGGGATGCATTCTGGTTTCTTCTAGTCAAGCCTCATAGCCAGTAGATGGCCATGAAATGCCCGTCTGACGCAGTCAACTGCATGGTTCCTGAAATCTTCGATGCCACCTATACAACCCAGCTACATTCTAGGATGATTCAGGTCCATAAATGCAGCTAATGCTAGCAATCTATGAGCTGCAAGCACAAGAGAAGAAGCCGATTCAATGAATTAGTTCAACCGCCATTGCACTGCTAATTTTATACCAGATCCCAGATTTTCATGTCATGGTTTGAACAACTTATAGCAATTTTGTTGATAGTATTTTTTTTATTATTATTTAAGACCCTTTCATGTATTTAGAAAGGGTACTCAATTTGTCTAAAATTTTGACTTTGGAAGTTGCACTTCTGTACTTCTAAATAATTTTTTTATCAAAATGTCCATCAAGGTTTCACATTTTTATCAAGAAGCTTTTTCAAGACTTGGACTTTTGCATCTTCTGGAGGTTTTCTCAAATAGCAAAGTGGAATCGAAGTGTTGTTCACAGACGAAGGATTCAAATGCATGCGGTACTTCTATCACTGTTTTTGTCTTATTTCCTAATGTGAATGAACACTTCTTTAAAAATTCCTATTGTTGATATATGTATTTTTTCTCAAATAATTATTTATCATATCATTTCTAAAGATTGAGAATTTTTATATTTCAAAGGATATATGTCAGTGATATATATATTTTGATGAATGCGATAATGTTTTAATAATTAGTTTGTTTAATTTCTTAAACAAAGTAACCATTATATGAATGCATCTTTTTGTTTGATAAGTAAGTCATCTATATGCTTATTTGTCTTTTAGGAATAATCAAAGATCGCATCGTTTATAAATTACCTGGCTTAGATAAGAATATTTATATATTTTTGAGTTGTAGGATAAAGACATTGTCATAGATCCATTCCACATGCTTCAAATTTACGAAGCGAATCTCATGTTCTTGAAAATGAAGTAAATGTTACCATGTTGTTTAAGATGCTTGTGGAAATATTAGTATTTCCTATAAAAGAGTCAGAATAGATTAGTTCGATTGTGATCTAAACCAAAACAAATATAAGAACCACATTGCAAACTAAGAAGCTTTTTCAAGACTTGCACTTTTTCATCTTTTGGAGGCTTCCTCAAATAGGAAAGTGGAATTGAAGTGTTGTTCACATCAGAAGGATTCAAATGCATGTGGTACTTCTATCACTATTTTTGTCTTATTTCCTTATGTGAATGAACACTTCTTTAAAAATTTCTATTGTTGATATATGTATTTTTTCTCAAATAATTCTTTATCCTATCATTTCTGAAGATTCAGAATTGTTATATTTCAAAGGATATATGTCAGTGATATATATATTTTGATGAATGCGATAATGTTTTTATAATTACTTTTTTTAATTTCTTAAACAAAGTAATCATTATATGAATGCATCTTTCTATTTGACGAGTAAGCCATCTGTATGATTATTTGTCTTTTAGGAATAATCAAAGATCACATTTTTTATAAATTACACAGCTTAGATAAGAATATTTATATATTTTTGAGTTGTAGGATAAAGACATTCTCATAGATCCATTCCACATGCTTCAAATTTGCGAAGCGAATCTCATGTTCTTGAAGATGAAGTAAATGTTACTCTGTTGTTTAAGATGCTTGTGGCAATATTAATATTTCCTATAGAAGAGTCAGAATAGATTAGTTCGATTGTGATCTAAACCAAAACCAATATAAGAACCACATTGCAAACCATAAAACACTAAAACATGATAAATCATGACTACATTAATAATAACACATTTATATCACTACATTGTAAACAATAAATAGAATTTAGGCCATAAATACATTGATATCAATACATGAATGTATTAATAGTATAAATCTCAAGAATATTGATATAAACACCTAGAACATGAAATCGCAACAATAATATTATAAATGTAAACAATATTTTCATTTATGGATCCTGGTGAACAAAGCAAAGGGATCCATGCAGAAAACCACAACAATCAGAAATGCAAGAGAAAGATATAAAATAGTAACACTCCCATTGGAGCAAAGCAACATAAATGAAAATAACACATCTAAATTGCACACATTGGATTTAAAGAAGAACAACATAATAGGGCACTTTAGGACCAGAGATTTACAATTTTGTACATAAAAACAACATTAGTGTTTAAAATAACCACAATTTAACCAACATTGCAACCACAGAAAGAACATTGAGTCTTAACATATTTTTTTTATTTTGTCCACATTAAATAATCCACTACAAAATTGATGTTCAAAACTATAAAGAAGGCCACAATGTTATTAGTTGTATTTCCTAGTGATATGGAATTCAATTGCTCCACTTCCTTCTTCCTAATTATAACATATGCACTATCTTTCATCTCGCCATAATGTTGGAAATAAAAAGGTGGTGCAATGCGTAAACCATATATTGATTTCACTCTTGATATGGCTGTGAAGGTAAGGTCTTGCTGCGCTTTATTCCCGATATCAATTGACGCTCATTCTAAAGTCAATCCCTGTGACTTGTGGATTGTAAGAGCCCATGCCATCTTCAAAGATATTTGTTTTCGATTTCCTCTTATCACTGGGGTGATAGGGACAATTTTTGGATTGCTTGCATCAAATGGAACACCAACATACTTATCAAAAACAATAGTTGTGAACATTGGAAGTCGAGGTGGCTGAGAGGTAAGCGGATAGAATATATACTTAAAAAAACCAAGTGCACCATTCACCAAGCCAGCTTCAAACAATAAATTACATGTCAACATAACACGCTAACCACGACATAACAAAACTTCATGGTCCAAGTGATCATCATCAACACCACCGATTTCTGAACACCTTGAATATTCAGCAACACATTGTGCAATTGGAGAATTTAATGATTTTAACATATGCCTATTATGCAAGGACACCAAATTATTTGTTGGAAACATGTGAACTGCTGCATTAAATAAAAATCTTTCTGTAGGATGCAACCTCATATCAGCCTGAGACATAAGAAAGTCCCAATCTTCAAGAACAGGTTCTATGTTTCTTATGTTATTGAGGACTCTACGAAAACAATACTATTTCTCATTATTCCCTTGTTGGCGAAAGATTGTGTCAATAGTGACAACAATGTTGAATTTGTTCGACAAGACATTCCCTACTGTATTACCTACATACAAAGGCTTATCTCCGATAGGAGGTAGTTGGCCAAGGTCACCCATAAGGATGATGGATCTCCCACCAAAAGGACAATTCTTTTTCTCTGTAAATTCTTCGCGTAATCGAGCATCTATTTGCTTAAACAACCTTGACCCCATAAAGCTCATTTCATCAATCAATATATATCTAACATGTCGCATTTCTTCTTGGAATACTGTAGGTGACTGCCCCTGTAGTGGCTGCATATCTTTAATTGGAATTTTTATTTCTGAGTGTATTGTTTTTGCATGTATATTAAAAGCATCTATCCCTGTTAGCACAAGAAGAAGCAAAGGGCTTCTTCCATCACTTGACAAATTAGAAAGATCTTCAAAAATACAATGGATAAGGAAAGACTTCCCAGTGCTTGCAGTGCCCCGAATAATCATAAGAAGAGCTTCGAAAATTTCATATTCAGCAAAGTGCCTTAACACAATTTCAAAAGAAAGTCATTGTTTTTCCGAAAAAGAATATGGAGATGCAAATGTTCTGTTTGAAAGGTCAACAATATCACCCACTATTTTTGCATTCCTTATAAAATTAGTAGCTTCCTCTGCAACATCATCAGAAATAGTTGTACTTTCCCAGTCAAAGGATATATCAAAGTCCCTTTGACCAAGGGTGTGAAGATCATAAACATTCACATCGTTTGGTGGAACCAAACGAGAGAAAATATCCCATTCTTGGAAATCATATTCAACATTCATTTCCTGGTTAGAATCACCATGTTCTTCATCTTCAATATTGTCTATAATTGATGGGTGTCGATCAACATGCCATTCTCAATATTGAAAATTCCTCCAACTTTTAATAATAATTTCAGCTGAAAGGCCAATTTCTGCAAAAATGTCACGAAATGGCTTGTATAACAGCAATTCTGACTAGCAAAAGGTATCAAATTCCTATGAAGCCTCACCAGGAATAGAATAAAACCATGGCCAAACCTGAACAATAGCATTAACATCCCTAGGCTCCCATGGATCTTGTTTACGCATGCTATCAAATGTCCAGGATATTGTTGTTTCTATCAAATATAGATGTTCAAGGAAAAAAGGTCTCTTCTGATAATGTTGAACGAAATTATTCTTAGATGAACATTGGAAACCATCCCTTGATATTTTCCTAACTAGATTTCTTCCAACATTTAAGGAAACAAATTTTCGACTACAAAAAACAAGAGGTAGCTTAAGCAACATATGGCATGTTTCTTGTGCTCCAACGTCACGGTCAACAATCATTTCTGTAAGAAACTTTCTATATGCACCTAAAGCATGATCCTCAGAGCCAATAGAATTTTAAATTCTAGTTAACATATGATGATAACTTTTAGACCTTCTTTCTGCTTTTGATGCATACTTAGCAATGTATTTCAACATAGCATAGCAAGAAAGCACTGGCTGGCAATCAACATTTGCATGCCACATTGTTAGAAGGTCAATGTTATGTACATTAAGCCTGTCATCATTTCTTGCTGGCTCATATTTTTTTCTTCCTTGATCATCTATGAACAATCTTGATTCACCACAAAGATCCCATGGAGCATTGTATTTACATGTTAGAATAGCACCCATTTTATGAAAACAAGAATCCACATTACACTTTGTGTTCCTTTGCACACGGTTTAACAATTTTTCGTAATCATTATGAGGATTACAAGAGAAAATCTGACCAATATTTAACAGGCAACGGTCATCATTGAGGCTTCGTGGAACCATTATGTTGCAACGATGTATGTCACGTGGATTCCACGTAGTTACATATTTGTCGAAGAACATCTTTGCAAGCTATACATCAAAACTATTTGACCAATCAAGTATTTCCATGTCAGGAGCACCTTCTAACCATAGGAAACCATGGATATGCGCTGAGCCTTTGTGTTGCCACTCATATCTAAAATAAATGAAAATATAGTTACCACAAGCAATATAAATAGAATCACAATAAAAGTTGAAAAAGTATAGAAAAAAATTCAACACAAACCTATACCAAAAGTCTTTAGCTTTAAGATATTTTTGGATAACTTCCTCTCGAAAAATATTGAATGTGTGGTGCATAAATTCCGCAACAATATGATGGTACTGGATAACATTTCCAATTTTCACACGATGATGATTTGAAGAACGAGAATGTGAATGTATGGGCATGAGTTTATGCAACTCTGGCCACTTTGTGTCAGCTACACTCAAAGTAAAAAATAAAGATGGACATCCTAACTGAGTAATCATGTCTGTCAATTCAGATTGACACTTAGTCCAGTATTCCCTTGTACCTCTCAGAGAAGAACCAAACCGCATACTATGCTTAGCCAACTTATTATCTGGTAAATCAGAGAGTTGGTGACGCAAATCCTCAACAGTTGTAGGTGAGTTATCATGTAAATATTTCTTCGCAAAAACTGCAGCAGTTTCTTGGCTCCGATGCCACATTATCATGTTTAATAGGTAATATTGAAACCGAGGATGGCTTCCAAATCTCTTATCATAGTACCTAAGAAGATGTAATGCATACTCATGAATTTCAACACTACAAATATGTGGTTTCAACCAGTCAGCATCACCAGTGGGGAACAATGTTGGGAATGCCATATCGAACAGCCCCTCTGTATTATATTCATTCACTGGAGAGGTTCCAATAGTGGGCCAATCCATGTCTTCAACATTTGAAGAATGAACATTATCAAGAAATGCTCTAATTTCTTCCACTTCTTTTTGTTCATTTGGTAGGCGAGAAACAAAGGAAGAAGGATGAGAGGGAAAATTCTCAGCATGAAACTCTTCATTATTAGTTTCATTGGTCTCAGATTCTTCAATATGACAATCAACAAATTTAGGCCTGGAGGAGACATCTATTGATATTTCGGGCAAATCATTCACTGAATCATAATCAATTAAAACATCTCGATAGTATTAATCACGCTGGATTTTGAAAATCAATGCATCCATCACTCGATATCTTTTGACATAACATTCATAATATTTAGACTCAACACCATGTGTCCTCACAATTAGAAAGTCAATATCTTCAACACATCAAGGAAGGATTCGTACAATTGTAGAAATATCTTGAGGAAAGCTAATTGTATTACCACTATACTTGTATTTCCCACCTCGAGCATGTGTCACTTGCAAAATGGGATTCGTATGTGCTATTAGCATTTCTTCAACTTGAGTAAGAAATCTTAAAATATGAAGTTGCTTACCAAGATCCATGTTATTATACCAACAAAAACGATGGGCTCCTCTTTCAATCTTACATCGTTTGCAAACAGGTCCTTCAGAATGTCTCACAACAAGGATTTTGGGATATGATTCTTGGCAAATGTGGCACATATGGACAACTGATAAGCTATCTATCTTTGCTCGAAACCTTTTATGCACTGCAATCATGTTTTCATCAAAATGAATGTGATCTCTACTCGTTGAACCATGTTGAAAACCATTTTGATGAGTAAAATCTCTTCTAACATATACTATCAAAATATAAATATAAATATTAAAATCAACATAAACATATAACACTGTTTGAGAATCAATGACAAAAACCATTACAAATATAATGTATAACATAAATCATAGAAATTATAATTATACAAACAAAGAAAAAAACATAACATCGAGAAACATCTACATGTAAATCAAAAAACTTTAGTGGAAACAATATTAAATATTTTACATCACAAAGACTGATACAAACATAATTTTAAAGTAGTACCATAAAGACACATAGTATGTATAGAGGAAAAAATGGAAATATTTTCCACAACCACAAAGAGTATATAAAATGGAAATATTTATAAGAACTAAGAATACTAATATCCTAAGAATCCATCACCATATCCAGTGGTGGAATCTCATCAATAGAATCCATACAGGCAGCAATTGCAAAAACATCTCCATACTCAATCAAATCATTGCAGTCCTCTTGTGTTGGGTACCAAAACCGAGACATCTGCTCATTAGTTGAATTATAAATATCCATTGGAAAATGGATGCGAGTTACCATGTCATATAATAGGAAAGGAACTTCACTGCAGTTGCACATAAGAACCAGACCATGGACTGCTCAAAACGGAAGATAGCCAGGAAATTTTCTATTTATATCTGTAGAAATTTCTTCCAACAACGTTCATCTGAAACCCCAATCATCTTCAAAGTAGTCAATTCTACATTCAAAACATGGTTGACCAAATGGGAAATGATCTGATTCTTCAATTGACCATATAGAAGTGGACCCATCATTGACAAGGCATATCAACTGATTCATGTATATTGCTAATGACATACAACGTATGTCACTGATTGGAACAAATGAAAATCTCCACTCATTTTTTATTATGTCAAACTAGTGGATTGTACGCTCATACCAAGGATAATCTTCATACTCCTTGTCGAGATACAACCAAAACAATTTACTTTTATAAAACACTACATTCTTGGGGTGTGAAGTGCCACCAAATGGAATAGAAGCCATTTTCCATACCCTATCAAGACTACTAAAAACATAATATTCAGACTGCATTCCATCATAGATTTGTTTTAGAACAACCTAGTCATATTTTCTACTGCTTACATTTTCCAACAATGAAAAGAACCTCGAGTCTCCAATTCATACTAGCCCTATGTTTTTAAATGCTTTTGTAAATAGATTCGCTACAAAATATTTGTATGTTTGGGAGCATTCTGTTGGTAAGGATAAAACCACCATTGGTCCAACAACACACTGTACTCTGTATCTTGAATCTATGAATCCCAAATGAAATTGATATATGTGGCCATTCTGATGAAGCTATTGGCTAGAAAAACAATTGTCTTCACTATTGAGGAAATGAACGACAAATCCAAATTGGTTCATGGAGACATTCTTGCAACGTAAAATGAAAGAAGGATTCTGTAAAGCATTCTTCCATTTTTTACATACGGTGCCAAACTTTATCACAACCGATAAAGGGAGTCATAGCAATACAAGTTCAAGAAATTTGAATGGAAGAGAACTCCGAATAGCTGGATCCTTAATGAAATAGTGAAATCACCTAACAGTAAAAAAAAATCATTTGATATCAACAAAACAATTTAATGTTGAATAAAATTAAAAGTAACATAAACACATAACTTACCACACACAATTTTCCATTTTGTTGAGACTATGTTGATTGAAAACATAGTATAGTATCATGAATCAACCATGATGATAGACACAGTCCAAATAGCCATGGAAGCTGTTGAGATAGTCACTAAGAAGGAAGGACATCTATTGAAGGATGTTAAGAAGGAAGGAACCTATGCAGAGGATTTAACCTTCGGAGAAGGAACACTAATAGAGGAGTGTTTTACACAGGATGACTAATATTTTGAAGTTGTCAGAAGTATGGAGAAGCATCTTTCAAAAGATAAAAACTCTGAAGTAAAGGAAGATGGAGAATGCATGTTAAATGAGAGAAGCAATGATTTATTGCAGCAGAAAAAATTTGATAATACATTGATATTTGAAACTATGTCAACACAGGAACAAGTTGGTGTGCAAGAAGGAGATGAAGATCAGTTTGAAGAGCTGATATGTGAAGCAACAGTTGAGACTGTTGAACCTTATGATTTCCAAACTAATAATTTGTGTATAAATGCAAGAAACATTAGTAAGGATGAAATACTTCTAAAGTGTCACAGAGAAATTGCATTGCTTACACTTACTTTGTAATTATGTATTGATTTATATATATGTCCAAAGATTTAATCCCAAATTGAATAAGTGTAAGCATTGAATGGTGGAAGATGAGAGAACTATATCATTCTGTGTGTGTGTGTGTGTGTGTATATATATATATATATATATATATGGACGCGAAGTGCAGCAATCACATAGAGAATACATAAAGAGGAAGATCGAGATGGGGTGTTGAATCCATTAGAAGGACCAATCAAAGCTCAGGAGAAAGTGTGTGTGGCAAAATGAAAACGGGACGAAACCTTTAAAGAAGAGAAAAAATGAAGACTTAACATAAATTCTAAGTAAAAGGAACGAGTGGAGGAGCGAAGATTGATGCTCAGGAACCGTTAGATCTAGGAAGATCAACGGCTGAGATAAAATCATGAAGGTGAAATTTCACATCGGCGGGGTCATTATACATTTTAACTCCCCCAAGCGGAAAACCCATTTACACTAAGAAACGGTGAAAAAAACAGTCGGAACCAAGTGTTGGACTTGAAATATTATAGGGAATGGTTTATATCCCTATCGGGTCTATAAATATATCGGATTGGCTTATGGAAGTGGAAGGAGTCTGGAATTGAGGTTGAGTGATATGCCATCTCGCGGTTAATCTAAACCGTCGAACTGCATATTGAATCGGGAAGGCGAAATATCACATCGGTGGCCTTATTATACAGTTTAACTCCCACAAGTGGAAAACCCAATTACACAAACAAACAATGAAAAACACAGTAGGAATCAACTGCCGAACTTGAAATATCATAGGGAATGGTTTATATCCCTATTGGGTCCGTAAAGATATCGGATCGACGTATGGAAGCAGAAGGAGTTTGGCATTGAGCTTGAGCGATATGCGATCACACGACTTAATCTTAATCGTCAAATCATGGATCAGATCGACGGTCAAGATCTGATCACAAATCGCAATCAGACGAAGCATAGATTGGAGTGTGCAATGGAAAGGCTTAGAGACCCGCAACCGATGAGCCTATAGTGGCGAAATCTGTAAAGTTTGAGATCCGCTATATATATGATTTGGAGTGGGTTTCCTATGTAGTCCATATATTTCCATTAAAGTGGTTTAATACTAAAACATATGCTAACACTCCGATATCGCATATCGGAGTGGAAGGGGCGATGAAGATACATATATAGATGTATGGCTGTGGAAGGAGTGTTGGCTGATTGTGATGAGGTTAAACCTC
Source organism: Pinus tabuliformis (assembly GCA_031772625.1). Taxonomy (NCBI): domain Eukaryota; kingdom Viridiplantae; phylum Streptophyta; class Pinopsida; order Pinales; family Pinaceae; genus Pinus; species Pinus tabuliformis. The sequence goes on along the minus strand of CM062816.1, from coordinate 733,819,171 downwards.
GGGAAATGTGACAAGGCTGCACGGAAGGGCGGAAAGATATGTTTATGCAGGCATTTTCCTTTGTAAATGGTTTATAAGAAAATATGTGCCGATAAGAGATTTATGTGTTGAAAACATATGTAACCAAAGGTTTTGTAAGGGGAAGCTTATATATGTGTGACTTAAGGTTTTGTAAAGGTTGTGAAGTGGTTTTAAGTGTCGATCTTTTAGGAGAAGATCAATAGCAGAGAAGCAATAAATTTTGGGAGAGTGTTTAAAAAAAAAGGACCAGAAGCTTCTTTTTTCTATGGGCTAGTGATATCATGAAGATTTTATACACAATTGATTCCCTCCTTTTTTTCTACGAGCTAGTCATCTCATTTGAATTAAAGTGGAAAAATATCGCACAAAGAAAAACAATACATACCTGTAAGATCGATTTCTGAATGCCTTTGAAACCTGAAAAAATAGTAAGGAATAATTGAATCACACACGAAATACACCAAATTATTAGAGACAGCCGCGAGAGCATGGAAACAATTAAAAACACAATCATTGAGAAAGTGTTTCTCCAATGCTGAAACCTGAAAAGAATAGTAGGGAATAATTCAAGCAGACACGAACTACACCAAACTATCAAATACAGTCGCGACAGCTTGGAAACAATTAAAAACACAATTATACTTGCCACATTTTTTACCAGATAGAAGCCAAGATAAGCCAGCATTCTAGTTATCCTTCAATAATTCCAACAACCTTAAGTGCTAACAAAGAAATGCATGCATCCACGGAGCATTTGAAAATCACTCAGAAAGTGTTTCTATAATGTTGAAACCTAAAAAAAAGTAGGGAATAATTCAATCACATAATAACTACACCAAATTGTCGGAGATAGCCCAAGAGCTTCGAAACAATTAAAAAAGCATTGAGATTCGCCACCTTTTTTTTACTAGATAGAAGCTGAGAGAAGCTAGCATTCCAGTTATCCTTCAACAATTCCAGCAACCTTAAGTGCTAACAAAGAAATGCATGCTTCCACGGAGCGTTTGATTATAATAGATCGAATGGGCCATACTATGAGATTCAAACTTTTATAATGTAACTAAAAACTCAAAACCCCTGGTGGAGGAGAATACCAATAGGAAAAATGTTTCATATTTCAACTGTACTTAACTGAATTAAAGAAATGCTTCGTCAATCAATGCCTACATACCTCATTGTCGTGGTTATTGATGATTTTCGAGCACAAATGCTTCAACCATCATTGTAATGGATAAAACGTGTCCTTATTACTCACATTTATGCCTACATACCTCATTGTCATAGTTTTGGATGGTTTTTGGGCATAAATGCTTCAACCGTCATTGTAAAGGATCAAAACATGTCCTTATGCTTCAACCATTCATACGTTTCAGAAGGCAAAGAGACGACTTTCAAAGGCACTATCAAAGACGAGTATTTGACACCAATTTTTTTATTTCATTTTTTCTTAATCCTACATACATGGTTATCAACAAGAGGCACAGTAAATTTTTAATCATGATTTTTAAAAAAATAATTTAATTATGGTTTAAACATGTGATCTAGACATGCAAGAAAGTTACTGTTGCAAATTTCATTCATTGATTTAGTGAAAACTACAAGAATATACTGGAATCTTTAAATTCAGGCCATCTGATCAAAAAAATTAATTAAAAAAATGATTAAGTTTCTGATTCCTATAGGGTATACGCCTATCCGCGTAAATATTGTAGACAAATCTATTTTTCAAAATTAATTAAATATATATATTTATATATAGGATTATTATTATTTTATTTGTAACATATATTGGATTGTAATAAGAATGCTAAAATGTAATGCATAAAGAGAGATTCCAATTGCCCATGGGGCTTTGGATTGACGGTGAATGGGTTCACTGATAAAGCACTCCTTGTGATAGGTCACTGGTTGAAATCCTCGGTGGGTGCTTACTTACCAAAAAAAAAGACAAAAAGGGAGATTCTAATGTGGCATATTGAGATTATGTATTACACAAGGTGACTTGGTTCTCGCTTCACTGAGTTAGGTCCATGCGGAGTTTTATTGGATTCATCTTTTAATCATTTGATTTGATATTTATTTACATACAACAAATTCTCAGTTTGAATGAAATCTTCACAGATGTAGAAACACAACAACCTGCGAGAAGATGTGTTGTGCCAGGATATTGTAAGTTTTCTTTGTTGGATGGAAAGAATCCTAGAACACATGTTTCGATGGATTGGGGCACATGTGGGTCACGGAGTTACAAATTATTGATGCCTCCAGCAAACCCGTTCCGCAACAACCTCTCCTCACTTCTTCAAAGCCTTCCACACATTAATTTATAAATTGTTAGCAACCTCCCAACACAATTGCCATGAAACTTATTGAAGCATGAAGGGATTAGAAAGAGCTATAATATTACCATATTTACTGGAATTCTTTATAATGTCAAGAAGCTTATTATATATGTCAATATAAGCCATTTTAAGACCAGGAAGCATGGGTTTCAAAGTCTCCAGTAAGACTGTAGCCTTTTGATTAAATGAGATTGCAACATCATTAAATTCATCAACACACGAGTTATGGATAAAGTTGTGGATAGTAATTTTTGAAGGCAAACATTCGAAAGGAGGAAGACCGATGAGGCCAAATAGGGTGGCACCTTCACTGTAAATACCCTGTCACAAAATCATTTGGTATTCTTAACTATATCGGCGCAAATATTCTCACGAGTAAGATTTTGTATTCATAACTATGTTCTCATAAAATATATGCATTCATGATTATAAAAATAAGAATATTAATTATATTTTTTGTGAGGAAAATCATGGAAATCTGGGTAATATTTTGATAAAATCTTACATTATTTTGATAATATTAAAAAAATGATTTCAGTTTTTTGGGCATAAATAACATTTTATTTTAAAAATTTTCATCTCTATATTTATATATTTCAATTTTTAAAAAATAAAATATTTTAATATAAAATAAATTAAATTATAATATTCAACCCTCATAGATGAAGTGGAACAGAATCAGATGCTCTACCCCATATAAAAAAATTCTTATCCTCTACGCTTTCTCTTTGACATATAATTTACATTTGTAATTGATACATGTCCCAGAGCCCGGCCATCTATACATACATAATTTTTTGAAACAACACCTTTATTGTGCATTCAAGTATACTTATATTTTTGTCACATCGTTTACTCAGGGCGGTCTCTCTCCATTTTTTGTTTTTCAAATCTTAAAAAAACCCTATAGAAGTGATGTCTACAGAACAATCCAACATATTTTCATTGTGGGAAAATAAATTATAATATATAATATAATACAAAAAAATTATATAATATTTTTTTTAAGTTTTTAAAATTAATTTAATTTAAATATTATAGAATTATTTAATTATTCTAGTATGGTATAAACCAATCCATTTCTCATTACTATTTTTAAAAGTAATGACATCTAGTAATTATCAATTCTTTTAAAATTTATTTAATCAATTTCTTATCAAAACTTAAAAAAATAAAAACCATTGAATCAAGTAATTATCAATTTTTAAAGTCAATGTGATTACTTGGATAAATTTTGAGAGAGGGTCGACAAGAAGATCCTGGAACCCTGTAACATTAGACTGTCTTCTAGTAATGGGATTGAGATAATAATTATTGGTAAAGTCATCGGTTCCCATACTTATCACAAACAAGCCTCCTAATACTATCTCCCTGGCATTCTCCCGGCGTACCCTATTTACCAGCTACTCTCGATAAAGCTAGAAATTCTCCCACTGTTGTCCCATAGTTAGAACATTCTGCATAAATCCAAGATTATATTTCAGCATACATAACATTGACATCTACACCAAGGTCTAATGTTGCAATCTCACTCTGATACCAATCTATAACCATTTTATCAGAGGAAAAGTTTTAGGGAACAAAACTACTTTGATACCACACTGTAACCACCCCCTCCCACATTTACCAAATTTCACTGGCCTACAAGGGTAAACATGAGAGAAAGAGTTACTATGACATGACCTAACCTTCTAGCTCTAGTTAAGGAAGTGGGGCTTACAAACTGACCACCAACTGATAGCTCACAATATACCTCAGGCTACAAGACACTCAGGCGCTAATGAACCACTCCAAGTGACCAAATTCTATGTCAGGTCTCCTTTTCACCGACATATACTCCCAACTGCATGCATGACAAGGCTTGGGTGCAGTTGAAGGCCTCCAACCACACGCACAACACTGCCTAAGTGCGGTTGTGACCCAACGTTCCCAGTGCATAGGGTATTTTCCTGAGATCTAAACCACAATTCCCATAGGGGCTTCACTCAACGAACCTATGACATATCACATGTGTTCATGTCATACTAAACAATACCCCTAATTTGACTACATATTGGAAAATACCTCTAAAATTCACATTATTTAAACCCTTACTATTATGAACCCAATACCCCAGTTAGCCCCCATGTGCCTTAACATTTGCAAGACCCTTGACTCTCCTTGGACAGAACAACACCTTGGTGACGAGATGGATTCTCTAACGTAGATTTTGGTTCAGGATGCTAACTCTAATACGCGCTCCATCAGGGCAACGAACGATGATCCTTGATCGGGGTTCGATCCAATAAATGGATCTTGCCGGGATCCAAGCCATGTGTACATTGAATAATATAAGGGTTGGAGGGAAAAATAACCAAATCCCTCACATGCTTGGTCATGAAGGTTGGGTGGCAATGCACATGCTATCAATTAATTGAGATGCGAGGAGCAAGAGTGATACATCCCTCCAAGTGGTAAGAGGTCGCAGTTTAATGTCCTCAACTATTTGGCACCTAGTATAAATTATTGTTGGTGGCATTGTGCTCTTGGTTAGCTCATGGACACTTAGGAGGAAGGCTTTGTAGGTTGGTTTCCTTGACGCAGTGGGCTCCCCCAGTTTCATGTCCACATTTGTCGAGTATATATTTTATCTTATCCCTCCTCATCGCCTGCTCTCTGTAACTTATGCTACTATCCCTCAGACCTTAAGGGGAAAATTTCAAAATAGGAAACCTGCTCGAAAAGGGCATCTCTGTTATGAAATATGGAAAGTTTTCACTCGATTGGATTCTATTTTCTCTGCTTTCTACATGACTATCTTTGCTCTCTTTCACATGTTATTATCTTGCATGGACATGTACTACATTTCTATTGCTTGGAGTTATATGGATGTTGCATGATGGTTCATTTGGGATGGATTCTTACTCCAATTGATGTTTTTGAGAGGGGGGAGGGTTGAGATCTTCCTATGTTTGACTCCTTTGTCTTGCTTTCGTGTTTGGTTGAAATCGAGCTTGGGGATCCGATGTGTGTTTCTTTCTACCTTGGGTGGTAGACTCGTATTGTTTTTCCTCTAATTTTAGTTTCAAACAAGTTGGGGGACTCGGGGTTTGTTTTTTCATGCCAAATATATCAGACTTACTCCATGCCCAAGTTATTTGACAGGCTCAGGCTTAATGTTTTTTATGCATTTCCTCTACGTTGTGATAATTTTTCAGGTTCTCACTTCCATTTTAATTTCCGAGACCCCATGCAGATAAGCTACCACGAGTTCATGGCCTGTTGTGTGTGTTTCAAGATTCTCATTGCCTCCATTGGTTGGTTGAGAAGCATCATGGCTCACCCAAATCTGAGTGCCATTTCCTTGGGTAGAGGTGGTCATAGTTAGGGATGGTAAGCAGGGAAGCAGGAAGGTAATGGCCAAGCCTAGGCTTGCCAGCCAAAAGGTCGAGGTCAGAAATCAACTGCTCAGATTATCCATGATCCAACCCACACATATGATACTATTACTCCAGCTCGGGCTAGGTAGATGATTTCAAATTGGGAAGTAGATCTGAATCAGCATGTAGAAGCAGAATTTCATTTAGATGATTGGAAAGACCTAGCTCCTGACTTGGGCCATTCCAGAGGCCACACTACTTAATATAAGAAAACCATTCACCTATATTAGTTGATAAAATTCATTATGGCCAAGGCTATAATGAACCCTACAGATGGCTTCGTTAAGTTTGATCCTGTATTCCAGGAAATTTAGAAAGAATTTCAACTTATACAGTTCAACATTCAGTGGGAGAATGTACATCTCAACTGCATTGAGAAACACATTCCATGACTTTTTTAGTCTGAACTATCAAGTTCAAGTGCGAAGGACCCATCTCCAGTGGAATTCCTCTGATGAATAGCAATTTTTTGGTCTTTAGTTGCCATATTTTTTGTTTAATTGTGTATGTTATATATGTTGTTTACGTTCTCATGTTATAGTTATTTAGCTTGTAGAGGTTTTCAAGACATTCAGTCCTATAAGGCATTGGTATACAAACTAAAACTATATTGTTTTTGGATGGCTTATAATGATGTTCAGCGGCGAACATACCTCGTTTCCCAATGGGTAGGTTGATGCCACCAAACTCCTTGATTTTGGTTGTAACCTGATTTTGCTGAAAATGAATGAAAAAGTCTTGCTAAGCTTACAAAAAAAAATAATAGCCCATGAGGCGTAGAATAGACAAAGATGGGGTGTACTATTAAGTCACTTTGTGATTTGAAGGTCACCAGTTAAAAACTCCATGGGAAAAATAAAACCATGTTAACGGTTGTTATTGCCCAAGTTTAGTGTGACCCCTCGGTGATTTTGAAGGCTTAGATGCCCATATGTCGTGGTTTCTCAAGCCATAAGTCAAAACTACTGTAACCTCTAGAAAACTTAGAGAACTTGATAAATAGAATAATAATAATAATCAAGTTAGAATTTAGTTAGGTTTAATGATTTTTTCATGCTGGGAATGTGAGAAGTATCAGTAATGATTAATTCCTATCAACATTTACTAGTCATTTAATTTATGGTCATGCTAGTTATGACATCTAGGAATCACGTGATTCTCATAAGTGAGGGAGATATTACAACAATATTTCTTGTCATCATGTCACTGGTAGGGAATTTGACAACCAATCTTCCCAACCACCTAACATAACCCCAATTGACATTTGTAGTAGTAGTCATATATGAAAAGTTGAGATTTATCTCAAAAGTAGCTATACCCTTTTTATTATTTTAATTAAATTGATTAATTATATATATATATATATATATATATATATATATATATTATATGAACATGATTTATGGTTTTTGGGAATGTCGTATTAGAAACTCATGGTATTGTCCCATAGTATTATAACAAAGCTTATTTATTGTTGGAGAAAATAATACCAACCACATGTTGTTGTCTGTTAGGTGTGATAACTATAAATCCAAGTGTCATAGTCAGTTTGAGTTTAGTCTAGTTCAGTTGAGTTATAATTTAGTTCTAGCTTAGTCATTTATTGTTGGTGTCTCCTATATAATTGTATTTAACAGATACTGAGTAATGAGAATAGTGAGCTCGCTCCATTTATATTTTGAATTTTTCTATTCTATCTTTTGCCTCTTTCAGTCTTTAGCATGGTGTAAGAGCGCAACCTGCATAAGACTTCTTGAGAGTAGCAGAGAGAATGTGAGTGAATGTGAGGAAGTCGTGAGAAGCCTTCATTGTTTGAAGAATCTAGTTATGGCCAAGTTAGTGAAGGCCAAGAATCCAAAATGAGATGGATTGTTTCCTTTAGCTCTAAGAGAAGGCTGATTATTTTTTTTGTGAATCATCGCCAGAGTAATGCACATGAGAAATTTATCGAGTTCCATTACTAATGCACTCCCTTGCCTCAAAAAATCACATTACCTCATGTCACTTACAACGATTTTGACCTAGAGCAAGTTCTCCTCACTTCAGGAGTGTTAGCCAAGAAAAGTAGCAAGCACAAAGCAGGAAATGCACTTTGGAGCACGAAGTAAATCTTCTTAAAAGCCAAGACTTCGTTTGGTAAATCCGCAAGGCAAGCAATTTGTTTTTAAAGAAATTCTTTTCAAAGATCTCCTTTTCATAAAACATGTTTGGTTCAATATCTTTTTTAAAAAGACCTTCCATCTTCATATATCGAATATTATTTTAAAAGTGGTTATGTAACTTTTAAAAGAAGGTGCTTCTGTCCTTGCTTATATTACGGTGTTGATAGGTTGTACAAAATAGGATATTTCATGTAAAATGTAATTTTTAAAATGGCTTCAATGATATATTCAACGCATTTAAAAAAAAATTAAAAGGGGTTTATTAAATAAAAAAGCGGCGTTGTTCAAATAAGTTGTGGGAATTTTAATATTTACAAAAAAAGGGTTTGTAATAGTTTCTATGAAAGAAACAATGCCCTTACAGAAAATTTGTAAACTCTTCTTTTTGTCGAAGCTAAGTAGGAGAGAGGCCACTGGAATGACATTTTCATTGCAGAAAACCATTATGTATGCAAGTCCATTTTCATTTTGAGCCGCAATCAACCAACACTCAATAAATGGGTAAATCCAAGATGCTGACAAAGTCAAAGCAACAACAACACTTGTTTCAGATCTATTTGAACGAGTTGGAAGCCAAAAGGTAAACCAATTCTTTTGCATTGAAATTCATAAAGGAATGCGTAGATGATAGCATTATTTCCATCATTGCAGATGCTAAGATAGCCAAGGAGGCTTGCGATACCCTTGAGAGGAGTTTTGGTGTAAGGGGGAGTATTCAAGTTGAGGATGAATGTTGATCTATAGCAGTGGATCTACAATGAGATGAATATTTTAGTGAATCCCACTTTAAAGTGGTTGACAAAGATTATTTTTGTAAAGAATATGTGAAAGCAATAGAGAAAGAGCACGCAAATTCTCATGAATCCCGTTGCGCTCAGCCATAAGTGGATGATGATAGTGAATAATCTACAGAAGCAATAGATTAAGAGCACATTGATGCTCATGAATCCCATTGTGCACAACCACAAGTCAATGATGATTTAATGAATCCAACAACAATGTTTTTGATGACATTAAAGTTGTCGTTAGAGTAGCCAGTGGTATAGTGAATCCAACAATTAATTTTTTTGATGTTATCTTTGATGAAGAACAATTTTCCAAAGATGAGTGTTTGTGCATGATGCAGTAGAAAAATATCATAGATATGATGTTATTTTGGGAGAGAAGCCCACTTGCATCGAAAAACCAAGTGGAAGACAATCTGTTATAGTAGCACAGGTTTTCAGAGGCAGAGAAGGAAGTGCAAGAGGAGAAAGCTCACATTGTAGAGCAGAAAGAACACAATTGATCTGTTTCTATAAATGTTTTGAAACTTAACCTTTCTTTTGAATGTTCAAATGTTAGCAACAACCAGGAAGAATCAATAAAATTTCAAGAAAAATTAAATTCCTTGAAGCATGGCTTACAACACCATTTTTTAATGAACTCTGCATGGAATTTGCAACAATGAATGTTGAATACAACATGGACATAGTACAAAATGAAAATGTTCATGATTTTTTCATGTCTTGGAGTCTTGAAGAGGTAAAATTTTATCATGAACTTATGTTGTAGAAACTTGATGATGAAGAGCACACTATAGAAAATGACATCAGACAATAGTCCACATAAAATCCTACTTTTGAACACGTAGAGGACATACATGGATAGAATTGACCAATGGAAGCACTGCACCAAAACCTGAAATTTGAAACCTACAACAAAAAGAAAAAGTTAAAGCAATTCAAAGGCTACAGGATTTGGAAGAAAAGAAAAATAACATGAAATCTTGTTGAGCATGTCATTTTTTTTTAAATTGTGAGCCTAATTGAGACTCGGACCAACAGGCACCTTAATTTAAATTTTTGTAGTTGTAATTAAGGGCGAGTATTGGAAAAAATAATTCCAGCCACATTTTGTTGATTGCTAAGTGTTATAACTATCAATCCAATTGTCATAGTCAATTTGAGCTTAGTCCAGTTCGATTGAGTTCTAGTTAAGTCATTTATTATTTATGTCTCCTTTGTAATGTTATTTAACAGTTATTGAGTAATGAGAATAATGATTTTTCTCCATTTCTATTTTGAATTATTCTCTTCTTTGTATTCCGCCTCTTTCAATTGTTGATATTTATAGGTAAGAACCCAGTTGATAAAGCTAAGTTGAATCTTTATAATCAAATATTTAATTTTAAATGAATTAAGCCATATATTAATTCTTTTTATAATTTAATAATAGAGTAGTTATAACTTTGTGAATTATATCATTTTTTCAATTTTGATAAATTGACATATATTATGAGATCAGTGTTTTGTTGTTGGTCATTTAATTTATATCGCTACTCTAATCGTCACATGATTGCACACATTTCAAATGAATGAATAAAAGGCATTAAACTTTGTGAATTAATTATGTAAAGTTCATACTGAATGTTTCTAAAAGTACGATGAATTAATTTATGTATGGCTTGGATTGAATGTTGCTCAATTAAGAAATTTCTCACTAGCTTCGTATTGCCAACCCCATGTGAGAGATTTTGTTTAATAATCCTTCAGTATTTTGTATATAATTATGATTAGGACATAGATTAGGTATTTCCTGTATTTCTAGTTATGGAGACATAACTGTCTCTCTCCAAATCTATTTGTATGAATATGTCCTTCTGTGTTTAATAAATACATCGCAGAATACTATAATTTCATTATGGAATTCTCCAAGCTCTTGTAATAGTGGTATCATAGCACTAGTTTTGGAAAATCATTGAAGTCATAGTGCCTGGTTCGAAATCCATTGTTGCAGAAATTGCAATTTGTCGTGGAACTAGCAGAGTGTGGTGTGTGACCCAGTGGAGTGTTCATCGTGGAACCTATCCTATTGGTCAGTGGGCTACATGACCTAATGTTACATGATTGGAAGACGAAAGTGCATTGATGGTTTTGGAAACCACCCCAACACCACAAGCTGGTGGTTTTGAGCAAATATTGTGTGTTGTCGTACTGAACCACAACCAAATGTTTGAGTGCTTAACGTTTTTTTAAACCACCACCTGGGACCACTACCCACATTAAAGTTTAACAGATGAGGTGTTTTCAGGAACTATTGGATTGTTAGGAAGCATCATTGATTTTTTTTTACATGTGCGACAAATAATTGTCTTCGCAGTGGGATTGTTGACACCGCATTGGATGTTGACCATTGGATGTTTTTTAATGTCATTCGTTGGATGTATGGTTTGAATGTTGACTGCTCGGTGTTGAATTCAGAATTAAATAAATTCATTATTGGATTGATTAAAATTTTATTTTTGGAAGGGAAGTAAAAATTTTAAATAAGTCTTTTTATCATAATAATATTAATACATTACTTATTTTTTCCGCAAAAATGAATTCTTTAGTGTCTTTAGTTGGTGTTGTTATTTCTAGAAAATAGAATTACCAGGAGTGGTACAAGAAAGTTAAAAATACACTTATTTTTAATGATCTGTGGGATGGAGTTTGGGAAGGAAAAGGAGGTGATGCACCAAAATCGCCTGATGAGGAGAAAAAGTTTACAATCTTGGAGAGAGGATAAAAAGTCATATGCTTTAATTTCTACTTCAGTCACAGAAGAGGTAAGCAGATATATAATTCAAAGTAAAATGGCACATGAAGCAATAAAAAAATTGAAAGAGATTGATGATACACATTCAGAATTGGAGATAATTCAGTTATTTTTGAAGTTGTTTAATCTAGAAATGAAAGATAATGATTCATTGAAACTTGCTTCTGAAATTAAAGCCATCAATCATGAAATTAAATCTAATGGAGTCAAAGTTGATCTACAACTTACTTCCTTTATAAAATCCATTTACCCTAGTTATTCACACTACTTGGAGTCTCTCCAAGCTAGTGGGCAGTTAAAAGATTTAAATTTTGGAAAATTAGTAGGAAAAATAGCTGAAAGAGAGAATGATTTTGGAAAGAAAGAAGTTGTACAAAATTTTGATACTGAAACATTATGTCTTGCTCAAAAAGACCAAGAACCTCAAGAAAAATCAATCAGAAATACTAAGGTTAGCAGAGGATGAGGTAGGAGGAATTATAGAGGCAGGGGGCAAAAATAATTAGGGAGATAGACAACAGAATGATAAAATAATAAATATTTCTGATAAAACAAATAAAAAATGATTTATATGTGGTAAAATTGGTGATAATATTATAAATTATAGAATTCCCTTGGGGGAATTAATGAAAGAAGAGAACAAATGCTTCAAAATAAATATCAACTAATTCCAGAAAAATGACAATCTTATGAGAATGCACATTATGTTGTTTCCCATTGTAAGTTTAATATGGAAGATATATTTAGCACCTATTTTCTTAATGGCATGATAGTTGGATTCTAGACATAGGTGCCCTTCACATATGATCTTTAGAAGAGATTTGTTTGAAATATTAAGTGACAAGATTGATGGCATAGTGTATTTTATTGATAAGACTCAAATCAAACCATCATGGATTGGTTCTATTCAGTTAAAAATTCTTGGACTTGTAGATTATACTTTAAATTATATTCTTTATATTACATAGTTCTGAAGGAATTTATTATCTCTTGTAAAAACAAGAGAATAGGGACATTCCATACACATGTTTGATGGAAAAGTGGAAATTCGAAGAGAAACGGACAATGAGACTCTAATGACTCGTGTGGAAGATGATAAATTATTAAAGTTGACAGGCATGTCATTTTTTGCATTAAATACTAACCATTTGATCCATTAAAATCATACGTTATCATCATATTTATTATGGCATGCTCACTTTAGTCATATCAATTATGAAACTATTAGAATTATGAGATAGGAGGGGATTAAGGGACTTCCAATAGTTCCAAGAAAACTAACTCCATGTAATGCTTGTCTATTGAGGAAGCACTACAAACAGTCTTTTAAGAGATATACTTCTAGGGATTCGGGGAAATTAAGTCTCATACACTTATATTTATGTGGATCTATGCCTATACCAACTACTAATGGAAATAAATACATATGGACTTTTATTGATTATTATTCAAGGATGTGTTGGGTCTATCTTCTTAAAGAAAAATCAGAAGTTTGTTTTGTGTTTAAAAGAGTTCATCACTTGATTACAAATGAAGCAAAAATTAATATTGGTACTATAAGAATTGATAATGGGGGAGAATACTTCACATTTTTTTGAAATATATTTGCAAGAGAGTGGCATCAAACACCAAACCACAGTACCTTATAATTCACAACAAAATGGTGTTGCAAAACGAATGAATAGAACACTGCTTAATATGGTTAGATCAATGTTGTTTTTTAAGAAAGTAAAATTAATGTTTTGGGGAGAAGCGGTGCTCTATGTAGCTTATATTAGAAATCAGTGTCCTTCCTCTATCATCAATAATGAAATTCCATATGAAATGTGGTATAATTTTCTTCCTGTAGTTCAAAATTTCAGAAATTTTGGTTCTCAATGTTATGCTTTGATTCCTAAACAACAAAGTAATAATTTGAGTTAAAGAAGCATAAAATGTATATATTTTTGGGTATTCTATGACTTCTAAGACATACAAATTGTATGATGAAGAGAATAAGAAGTTTATTTTGTCAAGAGATGTAACTTTTCTTGAATTCGATAAAGATGCACTCATTGTTGATAGGAAACTTAATCAATTAGAGAAGTTTGTACCTAAGAAGTTTTATTATGAATCAAATAATATTCTTCCACATCCTAAAGGGGGGTTCCCATATTATATCAGTCTGTGGCTTTTCCTTCTGTGGATTTTTCTTCTCAAAATGGTGATAATAATTTTGTTGTTGAAGAGAAATTGGATTATATAAGTGTTTCTGCAGGGACAACACGGACCAAGACAACAAGAATTGTGAGTAGGACAAAAAGTAATGAAGATTCTATTTCAGAAGATGAGAAACTTCCTTCTCTATTAAGACCAACTCGTATTAGAACATTCCCGAGGAAATATGATGAGTTTGAGATAGAAAGTTGTTTAGGTAACTATTCTCATTGTGAATTTAATTTTTCTGTTGATTATGAACCTACTTATTTTGAAGAAGATGCTAGTTATGATCAGTGGAAAGATGTAATGAAAAAGGAATATGGTGCCCTCATAAAAAATGGCACATGAAGGCTGGTGGATCCTCTTGTTGGCATAAAACCTATTGGTTTCAAATGGGTTTGTAAAACTAAGTATAAAGTTGATGGTTCACTTGATAAGCACAAAGAAAGACTTGTAGAAAAGGGATATGCACAGAAAGAGGGTGTTAACTGTAAATAAACATTTACCCCTACATCTAAATGGGGCAGTATTATAACTTTGTTTGCTATTATAGATCAAAAAGATGGAAAATTCATTATATGGATGTTAAAATTGCTTTTTTAAATGGGGATTTGAAAGAATATGTTTACATGTTTCAACCAGAAGGTTTTTCTGTTAAAGGAAAAGAACAAAAGGTACGAAAATTAATGAATTCTTTGTATGGCTTGAAACAAGCACCACGTGCATGGTATGAGAAACTAACTGAACATCTTCTTAGTTTAAATTATAAGCATTTTAACCTAGATGAGGCAACTCTTTTTGTCAAGAAAGTTGGAAGATCATTTGTATATCTAGTTGTCTATGCTAATGATTTGATTATCATAGGTAATAATGATGAATATATATCATTTATTAAGAAGGAATTAAAAAAGTTTTTTAATATGATAGATTTAGGTTTACTTCATTATTATCTTGGAATTGAAGTTGATCAAAAACCTCAACATGCTTTTATCTCCGAGAAGAAATATGTTAGAAATTTATTGAACAAATATGGTATGATGGATTGTAATATTGTTGTTACACCAATGGAGCAAAATTTGAAACCCACTTCAGACGAAGGCAAACCATTCGAAGATCCAACAAAGTTCAGGAAACTTGTTGGAAGTTTGATTTATTTATCTATTACTCATCTTGATATAGAATTCCAAATTTATGCATCACCCTTGTCAAGGGCATTAAACAACATTTAAAAGAGTTCTTAAAATTTTAAAAGGAACCCAAACTTATGGCATCAAATATTCCAAAGTTTTAGAATTCCATCTTGCTAGTTAATCATATTCTGATTTTCATGGAGATAAGGAAAAGGAAGTCTCTACTTCTGGTTATTTGATGAATCTTGGATCAACATCCATCAGTTGGAGATCATGCAAGGAATATGTTCGTGTTGATTCCACTACCAAAGCTGAGTATTTTGCAACAACTCAAGCTACAAAAGAAAGCATTTGACTTTGAAAAATACTTGAAGATTTGTAGGAGAAACAAAAAGCTTCAACTCCTCTATTTGTCGACAAGTATTCTACAATTCAATTGGTCAAGAATCCAGAGTTTCATGATCGAACAAAACATATCAACATCAAGTATCATTTGATTCGATATCATGTAGAAACCAAAACATTTCATTTGACACATTGTCCAACTTCAGAACATTACCAAAGCGTTGGGTCGTAGAAATATTGAAAACATTAAATCTTTACTTCGTATGTTAGTTGTCCCTTCGAATAAAGAGGAACATGTTGAATAATCCTTTGGGAATTTGTATATGTTATGATTAGGACATAGATTAGATATTTCTAGTATTTTTAAATATGGAAACAATTGTCTCTCTCCAAATCTATTTGTATAAATATGTCATTCGACATTTAATAAATACATAGCAAAATACTATATTTTCATTACAGATTTCTAAAAGCTTACCACAAACACAACAAAAATGCATTTGCAAAGTGAGTTTTTTATCCTCCTCGACACAGCGTAACGAGAGAAAACAAATTGTTAAAAAATGAAAAAATGTCACCATATGTCATTCAAGGCCGACAGCGTTCACAGAAATTTTAACGGAAATTTTAAAATCTTAATGATGGACAAGTCAACAAGAGGATGATCTGGTTGTTTGATTCTTTCCTTTCTTTCCAAGGCAATGTCGCTATGTCCATCGTGGTGAAAGTATCCACAATATTGTTTATGCACCGAAACACTTCATCGTTTTAATACACATTGACCTACTCAATCATCCAAATTTACACTAAAATAATTATAGATAAATAATCTATTTGGTGAGTTTGTTATTCAGTGTCAATCATATATGCTAAATTAACTCCATTGTATAGCAGCCTAACGATAATTTACAAATTATTTTAAAATCTACACTCGAAAGCTATCTATCTATATATATATATATATATATATATATATATATATATATATATATATATATATATATATATATATATGTACGCGCACATTGCACAAATACTTTCTGAGCAATCTCCAAGCCTACATGCTAAACCTAAAAACAAATGTTAGAAACAATATTATATCCTTAAAACCAATTTCTATCTTTTCGCATTCTATCCAGTGGTATCAACCACGTTACACAATATAAAATATCTATAGATGATTTCGCGTTTCAGTATATATTTTATGTTGTTAAAACTAAAAAAATCACAAATCTTAATTATTATTATTATTATTAAGCTAAACGTACATACATTTAAAAATTATGGAACATGATTCTTTACTTTGGAGATTTGCTCTTACTTATGGAGATTTTCAATTTTATAAATAGGCTTTGTTACAATGTCATGGACCAATACCATGGGATATCAATACCACATACCCAAAGAACAACTCACTTCATATGACACTAGTTCATATGATATTTTTTTTCAATTAATCAAATTAATTAACAAAAAATGCATAACTACTTTGGAGATAAATCTCAACCTTTAATTAGTGTATATTACTAAAAATATTCTAAAATATTATATGGACATTGCCATCTACCTAATCATTATTGATAATTAAATTAATATTTTAGAAAGATAATTTCAAAATAAACATGACTATAGACATAAATATTTGATAAAACTTAAATTTTACCATCCAATTAATAATTATTAATATTTAAATTAAAGAACTAAAATTCCTATTTTAAAATAGAGATATAAATACGAATTAATTATTAACAAAATTATATTATTTAGTAATTAAAATGACTTGAATCCAAAATAACATTGATAACATTTTTCATCATATTCAAAACGTAATATATGAAATGAAACTTACCCAACCAAAAAGATGGAAACAATTTCTATCATCGATATACCAAGATTAATATACATACACCCATAGATAAGTTGCAACTTTTGGAGGAAAATAAAATTTTTGACAGTTTACCTGTGCATGTAAACGTTGAACCATGACATATTAGTGGCCGATTTGAACATCGAACTAATGGTTGGTGTCTTTTCATCGTTGTATCTATGTGTGGAAATTTTGATCTAATGTGAAGAACGATTTGAAATGGGAAAATGATTTGAAATCAAATTCCAGACATAGAGTAAGGTGTTGGCGGAGAATAACATTAAACTGCTGGGCAGAGACCACATTGATTGATAAAACACATGATATGACAGAGATTACGTTGATTGATAGAACACATACAGGTTAAAGTTTTGATAGAGATAGCCATTAAAGCACTTGAGAGATATGACACACAACATATTTATGTGACAGAGGTCGACATTATGGCATTTTCTTATTACCAAACATCAAGGAAAAAAATTATTGTCGATGTCAAGCTCAGTAAATCATCACAAATTTTTCATTTTGCATACGGATGTTACAATTATTAGCGGCACTTGATTTCCTGCTTATTGTTGCAGAGATTTTCGTGCCATATATCATGTGTGTTTCATCATATGCTTATTTTGAAAATTTGTGGATATGAGTGGTGGGATAATTCTTGAGCAGCTTGTTTATTGTCAATGTCATGCTAAAGTGACTATTTGATCTACAAGGCCCGTAGTTGTCGACGATGAAAGATGTGATTCTTTTATATGCGATGGTAAATGGGATCATCTTTTGGTCAACAGAGATTCAATTCACCTAGAGTGGCAAAAGCATTCAATTCAAAAATGTGATTATACATGTGGAAGATTTTTTGAGAGGAGAAATGAGTATGCTTAGTTTGCATGTATCGAGCTTCCTTTGGTGTTTTATGTTTTCTACACCACTTTATGAAGTCAGGTACTTCTCTTTCAAGTAAGCTTAAGAGAGATAATCTTTAGTAATATTGACATAATCATCATCTTCCATGGGGAATGATTGATTAGATTCATGTATCGGATTAGGTGTTAATAACAATTAATTAGTTTCTAAAGGTGATGATGTTTTAATTCTAATAAAGACATTAAAGGTGATGATGTTTTAATTCTAACAAATACATTAATTTCAGTAAAGGTTTTTTTGGGTAAATAATTATGGAGAAGGCATTTTTTAGTTATTAATGTAGGTATACATATTAATATAATAATAATGGTATTTATGAGACTTTTAACTTGTGTATGCAATAACATAGATAGATAATATGGTTGATCTTGATTTAAATGTAGTTGATTTAGTAGTTAATTTAGTAATAGATGTAATATCAAATATCATATATAGATACATATTTAATAGTATTTAATATAAATTTATTTGAATATCTAGAATCAAAACATCTAGTATATCTTTAACTAAGTCATGAAAAGATATAGCAAATTAAGCATATTCATGAATAGAGATGGGATTGAGGAAACTTGACATCGATATATCAAATGAGGATTCAACATAGAGATCTTAAACATTGATATACCAAATGAAGACTTCCTTCATTCTTTCCTTCCTTTGTTTGTTTATTATTTATTTATAGTGTAGCTTGAGATTCACCAACTTGTTAAGCTTGAACAAGGTGAACACTATAATTGGTATTTACTTGGCTAGATATTTCTTTTTTTCTTTCTTTCTTTCTTTCTTCACAGCTTAGCTAGAGCTTCATCAAATTGTTTAGCTTGAGGAAACTTGACTATCTTTCTTTCATTCATTATTTCTTTCTCTCTCTCTTTCTTTCTTTCTATCTTTCTTTCTCAATGAATAGAGATGGGATTGAGGAAACTTCTTTACCTTTCAAGTTGAAGATAACTATTCTAGCCTTCTTGTTATCCATGTACTCATGCAACTCGACATTGATATATTAAATGAGGATCCAACATGGAGAGCTTAAACATAGATATACCAAAAGAAAACTTCCTTCCTTCCTTCCTTTATTTATTTATATCTTAGCTTGAGCTTCATCAAATTATTTAGGTTGAACAAGGTGAATTGTATAATTAGTATTTAGCATTGTGTAAGGATCGATCATTCTTTCTTTCTCCCTCTTTCTTTCTTTCTTTAGCTTCATCAAATTGTTTAGCTGGAGCAAAATGAATTGTATAATACCTATTTTACATTGTGTAATGATAGTGTTGGGGAGTTGGTGAGGTAGTAAGAATGTATAGGATAAGAAAGATAAGACGGTGTTGCAGTTATTTTAACAAATCCAATAAAAAAAATCAAATTTATTTAAAGTAGTATGTATTTTGTGGTTAGTCTCAAAATTATATTGTAAAATAATATTCTAAATTTATTTTTAGCATTGGATAGTGTTGGGGAATTGGTGAGGTAGTAAGAATAGATAGGAAAAATAAGCATTAATTTTAATAAATCTAATTATAATTGTCATATTTATTTAATGTAGTATGCAATTTGTGTTTAATAAAGTTATTTAATGAAAAATATAAATTTTAAGAACTTTTATCATCTTTATAATAAGATTTTTACAATAGAATAATTGTTTTACTAATTTAATGGTAATAAAATATTTAGATAAATTTAACAGTGAATAGATACCAAAAGTACATTAAGTAAAAATTATTAGAAGAATCTTAAGGTAAAAAAAATGAGTTATATATATATATATATATATATATATTATATATATATATATATAATCAATCTATTCCTATAAAAGTAAAAATACAGAATTTAATTCATATCTAACCAAAAAATTGAAACTATATTAAAAAAACAACTTAATATATTTTCATTTTTTCAATAAGTGTATTACCCATCCATTTAAGTAAATATCTAACCAAACTACTTGGAAATGCAATAAAAATTAATGGTTTTTATTTTATTTAAAAAAATATATATTTCTTATTTTAATTATTTTTTTAATCTCTTTTAAAAATACCATTTTAAACTTAAAAATTATTATGCGATTCAAAAAAATCATTAAAAAAAAAGTTCTGCATTTTAATGGTGGGCAATGTTATCGTAAAAAAAGCAAAGATAAAAGTGATCAATTTTAGTGGTGGTCATCATAAAAAACAAAGAGAAAAGTCATCAATTTTAGTGGTGGGCAATGTCAAAGCCCTATATTGGGTCAATTTGTTTTCGAAACCTTGACCAATTTGTTTTCGAAAGGGACCATCGTCATTAATAAATTTATCAGGCCTTTAGATCACAAGGACGTTATGCTTGTTGAGTGTTAACATTGCTATTACTCTGGCCTTCTGTAATCTGTTTTCTCTCTGTTTATAAATAGTGTAAGCAAATCTGTTTTCGGATATTGTTCGAAATTAATTAAAAAATAAATATAAATACATCTGTGATGTTTTTCGAAGCAAATTCACTTAGATCATATACATTATCAGATCATATCTAGGATTCTTATTATTTTATTTGTAACATATATTCGATTCTAATAAGAATGCGCTCAATGTAATGCATAAAGAGAGATTCCAACAAATACAGTTATATAGTATTAATGTGGCGTATCGAGATGATGTATTACACACGGTGGGTTGGTTCTCGCTTCACCGAGTTATATCATGCGGAGTTTTATTGGATGCAGCTTTTCATCATCTGATTTGGTATTTAATTACGTTCAACAAATTCTCAGTTTGAATGAATTGTTCACATTTGTAGAAACGAAACAACCTGCGAGAAGATGTCTTGTGCCAGAATATTGTAAGTTTTCTCTGTTGGATGGAAAGAATCCCAGAACACGTGTTTCGATGGATCGGGGCACATGTGGGTGGCGGAGTTGCAAAATATTGATGCCTCCAGCAAACCCGTTCCGCAGCAACCTCTCCTCACTTCTTCAAAGCCTTCCACACATTAATTTATAAATTGTTAGCAACCTCCCAACAAAAGTGCCATGAAACTTATTGATCCATGAATGGATTAGAACGAGCTAGAATATTACCATATTTACTGGGATTCTTTATCATGTCAAGTAGCTTATCATATATGTCCATATAAGCCATTTTAAGACCAGGAAGCGTGGGTTTCAAAGTCTCTAGTAAGGCTGTAGCCTTTTGATTAAATGAGATCGCAACATCATTAAATTCATCAACACACGAGTTACCGATAAAGTTGTGGATAGTAATTTGTGAAGGCAAACATCCGAAAGGAGGAAGACCGATGAGGCCAAATGGGGTGGCACCTTCGCTGTAAATACCCTGTCACAAAATCATTTGGTATTCTTAACTATATCAGCGCAAAGATTCTCATGAGTAAGATTCTGTATTCGTAATTATGTTCTCATAAGTAATATATGCATTCAGGATTATAAAAATAAGAATATTAAAAAAACACCACGTTTGTAGTAATATTTGGTATTCATAAGGTCGTAATTTAACTAGATTATATTTATTGCTAGGAAAATCATGGAAATTTACAATATTTTAATAATATTAAAAGAAAATATTATATTAAAAATTTATTGATTTTAGTTTTTTTTGGGTATAAATAACATTTTACTTTAAAATGTTTAGAGCCTATGTTTATATATTTTAATTTTTTAAAATTAAAATATAGTAATATATTTTAATATAAAATAAAATAAATTATAATATTCATCATTAAACTATAATATTCGACCCTGATAGATGAAGTGGAACAGAATCAGATGCTCTACCCCATATAAAAAAATTGCTCATCCTGTATGTTTTCTCTTTGCCATATAATTTATTTTTGTAACTGATACATATCCCACAGCCTGGCCATCTATACATTTATAATTTTTTGAAACAACGCCTTTGTTGTGCATTCGAGTTATATTTTGTCACATCGTTTACTCAGGGGGGTCTCTCTGCGTTTTTTGTTTTTTTTTTTCCAAATCTTAAAAAAACCTATAGAAGTGATGTGTACATAACAGTGCAACATATTTTCATTGTAGGAAATTAAATTATAATATATAATATAATACAAAAAAATTATATAATATTTTTTTATTTTTTTTAAGTTTTAAAAATTAATTTAATTTAAATATTATAAAATTATTTAATTATTTCAGTGTGGATTGGCTCCGGACTAATTCATTTCCCATTAATAATTTTTAAAAGCAATAAGATCCAGTAATTATCAATTCTATTAAAATTTATTTAATCAATTTTTTATCAAAATTTAAAAAAATAAAAACGATTCAATCAAGTGATTATCGATTTTTAAAACTATTAAACAATTTTTTTATTAAATTTGATGTAAATAGATTAATTGATAAACATATTATTTAAAAGTATAAATATTAATATTATTCTGTAAAATTTATTGGATCAAAATTTCCTAAAACACATTAACAAATTGTTTATTCTTTAATATTTTTTTAAAAATATTAATTATTATAGATTTTATGAATATTTTCATTTTAGTTGTGATAATAAACTACATTAGATGCTTGAAACATGGTCATCAAATACCCACATTGTAATTATTCCGAAAATCATTCCAAAGAAAAAGTGTTTTCATATTTAACAGAAAATAAATAATTATTTGACTTAATTCCAATACTTCAAAAATATTTTAAAATTATTCTAAATTACACCAATTAAGAAATATTCTAAATTATATTGAAATAAGGATAAACACAAGGATAGACGTATTGATATACATCCCTCAACGTGAAATATCATTGTTAATGTAAAGTCAATGTGATTACCTGGATAAATTTTGAGAGAGAGTCGAGAAGAAGATCCTGGAACCCTGTAACATTATACTGTGCTCTAGTAATGGGATTGAGATAATAATTCTTGGTAAAGTCATCGGTTCCCGTACTTATCACGAACAAGGCTCCTGATATTATCTCGCTCGCATTCTCCCGGCCTACCATGTTTACCAGCTGCTCTCGATAAAGCTTGAAATCCTCCCACTGCTGTCCCATAGTTAGAACATTCTGCATAAATGTTTTTCTGTATATAACTAAATCCTTATATATCGCTATAGCATCACATATAAAACATGTACAAACAAGGGTGAGTGAGGTAGAGTCCTCGTATCTAGAAGCAGAAGAAGCAAAGCTGGGGCCTGTCAGAATTCGTGGTCCTTGGAATTCAGGACCCAAATATGCGTGCACTACATCTGCAAGGCCCGCTAATCCGGCTGTATATAGTGGGAAAAATTAAACATAAACATTATTACCAAAGGATGGAAAAATTGAAAGCTAAACATCTTTGAAAAGGATAATAACAGTCCTACAATAGTGATCATTATAACGAATTGGAAAAATTGAAAGCTAAACATCTCTGGAAAGGATACTAACAGTCCTACAATTGTGATCATTATACAGAAAACTGTACCGGATCAATTAGAAGCACTTATAAAAGAAGCCCACTATCACTTCCTATGTCCAGCTATGTGTTAGTAGGTTTCTTGGGTTTCAGATTTGTGATTTTTTAGGTTTTAGATTTATAGAATTTATAGTTTTTCTTATGTTATTCATTTCTAATGGAGTTTATTTAAATAGAGAAAGATTCCATGTTAATTTGTCCTAGCGACTATTAAGATCCAAATCTGAGGTGCCTCTCGTCACTAAGACCAATTAACATGAAGTCTTTGTACATTCAAATACATTATATTAGAGATTATGTTATTTATTTCTAATGGAGTTTATTTAGATACACAAAATTTCCATGTTAATTTTTCCCATTGAATATTAAGATCCAAAACTAGGATGCCCCTCGTCACTAGAACCAATTAGCATGGGGTCTTTCTATACTCAAATACATTATATTAGAAATTAATACTATGAACAAAACTATAAATTACTATAAATTTTGAGTCTAAACAACTTAACCCATTCAAATTTACCTAAACTACCCAACTCAACTATAGTATATTTTCTTTCTCTTTTTGAATCAAAATGGAAATGGAAAGTGAAAGAGGGGAAATCATAAGTACGAACTTACAGGCTATATCTGTTACTAATTTTCCGTTGGTAAATCGACTAGCGGATTTATGATCCACGAAATCTCTCCCATATGGAGGAAAGTTGGCCTTTGCATGTGTTACAAGTCCATTGGAATTACCAGTGTCTACAGTAGAATCTCCAAATATGTAAATGGCTGGCACTGAAGTCTTTGCTTCTGTTAGATTTGGTGCATGCAATGCTAGGAAAATACTCAGACATGTGGCAAAACAAACATTCAGACGCCCCTCCATAGCAAATACTTTATCTGAATCGTACACTGGCACACCAACGTTAAATAGCAAGCTGATGGGTTTCAAGCCATGAATGATAGTTTCCAACTCAAGATCGTGTGTCACATTGTGTTGCTCGTGCTTATTCAAATTCCTTGACTCATAGCCTACTACCTATATGTCCTTCATTAGGACTCCACCAAGTCCCATCTTGAAAGAATTTGTACTCACCATGAACTCTTTATCTCGGTCTTTAATATTTAGAACCAAATCATTTGTAACAAACTTCTTCAACTGCTCAAAAATAGTTGTGCATTCCTTTGCCCATTCAAACTTCTTCTGTTTTTGCTGCAAGTATGTAATAGGATAGGTGATCCATGAGAAGTTCCTTATGAACCTCCTACAGTAACCTACGAATCCGGTGAATGATCTGACCTCATCCACATTTGTTATGAAACCAGCTCAAGAAAAGATAGGAAATATAGATCAACGCCTTAGAATTCAGCCTCTTCGAGGGGGCAACCTCCTTTACATTACATAAATGAACAATTCTTGGATGATTCAAATGACAAAACCTCCTTTCTATATATAGGAGTCTAAGGAGTCACAATATAATCCAGCGGACCTAACAATAATAATATAAAGCCACAAAAATAACAATAGAGGGATTCTATGGGCACATTAATAACAATATGGGGGCAATGGGGGCACAACAATATAAATAAGGGGTATAACTACAATAGTAATGGGGTAATCACTAGTATTATAGGGACCCAACATGCCCCTCTCCTTCAAAAAAGTGTTGTCCTCAACGCTTAAGTAGTTCTAGATATTTCTGCATAAAATTCTCATCCTCCCATGTGGAATCTTAAGCCGATAAGTTCTTCCACTTGATAAGGTACTCTGAAATTGATCGATTTCGTAGCTGTCGAGTTTTTGTTTCTATAACTGCTTCCGGTTCCAATATAATTTTTCCTTCCTCGTCAAGTTCTGGCAATATTGTTTGAACTGGGAGCTTGTCGCCTATAACCTTCTTTAAGCATGAAACATGGAAAACTGGGTGCAATCGAGAAGCTGCAGGAAGCTCCAATTTGTATGCCATAGTACCAATCTTTTGCAACACCTTGTACGGACCATAATACTTTGGTGATAATTTATTATCCTTCTTAGCTTGCTTGAGGGACATTTGCTTATATGGTTGTAGCCGTAGGAATACCCAATCACCTACATCAAAACTTCTTTCACTGCGATGTTGATCTGCCTGTTGTTTCATTCTATTCTGTGCCAACACGAGGTTATCCTTTAAGAGTTGGAGGACTTGTTGTTGATGTTCGATGTGATGTTCCACTGCCTGAACCTTAGAATTTTCTCTTAAATATGATGTGATGGATGGTGGTTGATACCCATAAAGTGCCATAAATGGGGTCATTTTTGTTGTTGTATGAAAGGAAGTGTTATACCACCATTCAGCCAGAGGCAACCATTTGACCCATTGTGTCTGTTTATCAGATACAAAGCAACGAAGATATCCTTCCAAACATTTGTTTACTATCTCAGTTTTCCCATCAGATTGAGGATGATAAGATGAGCTATGAGCTACTGAGTACCAAGACAAGAAAATAATTCTGTCCAAAAATTTCCAGTGAAAATGGGATCTCTGTCACTTACAATAATCTTTGGGTTTCCATGTAGCTTTTGAATTGTTTCCATAAATGCAGTAGAAACTGTACTGGCTTTAAATGGATGTGATAATGCACAAAAGTGTGCATACTTGGTAAGTCTGTCAACTACCACCATGATGACACTCTTTCCCTCAGACTTGGGTAAACCTGTGATAAAATCCATTGAAACCTCCTCCCAACGTTGGCTTGGAATGGATAAAGGTTGTAATAGACCCGGTGTCTTAATTGTTTCAACTTTATTTTGTTGGCAAACCAAACATTCTGCCACAAACTTTTGAATATCTGATTTAAGGCCATCCCAAAAAAATTCCTTCTTAACCCTGTGGTAAGTTTTTAAAAATCCTGAGTGCCCTCCTAAGGGAGAAGTGTGCAATTCCATAAGAATTTTTTGTTTTAGCTGGGAATTCTTACAGAGGTATAAGCGATCTTTGTACCATCACGAATCATTTTCCATTCCTCCCTTGCTTCATTTATCCAATCTGGTTGGATGATAGAAATAGCGCACAACAATGCTTCCACATCCTCATCCTTTCTTGAGAGTGCATCTGCCACCACATTTTGCTTCCCTTTTTTGTAGATGATTTCAAAGTCATAACCCAACATCTTTGTGACCCACTTTTGTTGCTCTTCAGAGGATAATCTTTGTTCTAAAAAGTATTTAAGGCTATCATGATCCGTTTTTACCTTGAAGTGTCTTCCCATTAGGTAGGGTCGCCATTTCTTAAGTGCATGGAGTATTGCCAACATTTCCTTCTCATAAATAGTTTTTCTTAAAAACTTTCCCTTGATTGGACGACTTTCAAAAGCAATGGGTCTTTCATCTTGCATTAGAACAACACCAATTCCATTTCCTGAAGCATCACATTCCACAATAAAGGTTTTTGTGAAGTCCGGTGTAGCTAAGACCGGTGCTTGGCACATTGCCTCTTTAAGATGTTCAAAGGCCTTTGTTGCTTCCGGAGTCCATGAAAATGCATCTTTCTTCAATAATGTGTTAGAGGTGCTGCTATTCTCCCATAATTCTTAACAAACTTGTGATAATACCTGTCAACCCAAGAAATCCGCGCAAATGCTTTATGATGTGGGGATTTTCCATTCCTTAATGGCTTTAATTTTGCTAGGGTCTACCTTAACTCCTTCATGAGATACAATATGACCCAAATATTCCACCTCCTGGACTCCAAAAAAACATTTGGATCTTTTGGCATATAATTGTTTCTCCTCCAATAGTTGTAGCACCCTGTCAACATGTTCAACATGATCCTTCCAAGACTTGCTGTAAATTTTATCATCAAAAAATACTAACACAAATGTTCTAAGGAATGGTTTGAAAATTGAATTCATCAAACCTTGAAATGTTGAAGGTGCATTGGTAAGGCCAAAAGGCATGACCAAAAATTCATAATGACCCTCATGAGTTCTAAATGCCGTTTTCGGAATGTCTTCAATCTTCATTCTGATTTGATGATATCCTGAACGAAGATCCAACTTGGTGAAGTAAATTGATCCATGCAATTCATCCAGTAATTCATCAATGATAGGAATGGGGAACTTATCTTTAATAGTGAGCTTGTTGAGCTCCCTATAATCCGGACACATGCGCCATGATCCATCCTTCTTGTGCACCAATACTACTGGAGCAGAGAAAGAACTTTGACTCGGTTGAATTATACCAGCCTCTAGCATTTCTGCAACCATACGTTCAATTTCACTTTTTTGGACATAGGGATATCTGTACGGCCTGATGTTTGGAGGAACACTTCCTGGAATCAGATGAATAGCATGATCATGATCACGCATAGGTGGGAGACCTTTGGGAGTCTCAAATACCTTGGAATGATTGTCCAGGACTTTTTGGAGATCTGGAGAAATAGATGATTCTAATGTGGAAACATCTAGCGAACATAATTGTGCAATTACACCCTTTGCTCCTTTTTTAGAAGCTTTGTCATACCATTAGAGCTGATTATCTTTCCTGGTTTCCCTGCAATACCCCTTAATTCAACTTCCTTTCCTTCCATAGAAAATTTGATGAAAAGTTCTTGAAAATTAAAAGCTATTGTACCCAAGGATTGTAGCCATTGGACTCCTAGTACAACATCAGCACCTCCCATTGGAATGGAAAGCATTGGGCTAGTCAATACATATTCTCCCATGGATAGCTTGATATTATGGCACTTTCCAGAGAAATTTATTGTTCCTCCATTTGCAATCATCACTTGACACTCTGGTGCTGGATATAGGAAGCAATTCAATTCTTTTGCTACCCTACAATGAATAAAATTGTGGGTGCTTCCTGAATCAATCAACACTATTACCTTTTTCTTCTTGATTTGTCCTTCTATCTTGATGGTTTGAGGAGTGGTAATTCCCGCCAATGCATTACAAGATATGGTCGGATTTATTTGTTCTTCATCTAGGCTTTGTTCCTGGAGCATATCCTCTTCTTTTGACCTTTCTTGCTCCTTTTCTTCTTCCTCTTCACAATCTATGTAGAATAATTTCTTCTCAGCACACTTATGACCTTTAGTGTATTTGCTATCACAACTGTAACAAAGCCCTTTTGCTCTTTTTTCTTCCAATTGTTGTGGTGTCAACCTTATAGGTTGTGGAAGACTAGGGGCAACAACACTTCCGTCTTTATAGTTGTGAGTGGTATGCTTCCTGGTTGCCATAATTTTGCTTTCCATTTTTCTTGCTAACCTGAATGCCTTCTCTAATGAATCAGGTTCCCAAAGTCGAACATCATGTTGGATATTATCCTTTAAAGACCCTATGAACACATCAATCCTATGCTCCTCTGGAATATCTTTTACCCTTATGTTCAATTTTTGGAACTCCTCAATGTGCTCCATTATTGAACCCTTTTGTTTGAGACTTATCAATTGGCTAAAAAAAGTGTTGCTTTTTGTATCCTCATAATGTGCTATCAATTCTTCCGTAAAAATTGCCCAAGTGATAAATTGTTTACGAGAGCAAAGCCATTGATACCATACAAACTGATTTGGTTCCAAATATAAAGTTTCCATACGTACCTTTTGTGTGTTTTGCACATTATTGAGATCGAAGAACTGCTCCATCTGTAATATCCATGTGGCGGGATCCTTGCCATCAAAATTCCTCATATCAATTTTTAGAATATGGTGGGTCTTCGATCCAACATTAGAGTCTATGGAATCATGATTAACATTTCTTTTGTTCACATCATGAGTTTCCTTTACAACCTTTTCACCATTAGTAAGTATTTCTTGTAGAAAATTTGTCAAATCTGTCTTCAAATATGCCATGTCTGTCTTCAAATCTGTCCTCAAATCTACCTTCAGATCATCCATCTTAGCTTCCATGCCCTTTATCTTAGATTCCATGCCATTTATCTTAGCATCTGTTAGCTTTTGTGAGCGTGACATTTGTTGCACTTGTTCTTGTAATTTTGATATATCATGTAGCATTTCTTCCTCTTCTTCATGAGTCATGCTAGAGCTTTTAGGTTCCTTACTAGGTGTTTGCATTTTCTTTCCTCGGGGCATCAGTTATTGATAATAATGCTTTACTATGCCCTTTGAATTCCTTCAAACCAAGCTTATGCAAAAATTTAAAAATAACTACACACCTTTTTTTACTTTGTAGAAGCCTGATATTGAATCTGATGTATTTCTGTAATTTCGAATCATCCAGTTCTGAAATTGTGACCTGTAGTAGCCTTCTATGTCCTCTTTCCAATGCCACTAGTCTGATCTAAATTGGATTCTCCAAGAAAGCGTTATGCACAATCTCCCCCAGTGACCTGATTATAGACTAGTTCAGTAGAGCGAACTTGTATGAAGTGCCACGTGTCATTGTTTCAACCTTTGACTCTAAAAAATATATAAAAGAAAACTACAGTTCGTCCTCTTTCTGCACCTTCTTACGAAATTTCAATCTGATGCTCAGAAAGAAAGTTATGACGATTTTCCCCAGGTCACCTGTTTTGAGTGTAATTTAGGAGTCTGCAAAAAGACCAACTTCCTCAGATCATATCTCTAAAAATATTGCGCGAAAAGCTCTGAAATTTGGACCCAAGGTTCAGCGCGATTTATTCTCAAATGGATTTGTTTTGCAACTTCTGAAAGGTCACAGAAAAAAAGTTATAGCGAAAATTCCACGATGACCTGTTTGGAGCAGCGAAACCCTAGAATCCAAAGCTCTGATACCAAATGTTATGAAACCAGCTCAAGAAAAGATAGAAAAGATAGATCAACGCCTTAGAATTCAGCCTCTTCGAGGGGGAAACATCCTTTACATTACATAAATGAACAATTCTTGGATGATTCAAATGACAAAACCTCCTTTCTATATATAGGAGTCTAAGGAGTCACAATATAATCCAGCCGACCTAACAATAATAATATAAAGCCACAAAAATAACAATAGAGGGATTCTATGGGCACATTAATAACAATATGGGGGCAATGGGGCACAACAATATAAATAAGGGGTATAACTACAATAGTAATGGGGTAATCACTAGTATTATAGAGACCCAACAACATTCCTAGGACTTTCTCATTCCATGATAAGTCTAATATTTTATGGGTCCACTGTTATACCTTCCCTGGAAACAACATTTCCCAAGTAATGAACTTTTGTTTCGAATAAACTACACTTACTAAGCTTGGCATACAACTGATTCTCTCTTAACAATCTTAACATCGTTACTAGATTATCTACATTCTCTTACTCGTTCTTAGAATATATCAATATGTGATCAACGAATACTATCACAAACTTGTCCATATAATAATTCAACACACTATTCATCAAACACATGAAAGTAGTTGGATCATTAGTGAAACCAAAATCAACCACAACAAACTCATAATACCCATACCTACCTCATAAAGCAGTCTTATAAATTTCCACTTCTTTATCCTGATCTCAAGTCAATCTTCGAGAACACTGCTACTCCCTTTAACTGATCAAAAAAGTCATCAATCCATGGAAAAGGATACCTATTCTTGATATTCACCTTGTTCAAATTCCCATAATCAATGCATAACCTGAGAGTACCATCCTTCTTCTTTACAAAAAATATTGGTGCACCCCAAGGCGACACACTTGGCCTATTATATCCTTTATCAATAATTTCCTTAAGCTACAACTTCAATTCCACTAATTCTGGAGTGCTCATCCTGTATGGTGCCTTCGATGCTAGTGTTTCTCCTAGTACCAACTTAATAGAAAATTCCACTTCCTTGTGAGGTGGTGACTCTAAAATATTTGTTGGAAATACATCCTGAAACTGGTGAAAAACCAGATACCTCTATAATAATTCAACAGCATCAGCATCCTTCCTTTTGTCACTGGAAATATGAACTACAAATAATACACTCCCTTTCCTGTGATTGCGTTTTTCCTGCATAGCTATAACCATTCTCACTGTTGTAGGCTTCTTACACTGAAAGATTCTCTTCTCTCCATTGTCATATAAACACCCAATATACTTGACATAGAAATCTACCTTAACCTTGTGAATATACAACCAATATGTACCCAAAAATATACTATATGAACCCAATGGAAGCACATTTAGAGGTGATGATGTAGACATATCGTTTAGATAAAAATGCATAATATCTTACCCAATGAGGAACTCTTTTCTTAGTACATGTAGCCAATTGCACCAACCAAGACTCTCCATGAATTTCTTAATTGAAGCAACACTTATCCAACATGTCAGGATTGATATGACCATAGTTAGATCTAGGTTCAATCAAAATAGAAACAACTTGATCACAAAGTTTACCTTCCTTTTCGATAATATATGCTTGATTCTTAGTGTGCCTATTATACAATGTTGCATAAACCAAGCAGTACTCTGTCCAACATCTTCAACTTTCTATGCCTCATGAGCATTGTAAATATGAGCTCTACCACACTGATGTTGTGGAAAATCTCTTCTTCAATGATCCTTGCCACAAGTCTAACATTCTAAAGGCTTCCTGCCATCACCCTTGTTCTTCTCCTTAGACTAAAATCTTTGTCCTCTATCAATTGCATTGAACTTGTTGTACAACAATTCATTCTCCTTGTTAACTAAATCGTGAGGTATTCCTCTCTTCTTATCCCATTTTCCCTTAGTCTTGTCATTACCTTTCCACCCCTTCTTAGGCTCCAACTTGTGCTTAGACTACTCATAACAATGTTTCAACTTCCCAATTACTTCCTCCAATGTCTGAGGCTCATCATACTCAATTGGATCCTTAAATGTAATGGAAATCCACTAACAAATATTTGAACCTTCGACTTCCCATCCATAAGTTATGGTGTGTACCTCAATAACTACAAAAACTTAGTCATATACTTGTCATATGTCATAGATCCCATATTCAATTCATATAAATCCTTAGCCTTATCGTCAATGTATCTCTCTGATAAGTACTTCTTCCTAAAAAGTATTTTGAACTCATGCCAACTCAAATCCTTTGTCTTGATTCCTCTGACACACTTTACATCTTTCCACCAGATGTATGCTTTCCCTTTGAGATTGAAAATAACTATCTTGGCTTTCATATTCTATGTATAGTCATGCAACTCAAAGAATTTTTTCATCCCAAGTAACCATTATTTTGTATCTTTTGGTTTCTTCAACTTCCATCGAATGTAGGAGGCTTGGATTTCTTGAACTCATCCAACAAGTATTGTTTCTTGTTCCTATTGTAAGGATGATAATGATGATAACCATGTTGTTTCTTTGATCCAGAACTAGAATAGAACCCATAACTACTATCTCTCCTATTAGGTGTATCTATCCATCTACCACCTCTCATTTTGTCATCCCTGAATAACTTGTGTCCTCCACGAGACCTGCTACCATATGCCCCATTAGTCCTTTCCTCTGGTCTATAACTAATCTATGGTTTTCTCAATCTCTACAAATATGATAAACTCTTAAGAATCACTACATTGACCTCTCCTTCTTTTTCCTATGCCCTTGCAAGTATTTCATGTGACTGAATGATTCTGTCACTATCCACCTTACAACTTTTGAAGTTATTTTTTATGTAAAGAGAGTACTTAGCTTCGTGATGCTCATATAATATATAAGGAGAGTGACATGAACTGTAATCCACCATTTTTCTTATCATCTCTGATCTTCTACCTCCTATAGGCATACCATGCCAGATACCAAATATAAACATGATCAAACATACCTTAGTGAAGTTCAGCGGATGCTATCTCCTCTACATAGTCAATCCGGATTAGCGTAACATATATACATATTTATAACATCAACATATCAATCATCATAACATACCAACATCATCAACCTCTACATGACGAACCAATTGCGACAATGACCATTACGAGAAATAACCATCATGCATGCATGAAAAACAGATAGACAATTAGCCTTGCATACATAACATTCACATCTACACCAAGGTCTAATGTTGCAACCTCACTCTGATACCAATATGTAACCATTTTATCAGAGGAAAAGTTTTAGGGAACAAAACTACTTTGATACCACCCTGTAACCACCCCCTCCCACCTTTACCAAATTGCATTGGCCTACAAGTGTAAACATGAGACAAAGAGTTACTATGACATGACCTAACCTTCCAGCTCCAGTTAAGGAAGTGGGGCTTACAAACTGACCACCAACTGATAACTCACAATATCCCTCAGGGCTACAGGACACTCAGGGGCTAAAGAACCACCCCAAGTGACCAAATTCTGTGTCGAGGCTCCTTTTCACCGACACATACTCCCAACTGCATGCATGTCAAGGCTTGGGTGTAGTTGAAGGCCTCCAACCACACACACAACACTGCCTAAGTGCGGTTGTGACCGCAGTGCATAGGGTGTTGTCCTGAGATATAAACCACAATTCCCATAGGGGCTTCACGCAATGAACCTATGACATATCACATGTGTTCATGGCATACTAAACAATACCCCTAATTTGACTACATAATGGAAAATACTTCTAAAATTCACATTATTTAACCCCCTACCAATATGAACCCAATACACCTTCCTAATTAAAAAACCCCTACTTTCACTAGATATTATAGGTATCCATGTTTTAATTAACATATTTTACACACCTTTATAATTTTTCATTAACTTTGAGCTCCATTTTTTATACATGCCAATATAAAAACATTTTACACCCTAATATATGCTCAATATATTATGTCATTTTCTGCTCAATAAATATCCCCCAATATGAACCCACGTGGTATAATATTTCTCCCCCAGTTAACCCCCTTGTGCCTTAACATTTGCAAGACCCTTGACTCTCCTTGGATGGAACAACACCTTGGTGACGAGATGGATTCTCTAATGTAGATTTTGGTTTAGGATGCTAACTCTAATACGCCCTCCATCAGGGCAATGAACCATGATCCTCGATTGGGGTGCAAGCCAGTAAATGGATCTTGTTGGGGTGTAAGCCATGTGTACATTGAATAATATAAGGGTTGGAGGGCGACATAACCAAATCCCTCACAAGCTTGGTCATGAAGGTTGGGTGGAAATGCACATGCTATCATTTAATTGAGATGCGACGAGCTAGAGTGGTACATCCCTCCAAGTGATAAGAGGTCGAAGTTTAATGTTCTCAACTATTTGGCACCTAGTATAATTATTGCTGGTGGTATTTTGCTCTTGGTTAGCTCATGGACGCTTAGGAGGAAGGCTTTGTAGGTTGGTTTCCTTGATGCAGTTGGCTCCCCCAGTTTCATGTCCACATTCGTCGGGTATGTTTTTAATCTTATCCCTCCTCATCGCCCACTCTATGTAACTTATGCTACTATCCCTCGGACCTTAAGGGGAAATTTAAAAATATGAAACTTGCTCAAAAAGGGCATCTTTGTTATGAAATATGGAAAGTTTTCACTCGATTGGATTCTATTTTTTCTGCTTTCTACATGACTATCTTTGTGCTCTTTCACATGTTATTATCTTGCATGGGCATGTACTGAATTTCTATTGCTTGGAGTTATATGGATGTTGCATGATGGTTCGTCTGGGATGGATTCTTACTCCAATTGATGTTTTTGAGAGGGGGAGGGTTGAGATCTTCCTGTGTTTGGCTCCTTTGTCTTGCTTTTGTGCTCCGTCGAAATCGAGCTTGGGGAACCGATGTGTGTTTCTTTCTACCTTGGGTGGTAGACTCTTATTGTTTTTCCTCTAATTTTAGTTTCAAACAAGTTGGGGGGGCCTGGGTTTGTTTTTTCATGCTTAAGATGTCAGACTTACTCCACACCCAAGTTATTTGACAGGCTTGGGTCTAACGTTTTCTATGCATTTCCTCTATGTTGTGATAATTTTTCAGGTTCTCACTTCCATTTTAATCTCTGAGACCCCATGCAGATAAGCTACCCCAAGTTCATGGCCTATTCTGTGTGTTTCAAGGTTGTCATTTCCTCCATTAGTTAGTTGACAAACATCATGGCTCACCCAACTCTGAGTGTCATTTCTTCGAGTAGAGGTGGTCATGGTTAGGGATGGCAAGCAGGGAAGTAGGGAGGTAATGGCTAAGCCCAGGCTCACCAGCTGAAAGGTCGAGGTCAGAAATCAGCTGCTCAGATTATCCATGATCCAACCCACACATATGATACTAGTACTCCAGCTCAAGTTAGGTAGATGATTTCAAACTGGGAAATAGATCTGAATCAACATGTAGAAGCAGAGTTTCATTTAGATGATTGGAAATACCTAGCTCCTGACCTGGGCCATTCCAAATGCCACACTACTTAGTATAAGAAAATCATTCACCTATATTAGTTGATAAAAATCATTATGGCCAAGGCTATAATGAACCCTCTGGATGGATTCGTTAAGTTTGATCTTGGATTCCAGGAAATTCAGAAAGAATTTCAACTTATATAGTTCAACATTCAGCGAGAGAATGTACTTCTCAACCGCATTGAGAAACACATTCCATGTCTTTTTCAGTCTGAACTATCAAGTTCAAGTGCGAAGGACCCGTCTCCAGTGGAATTCCTCTGATGAATAGCAATTTTTTGGTCTTTAGTTGCCATATTTTTTGTTTAATTTTGTATGTTATATATGTAGTTTAGGTTCTTATGTTATAGTTATTTAGCTTGTAGAGGATTTCAAGACATTCAGTCCTATAAGGCACTGGTATACAGACTAAAACTATTGCTCGAAATAATACTGAGAGGGGGGGGTGAATCAGTATTATCAAGTCAAATATTCATTTTTCAAAACCAAATGATATACGCTACTTCAGTTAATTAAACCCGCGTATATACGCAACTATGCAGAAGGAAGCCCGCGTATACAATGCAAAGTTTTAAATGACTTTATCTTTGTGATGTTGATTATTAATCTGTGTTTGAGAATCAAATAACCAGTAACCAGAAACAGTAAAACAGAGCAGAAAGACAATCGTACACAAGAACACAAGATATAAGGTGGAAACCCAATGTGGGTGAAAACCACCTGCTGCAATTCGTCTCTATCTTCTCTTTAATTAGAAACTTCTTTTTACAATTGTACTGGTGCAGTCCTTTACCAGTACACAGGCTACAACCTAAAGAGAGCTACAACCCTCTCTCGTTTTCCAGCTTCACCTGGAAGGGAGGTACAACCCCCTTAGCTCTTGCACTGGCCAAGATACTAGTACGTAGGTGCTAGCCTACAGAAGGATACAACCTTCTCTTTCTTTCAGATATTCAAACATTAATTAACCCAGATTATCAGTTTTATAGATCAAGCAAGCGCCACATATAACAGATCAAAATCATACAAAGATACAATCATTCAAGCTTAAGGATTATGATCTATCAATAGACTTATCCATCTCTTTGCGCTAAGGCTCCTCCTTCATTCAGATCTAGATCTGCACCATAACCCAATTACCAGTATTCCAGATCTAACACTTTATCAGATATTCAATAACAATTCAGATGATTATTTTTCCACATGATCTCCTTCCTCTTTTATAGCTTTAGGAATTCCACAATACCACGGTCCAAAACCATAATAAACCAATACCATGGACCCAATACTTGGGATCAACACTTTTGACAAGGTACCATAGGTTCAAATACCAAGGACTAACTACCACGGACCAAAGGTAAGTTCTCCAACATATACGCGCCTTTCCTTGCATGAAAGAGCGTGTATACGCATACGCGCTTTTGAAATGTCTAAACCACATGTATACGCGTCTTCGTCTATATGAACCTACGTATATGTCTTTTTCTTCATTTTCAAAGCCTGAACTGAGATCTGTTACCAAAGGGAGTTGCCATTAAGGACAACACCTGTGCCATGGTTACAAACCTATGCCATAATGCCAACAATCTCCCCCATTAGACTTCATGGCAACCCAAAATCCTCAAAGTCATTCTCCCCCTTTGTCATCAAGGGAAAAGGGTTGTGCTCCCCCTGAGTACATGCTGAAATTTCTGCCCTGCTGTGCTGACCATGGTCCCCGTGACTGTAGGAAAGATCTGCAAAAGATGTTCTTCAAGAAGAACCATGACATATACATCATAAAAGACCTTCCTATCACTAAAAGACTCAATACATATATCCATCACCCAACCAAGTCGGGAACATCCACCCAACCAAGTGGGGATACATCAGAAATTTACATATGACAACCAAGTTCATTACATGTTCATCCCAGGCATAATGGGGAAACCAAAATAGGCCGTTACATTACCTTGACACCATACAAGAGACACAATAAAGGAGATACATGACATAGAGACGAAATACTTATGAAAGACACCAATAACAGATAGCAGCAGCATCTATCAATCACCATTTAGATCAGCAATCAAGATTTCCTTCTGTTCTTCCTCTGCCTTTGATCCACCTGAAACTAACAACAGTTGTGAACTAGAACCAAAAGCTTCTAAGATAATGCCAACAATGCATTATTAGAAGATTATCTGCTCCCCCTGAACATGTGCCGAATGGTCTCTGTCAGACCCATATCAAAATATCTTCAACCAGAGCCTGTCCCTACTGATATCCATCAAACCTCCATATACGTGATTGTCTCTGCACAAACCGGTGTATGTACGCGGATCCTCCTCAGGAAACTCGCATACACCCATTTTTCTCTGAAACAGACAAGTTTTAACAGCAAGATGATGCATCAACTACTCCCAGCTTCTGCCTGAGGTATTCAAATGTCTCCCTGGGCAGTGGTTTGGTGAGAATATTAGCAACTTTTTCCTTAGAAGGAACATACTCAAATTTGACCTTTTGTTCCAGCACTTGTTCCCGGAGAAAGTGATACTTGATCGGTATGTGCTTGGTCTTTGAATGCATGACTGGGTTCTTTGAAATGCTGATTGCACTTGTATCATCACATAAGATGGAGATAGGTGGTGTACAAGTGATTTGAAAGTCCTGCAAGGTTTGCATCATCCAAAGAAGTTGAGTGCAACAAGATGCAACAGCCACATATTCCGCTTCAGCTGTAGATAAAGCAATCGAACTTTGTTTCTTGCTGAACCAAGATACTAATCTGGAACCCATAAAGAATGCACCACCACTTGTGCTCTTCCTGTCATCCACGCTTCCAGCCTAATCTGCATTTGTATAAGCATGAAGAGTGAGATCTGTATCTCTAGGATACCATAAGCCATAGTTTTGAGTTCCTTGAAGGTACTTGAAAATTCTCTTCACTGCATGAAGATGAGTTTCCTTTGGATTTTCCTGAAATTTTCCAACTATTCCCATTGCATGCATGATGTTTGGTCGGGTACCTGTCAAATAAAGTAGAACTCCCATCATAGATCTATAGGTTGGGTTGATTCATCATTTGCACTGAGACTGCATCCTGTAACCATAGGGGTACATACTAGTATCGAATCTTCCATGCCATACTTCTTCAGAATCTGCTTGAGGTACTTGGTTTGAGAGAAGAAGATACCGCCTTCATTTTGTTGGATTTGCAATCCAAGAAAGTATGTCAGTTCTCCAAGCAAAGACATTTTGAATTCTTTCTGCATCACCAAGGCAAAGCTTTGACTCATATCTTCCTCATTGCTTCCAAAGATAATATCATCTACATACACAACAAGTATTACCAATTTGTCATTTTCAATTTTTATATAAAGATTGCTATCTGCTGATCCTTTTGAAAAACCTTGTTGATGAAGGTATTTGTCCAAATGATAGTACCAAGCCCTTGGAGCCTGTTTAAGACCATAGAGAGCCTTTTTCAGTCTGCATACAAGATTTGGATCATTCCCAAGAATGAAACCATCTGGCTGCTCAATGTATACTTCTTATTCTAAATCTCCATTCAGAAAGGCTGATTTCACGTCCATTTGAAATACTTTGAACTTCTGAAAGCTTGAAAGAGCAAGGAACATTTGGATGGCCTCAAGTCTTGCAACAGGAGCAAAAGTTTCTTCAAAGTCTATTCCTTCTTGTTGAGCATACCCTTTACAAACAAGTTTGGCCTTGTTTCTAATTACTTCCCCATTTTCATTCAACTTATTTTTGACGACCCATTTTGTCCCTATGACATTCTTATCTTTTGGTCTAGGAACCAACTCCCAAGTGTTATTCTTTTCGATATGCTCAAGTTCTTCATCCATTGCCTTGACCCAGCATTCATCCGTGCATGCCTCTTTTACATTTTGTGGTTCAGTGGAAGAGAGCAATGCCAAATAGCTTGAGGCTTCTGCAATTGTTCTTCTTGTTTGTACACCTGCCTCTTTTTGTCCCAAAATCTGAGATTCTAGATGATTCTTCTGAACATACCTGGATGGAGTCTTCTCTTCTATCCTTATTTGTTCCTCTGGTGCCTCTTGAGGTTCTTCTTCATCATCAGTCTGATTTGGAGAGTAGTCTTCATCCTCTTCGATATTTTCATAATTTACTTGCCTAGGAATATATCCTTTTTCATCAACCACTACATCAATGTTGTCAACAATTCTTCCAAGTCTTTTATTGTAACACTTATATGCTTTGCTGTGAGGAGAATAACCAAGGAGAATGCCTTCATGTGCAGTAGGTTCAAGTTTGCCAAGTTGTTCATCATTATTCTTAATATAGCATTTGCTTCCAAAAATTTTGAAATGCTTTACCGAAGGAGTCTCACCATACCAGAGCTCATGAGGAGTTTGAGTGCTGTTCACTCGGACATTTCTTTTGTTGAGAATAACAACCGCAGCAAATGCAGCTTCACCCCAGAAGGTTACGGGAGTTCCAGACTCATCAATCATAGCACGAGCCATTTGTTGGATTGTTCTGTTCATCCTTTCCACCACTCCATTTTGCTGGGGAGTCCTAGCTGTAGAGAATTCCCTTCTTATTCCATGTTCTTCACAGAAATCGAAAAATTCGTTTGAGGTAAACTCCCCACCTCTGTCGGATCTGAGGCACTTAATTTTGTGATCTAATTCGTTTTCGGCCAAGGCTTTGAAGGATTTTAATTTTTCAAATGATTCGTCTTTGTGCTTCATAAGTCCTAACCAAACCATCCTGGAGAAGTCGTCAATGAATAATATAAAGTATTCTTCTCCTCGAGGTGACCTTGTCCTAAATGGACCACATACATCTGTATGGACTAGTTCAAGAGGCATGTTGGCTGATCCTTCTTTCTCAGCGAAGTTAGTTCTGGTTTGCTTACCAAACTGACATGATTTGCATATGTTGTTGTCTGGAATTTTGATATCTAGAAAACCACGAACTGCTTAGTATTTGCATGCTTTCCTTATTTGTGAAAAGCTTAGATGCCCCAACCTCCGGTGCCATAACCAGTGTTCATCATCCTTGCTCAAATAGCATTGTTGTTGTCCTTCTTCAAATATGTATAGATTATTTGGAGTTCTTCTGCCTTTGATCACTGTTTTCCCTGTATCAAGATCACGAACACTACATCCATTTGATTGAAATATTACCCTGGTTCCTTGATCGCACATCTGACTGACACTCAGTAGATTATGCTTCAAGCCATCAACATACAAAACATTTCCAGCTTTGACCTTTTCTTTCAACTGAGCAGTGCCTTTTCCTTTTATGGCTGTAGGAGTATCATTTCCAAAAGAAACTTTCTTTCCCTTTTCTAAAGCAGTATATGATTCAAGTTTTTCTTTATCACCTGTCATATGCTTCGAACATCCACTGTCAATGTACCATAGGTTTTCCTGTCCTTCTGCATAAAAATCTATCCCACATCTTTCTGGTTGCGGTTCCTTTATTGTCCATGTTCTGGCACTTGAGGTTTGTTCCTTCTGAGTTGTCTTCCAAAACCTGCTCCTGCATTCAGAATCTTCATGACCAAAGTTATTACAAATAGAACATTCAATTTCATTTTCAAGGGCGGAAAAGTTGTTATAAGTCCTTTTTGTGATTCCAGTCATACTTCTTTGTTTTTGAGCTTCTCTAGTCATGATTGTCTTATAGGTAACACATTGAGCTGCTTTGTGACCAAAGTTATGGTAAGAGAAACATTGGCCATTGAAGAAACTTCTGCGATTATCAAATCTACCAGCCAAATGATTCTAGTTTCGATTGTCATCCATTCTTGAAGCAAATTGAGAAGTTTTTACCTGTGGCTGGTTGTAGCTTTTGTTCACCCTTAAGATGGATTCCCCCTAATTTACTTGGTGTTCTTTGTTGGGCTTTTGCTCATTCCTCCTTGCTGCATCAAGATAACTCTTTGAGGTGGATGCTTGAGATGGTTCTCCATTATACCCCAGACCTGTCTTGATTAGTGGAGAACGTTGTACATTGATAATCTGATCCAGAGTTTCAGATCCTTTAACAAATTTAAGATTAAGAGCCTTTGTTTTCTCAATTTCTTTTCTAAGGCCAACAATTTCACATTCTAACTTCTCAAGAAATTTTTCTTTTTCATCAAGTTGGAATTGCAGAGTATCAATGATCATATTCTTTTCTTCTAAACATGTTTTGAGTCTAGAAATCTCTTCATAAAAACCATCTACATATATAGCATCCATGTAATCATCATCTTCAAAAGCCATTAAAAGTTTATAATCATTACCTTGTTCATCTTCGTCACTATTTGATAGGCCATCACTGTCTTCATGAGTGTAGTAACTTTTCTTAGTTGCATTCTGTTTCTTGTTCCATCTAACAGGTTCCTTTTATTTTTCAACCTTATCCTTATGACGACATTTGGCAGCATAGTGACCAACTCTTCCACAAGCAAAGCATTTGAAATGTAACTTACCTCGAAACCGTCCAGTACCCCGTTGAAGATTTCTGACAAAATTTGATTCTTCTTCTTCTTCTGACACGTGTCCTGACTCATAGTACTCTCCTTTTCCTGAAGCCTTGAAGGCAGCTTCTCTCTTGTTTGATGGACCTCATTTCCTCATTTCATAAGCAGTTAGAATTCCGTGCAGCTGTGACATTTTAAGGCTTTGTAGATTCTCTTTTTCTTCTCTTGCAAAAACTTTAGATTCAAACCTAGGGGACAAAGATCTTAGAACTTTTTCAACCACAACAGCCTCTTTTATTTCTTCACCCAAATTTTTCATACAATTAACAATCTCATCTACACGAAGAAAATAGTTAGCCACACTTTCATCATTATACATCCTGAGATTTTCATACTGAATCCTGAAGGTTTGAAGGTTTGCTCGTTTTACCTGATCATCTCCTTCATAGCTCAGAACAATCTTGTCCCATATCTCTTTTGCGGATTTAAACTACATTACCTTGACAAACTCTGATTGAGATAGGCATCCTAATAGAGTATTGACCGCCTTTGCATTTGTTTCATA
The DNA here is from genome assembly GCA_031772625.1 of Pinus tabuliformis. Lineage (NCBI taxonomy): Eukaryota > Viridiplantae > Streptophyta > Pinopsida > Pinales > Pinaceae > Pinus > Pinus tabuliformis. The sequence continues at coordinate 733,776,486 of CM062816.1, read as the reverse complement.
TTTCTTCTTCTCAGCCGGATCCGTAGGAGTTGCTGATGGAAAAGTGTACCCTGTTTCTATGATATCCCATATTTCTGTACCAAGAGATTGAAGATAGGCAGTAACTCTTACTTTCCAATAAACGAAGTTTGTCCCATCAAAAATCGGTGGCCTGATTGATGCTTCCCTCTCGTAGTTTCTCATGATGAAAGATCTTTCTTCAAGCGATCAAGCTTCTTCTGAAGAACCTGCTCTGATACCAATTGTTGGAAATAATACTGAGAGGGGGGGTGAATTAGTATTATCAAGCCAAATATTCCTTTTTCAAAATCAAATGATATATGATACTTCAGTTAATTAAACCTGCGTATATATGTAACTATGCAGAAGGAAACCCACGTATACAATGCAAACTTTTAAATGACTTTATCTTTCTGATGTTGATTATTAATCTGTGTTTGAGAATCAAATAACCAGTAACTAGAAACAGTAAAACAGAGCAGAAAGACAATCGTACACAAGAACACAAGATATAAGGTGGAAACCCAATGTGGGTGAAAACCACCTACTGCAATTCGTCTCTATCTTCTCTTTAATTAGAAACTTCTTTTTACAATTGTACTGGTGCAGTCCTTTACCAGTACACAGGCTGCAACCTGCAGAGAGCTACAACCCTCTCTCGTTTTCCAGCTTCACCTGGAAGGGAGCTACAACCCCCTTATCTCTTGCACTAGCCAAGATACTAGTACGTAGGTGCTAGCCTACAGAAGGTTACAACCTTCTCTTTCTTTCAGATATTCAAACATTAATTAACCCAGATTATCAGTTTTATAGATCAAGCAAGCGCCACATATAACAAATCAAAATCATACAAAGATACAATCATTCAAGCTTAAGTATTATGATCTATCAATAGAACTTATCCATCTCTTTGCGCTAAGGCTCCTCCTTCATTCAGATTCAGGTCTGCACCATAACCCAATTACCAGTATTCCAGATCTAACACTTTATCAGATATTCAATAACAATTCAGATGATTGTTTTGCCACATGATCTCCTTCCTCTTTTATAGCTTTAGGCCTTCCACAATACCATAGTCCAAAACCATAATAAACCAATACCACAGACCCAATACCTGGGATCAACACTTTTGACGAGGTACCATAGGTTCAAATACCAAGGACTAACTACCACGGACCAAAGGTAAGTTCTCCAACATATACGCACCTTTCCTTGCATGAAAGAGCGTGTATACGCATACACGCTTTTGAAATGTCTAAACTGCGTTTATACGCGTCTTCGTCTATATGAACATGCGTATATGTCTTTTTCTTCATTCTGAAAGCCTGAACTGAGATCTGTTACCAAAGAGAGTTGCCATCAAGGACAACACCTGTGCCATAATGCCAACAACTATATTTTTTTTGGATGGCTTATAATGATGTTTGGCGGCGAACAGACCTGGTTTCCCAATGGGTAGGTTGACGCCACCAAACTCCTTGATTTTGGTTGTAACCTGCTTTTGCTGAAAATGAATGAAAAGGTCTTGCTAAGCTTACAAAAAAATAATAATAGCCCGCGAGGTGTAGAATAGACAACGATGGGGTGTATTATTAAGTCACTTTGTTATTTGAAGGTCAACAGTGCAAAACTCCATGGGAAAAATCAAACCATGTTAAGGGTTGTTATGGCCCAAGTTGAGTGTGACCCCTCGGTGATTTTGACGGCTTAGATGCCCCTAGGTCGTGGTTCTCAAGTCATAAGTCAAAACTACTGTAACCTATAGAAAACTTAGAGAACTTGATAAATAGAATAATAATAATAATCAAGTTAGAATTTAGTTAAGTTTAATGATTTTTTCATGTTGGGAATGTGAGATGTACCAGTAATGATTAATTCCTATCAACATTTACTAGTCATTTAATTTATGGTCATGCTAGTTATGGCATCTAGTAATCACATGATTCTCATAAGTGAGGGAGATATTACAATAATATTTCTCGTCATCATGTCACTGGTAGGGAATTTAACAAGCATTCTTCCCAACCACCTAAAATAACCGCAATTGACATTTGTAGTAGTAGTCATATATGAAAAGTTGAGATTTATGTCAAAAGTAGCTATACCCTTTTTATTAATTTAATTTAATTGATTAATTAAAAAATATATATATTATATGAACATGATTTATGGTTTTTGGGAATGTGGTATTATTAAGTCATCGTATTGTCTCATATTATTATAACAAAGCTTATTTATTGTTGGAGAAAATAATTCCAACCACATGTTGTTGTCTGTTAGGTGCGATAACTATCAATCCAAGTGTCATAGTCAGTTTGAGTTTATTCTAGTTCAGTTGAGTTATAGTTGAATTCTAGCTTAGTCATTTATTGTTGATGTCTCCTATATAATTGTATTTAACAGATACTACGTAATGAAAATATTGAGTTCGCTCAATTTATATTTTGAATTATTCTATTCTGTCTTCTGCCTCTTTCAGTCTTTAACATGGTGTAAGAGTGCAACCTACATAAGACTTCTCAAGAGTAGTAAAGAGAATGTGAGTGAATGTGAGGAAGTCATGAGAAGCCTTCGTTGTTTGAAGAATCTGGCTACGGCCAAGTTAGTGAAGGCCAAGAATCCATAACGAGATGGATTGTTTCCCTCAACTCTAAGAGAAGGCTGTTTTTTTTTTTTTTTTTGAGAATCGTCGCTGGAGTAATGCATCTGAGAAATTTATCGAGTTCCATTACTAACGCACTCCCTTGCCTCAAAAAAATCACATTACCTCATGTCACTTACAATGATTTTTACCTAGAGAAAGTTCTTCTCACTTAAGGAGTGTTAGCCAAGAAAAGTAGCACGCACAAAGCAGGAAATGCACTTTGGAGCACGAAGTCAATCTCCTTAAAAGCCAAGACTTCGTTTGGTAAATCCACAAGGCAAGAAATTTGTTTTTAAAAAAATCTTTGTAAAGATCTCTTTTTCATAAAACATGTGTGGTTCAATATATTTTTTAAAAAGACCTTCCGTCTTCATATATCAAATATTATTTTAAAAGTGGTTATGTAACTTTTAAAATAAAGTGCTTATGTCCTTTCTTATATTACGGTGTTGATAGGTTGTACAAAATAGGATATTTCATGTAAAATGTAATTTTTAAAATGGCTTCAACGATATATTCAACGCATTTAAAAAAATCAAAGGGGTTTATTAAATAAAAAAGCGGCGTTGTTCAAATAAGTTGTGGGAATTGTAATATTTACAAAAAAGGGGTTTGTAATAGTTTCTATGAAAGAAACATTTCCCTTGTAGAAAATTTGTAAACTCTTCTTTTTGTTGAAACTAAGTAGGAGAGAGGCCACCCCAATGACATTTTCATGGCAAAAAACCCTTATGTATGCAAGTCCGTTTTCATGTTCAGCTGCAGTCAACCAACACTCAATAAATGGGAAAATCGAAGACGCTAACAAAGTCAAAGAAACAACAACACTTGTTTTAGATCCATGTGAACGAGTTGGAATCCAAAAGGTAAACCAATTCTTTTTCATTGAAATGCATAAAGGAATGCGTAGATGATAGCATTATTTCCCTCATTGCAGATGCTAAGATAGCCAAGGAGGCTTGCGATACCCTTGAGTGGAGTCTTGGTGTAAGGGGGAGTATTCAAGTTGAGGATGAAGGTTGATCTATAGCAGTGGATCTATAATGAGATGAATATTTTAGTGAATCCCACTTTAAAGTGGATGACAAAGATTATTTTTGTAAAGAATATGCGGAAGCAGTAGAGAAAAAGCACACAAATTCTCATGAATCCCATTGCACTCAGCCACAAATGCATGATGATAGTGAATAATCTGTAGAAGCAATAGAGTAAGAGCACATAGATGCTCATGAATCCCATTTCCCACAACCACAAGTGGATGGTGATTTAGTGAATCCAACAACAATGTTTCTGATGACAGTGTAGTTTCCATTAGAGTAACCAGTGTTATAGTGAATCCAACAATTAATTTTTTTGATGTTATCTTTGATGAAGAACAATTTTCCAAAGATGAGTGTTTGTGCATGATGCAACAGACAAATATCATAGATATGATGTTATTTTGGGAGAGAAGCCCACTTGGGTCAAAAAACCAAGTGGAAGATAATTTGTTATATTAGCACAGGCTTTCAGAGGCAGAGAAGGAAGTGCAAGAGGAGAAAGCTCACATTGTAGAGTAGAAACAACACAATTGATCTGGTTCTATAAATGTTTTGAAACTTAACCTTTACTTTGAATGTTGAAATGTTAGCAACAACCAGGAAGAATCAATAAAATTTCAAGAAAAATTAAGGTTCCTTGAAGCATGGCTTACAACACCATTTTTTAATGAATTATGCATGGAAGTTGCAACAATGAATCTTGAATACAACATGGAAGCAGTACAAAATGAAAATGTTAATGATTTTTTCACGTCTTGCACTCTTGAAGAGGTAAAATTTTATCATGAACTTATGTTGTAGAAACTTGATGATGAAGAGCGCACTATAGAAAATGACATCAGGCAATAGTCCACATAAAAGCCTACTTTTGAATAAGTAGAGGACATACATGGACATACTTGGGCAATTGTAGAGATGAACCAGAAACTGAAATTTGAAACCTACAATAAAAAAAAAAGTTAAAGCAATTCAGAGTCTACAGGATCTGGAAGAAAAGAAAAAGAAAAGGAAATCTTGTTGCTGTCATTTTTCTTTTTTTAATTGTGAGCCTAATTGAGACTCAGACCAACAGGCATCTTAATTTAAATTTTTGTAGTCGTAATTAAGGGTGAGTATTAGAGAAAATAATTCCATCCACTTTTTGTTGATTGCTAAGTGTTATAACTGTCAATCCATTTGTCATAGTCAATTTGAGCTTAGTCTAGTTCGATTGAGTTATAATTGAGTTCTAGTTAAGTCATTTATTGTTTATGTCTCCTGTGTAATATTATTGAACAGTTATTGAGTAATGAGAATAGCGATTTTGGTCCATTTCTATCTTGAATTATTCTCTTCTTTGTATTCCGCCTCTTTCAATCTTTGATATTTATAGGTAAGAATCTAGTTGATAAAGCTAAGTTGAATCTTTATAATCAAATATTTAATTTTAAATGACTTAAGCCATATATTAATTCTTTTTATAATTCAATAATAAAGTAGTTATAATTTAGTGAACTATATCATTTTTTCAATTTTGATAAATTGGCATATATTATGAGATCAGTGTTTTGGTGTTGGTCATTTAATTTATATCGTTACTCTAGTTGTCACATGATTGCACACATTTCAAATGAATGAATAAGAGGCATTAAAATTTGTGAATTAATTATGTAAAGTTCATACTGAATGTTTCTAAAAGTACGGTGAATTAATTTATGTACGGCTTGGATTGAATGTTGCTCAATTAAGAAATTTCTCACTAGCTTCATACTACCAACCCCATGTGAGAGACGTTGTTTAATAATCCTTCAGTATTTTGTATATAATTATGATTAGGACATAGATTAGGTATTTCCTCTATTTCTAGTTATCGAGACATAACTGTCTCTCTCCAAATCTATTTGTATGAATATGTCCTTCTGTGTTTAATAAATACATCGCAGAATACTATAATTTCATTATGAATTCTCCAAACACTTGTAATAGTGGTATCATAGCACTGATTTTGGAAAATAATTGAAGTCATAGTGCCTGGTTCGAAATCCATTGTTGCAGAAATTGCAATTTGTCGTGGAACTAGCAGAGTGTGATGTGTGACCCGGTGGAGTGTTCATCGTGGAACCTAACCTGTTGGTTGGTGGCGTACATGACTTGATGTTACTTGATTGGAAGATGAAAGTGCATTGGTGGTTTTGGAAACCACCCCAACACCACAAGCTAGTGGTTTTGAGCAACTATTGTGTGTCGTCGTATTGAACCACAGCCAAACGTTTGAGTGATTAACTATTTTTTAAACCACTACCCATGTTAAAGTTCAACGGATGAGGTGTTGTCAAGAACTGTTGGATTGTTAGGATGCATCATTGATTTGTTCTAACATGCGCGACAGATAATTGTCTTCGCAGTGGGATTGTTGACACAGCATTGGATGTCGACCGTTGGATGTTTTTTAATGTCGTCCATTGGATGTATGGTTTGAATGTTGACTGCCTGGTGTTGAATTGAAAATTAAATAAATTAATTATTGGATTGATTAAAATTTTATTTTTGGAAGGGAAGTAAAATTTTTAAATAAGTCTTTTATCAGAAGAATATTAATACATTACTTATTTTTTTCTACAAAAATGAATTCTTTAGTGTCTTTAGTTGGTGTTGTTCTTTCCAGAAAATAAAATTACCAGGAGTGGTACAAGAAAGTTAAAGATACACTTATTTTTAATGATCTGTGGGATGGAGTTTGGGAAGGAAAAGGAGGTGATGCACCAGAATCACCTGATGAGGAGAAAAAGTTTACAATCTTGTAGAGTAAGGATAAAAGGTCCTATGCTTTAATTTCTACTTTAGTCACAAAAGAGGTAAGCAACTATATAATTCAAAGTAAAATGGCATATGAAGCAATAACAAAATTGAAAGAGATTGATGATACACATTCAGAATTGGAGATAATTCACTTATTATTGAAGTTGTTTAATCTAGAAATGAAAGATAATGATCCATTGAAAATTGCTTCTAAAATTAAAGCCATCAATCATGAAATTGAATCTAATGGAGTCAAAGTTGATGTACAACTTACTTCCTTTATAAAAGCCATTTACCCTAGTTATTGACACTACTTGGAGTCTCTCCAAGCTGGTGGGTAGTTCAAAGATTTAAATTTTGGAAAATTAGTAGGAAAAATAGCTGAAAGAGAGAATGATTTTTGAAAGAAAGAAACTGTACAAAATTTTGATACTGAAACATTATGTCTTTCTCAAAAAGACCAAGAACCTCAAGAAGAATCAATCAGAAATACTAAAGTTAGCAGAGGATGAGGTAGGAGGAATTATAGAGGAAGGGGGCAAAAATAATCAGGGAGGTAGACAACAAAATGATAAACAAATAAATATTTCTGATAAAACAACTATAAAATGATTTATATGTGGTAAAATTGGTCATGCTGTCATAAATTGTAGAATTCCCTTGGGCGGAATTAATGAAAGAAGAGAACAAATGGTTGAAAAGAAAGATCAACTAATTTCAGAAAAATGACAGTCTTATGAGAATGCACATTATGTTGTTTCCCATTGTAATTTTAACATGGAAGATATATTTAGTACCTCTTTTCTTACTGGCATGGCAGTTGGATTCTAGACATAGGTGCCACTTCCCATATGACCTTTAGAAGAGATTTGTTTGAAATATTCAGTGACAATATTGATGGCGTAGTGTATTTTATTGATAAGTCTCAAATCAAACCATCGTGGATTGGTTATATTTAGTTAAAAATTCTTAGATTTGCAAATTATACTTTAAATGATATTATTTATATTCCATAGTTCTGAAGGAAATTATTCTCTCTTGTAAAAATAAGACAACAGGGACATTCCATACACATATTTGATGGAAATGTGGAAATTCAAAGAGAAACTGACAATGAGACTGTAATGACTCGTGTGGAAGAGGATAATTATTAAATTTGAAAGGTATGTCATTTTTTGCATTAAATACTAATCATTTGATCCATCAAAATCATACTCTATCGTCATATTTATTATGGCATGCTCTCTTTAGTCATATCAATTATGAAACTATTAGAATTATGAGATAAGAGGGGATTAAGGGACTCCCAACAGTTCCAAGAAAACTGACTCCATGTAATGCTTGTATATTGAGGAAGCGCCACAAACAGTCTTTTCAGAGCTCTACTTCTAGGGATTCAGGGAAACTAAGTCTCATACACTTAGATTTATGTGGATCTATGCCTATACCAACTGCTAATGGAAATAAATACATACATACTTTTATTGATTATTATTCGAGGATGTGTTGGGTTTATCTTCTTAAAGAAAAATCACAAGTTTGTTTTGTGTTTAGAAGATTTCATCTCTTGATTACAAATGAAGCTCAAATTAATATTAGTACTATAAGAACTGATAATGGGGAAGAATATACTTCACATGTTTTTGAAATATATATGCAAGAGAGTGGCATCAAACACCAAACCACAATACCTTATAATTCAGACCAAAATGGTGTTGCAGAACGAATGAACAAAACATTGCTTAGTATGGTTAGATCAATGTTGTTTTTTAAGAAAGTAAAATTAATGTTTTGGGGAGAAGCGGTGCCCTATGCAACTTATATTAGAAATCAGTGTCCTTCCTCTGTCATCAATAATAAAATTCCATATGAAATGTGGTATAATTTTCTTCCTGCAGTTCAAAATTTCAGAATTTTTGGTTCTCAATGTTATGCTTTAATTCCTAAACAACAAAGAAATACTTTGATTGAAAGAAGCATAAAATGTATATTTTTTGGGTATTCTATGACTTCTAAGGCATACAAATTGTATGATGAAGAGAATAAGAAGTTTATTTTGTCAAGAGATGTAATTTTTCTTGAATTTGATAAAGATGCACTCATTGTTGATAGGAAACTTAATCAGTTAGAGAAGTTTGTGCCTAAGAAGTTTTATTATGAATCAAATAATATTCTTCCACATCCTAAAGGGGGGGTTCCCATATTATATCAGTTTGTGGCTTTTCCTTCTGTGGATTTTCCTTCTCAAAATGGTGATAGTAATTCTGTTGTTGAAGAGAAATTGGATTATATAAGTGCTTCTGTAGGGACAGCAGGGACCAAGACAACAAGAACTGAGAGTAGGACTAAAAGTAATGAAGAGTCTATTTCAGAAGATGAGAAACTTCCTTCTCTGTTAAGACCAAGTCGTATTAGAACAATCCCAAGGAAATATGATGAGTTTGAGACAGGGAGTTCTTCAAGTAACTATTCTCATTGTGAATTTAATTTTTCTGTTGATTATGAACCTACTTGTTTTGAATAAGCGGCTAGTTATGATCAATGGAAAGATGTAATGCGAGAGGAATATGGTGCCCTCATAAGAATGGCACATGAAGGCTGGTGGATCCTCTTGTTGGCATCAAACCTATTGGTTTAAAATGGGTTTATAAAACTAAGTATAAAGTTGATGGTTCACTTGATAAGCAGAAGGAAAGACTTGTAGAAAAGGGATATGCATAGAAAGAGGGTGTTAATTGTACATAGACATTTACCCCTACATCTAAATGGGGCAGTATTATAATTCTTTTTTATATTGCAGATCAAAAAATGGAACATTCATTATATGGATGTTAAATTGTTTTTTTTTATGGGGATTTGAAAGAATATGTTTACATGTTTCAATCAGAAGGTTTTTCAATTAAAGGAAAAGAAAAAAAGCTATGCAAATTAATGAATTCTTTGTATGGCTTGCAAGGAAAATTTTAAGGATGGAAAATTTTCTTGAAGTTTAAAACATTGGCGAATCTCACTAATCCCTAATATGCAAATTATAAATGTTTATTGATATATTTGTAAAATTATTCAAATTTATAATTATTTTATATATAGTCTCTATATAATGTTGGCGATTTTTAAGGTAAAATAATTTTATATTCTAAAATTTGGGCGAATCGTCTTTTATAAAATTGGAAATTGGCGAATCTTTTTTGTGGAAAAATCATGGAAAATTAGCCCACTGGGCGAACATTAGCCCCTAAAATTTTCCATGATGGCTTGAAACAAGCACCACATGCATGGTATGAGAAACTAACTGAACATCTTCTTAATTTAAATTATAAGCATTTTAACCTAGATGAGGCAACTCTTTTTGTCAAGAAATTTGGAAGATCAATTGTATATCTAGTTGTATATGTTGATGATTGATTATCACAGTTAATAATGATGAATATATATCATTTATTAAGAAGGAATTGAAAGTTTTTTGATATGATAGATTTAGGTTTACTTCATTATTATCTTGGAATTGAAGTTGATCAAAAACCTCGACATGCTTTTATCTCCGAGAAGAAATATGTTGGAAATTTATTGAACAAATATGGTATGATGGATTGTAATATTGTTGTTACACCAATGGAGAAAAATTTGAAACCCAGTTCAGAAGAAGGCAAACCATTTGAAGATCCAACAAAGTTCAGGAAACTTGTTGGAAGTTTGATTTATTTATCTATTACTCGTCTTGATATAGAATTCCAAATTTATGCATCACACTTGTCAGGGGCATTGGGAAACATTTAAAAGAGTTCTGAAATATTTAAAAGGAACCCAAACTTATGGCATCAAATATTCCAAAGTTTTAGAATTCCATCTTCCTGGTTAATCATATTCTGATTTTCACGGAGATAAAGAAAATGGAGTCTCTACTTTTGTTTATTTGAAGAATCTTGGATCAACATCCATCAGTTGGAGATCACGCAAGAAATATGTTCCTATTGATTCCACTATCCAAGCCGAATATGTTGCAACAAGTCAAGCTACAAAAGAAAGCATTTGACTTTGAAAAATACTTGAAGATTTGTAGGAGAAACAAAAAGCTTCAACTCCTCTATTTGTCGACAAGTCTTCTGCAATTCAATTGGCCAACAATCCAAAGTTTCATGATCGAACCAAACATATGAACACCAAATATCATTTGATTCGATATCATGTAGAAACCAAAACAATTCATTTGACACATTGTCCAACTTCATAACATTACCAAAGCATTGGGACGTAAAAAGATTGAAAACATTAAATCTTTACTTGGTATGTTAGTTGTCCCTTCAAATAAAAAGGAACATGTTGAATAATCCTTTGGTAATTTGTATATATTATGATTAGGACATAGATTACATATTTTCAGTATTTTTAAATATGGAAACAATTGTCTCTCTCCAAATCTATTTGTATAAATATGTCATTCGATATTTAATAAATACACAGCAATATACTATATTTTCATTACGGAATTCTAAAAACTTACCACAAACACAACAAAACTGCCTTTGCAAAGTGACTTTTTCCTCTCCCCGTAAGTTTCGCCTATCTTAGTGTAACGGGTCCCAGCGTAACCGAGAGAAAACAAATTGCTAAAAACTAAAAAAATGTCACCATATGCCATTCATAGCTGATAGCGTTCAAAGAAATTTTAAAATCGTAATGATGGACAAGTCAACGCGACGATGATCTCGTTGTTTGATTCTTTCCCTGCTTTCCGAGGCAATGTCGCTGTGTCCATCGTGGTGAAAGTATCCACAATATTGTTTATGCACCGAAACACTTCATTGCTTTAATACACATTGACCTACTCAATCATCCAAATTTACACTAAAATAATTATAGATAAATAATTTATTTGGTGAGTTTGTTACAGTCCCAATCATATATGTTAAATTAATTCCATTGTATCGCAGCCTAACGATAATTTACAAATTGTTTTAAAAATTGTTTTAAAATCTACTCTCGGAATATATATATATATATATATATATATATATGCGCACGTTGCACATACATTTATATATATATATCCAAGCCTGCATGCGAAACCTGAAACAAATGTTAGAAACAATATTCTATCCTTAAAACCAATTTCTATCTTTTCGCATCTTATCCAGCGGTATCAACCACGTTACTCAATATAAAATATCTACGGATGCTTTCGGGTTTCTCAATATAAATTAAATAAAATAGTTGATTAACTTATTTTATGACATTTTGAATTACTTTAAAAATTATTAATAACAATTATAAAAAAATTATACGAGCTAAAATATATATGTAACATGGTTGTGAGTTATTCAGATTCCTCTTACTCTATTATGGTGATAGACTTGTTACAATTTCATGACCCAATATTACGGCGTTAACAATATCAGAATCTAAATTCTACAATCTACTTATTAATTTTGATAATTAAATTAAAACTTTTCAAAATCTTATTTCAAAATACATACATCTATTTAAATAAACACTCTGTATTGCAAAGTGCATATTGATGTTTTAAATTAAAACTTTTCAAAACCTTATTTCAAAATATATACATCTATTTAAATAAACACTCTGTATTGCAAAGGGCATATTGATATTTTTTTTCTTCGTAACTTTAGGGTTTGAATCGAAACCCACGGTTACTGGAAATACTTTCATGGCTGTAGGATCCCCGCAACCGTTTTCTGAAGCATGGAATTTTTTTTTTTTTTTCCATTTCTTGCTTTTAGATTTTAGTTTTTATGGTTTCTTAACAGGCATAAAATGTCATAATTAGTGTATATTACTAAAAATATTCTCAAATATTTTATTGACATTACCAGCAATCTAATTATTATTGATAATTAAATTAATATTTTAGAAAGACAATTCTAGACATAGAATATTTATAATTAGTGTATATTACTAAAAATATTCTCAAATATTTTATTGACATTACCAGCAATCTAATTATTATTGATAATTAAATTAATATTTTAGAAAGACAATTCTAGACATAGACATAAATATTCGATAAAAGTTAAATTTTACCATCCACTTAGTATTTAAATTAAAATTCTAAAATTGCTATTTTAAAATAAACATATAAATACCAATTAATTGTTAACAAAATTATATTATTGAGTAATTAAAATTACATAAATCCAAAATAATATTAATAACATTTTTCATCACATTCAAAACCTAAGACTTTTTTTTCTAGTGGGAAGTTCATCTCCGTAAAGAAGCAACATATTACAAATAGGCCGAAGCTAGCAGATAAGTCGAAGCTGCGGATCCATCACATCAATCATTATATATCATACATTATATCATACATTCTCAATAAAGCGCTATAGCTGCTGCGCCACATACAGGAATCGAACACGATAGGATCCGAGAAAACCGACTGCCCCAACCGTTGTACCATGCACATGAATACACGGTACAAAATAACCCAAAAAATGGAAACAATTTCTTTCATCGATATATCAAGATTAATATACATACAGCCATAATTTTTGATAGTTTATCTGTGCATGTAAACGTTGAACCATGACATACTAGTGGCGGATTTGAACATCGAACAAATGGGTGTTGTCTTTTCATCCTTGTATCTATATGTGGAAATTTTGATCTAATCTGAAGCACGATTTGAAATGGGAAAACGATTTGAAATCAAATTCCAGAAATAGAGTAAGGTTTTGGCGGAGAACACCATTAAACTGCTGGGCAGAGATCACATTGATTGATAAAACACATGATATGACAGAGATTATGTTGATTGATAGAACACATGCAGGTTACAGTGTTGATAGAGATCACCATTGAAGCACTTGAAAAAGATGATACACAACATATTTATGTGACAGAGATGACGCAAATCGATACAATAGGTCGACATTATGGCATTTTCTTATTACCAAACATCAAGGAAACAAATTATTTTCGATGTCAAGCTCAGTAAATCATCACAAATTTTTCATTTTGCATACGGATGTTACAATTATTAGCGGCACTTGATTTCCCGGTTGTTTTTGCAGAGATTTTCGTGCCATATATCATGAGTGTTACTTATGTTGAAAATTTGTGGATATGAGTGGTGGGATAATTCTTGAGCAGCTTGTTTATCGTCAATGTCATGCTAAAGTGACTATTTGATCTACAAGGCCCGTAGTTGTCGACGATGAAAGATGTGATCCTTTTATATGCGAAGGAAAATGGGATCATCTTTTGGTTAACAGACATGAGCAGATTTGGTTGAGCCCCACCAGAAGCTTTATTGTTCACCTGGAGTGGCAAAAGCATTCCATTCAAAAATGTGATTATACATGTGTAAGATTTTTTGAGAGGAGAAATAAGTGGGCTTATTTGCATGTATGGATCTGCGTTTTATATTTTCTACATCACTTTATGAAGTCAGATACTTCTCCCTCAAGTAAGCTTAAGATAGCTTATGTTGTGATAATCTTTTGTAATCTTGACATAATCATCATCTTCAATGGGAATGATTAGATTTATGCATCTTATTAGGTGCTAATAATAACTAGTTAGCTTAAAAAGATGATGATATTTTAATTCTAACAAAGATTAATTCTAGTAAAGGTTTCTTTTGTGAATGAGTAGATAATTATGGATAAGGGCATTTTCTAGTTTAGTATTGGTTCTTTTCCATATTGAATAAATAAAAAATAAGATTTCTATTATTAGTGCAGTAGACATATTTGTATAATAACAATGGTATGACGTTTAACTTGTTTATGCAATAACATATATAGATGAGATGGTTGATCTTGATCTAAATGTAGTTAATTTAGTAGTTAATTTAGTAATATATGTAATATCAAATATTATATATACATACATATCTAATAGTATTTATTATAGATCTATTGCAATATGAATAGAGATGGTACTTTCTTTCTTTCTTTCTTTATCCATGAATAGAGATGTGATTGAGGAAACTTGACATCCCCTTATCAAATAAGGATCCAACATAGAGAGCTTAAACATTGATATACCAAATGAATTCATTCATTCTTTCTTTCTTTGGATATACCACATGAAGTCATTCATTCATTCTTTCTTTCTTTCTTCCTCCTCCATGAATACAGATGAGATTGAAGAAACTTGACATCGATATATCAAATGAGGATCCAACATACAGATCTTCAACATTGATATACCAAATGAAGACTTACTTCCTTCCCTCCTTTGTTTGTTTATTTAATTATTTATTTATTTATTTACAGTGTAGCTTGAGCTTCATCAACTTATTTAGGTTGAACAAGGTGAATTGTATAATTTGTATTTAGTTGACTAGATATTTCTTTTTTTCTTTATTTCTTTCTTCATAGGTTAGCTTGAGCTTCATCAAATTGTTTAGCTTGAGGAAACATGGGATTGAGGAAACTTGACATCCATATATCAAATGAGGATCCAACATTCATATACCAAAATAAAACTGATTAACTTCCTTCTTCCCTTTATTTATTTATTTACATCTTAGCTTGACCTTCATCAAATTGTTTAGGTTGAACAAGGTGAATTGTATAATTAATATTTAGCATTGTGTAAGAATCGGTCTTTCTTTTTTTTCATTTCTCTCTCTCTCTCTTTCTTTCTTTATTTAGCTTTATCAAATTATTTCTATTTCTCTATCTCTTTATTTCTTTATTTATTTAGCTTCATCAATTTGTTTAACTTCAGCAAGATCAA
The DNA here is from genome assembly GCA_031772625.1 of Pinus tabuliformis. Lineage (NCBI taxonomy): Eukaryota > Viridiplantae > Streptophyta > Pinopsida > Pinales > Pinaceae > Pinus > Pinus tabuliformis. The sequence goes on along the minus strand of CM062816.1, from coordinate 733,761,318 downwards.
TTGTATAATTGTTTAGGAAAAATAAGAAGGTGTTGCATGAATTTTAACTTAAAATTGTCATATTTATTTAATGTAATATGCAATTTGTGTTTAGTAAAGTTATTTAATGAAAATATAACTTTTAAGAACTTTTATCATGTTTATAATAAGATTTTAAAATTTAACTCTAATAATAGAATAAGTTTTTACTAATTTAATGGTAATAAAATATTTAGATAAATTTAACATTGAATGGATACCAAAAATACATTAATTTAAAATTATTAAGAAAATTTTAAGGAAAAAAAAATGAATTTCAAAACAAAAATATATATTAACAAAATTAATTGAAATTCAATATCATAATATTATTATATTCTTGGAAAAATAAAAATACAAAATTTAATTCATATCCAACCAAAAAATGGACACTATATAAAAAACCAACTTAATATATTTTCATTTTTCAATAAGTGTATTACCTATCCATTTAAGTAAATATCTAACAAAACTACTGGAAATGTAATAAAAATTAATGGTTTTTATTTTATTTTTTAATCTCTCTTTTAAAAAAACCATTTCAAACTTAAACATTATTGATGCTATTTAAAAAATTCATTTAAAAAACAAACAAAGATAAAAGTGATCAATTTTAGTGGTGGGCAATGTCAAAGCCCTGTATTGGGTCAATTTGTTTTCCAAAGGGACCATCGTCATTAATAATTTTACCAGGCCCTTACATGACAAGGACGTTATGGTTGTTGATAGTGTTAACCTTGCTATCACTCTGGCCTCCTGTGATCTGTTTTCTCCCTGTTTATAAATATTGTAAACAAATCTGTTTTCGAATATTGTTCGAAATTAATTAAAGAATAAATATAGCTATATCTGTTATGTTTTTTCGAAGCAAATTCACTCTGATCATATATATTATCAGATCATATATAGGATTATTATTATTTTATTGTATAATATATTCAATTGTAATAAGAATGCACTAAATGTAATGCATAAAGAGAGATTCCAACGAATACAATTATATAGTATTAATGTGGCGTATCGAGATTATGTATTACATACGGTGACTTGGTTCTCGCTTCACCGAGTTAGATACATGCGGAGTTTAATTGGATGCAGCTTTTAATTACGTACAACAATTTCTCAGTTTTAATGAATTGTACACATAGGTAGAAACGAAACAACCTGCGAGAAGATGTGTTGTGCTAGGATATTGTAAGTTTTCTCTGTTGGATGGAAAGAATCCCAGAACACGTGTTTCGATGGATCGGGGCACATTGGGGTCTCGGAGTTGCAAAATATTGATGCCTCCAGCAAACCCGTTCCGCAGCAACCTCTCCTCACTTCTTCAAAGCCTTCCACACATTAATTATAAATTGTTAGCAACCTCCCAACACAAGTGCCATGAAACTCATTCAAGCATGAAGGGATTAGAAAGAGCTAGAATATTACCATATTTACTGGGATTCTTTATAATGTCAAGCAGCTTATCATATATGTCAATATAAGCCATTTTAAGACCAGGAAGCTTGGGTTTCAAAGTCTCCAGTAAGGCTGTAGCCTTTTGATTAAATGAGATCGCAACATCATTAAATTCATCAACGCACGAGTTACGGATAAAGTTGTGGATAGTAATTTCTGCAGGCAAACATCCGAAAGGAGGAAGACCGATAAGGCCAAATAGGGTGGCACCTTCGCTGTAAATACCCTGTCACAATAATCATTTGGTATTCTGAACTATATCAGCGCAAAGATTCTCATGAGTAAGATTCTGTATTCATAACTATGTTCTCATAGGTAATTTATGCATTCATGATTATAAAAATAAGAACATTAAAAAAACACGACATTTGCAACAATATTTGGTTTTCATAACTATATCTACGCAAGTTTCTCATTAGTAATTTATTCGTTCATGATTAGAAAAATATAATAGTTATATTAAAAGTTTGATGATTTTAGTTTTTTTTGGGCATATCATGGTAGGAAATAAATACCATTTTATTTCAAAATGTTTTGAGCCTATGTTTATATATTTTAATTTTTAAAAATTAAAATATAATAATATATTTTAATATAAAATAATTAAAATATAATATACATGATTAAATTATAATATTCAACCCTCATGGATGAAGTGGAACAGAATCAGATGCTCTACCCCATATAAAAAAAATTGTTTATCCTATATGCTTTCTATTTGCCGTATAATTTATTTTTGTAACTTATACATATCCCATATCTCGGCATCTATACATTCATAATTATTTGAAACACCACCTTGGTTGTGCATTCGAATATACTTATATTTTTGTCATTACTCAGGGCGGTCTCTCACCGTCTTCTGTTTTTGTTTTTCCAAACCTTAAAAAAAAAAAACCAGAGAAGTGATGTCTACAGAACACTCCAATAAGTGATGTCTACATAATAGTGTAGGAAATTAAATTATAATATATAATATAATACAAAAAAATTATATAATATTTTTTTAATTAATTTAATTTAAATATTATAAAATTATTTAATTATTTCAGTATGGGTTGGCTTTTGTATAAACCAATTCATTTCTCATTAATATTTTTAAAAGCAATAAGATCCAGTAATTATCAATTCTATTAAAATTTATTTGATCAATTTTTTATCAAATTTTAAAAAATAAAAACCATTCAATCAAGTAATTATCAATTTTAAAAATTAATAAATAATTTTTTTATTAAATTTGATGTAAATATATTAATGGATAAACATATTATTTATCACTTTTTTAAAGTATAAATATTGCTATTATTTTGTAAAATTGATTGGATAAAAATTTCCTAAAACACATTAATAAATTGTTTATTTTTCAATAATTTTTTTTTGAGAAATATTAATAAATTTACTTTATTTTATTATAAATTTTATGAACATTTTCTTCTTAATCTTGAACATTAGAAAATTGGAAACGTGTTCATCAAATACTAATAATATAATTATTCCTGGAAACACATTAGAAAATTCGAAACGTGTTCATCCAATACTAATATATAATTATTCCTAAGACTATTGAAAGAAAGAATATTCTTATATTTAATGAAAAAAATAATTATTTGACCTAATTGCTATACTCCAAAAATATTTTAAAAATATTCTAAATTACACAAATTAAGAAATATTCAAAAAATTATTCTAAATTACATTGAAATAAGATAGACATATTGATATACATCCCTCAACGTGAAATATCATTGCTAATGTAAAGTCAATGTGATTACCTCGATAAATTTTGAGAGAGAATCGAGAAGAAGATCCTGGAACCCTGTAACATTATACTGATCTCTAGTAATGGGATTGAGATAATAATTATTGCTAAAGTCATTGGTTCCCGTACTTATCAGGAACAAGGCTCCTGATATTATCTTGAGGGCATTCTCCCGGCCTACCATGTTTACCAGCTGCTCTCGATAAAGCTTGAAATTCTCCCACTGCTGTCCCATAGTTAGAACATTCTGCATAAATCCAAGATTATATTTCAGCTATGAAATGTTTTTCTGTATATAACTAAATCCTTATATATCGTTGTAGCATCACATATAAAACATGTACAAATAAGGGTTAGAAAACATGTACAAACAAGGGCGAGTGAGGTAGAGTCCTCGTATCCAGAAGCAGAAGAAGCAAAGCTGGCGCCTGTCAGGATTCGTGGTCCTTGGAATTCAGGATCCAAATATGCGTGCACTACATCTGGAAGGCCCGCTAATCCGGCTGTATACAATGGGAAAAATTAAACCTAAACATTATTACCAAAGGATAATAAGAATAAAAGAGATGGAAAAATTGATCATTATACAGAATTGGAAATATTGAAAGCTAATCATCTCTGGAAAGGATACTAACAGTCCTACAATTGTGATCATTATACAGAAAACTGTACCGGATCAATTAGAAGCACTTATAAAAGAAGCCCACTATCACCTCCTATGTCCATCTATGTGTTAGCAGGTTTCTTGGGTTTCAGATTTGTGATTTTTTAGGTTTTAGATTTATAAAATTTATGGTTTTGCTTATGTTATTCATTTCATTTCTAATGGTGTTTATTTAAATACAGGAAAATTCTATGTTAATTTGTCTTTGCTACTATTAAGATCCAAAACGGGGATGCCTCTTGTCACTAGGACCAATTAACATGAAGACTTTCTACATTCACATAGATTATAATAGTCCCAAAATTGGGATGCCTCTCGTCACTAAGACCAATTAACATGAAGTCTTTCTACATTCACATAGATTATATTAGAAATTATGTTATTCATTTCTAATCAAATTTATTTAAATACAGAAAATCTCCATAACCACTATTAAAATCCAAAACTGGGATACCTCTGATCACTAAGACCAATTAACATGAAGTCTTTCTACACTCAAATTAATTATATTAAAAATCAATACTGTGATCAAAACTATAAATTACTATAAATTCTGAGTCTAAACAACTTAACTCATTCAAATTTACCTAAACTACCCAACTCAACCATAGTATATTTTCTTTCTCCTTTCTGCATCAAAATGGAAATGGGAAGTGAAAGAGGGGCAATCATAAGTACAAACTTACAGGCTATATCTGTTACTAATTTTCCGTTGGTAAATCTACCAGTGGATTTATGATCCACGAAATCTCTCCCATATGGAGGAAAGTTAGCCTTCGCAAGAGTTACAAGTCCATTGTTATTACCAGGGTCTACAGTAGAATCTCCAAATATATAAATGGCTGGCACTAAAGGCTTTGCGTCCGTTAGATTTGGTGCATGCAATGTTAGGAAAATACTCAGACATGCGGCAATACAAACATTCAGACGCCCCTCCATAGCAAATACTTTGTCTGAATCGTACAGTGGCACACCAACGTTAAATAGCAAGCTGATGGGTTTACATAAGGCAGTTGACGATAGCGATGAGTTACTTACCTGTGCATCTTATCACAGGATGAAATTTGCGTGAACGTATGGAATTTGACCAGGCAAATGTGCTTATCCAATGTGATTATAAAATATTATTAGTATTAGTTTATGGATGGAAGAACAATTCGCAGAAGTATGTCGATTGTGTGGAATTGGGTTGGATTTTAATATACAGTCCGATAATCACCACAATCTGCTTCCACTTTCAACCTTTTCCATAACATTTAAATCTAAAAGAACATAATAAGGCTAAACATCCTGCACATCAATTGATTTTAATTGATCTAAAGTTACAGGGTATTGCTGTCTAGTTCTGGAATTCAACCCTCATCCGTAGTCATTGTCCTGGCTGGGTCAATCAAATCTGATGGGACACGAAATATCCTCATATTCAAGTCATCTGCACGGAATAAACCTCTACTTTGTCAATCCTAAAGTCTACTTTGTCAATAGGTTAGGTTTGAAAATGACTCGTTGCTTTGTTTGACAAACGCAATAGCAAGACATGGAACGCAAACACGTTAAGGGTAGGAAGGGTTTGCAACTTTTCTATCCTCGTGGGCATGAAACTTCTTAAATCTAGGATCCTGAAAGTCATGAACTCAATCCTAACAAAACATTTATATATATATTTTAGTAAAACCTATCAAACTCAGGTGTGAAAACAATATATTCGTTAAAAAAAATGTATATTTATATTGTATGCTTTGAACATTGCTTTCTAAAGACCATTTAAGGTGGCGTGGTTGAAGAAACGATGCATAACCACATACTTTTGCCTCACTCCATCTGCATGGAGGAAAATGTGAGGTTTGAAGATTACGTTTTAGCTACTTATACAAATCTATACCGTGATTAAACAATTGCATATCTTTCTTTATTAAGAAGTTTTTAAGAAAGATGCATAATTAGCCATTTTTCTTTTATTTGATTTGTTTTAAGATTGGTTTGAAGACGAAGATGGGGTTTAAAATTTTGGTTTATTTATTTAAATAAATTTATTATTATGTTTTTTGTTGTGTGATATTAACACAATCAGCTCCATTGTATCCAGATATCTTTTAAAATAATTAATTATGATATTTTTAGAATAGTTAATCTTTTTGATGGAGTAAATTTTTTTTTTTAAATAAAATGAAATTATAGAATATAAGTTTGGTTTATAAAATAAAATCAACATTAAAATATAACAATTCAATTATATATATATATAGTGACATTCACATCAAAATATATCTTAATATATATTTGAAATTCCATGATTATGTATATTTGTTACTCACAAAACATGTACCTCAGAACATATATGGATTCATACTTGGAGTTCTAAGTTTATGTATACTTGTTATTTCCAGAATATGTGGTTTGTATGTGGTTATTCAAATAAACTTTATTATATTAGTGATTTAAAACTTGATTATTAATGGAAATGAAATTGTGTAAGTGGATAAGGATAAAAATGACCTTTAATCCATAATGATAGCTTTAGCTCGAGATGATTTTATTTAGGTCATTGTAAAAAGTTAAAATTATAATAGTTTGACTTTTTCCCATATTGATATAAAAATGAATTTTCATCCCATAATGATAGGTGTAGTTAGAGATGATTTTATTTAGGTAATGGTAAAAAGTTAAAATTATAATAATACTTTTTCCCAATTTATGATTGTGTAGAACCATTATTTATTTATTTTTTTTTATTTTTTTTGGGCTATTTTTTAGATGAGTTTATTTAGGTGATTGTAAAATATTAGATTTGTGATTATAAAATGTTAGATTTTAAAATTTTGTAGTTTTCCAATTGTATATAAACATTTAATGTGTGGATGTTTAGACTTTTTGAGAATGATGAATTTTTTTGGGAGTTAAAGATGATGGATTTTTTTAGGATTCAAAACATCGACACATTTCACATATCAGTGTGGGAAATCCGGAATCTTAATCTACCACTGTAAAATGTAAAATTGCAATAGGTTGATTTTTTCTCAATTTATGATTTTGTGTAGAAATTTTTTTCTTTTCTACTTTACAAAATTCCTAAGATGATTGGTACCACTAACATTTCGCTTAAGTAGCCACAACCGATGGGTATTTAAGCTATTAAAATCACACTATTAACCTTAACCTCTAGGGGCATCTACCTCTAGGGGCATATAAGCAGTCAAAATTGTAGGGAATCTAAGCCATAAAAACACACAAGGCATCAAAGTAGGTAAAATCACAAGGCTAACATAGGGGCATCTGAGCCATCCAAATCACACTGGGTCCGAGTTTGGGTCACACTAGACATAGCCCTTAACATGGGTGGATTTTTGGCCTCAAACTTTTGAACTGGTGAAATCTAAATATGGATGAACTTATGTATTACATTAAATTATGTTTCATACTTTTTCAAAATTGTATAAATATTATATTACATTTTGTAATTTTGGATAGTTGTATTACATTAACATATTAATGTAATTTAGATAATTATACCTTAATATCATCACACTGGGATAAAAATATTTTATTACATGCAAATCTAAATATTAACTTATAGTAATCAAAATAATAATTTTAAAAAAATTTTAAATTGAACTTTAACCTGAATTTTGAAGTATTATGATTATCTTTGTAGATAATGCATTGGGTTTTTGGTCAAACCCATATTATTTTGGGTCAATGAACCTCTAACATAGCACGTGCATTCGTGGCATACTAAACAATACCCTTAATCTGACTACATATTGGAAAATACCTCTAAAAGTCCCGTTATTTAACCCCCTACCAATAAAACATTCCTAATTTAAAAAGAAAAAACCCTACTTTAACAAAGTTACTGATTTTCAAAAGTGATTATTCAGAACATCTTTTTTTAGAATACACCTTTTTTTTGGAGCTTATTTTTGGCAGTTTAAATTTTCTTATGTATGTATTTTGAAAAGTGTTGAACCTCCTTTTTTTATGGCTTATTTTTTACACTTTAAATTTTCTAATATATTAATTGTGAATATTTTTTATTAAATGTTCATTATTTTACCATTTTTCAAGCTGTCTTATTCATCTTCTTGTTTTTCATCCTAAGATTGTTATTTGTTAAGGGTTTCTCAAACATATGTTTTTGGTTTTTCTTTGGAATATTTTTATATAATGAAATTTTTAATTTCTTTTTCAAAGTCTGAAAAAAATAATAACATTAATATTTTGAGGTTAGGATTTTTTATATATTTATATATTGTTAATTAATACTTCAATAGACATAAAATAATTGTCACTAAAAAGTAGCAATTTTAATCACTTCCAAAAATAATAAACTTTTTGCATATAGATATAATTAAAAAAAATGTTATTTTAAACACTTTGAAAAAAAATACACATTTTTCATGTGGATATAATTTAAAAAATATGTATTTGAGGACCTTTTCGCTAAAAATGACACGTTAAACAACAAAAAAATTAAGAGAAATTTGAATAAAAAAGTTAAAAAATAATAAATTTTATAATTTTTTTATGAATTTTATATACAAAGATGATGACATTTTAAGTATTTTTCCGTAAAAAATCATTCAAATAAGATTTAAAGTAAAACTCACCCGAAAAAAAATGTTACAAAAATATAACATAGAATGTAAAAAATAAGAATATTAATTACAAAGAAAAACTTAAAAAAGTTTAAATAATTAAAAACTACCTAAAAATGATAATAATTAAAAATAGACATTTTTAAAAATATATAAAAAAGAGTAATTTAAAAAAATATATATTATAAATTAAATTTTCAAAAATTTTTATTAAAAAAATAAAAAATTTGGGGCGTCGTCTTTCCTGACCATGTGGCCATGGGTTCTAGCCCTTGGTAGGCATGTAGCTTCCCGCAACTCCTAGACCACCCTAGACCGGACCCCACAGTCCCCTGGGTGGGGAAGTCAATCTCTAAGCCTGCCTAGGGCGAGACCCTACAACCTTTTGGGTGAGGAAATCAATATCCCAGCCTGCTCAAGGCCAGACCCCGAGCCCTTGTAGTCGAGGAAGTCGATTCTAGGAATTGACTTCCCCACCTAGGGGACTCCGAGGTCTAGCCCTAGGTAGGCTAGGAGCTGCGGGGTTTTCAATTTTTTTTTTTTTTAATTTTTTCCTTAAAGGTTTTTTTTTTTTTAAATTATATATATATATATATATAGCGGGGTTTTCAATTTTTTTTTTTTTTAATTTTTTCCTTAAAGGTTTTTTTTTTTTTAAATTATATATATATATATATATATATATATATATATATATTTCTACGTTTCCTTTTTTTAATTTATTTTTTAGTTTATGTTGTTTTTTTTTTTTTTTTTTCGGTTTCTCAACTTTCCTTTTAAGTGTAATTTTTAATTTTTTTTTTAACTTTTAGTGCTTCTAATTTTTATCTTTAAGGTTTCTTTCTCTTTTTTATTTATTGGCTTTTAAAATTGTAAGTTCTATTTTTTTTAACATTTTTTTTAACATTTTTACTGTAAATCTTATTTGAATCATTTTTTTTAAATAAATAAATGGCGTTGGACAAATGGGTTGATAAACCCAAGGGATATGAACCCTTAGGTTGATAAACCCAATTATTTGACATTATAAACTCAAGGGATTAATTCTAAAACCCCAAGGTATTGTAAACACAAGGGAATAATACTAACACTAGGAAGATGAACACTTAGATTACTAAAACCAGCAGATTAATGTTATAAACCCAAGGGATTAATACTAAAAAACCAATGGATTATAAACCCAAGGGAGTAATATTAAACACAAGGGATTAATATTATAAACCCTAGGTATTAAACCCTAAGATAAATACTAGAAACACTAAAATAAGCATGGTTGACAATGTTTTACCATGGTTAATTTTCATAAAGACAATCTTTGTCACAATGTGACATTTGACCATGGTTGACCATGGTTGATTATCATATTGAGAAAATCTTTGTCAGAATGTCACATTGGACCATGTTTACTTATGGTTGACAATAATTATAAACCTAAGGGATTTATATGAAATCCTAGGATTAATATTATAAACTTTATGAATAATATTATACCATAGGAATATGAACCCTTAGATTGAAAAAACCTAGGGATTGATATTATTCACCCAAGGGATTAATTCTAAAACAAGAAGGTATTATAAACCCAAGGAAATAATACTAAGCCTAAGGGATTAATATTATAAACACTAGGTATATAAACCCTAAGATAAATATTATAAACCGAAGGGAATAATAAACCCAAGGGATTAAAATTAAAAACCCGAAGGACTATAAACCCAAGGGATGAAAATCAACCATGGTCAATAACCATGGTCACATTTAGACAAAGATAATCTCTTGGTCCAACATCACATTGTGACAACCATGGTCTTCTATGGTCAACCATGTTCCAACGTTCCATTGTGGTAAAATTTGTCTCAATATTAAAATCAACGATGGTCAATCATGGTCAACCATGGTCACATTATGACAACGGTTCTTTCTTTCTCCAACATCACATTGTGACAACATGGTCATCCATGGTCAACCATGGTACAACGTCACATTGTGACAAACATTGTCTCAATATGAAAATAAACTATAATCAACCATGGTCAATAATTTTCCAATGTCACATTGTCAGAAAGGTTGTCACAATATGAGAATCAAGCATGGTCAACCATAGTCTAACGTCACATTATGACAAATATTTTGTCAATATGAAAATCAACCATCATCAGCCATGGTCAACCATGTTTTTTTAGGGTTTATAATATTTATCCCTTAGGTTTAACATTATTCCCTTGGGTTTATAATCCCTTGGGTTTTTAGTTTTAATCCCTTGGGTTTATTTATTCACTTAGTCAACAACCATGGTCACATTGTGACAAAATTTGTCTCTTGGTCCAGCTTCACATTGTGACAATATGGCCATCCATGCTTAACCATGGTACAACATCACATTGTGACAGAGATTGTCTCAATATGAAAATCAACCATAGTCAACCATTGTCCAACGTCGTATTGCCACAAAGGTTGTCTCAATATGAAAATCAATCATGGTCAACCATACTCCACATTGTTACAAAGATTTTGTCAATATGAAAATAAATCGTTGTCAACCATGGTCAATCATGTTTCTTTTAGAGTTTATAATATTTATCCCTTGGGTTTAATATTATTCCCTTCGGTTTTTAGTATTCATCCATTGGGTTTATTATTCCCTTGGGTTTATAGTATTTATCCTAGGGTTTATATACTTTGGATTTATAATATTAATCCTTGGTTTATAATATCAATCCCTTGGGTTTATCAATCTAAGTGTTAATATTCATATTGTATAATATTATTCATAAGGTTTATAATATTGATCCTAGTGTTTAATATAAATCCCTTTGGTTTATAATCATCGTGAACTATGCGTAACCATGGTCCAATGTCACATTGTGAGAGAGATTTTCTCAATATACAAATCAACAATGGTCAAATGTTGCATTGTGACAAATATTGTCTTAATATGAAAATCAACCACGGTAAAACATGGTCAACCATGTTTATTTTAGGGTTTATAGTATTTATATTAGGGTTTATATACCTAGGGTTTAGAAGATTAATCCCTTCGGGTTATCCCTTGGGTCCATGGTCCAATGTCGCGTTGTGATAAACATTATCTCAATATGAAAATCAATCATGGTCAACACAATAAATTAATATTATAAACCCAAAGTGATAATAAGCCTAGGGGGTTAATACTAAAATCCCAAGGGAGTAATATTAAACCCAAGTGATTGATATTATAAACCCTAGGTATATAAACCCTAAGATAAATACTATAACCACTAAAATAAACATGGTTGACCATGTTTTATCATGGTTGGTCTTCATAGAGACAATCTTTGTCACAATGCAACATTTGACCATGGTTGATTTTCATATTGAGAAAATATTTGTCACAATGTGACATTGGACCATGATTGTGCATGGTTGACCATGATTATAAAGTCAATAGATTTATATTAAGCCTTAGGATTAATATCATAAACCCTATGAATAATATTATACCCTAGGAATATGAACCCTTAGATTGATAAACCCAAGGATTGATATTATAAACACATGGGCTTAATTTTAAATTCCCAAGGCATTATAAACCCAAGGGAATAATAATAAACCCAAGGGATTAATATTATAATCCCAAACTATATAAACCCTAAGATAAATATTATAAACCAAAGGGATTAAAACTAAAATCCCAAGGGATTATAAACCTAATTGGTGAAAATCAACCATGGTCAACCATGGTCACCTTGTGAAAAATATTATTTCTTAGTCCAACGTCACATTGTGACAACCGTGGTCATCGATGGTCAACCATGTTCCAATGTCGCATTTTGGCAAAGATCATCTCTATATGAAAATCAACCATGGTCAACCATGGTCAACCAAGGTCACATTGTGACAAACGTTCTTTCTTAGTCCAATGTCAAATTGTGACAACATGGCCATCCATGGTCAACCATGGTACAACATCGCAGTGTGACAATGATTGTCTCAATATGAAAATCAATTGTAGTCAACTATGGTCAAACATTTTCCAACATCACATTATTAGAAAGGTTGTCTCAATATGAGAATCAATCATGGTCAACCATAGTCCAACGTTGCATTGTGACAAATATTTTGTCAATATCAAAATCAACAGTGGTCAACCATGTTTTTTTAGGGTTTGTAATATTTATCCATTTGGTTTACTATATTTCCTTTGGGTTCATAATCCCTTGGGTTTTTAATATTAACCCCTTAGGTTTATTATTCCCTTCGGTTTATATTTTAATCTCTTGGGTTTATTTATTCTCTTGGTTAACCATAGTCAACAACGATGTTGACATTGTGACAAAGGCTTTCTCGTGGTGCTATGTCACATTGTGACAACATGGTCATCTATGGTCAACCATGGTACAATGTTGCATTATGACAAAGATTGTCTCAATATGATAATCATGGTCAACCATGGTCAACTTTGGTCAACCATGGTCGAACGTCACATTGTCACAAAGATTGTGTTGGTATGAAAATCAACCATGGTTAAGCATGGTGAACTATGGTCTAATGTCGCATTGTGAGAAGGATTGTCTCAATATGAAAATCAACCATGGTTAACCATGTTCACTTTAGTGTTTATAATATTTATCGCAGGGTTTATATAGCTTGCATTTATAATATTAGGACCTTTGGTTTAATATTATTCCCTTGGGTTCATAACCTTTAGGGTTTTAGTGTTAATCCCTTGGGTTTATAAAATCAACGCCTTGGTTTTATTCTTCCCTTGTGTTTATAAATCAAACACATTTACTAAGACTTTAGTGTATATCAACCATATTTACTAAAATAATTATTATTATTACTAAATATTTATTGTTATTAAAATTATTATTGTTAATTAATATTACTACTATTATCAATTATATTAAATAATTTATAATTTAATAATATTAATTAATATTGTAATAATAATAATATTAATTTTATTGTAATAATATTACTTTTATTAATATATATTTATGATAGAAATGAAACGTTTAGAGTATTTTAATCATATTAAATAATTATTTTATATTAGATAATTTAAAATTAAATTATAATAAATTATATTAAATATTAAATATTATTTAATATAAATTAATATTTATTATTAATTATAATAACAAAAATAATATTAAAAAAATATTATGATAATAATTTTTTTATATTATTTATATTATTTTATATTTATTAGAAATAAATACAAATGAAATTTTTAACTTATATCAAGTACATGTGATTGTGCTTTTACCATACATAAATTTTAAGAGCACAAATGTAAATTTTAAAATCTATACTAAAAATGCAACCAAAAAATAATATCACAATAACATCAAACTCATCCATATGCATTTCCAAATTGTAGAGAGTAATTTGTGAAGACAAGTAAAGGTCGATGGGTGGCATCTTTGGTATAAATATTCTGGCACAAATCATTTAGTATCACAACCTTATTATACACAAAGTCCCTATTAATAATTATCCATTCATATTCATTGAGGATTATAAATTAATAATATTTCATTTATAGTTTTTCATAATTAAAAATTAATAAAACTAGAAATTATTTATTTATATTTCTAATAATATTTAGACGAAAGAAGAGATGTATTTAGGCTTTCTCCATTGACCCTACATGGTTTTTATCAATTTTCTTAAAAACAATTTTATCAAAATCTGATTTTGGTAAACACGTATCAACAAATTGTTTATCATTTTTTTCCAAATTTAATTATTAATACTTTCGTCATGGAAATTTGGTCTTAATATAAGATAATATGTCCATCCCTTTCTTCGAACATTAATATTAAACTCCACTCTATCTAATTGCTAAAAAAGAAAAAGAACCGTTATATCAATCAACATGATCATTCCGGAGAGAGTCGAGAAGAAGATCCCGGAACCGTGTAATAGTGTGCACCCGTAATGGGATTGACATAATAATAATGGGCAAAGTCAGATGCGTGCCTAATTACACACAATAATTAAAGAAAAAATTAAAAAGTTATTGGTAAAGTCATGCTCTCATCCTTATCGCAAAACAAGGCTCCCGGTATTATCTCATTGACATTCTCGCTGGACACCACATTGAGAAGCCGCTTTCGGTAAAGCTTAAATTCTCCAGCTGCTGAACCAGAGTTTGAACATTCTGCATGAATTCAATATTATATTTGGTTCACGCAATGCTACGCAAGTACTGAGACACGTGAAAATACAAACATTAAGACTCCCGTGATACTTTCTGTGAAACGCCCATGTTAAATAAGAGCATGATGGGTTTGAAACGCCCATGTTAAATAAGAGCATGATGGGTTTACAACGGGCAGTTGACGATAGCGATGACTAACTTGCCTCTTGACTTATCACAGCATGGAATTTGACGGGCGCAATATGCCCATTACAAAAGGGACACCGTAGTTGTTTAGTTTTGGAATTCTAACCCTGGCCAACCGTCAGTGTCCGGAATGGGGTCAATAAAACTGATGTGAGAAGTAAGATCCTCATATATAATCTTCGTCTATTAAGGCAGAAGAATTGTCTTTACAATTAAAAGTGGTCGGAATCTAGTAAAAGAAATTCAAAAAAGTTGGTAGTAGTTGTGTTTGAATCATGATTTTGATGGTGGAAATAGGTTCAGCATGAGGCACCCAAAATCTTGAAGTTTGATAGCTGTAACCTGGATTTACAAAAATCCCTGTAAGATTTTATTAAAATTTTGACGGAATTTCTATGATTTTTAGGGAAATTTGCAAGCTAGTTAGAGGACTACGACATAAGGGGAACATCGAATTTGAAATTGAAAATTTTGTTGGGGGTAAATTTTTTACCTATTCTTTATTTTACCGTTTGATAGTTTGATTGCATTTATGAAGAGGCGAAAATGTTTTATGATTTGTTTTATTTAAATATTTATATTACAATGAAATAAAATAATAATGAGTATATATTGGTGATTGTCTTTACTATTTCGTTACAGGACTAGTAGCATAAACACAAAAAAATGGAACTGTTCATACTTTCATAACCTGCGGGTCTCATAATACAAAAATGCAAAGAATATTATATAGAAGCAAAGAGTATTATATAAAAAAATCATAATAAAACTGATGAAAATTAACTACTAATATGAGATGGTGCTTTGTAGCTTTTTATTCTACAAGGGTGTCTTCCTAACCTAGTGGTTGGGATTTTCCACCAAAATGTAGAGGGATCCATGCCTCTCAGCCTATGTGATTTTCCTGTCAATTTTGTCCACTTTCTCTATGAGTTCTACCATGCATATGATGATTTCATGCTGAGTCTCAACCTTGTCTATGAGGACTCTTCCCATTAGAGTCTTTATATGCCAATATAGGTTGACTACATACATGTAGGAGGAGGCTTTGACTTTGGTAGATTTCCTAGTGTCTGTGATCCAATCTCTAGTATCCTAGTCCATGTGCGTGTGAGGAATATACCTTTGGGATTGCATACGTGTTCTTCCACATTAGATATTTCTCTCTCAATAGTAGTAAGGATGATATTCATATATATTTCCATAGTTGCTCTAGCAACTCACTCTGCATGGGTGCCCTCATTGAAGGTAGGACTAAAGTTTGGTGAAGAGGGGGGGCCAAAACATCATTTATAGCCTTGGCAAGACGGCCCAACTAATCAACGCCTGGACATACAGGGAGAGTGAAAGAGCATAGGCTAGGAAGAAAGGGGGGGGTAGAAGCACATGAGTTAATGAAATGGGGAGAGGGGGAAAGGGGAACTTCAGAGCACAAAACAAAGAGAGGATGAGACAGGAAAAGGCTTGGACATGGAGGGACAACTAGGATAATGAACGGGGAGGTTGGGTTGAGGACCAATGTGGGGGAAGGGGAGTAGAAAATTGCAGGAGGAAAGGGGATGGCACTGTAACAAAATAGAACACCAAAAATTACTAAGCCCAACAAGGAGAAAGAAACCCGAACACCAATGAAGCTCAAAATGAAAAAGAACTAGAGATAAGAAAAATATAATTCAGATGAGATTCCAAAGAGAAAGAATGAAAAAACTAAACCGTTAATTTCTGAAGGCATTGGCGGAGGTCTCTCACAAGAGAGAGAGAAGGCTGGAGCAATCTTAATTCACGATCAGGATTAGACACCCTAGCCTCACTTGCTCCATGTATTAATTATGTTGAACCAAGCACTCTTGCTCTGCTTGCCTCCCACCATGGTTGGT
Source organism: Pinus tabuliformis (assembly GCA_031772625.1). Classification (NCBI taxonomy): domain Eukaryota; kingdom Viridiplantae; phylum Streptophyta; class Pinopsida; order Pinales; family Pinaceae; genus Pinus; species Pinus tabuliformis. The sequence continues at coordinate 733,744,610 of CM062816.1, read as the reverse complement.
TTCTTATAAGCATGCAAAGGAACTCCCTTATCAACAGACAACCTCTTTCTTACCACATCTCATAATTATTAACCTTCTCTTCTCTATGACCTTCCATAATGTGTGACCGTCTTTCCTACCTGTGTGAAACCTTGTTTGATTATAATCTTCTTTCCCTAAACGTTACACACACCAGGTTTTCATCACAAAAATCACCATTAACTTGGGATGTGCTCATTCTTTTGCTTGGCAGCAATGTAACCATGTAGGCTGCCAAGTGAAAGGAAACATGCTCACCTTTATTCTCTTGTGTGTTGGCATCTTGAGGCCAGGTCAAATGGCCCATTCACAACCCACCATGTGGATTTTGGTTATGTCAATTTATTCTCTTGCGGGTCTCTTTAAGTTTTTCTGGGGCAAATTGCTTCCAATTTGAGTCCATAACTTCCTCATCATAGTTAAACCTGCATTTGCTAACTTATCCAACCAATTTGTTTCCACTCCTTAGGATGTGCTAGGGAATTAGTGCATTGAATTTTGTTGAGTTTTTTACTATGTTTTCCAGGCTAGCTTGAAGTCTCAAGCTATTTGTGACTTTGGTAGGATTGAAGCCACTTTGGACTTTTTTGGTCATGGTGATGATGGTTTTGCAATCACCCTTTATTATAATTATTTTCATATTTTGTTGGTCGGATATTATTATCCCTTGCTCCATAGTGTATAGTTCTACTACATTGTTGTTATCATTAGGGCTCCAACATATACATTAAGAATCTGGCCCTGTTCATTTCTAAATGTTCCTCCATAACTGGCTAGCCCTATATTTCCTTTGGAAGTTCCATCAAAGTTTACTTTGATTAATCCTTTTGGTAGGGGTTTCCATTTGTATGAGCTTCTTTTTCTACAAGGAGGAGCATGTAGTTGATTTAGCATTATTGATTTGTGAAACCCCATAAGATTCACTATAGTTTCTTCTCCTAATTCGTTTTTCCGATCTTGAGTGGTCCATGGGGAGATTAAGATTGTTTCTTTAATTTCTTTGATGATTGAATACGAAATGTTGTTTATCTCATCATATTTGTACTTAAATATTATTTTGTTGCACTCTTTCCATATCTCCCAGAGGATGAATCATAGGAAGAGTTGTCAGGCTCTATTGATTATGTTATTTTTGGAGGGCATTGATCTCCATTCTTCAATTGTGGAGTGTATGTTGGTACTATTTCCCTCGTTTTCCTAAAAATTATGGTTAATATTCCCCATGGTGCTAAGGTAAATTGAAAACCACTTAGAAGGTTCTCCATAGTTTTTGTATTTGAGAATCATATATAATTGTGTGCTCGACATTGAAAACCTCCTTTTTGAAAGTATATTCCATGTTAGGGTTTAGTTTCGCAAGAGAAGCGAAACAAAAATTGTTATTTTGGGCTAGAACTATGCTTTCCATAATTTTTTCCATTTATTTTCCTCATTTTGTTTCATTGCTCCTGTGAGAATATTGTAGGATTATTTGATATTGAAGTTACCTTTATGGTTGTGTCCCCATTTGAGAATATCATCCCCATTGTCGATTTTGATTTTCCTGAGAGGGAGTTCCTTTTCTAGGATTTGAGATTAGTCCATGGTGTTTTTGTTGGGTGATTGTATAAATTTTTTCCCATTTTCCCCATTGAGTTTGATATGATGATTTCTTCCAATATTGTTTTACTAGATTTTTCCCATGTTGTTGTAGGTTTTTTTTATGTTTCTCAAGTCTTCTCTCTGCTCAAGTTTTGCCCATTGCTACCAAGAGTCTTCCTAAAAGAGCGTTAGGTTTACGTCTCAAGTTTCTCAGAAGCTATGATTTTGTATGAGATGCTTACTGTTAAATTATTGGTTCCATAAGCATGAACCTTTTATTTTTCCTTGCAATCTTATTAGCTTATTTTGATTAACTTTTGGGATGTATTTGTTCTTCCATATTTTTCTACAAAATATCCTATGTTTTTAATCCATCTCCACCATATTTTTCCTCCCATTACTTAGGCTTAAAATTTTTGGATCTCTTAGTCCCATACCTCTTGTGTTTTTGGTTTACAATTTTTTTTCCATGGAACTAGGGCCCAAATTTTCTCTTGCTTGGCGCCTCCCCATAAGAAATATATTTAGATGGGTCATATCTTATGTAGAACAAATTTAGGAGAAAAAAGAACAAAGGTGTGATACAAGGGAATGGCTCGAAGAATGAATTTGAGAAGCATAAGCACGATGGCTAGATTTAAGACTTTGAAGGTCCAACATGAAAGCTTATGCTCAATTTTTTACAAAAGCTCGTCCAAAACTTTGATTCTGATGGAATTTATTACAAAAGGCACACCAAGGTACTTCGGCGAAAGGGAGTTGCATTGAATTAAAAGAGTTTTGGAGATGTTAGTTTGAATGGTTAAAAGATTGTTGAAGAAGAAGACCATATGTTTTGTGATATTGATGTCAATTATGCAGGCACTTGCAAAGTCAGAGAGGAGAGTCCAAAAAGTTAGTGCTTCTTTGATGGTGGGTTGACCCCTAAGAAGTATCTCATCAACAGACTGTTGGTGAGTGGATGGAGAATTAGTTGGTCCATTAGTGAGGCCTTTGAGGAAGCTAGCAGAGGTATTATGATTGAGATATCTTCCTATAACTTCCACCACGAGGAGTAAAATATAGGAGGAGAGGGGGTCACCTTGTTTGATACGACGAGAGGGAAAGAAGGTGCGGGAGGGTGATCCATTGATAAGAATAGAGAAAAAAACTTTATATATTAGTAACATAACCAGACAAATGCAGGGAACATGAGAGCTATAATCTTTCAACATGAGGGATATAAATTGCCAGCTAAGCTTGTCAAAATCTATATGCATGTTTATTATTATAATCATGGTTGGGTTATTAAAGGAAGAGAGGGAATGGATGTGTTCAACGAAAATGATGATACTATCAAGAATCTATCTTCCCTCTACATAACTTGATTTTTCTTGAGATATTATGTAGGGTAGTAGAGGCTTAAGTCTATTTGCAATGATCTTTGAGATTATCTTGTAAATGACATTGCAAAGAGTGATGGGCTTGAAGTCGGTGGGGGTTTGAGCTTGATAATTTTTACGTATGAGGGTTATGAAGCTAACATATAGAGCTTTGAGTAGGGTTGATTATTTCCTTGAGTCTTCTGTTGTTTTCACCACATCCATCCCTATATTATTGCAACATTCTTGAAAAAAATTAGTGAAGCCATTAGGTCCAAGGGATGTATTTCTATCACTATTTATTTTACCACTTTAGGATTCATTTATCTCATAAGCATATCATTTTGTTCTTGACTTATTATATTCGGTATGTGTGTGATGTTTTTATAATTTCATGACCTTTGCCTCTTATAGGTTTTGTTGATAGATCTTGTAAATATTGATTGACTTCCAAGGCTATATCTTCATGGTTTTTCACTTTTTGATTTGACATGAATTTCTAAGGCTGAGATTTCTATTTCACTATTTTTGTTGTTTCATGGACCCGTGGAAGAACTTGGTGTTCTTCTCTCCCTCCTTTAACCACTGAACTTTGGACTTTTACTTCTATAGTATTTATTATTTCTTTGGCAATTCCTCAAGATACATTTGGATGATTTCTTCTCTCTTTTCTAATTCTTCAGTTTGTCCTTCTATGATTTCCTGTTGTGTTTTTTCAATCTCTCTTTCCAACCTTCATTTTTCTTCTTGTGTATTTCCAAATTCCAGCACATTCCATTCTTTGAGATTTTGTTTTATGAATTTTAGATTTTTTTGGTATCCATACATACAGTTTCCCTTTATGGTATTTGCTTCCCTCCATCATTTTTCGATATTGTTTTTTAATGGAGGATGTCTCATCCAGAATGATTCAAAGCTAAAAGGCTTGTTTTTTGGCATCCCAATCTCGTATATAAGTAATTGTATGTGCCAGTGATTAGACCCATGTGAGGATAGGATTATGGCTTGAAAGCTAAATCCTAATAGGAGGAGGCTTGATGAGATTAAGTATATTTCAAGTTGGGATGCAACATGTGATGGTCCTTCACTTCTGTTATTCCAGGTAAAGATACCATTGTTGGTTTCAAGATCCACAAGTTTTGAAGTTTGAAATAACTGAACAAAGAGTTGAGATTCCTCATCCAACTTTCTAATTCCCCCTTTTTCTTCTTGGAGAGATTGATAAGGTTAAAATCTTCTCCTTTTATCCAGTATTTGTCTTTAGTAGCCTATGCTAGGCTTTTCCATATGTCTATGAAAGGATTTTTTCCTTGGTCTGCATTGGCATAGATATTGGTTATGTATCCCATCTTTATAAATCCTAGAAGTTGAAACCTGGCAGTTATGGTTTTCTGGGTAACAAGAAAGTATTGGAAAGTTACGTTGTCACAATTTTGGAGGATAATTACGCCTACAGAGGAACCACTAGTGTCATTGGCTATGGCTTAATAACTTTTCCAAATGCATTTGGAAATCCTTAGAAGTATTTCAATGGAACATTTAGTTTCCTAACACATGAAAATATCAGGGTTTTACTTTCTTATGTTTTCCTTTAGGAATCCTTGTTTGGACTTTCCATTGAGAGCCATAATTTTCCATGATATTATTTTCATTGGTGGGGAGATGTAGGATACCAGAACACCTCTATCATTAGGAAAGCCCTACTTACATTGACAAGGCATTCTCCCATTTCCTTTATTAATTGCTTATTGCTCTTTCTACCTCTAGTTTTTCCTATTTTTCCCATTTCAAATGTTTTTTATTAATTTTTTTTTAGCTCATAAATAAATATTTGTGGGTTGAGAGTTGTTACTTGGAGTTTTATTGCTTTCACTCCTTTTATTTTTTAGATAATATTTAGTAATTAGTTGCACTTGTTCTTCTGGTATGGTGAATGGGTCCCTTGTCATCCATTCCTATGCTATTCTCTATATATCCATGTTTTTGAGCTCTGCATCTTCATATTTTGGCTCCTCTTGCTCCTCCTCTTCCATTGTTATATCCTTTATGTGACCTTTTTCCTTTAATTGTGTCTCTTGTTTTTATTTGAGTTCAAGTACATTTTCTAAGGTTTATGGATTATTGATTGAAAATAATGTTTAATTGTAATTATAAATGGATTGCATTGTCACATTATTTTTTTGAAATTTAGAATAATAATAAATTTTGAGTAATTGTATAACACATTAAAAGTAATCAAAATTAGTGTAAGGAGGATAACTCAATTTGAGTTAAGTAGTTAGAATTATATTGATATGATTAATAGCAATTTTTGCACTTGTATAAATGTAAATCCTATATATGAATATACTAAGTGTTTAATGAAGATATGAGAACAATAAGAATAAAGAATCTCAAGCATTAAGATCTTTGATGTTTTGGTTCAATGTTTGTATTGATTATTGTGCTTTTATAAGTGTATTTGTCTTTTTGTGATTTCTACGTTTTGGTATTAGTTACATTAGTGGGAAACACTTAATTGTTTGTGAATCTCATATATATTCAAACTATTAGTACAGGTGCTAGGGAGTTTAAACAATACCTAACAATAACAATATTAACATTTCTTAGCCTTAAATACTAATATTTAAAGGTAAGAATTATTGTTTTTGACCACTAAAATGGAAAAATTGTTTCTTTCACAATATTTGTGGGATTTGGTGGAAAATGGTTATATAGAACTAGTGGCTACTCAAGCTCTTTCTAGTCGGATTCAATCCAAAAGGGAAGTGAAAATTGATATATATATATATATATATATATATATATATATATATATATATATATATATATATATATATATATATATATATTCATCCAACAAGTAGTACACAAATTTTTTTTCGAACACTTGTTGCAACAAAAAAATCAAAGGAGTCATGGGAGTGATGATATATGCTGCATCAAGCTTGTCAAGGAACAAAGTACATAAAAGTTGTTAAATTTCAATATGTGTTGAGAGAATTCAAAACTCTTTGTATGTGAAATTATGAATCCGTACAATATTTTTTCACTAGAGTTATGGTAATAGTAAATTAAATTATATGTTATGGAGAAGATTTAAGAGATCTAAAAATTGTTGAAAATATTTAAGGAAGTCCTTGTGCAAAAATTGATGCTTTTGTTGTTGTTATTAAAGAGACAAAAGATTTAATTCAAATATTTGTGAATGAGCTTATGAGAATTCATGAACAAAGGATGAATAGATTTGCTGGAAAATATTCTCATAAATCATTTTAAGGAAAAGAAAATATTTTAGGAGATAAGGAAGTTAAGAATTTATCCGATCAGGAAAATATGATCACTAGCTAAAGAGGAAAAGGACAAGCATATGGAGATGTTATAGAGGAAGAAAGTTTCCCACAAACAAAAAAGGAAGAGGTAATCATAGTAATTATGGAGATAAAAGATTTGGACAATCCTAAGGTCAATTTTTTATTGTAAATTATTTATCCATCATAAATGTAATCGTTAGGAAAAAAAAAACAAGCCAACATTTTTGAAGAAAAAGAAGATGTGGTGAGTTTATTTTCTAGTTTTTTATTCAACTAATAAGGTTTCTAATGAGGTTTGAATTTGGGGTATTTGTTACTTTGTGAAGATAAATTAATCGACTAAATTAAAATTCTCTTCGGAGATGTTTAACTAGTGCAAGTTGAAGGTAAAGGAACAATTGCAATAAAGAGAAAGCAAGGGAAAATAAAGCATTAATAATGGTTTATAGGTTCCTTGTTTAATAGATAATTATTGAATGTGGGATAGCTCATTCGAAAGGGATATGTTGTTATTTTTAAGAACAATGAATGCATAATCTATTATAAATAAAATCATAGTCAAAATATAGCCAACATTAATATGCTACAAATTTCAATTTTTGGTTTAAATATTTCCCCTCAATCAAATAGAACATTAAAAGTTGGCTATGGGATAATTTTTGGGTAGTAGTTACCTAGTGTTGTAAGTAGGAAAAGCCACCAAAAAAGGAGTATTGATGAGTACAAGATAGGGAAACTTACTATTGATGAGTACACTAACATATTTTTGGAGTTGCTGAAGTATTTTCCATATATCAGAGATGAGAAGGTGAATATTCAAAGGTACCTTAGTGGGCTACCAGAAGCTTACCAAGATATAATTCAATTTGATGAGCCAAGAACCATAAAGGACATTATCTGAAAGGGCCAAATATTGCTATTAATAGTCTAAGCATAAGGCTCAGTTCCAAACATACTGCAAAAAGAAAGATAAGACTAGCTTCAAGGGAAAAGATCCAAAATCCTTAGGATATAAGAAAAGAGGCGGGAATGTGAAGTTCACCACTCTTGGCAAGGGTGAAATTTGAAAAAGAATCCCTACTTATAGTAGATACCATCCCATTAAAACAATAAGATAAGAGGTCAAGGGGATCAAGAAAGGGCCTTTGTAGTGTTGTACATGTGGAGAGAACCACCTGTAAAGAGACTATCCTCAAAAACAACAGAATGACACAAGGTTGTATGGTGTGAAATAGGAAATAATGGTCAACAATGTGGCTCAAAGTGTGCCACAAAGTTATGATGCATTGGAAAATAGGTAGGAGGAGCATCAAACTTGAATAATCGATATGAATGGTATAGTTTTTAACCAACCTATTTTGATTTTAATTAACCTAGCTTCTAATTTCAGCTATACTAGACCAAAGGTCACAAAGAAATGTTCCCCGCAAATGAAAACTCATGAGAAATCATGGTTGGTCTGCTTGTCATGGGAACTAACAAATGTGTGATAGACTTAGTGAAATCATGCCCAGTGATGATAAGAGGCATGTCCACTTCAGTCACCCTCAACCTTTTGTTGTCGTGTTCATATGATGTCCTAATTAACATGAATTGGCTAGAAGGCAATAATATCAAAATTGATTGCTAAAATACGTCACTAGAGTTCCTCAATTATGCGGTTGATGAATTGACATTGTAGGAATAAGGAAGCTTGTCAATGGTAGGAAAATATTGTCAATGTAAGTGAAAAAATGCAACAAGAACTGGTGCACATTTTATGTAGTTCAAGAAACTAACGAATTGGAAAATAGCTATGACATAATGTAAGAGAACTCAGTGTTAAGGAAATTTAGTAATGCATTTTCAAAGGAGATACTAGGATTACTACATAGGATAGATATCGACTTTTCCATCGAGTTTCTTCCATGATTAGCGTTGGTGTAAAAATCCCCATATTGCATGAGTACACTATATGTAGTGGAGCTAAAGATATAGATGAATGAAATTCTAGACAAAGGGTATATCAGACCTAGCGTGTTACTTTAGGGAGCCCCAATACTATTTGTGAAGAAGAATGACTCCTTAAAATTGTTCATTAATTATCGACAATTTAATAAAGTCATGGTGATGAACACATAATCACTGCCTAGAATTGATGAATTTTTTTATTATCTGAGAGGGGTTGTGATACTCTCAAAATATATTTGATGTTTGGTTATGATTATGTTTAGTTAAGGATGAAGAAATCCACAAGACAACCTTTGGGACCAGATATAGAGACTGTGAGTTTCTGGTGGTGCCATTTTAGCTCACACATTCCCTTACTACACTTATGTGTGTGATGAACAATGTCCTAATCCCATATTTGAGCAAGTTTGTATTGGTCTTCATGGATGTCATATTAGTCTAAACGAAAATGATAGAAGAGCACGACGAGAATTTTAAAGTGGTAATTAAATTACCGATAGAGCACAAGATCTATGCCAAGCTTAGCAAATGTGATTTCTACGAATCACAAGCTCAATATTTGGGACATTGTTTCCAGGGAAGGAATAGTAGTGGATCCCAATAAAATCAATGCCATGATGGAGTGGAGCACTCCTTGAAATGTTACAAAAGTTATATTTGTCATGGGATTGGCTGGATATTATTGGTGGTTCACTCGAGACTTCTAAAATATTGGGCACCCAATCACAACTTTATAAATAAGGGGATAAAATTCTAATGCATATCAAGATGTTTTGATAGCTTTAAGAAACTCAAGTGTTTGCTCACACATGCACCTATCCTGATAATAGATGCTCTTAAGAAATATTTCTTAATTTACATAGATGCCTACAAGGAAGGACTATGTGGGTTCCTAATGCAAGAGGGACATGTAATTTGTTATGAATTAAGAAATCTAAATGAACATGGGAAGAACTATGTTACTCATGACTTGGAGCTTGGAGCGATATTTCACACATTGAATATGTGGAGGAACTACTTACGTGGGTAGAAGTTTGTGTTAATGTCAAACCATGGAGAGTTGAGATACTTATTTGAATAGCCCAAGTTAAATAAAATGCAAGCCTAATGGCTGGCATTGATTAACAAGTTTGACTTTGAGATAAGCACATTGAAGGCAAGGAGAATAAGGTGGCAAATGCACTTATTATAAGTCGACAAGTGGATCACTCAGAATCCATAAGAACTTGTGAAGATTGACATCAAATAAAGGATTAATGAGGAATTACATCATGATAATAATTTCCATCATGTGAAGGAATTCTTGAAATAGGATCCATAAGGATCATTGAGCACAACTCATACACTCACTGATGATGGTATGTTGAAGTTCAAGGATAAATGGTATGTGCCTTGTATACGTGACTTGAAGAAGCTCATAATGGATGAGTTTCATAAAATACCTTATTCATGTCATCCTTATTATCAAAACATGATAAAATCCCCGAAGAAAAATGTATTATTAGTCAGGCATAAAGAAAGAAATTATTGTTTACATTTCTAGTTTTCTAGAATGTAAACAAGTTAAAGTTAAATGCAAGTGCCTAACGAGATTACTACAACTAAGTCAAATTCGTCAGTGGAAGTGGGAAGTCATATCTATGGACTTCATCACAAGATTTCAAAAAACATTCAGGTGTCATGATTTTATAATGGTGATAATGGAAGAATTGTGTAAGGTGGCTCACTTTATAGCTATCAAGTCCACCTACTAGGAAATTGTAATAAATCAGACCTTCATGAAGGAGATATTTAGATTACATGGCATACTAAAGGAGATTATTTTGGGTAGAGATCCCAAGTTCACTTAAATTTTTTAGAAGGCATTTTTTTTAGCTTTGGAACCCAGTTAGCCTTTACTACAACATATCATCATCAAAATGATGAAAAATTAAAAGAGCGAATAGAGATTTAGAGGACATATTCAAGATGTATGTAATGCATCAAACAAAGAGGTGGGAAGAGTTCCTACCCTTATTTTAACTTTCCTAGAACAACATGTATCAAGATTCATTGAGGATGAGCCCTCTCAAGGATTTATATTGCAAAGAATGTAACAATATCATTAGTCATTAGTTGGGATGATCCAATGAACAAGGTGGTTCTTGGACCTGATATGCTGAAGGAAATGGAGCAGGAGGTAATTAATATCTGGTAGATATTAAAGACAACCTACGATAGGGAAAATATTTTTGCAGATCAACAGAGAATGCACAAGGAATTCCAAGTGGGATAGAACGTATATCTCAACATAATGCCAAGGAAGAGTTCACTAGGAGTGGGGTCTTGTGCTATGTTGGCACCCAGATTTTTTGGACCATTTCAAATTTTGGAAAGAGCGGGGCCAATGGTATATATATTGGCCTTACTACCCAAAGTGAAAGCACATGATGTTTTTCACATTTCTTTACTTAGGACATATGTACATGACACTAATCATAGCTTGGATTGGTCTGTGATACAAGTGGAATCAGAGGTATATTTCCAACTAGAACCTTTTTTCATCTTGGACTAGAAGCAGATCACGTATGGAATCGAGTAATAAAGTAGGTCAAGATGAAATGAAAGCACTTTGGACTAGATGAAGCCACCCGGGAAATGGAAAATTAAATGAGTGTACTTTACCGATTATTGCTCATTGCATAAATGAGTGTAAGAGTTGTAAATATAAATATCATAATTTGTGATTTTATGTTTCTATTTTTAGAACATTGAGGACAGTGCTCCCTTAAGGGGATTGGGGTCTATAACAACCTTTTTGTTGCACCCAGTATATGCAAATATCATGGTGTAAAATTGTTTTTACATAAGTTTGTATAAAAGCTTGAATTGATGGCAGAAGTGCGAGGAGGGACACAAACTCCTAGTTTTGTGGGGAGGGTATTACTTGTGGTGTGCTAAGAACATGCTAGAACTACTGCATTAAATCCCTTACTTAACAAGATGACCACAATTTCTTGTGTTGATATACATTGAAGTCCCTGATTAGGAAGAGGGGGGGGGGAGGAAAACTTCATCCCTATCCCCTTTCTTGTGGATTGATTGAAGAATGATGTGTTGGGAAGGAAAAGAAATTTCAACACAAAAGGGAGACATTAAACAACATAGGAAAATAGGGAACAAAAAACATAACATGTGATAGATAGAAAATAATATAAGGAGAGAAAGATAGCATAGAAACATTAGTTATGGAACACATAATAGATAGAGAAACAAGCAAAAATAACCAAGAAATATAGAGGCAATAGAACACATACAACGACAACGAATAGGGAGAAAATTTTGTGGAGAGGGTGATTGGTAGTAGAGCAATGAGGATAAATACTTAGAAGAAAAAAATTGTTGAAAGAATAGTGAAAATGGATTGACTTAAACTAAATTGTCCCTAAGCTATTGTTTTGATAATTTGGGTGCCATCGTATGTGTTATGGTAACAATGCTTTGATTGTGTGCCTAAGCCTGATTGGAAGCGGGGAGGCTTAATGGAGAAATGAACCACTTAATGCTTTTTGAATAAGCTTATAAACAACTTGGGTGCTTGGTTTATTGTATATAAACCATTTGATATGGTAAGTTGAGCAACTATGATGCTTGTTGGAAGAGTTGATAAACCACCTAGAAAATGGCCTTGAAAACACAACTAAGAAACCATATAGATAGTGGATTTGGTCTCCTGGAACTAAGAAATACCCCAACTAGGCTTTGGGTGAAGCCCTGTGAGTATTCTCATAGAGAAAGAGATTCATTGGGGTGCTTACTGCTAGAGAGGAATTGATAAACCACCTAGATAGTGGACTACTTCTCCTGAATGTTTGAACAATCCTTGGTGTGAATTTCCCTTCAGAAAATTTCCCCTCAAACTTTGGATTGAAATCGGGGGTGGTTAGCTGCAAGAGAGATTGTAGTGTAGTTGGATTGTGGTTGGTTGGAGAGTTGAAGTCCCTCCTCCAGTTGCCATCCTTTTCAATCTACACAAATAAGTTTAAATTTATGCATATTTGGATCTCAAGCTATGACAACCTTGTTTCGTTACTGAATTTTACTATGATCATGTATGTTCAAGTGTCGATTTGAAAGTCATTATTGCACTTACTATTGATTACGTTGGATATTATGTTTTCAATGACTAGTATAACCATGGAGTTGTTACACTACTTGTGTGTTATCCATTAATTGTATGCTTGTAGCTAAGTGCCTACATGGTTGTAATGGCATGTTCACATCTTGTGAAAATGATTCAAAACTATAAATCTATGCAATATTTCCTTGTTGTTGTTGCTTGGATGATAAATTTTGAAAAATGAATGACAAAGTCTGTAATATTTGAGTTACAATATTGTTTCACCTACTCGAGACCATTGTTTAGGAAATGACCATCTCTTTCAGAAGATTTTGTTTTTTGGGGAATTGCCCCTATCTTAAGAAATTTGTGCATTTTCCTTGTTTCCTTCTCTTTATCACTCTTGTATATAGGTCTGGTTATTTGGTTTATCCAAGGGTGGTTAGCACCAACACCCTCATGCGAAAGTTGGATGCTCACAGGCCAGTTACCCCCATGTGTTTACGTTGTAGCATTTGTTTATCAAGTGGGTCACGAGGTTAGCGAAGGCCCATACAGTCTGGGGGCCTAGATGTCATTTAGGGCCAAATACACCATCTTAGGAGTCATTTCATTTGGGACTCTGGCTCTAGAGGTGGGAAGAGCCATCAAAACACTAAAAAGGGCTAGAGGCCCATGAGTTGGATCAACCTCTAACAATGTTTAGATCTGAAGATTTGGTCTTTGGGGGTAGTAAGAAAATGTATAGCGTTAACATCTCAGTGGGTTGTACTTTTTTCTAAATTTATTTATAATGGTGAAATCTTGCAAAACACAAAGGGAAGGGCATGGTGTTCCCTATAACTAATTTGAAATGAAAATTCCATGTGGGACCATGTGGAGGCTATGTGGCATCATAATGATGATGTGACACACTTTTGTGATGACATGGTGGTGCCACATGGACATGACCAAGATGTTCGTGATGTGGAAATGTCATGTGAACATGCCTTATGAGCCAGTGACGTAGCGGTGCCATGCGGACATGCTTTGGATGATTGGTGAAGTGAAAATGCCCCATGGACCTAACATAGATATGGGTGATGTGGCAGTGGCATGATGGATGTGACATGAATCTAAGGATTTGCGGAATTTGGTGGTGGTGCCAGTGGATATAAATTTGGAAGATTGGATTGCCAAATTTATCTTTGAGATGGAGTGAATATAAGAATCCAAGATCTGAGGGTGGCAAGATCTTCACCCTTTGTGGAGGCCTGGATATGCGTTGCACTGGATTGGCCCTCAAACAAGCATGGATTCGAAGATCTGGAGGTATTTCAGTGTAAAAGGGAATAAGTAAATTGTAACGCTATATTAGCCACAAACGAGATATAATATGGAATTGTTGAAAAATAAAAAGGGGCAAGACGTGATGGGCATGTGCCCACGGTCCATGTGGATGACACATGGACTTTTCATGTTAATGTGACTGTATATAATTCGCTAAACTTCACAATGGCATAACTTTCAACTCTAGAGTCAAATTGAGGTAAAATTTATATCGTCGAAAAACTCTCGACAACTTGAACACAATGGAGGCATTTGTTTTGAGTTTTTAATACTACAAAAGAAGGATTTTGTAGCCGCGTCTTCGTAACAGACCTTGGAGGTTGAGTTAAAGTAAACATGTAACACCTCCTAAAGGCCAAGGCAGTACAAGGAGGGTGAAGGGGGAAGATAATGTTATAAGGACATCCATAAAATTGCAATCAGTACAAGGTGAGGGAAATATGAGTTTGTGTTGGTGTCATTTCAGCTTACTAATTCACTAGCAATGTTTATGTGCCTAATGATCAACATTCCATATAAATAGATGGATATATTTGTTTCAGACTTCATTGATGATACCTTGATGCCTCATGATATACTTGGAAGGATTTACTTGTAGTATTTGCGGCGCAATTGGCTTTTATCACTACCTAGTATCCTCGAACAAATGGAAAAATTGGGAGAGTAAAGAAGGTATTGCATGATATGCTAAGAATGTATGTTATGAATCATGTTATGAAGTGGGAATATTACTCACCCTTGGTAGAGTTTATCTATATTAATGGCTATTAGGAGTCACTAAAATAAGTCCCTTTGAGGCCCTATATGGTATGACATGTAACACTTCAATTAGTTTGGATAATATAGTGGATCATATTGTACTTTGAGAATAATTATTGTGAGAATTAGAATAGAAATTGGAAAGAATTAAGCAAAACCTGAAGCCAACATAGGATTGATATAAGAGATGTGCTAATAGCAATAAAACTTATAGGGTGTTCAAAGTAAGAGATAATGTGTATATCAGGATTATGCCAAAGAGAAGTTCTTTAAGAATGGAAAGATGTGCCAAGTCAATGCTTTTCGACTATGGACCATTTGATATCTTAGAGAGTTGGACTAATGTCTTACATTCTTTCCTTACCTCCCATTGTCAAAGCACATTATTTTTTCCATCTGTCTTTTCTTAATAAATATGTGCATGGTGCTAACCGTATTGATTGAGTTATGATTTAGATAGAACTCGAAGGAGAATTCTAGCAAGATAATCAATTCATAGTAGATAGGAAGGAAATTCTTCTCCAAAATTGAGTCATTGCAAAAGGTCAAGGTGTAGTGGAAACACTTTGGAGTAGCTGACAAAACATGGGAACTAAAGGATCCCATGAGGATGGAATAACCATTTTTGTTTATTGTATAACCCCTCAATTATGAACAATAGAACATTGAGGATTGTGTTCCTTTAAGGAGAATGGGATTGTAACACCCCATTTTTGAACCCCAAATATGAATATAATTATGGTATGTACTGCTAAGAGATTTTAGCATGCAAATTTTATTAATAATTTTAACGATTTAATTATGTTCTATTATGTTAACAAAAAATTACTAATAACTTATTGAATGGGTGATGCGCCTACATTGATTATGATACCATAAGTGAGAACCAACGAGGGAAATGGGAGACAAGTTTTCATATTGAACTACTAACTTCCCATCATTATGGGGAGGAGTGGGGAATTGTAGTGAAACTGTCACTTAAAGAAATGGGCATAGACATCTAGAAACTTCTAATTTAAACCACAAAATTGTGACTCAAACCCTCATGCCAAGAAATAAAATATGCAATCAATTAACATACATAGAGTGTGATAAACATGAATGGGCCTAAGGGTGATTTATGAGAGAAAAGCATGTGAAGAGATGTTTTGGTTGATTGTAGAATAGTAGGGGACTATTAGATTCATTTTTCCCTAGATGAAATCAAGTAGAAAGGTCCTAAACTAGAGCTATGAAAGAGAGCCATGTTTCCAGGGTATTTTTTTGGCAAGCATGAAGGCACTTAGAGGGGAGGTCATTGAGGGATTATTGTGTTATAAAACAAATTACCCTATGCCATGCAAACCAGCTACTAAATCACCTATGACTTTTTGCAAGCTCTTGTTTCACTAGATTGGACGAAATTTTTTCTTGATTTCTTGAATCGAATTAGATTGACCTTCATTTGTGCACCATGTATTGTTGAGTAGATGTTCTTATGGTTTGGGTATTAGTTGGCTAGTAGTAAGAGATTGAACTAGATAACTGAACATATGGTCGGGTGAAAAAATGCTCACCCTTCACCATTTGTGTGCAACTGCAAATTAATCCAGATAAGTTTTTATACTAGATTTTCTATTGTTTGTCATGAAATGGATACTAATGAACATGTAAATATTTGCTTCGAATTGAGATGTAAAACTAAATCCACCTTTCCATGGCTAAATGCTTTAAATTAAAATGTGAAATATTTGAGCCAAGAGGCTCATTCTATAGCCCAGTATGATGTGTAACAATGTTTGTCCGTCATCAAAATTGATATTTTTCTCATGTCAGCCAAAATAAATATTTTTTTAAATCTTAAAAAAACTATAAAAAACATTTAAATAATATCTACTCATAAAAACATTTGCAAGTGAATAAATTAGATCCCTCTCGCCCGTATTTAAAATGAATCTATGCTCGTTTGAAGTGTTTTCATTTAGACCTTAAATTCCATCTCGTCTATAAATAAGGAGGAGGATTAGGTTGTATAAGTATGTATTCCATGCTTACATTCGTACCCATGTAAAAGTTTATGGATTTATCAAATTATTTTACTACTAACATCGGAAAAGGATTTATGAATTTTGATTATTAAGTTATCTCATCACAATATTTTAGGTTTGAAGAGTTTTTAACTTAAAAAAAACATTCGTAAAATTAATTTGTTGGAGGAGTTTGATTTGGAAATTTTGATTTTATAAGAAAACCTCGTGTAAATTTAAATTTTCTATCTTTTTACATTATATAAAATATTTTATTTAAGTCCTTAACTTAAAAATACTATTGAAATAAGAATGGAAATTCTAGAGTTTTAAATTATCACTTTTTGAGAATTTAAAAAATTTATCTGTATAAAAATCCAACATAAAAGTTTACATAGAGACAAAAACTTTATGACGACGATGATGATGATGATGGTTAATGTCCACTCAGACCAAATTTTGGTCTATCGGATTTAAAGAAGCAAATTATTTAGTTTCATTTAAGATTTTGTTCCTATGCTCAAAAAGTTTGGAGAGAAGCCTCCCGAGCTCAGCATAATTTTGACATCGTAAAAGGTTAGGAAGGTCAAACAGATATTATGAAACTAAGATCTAATGTGGTTGTATATGGGGCATTCTAAGAGGAAGTGGTTTTCATCCATCCTAGATGTTCCTATTCTCACAGAGGTGGCAGATGCTTTCCATCCATGGTGTGTGGCAGATCCTTTCCATCCATAGTGTTTTAGGAACTGCCCAGCGACCTGTTTCACTATGGAGCTCATGAGAGTTCCTTCTAATCTTCGCTATATTAATTTTCTTCTTTGAGCTAGTTAAAACATAAAAAATTCCCTTATAAAAATAAAAATTTCAATAATATTATAAATGGATATATATATATATATATATATATATAAAACTCTTTGCCGAGAGAAGATGAGGATAGCCCTTTAATCCAATGAGTAAACCTTGTTCGGGTGAATCTTGGTAGGTGTATCGTTGGGAGAATGAAGGATTATCAAATTAGAATGGCTCCGAAGAAATTTGTTATTTTTAAAAATATAATAAGCACTATATCATATTATAAGAATATATAACAATATAATAACAATAACCCATAATTTTTTAAATTCTTAGTAATAAATATAACAAGAACACAGCTAGCTTGCGGGGAGAATATTTCTTGGAAGGGGACATTATAATCTTTCTTTGTTAGATGATAAGATTTCCAAAAACATGTGTTTTTTTTTAATGTAATGGGGAAGATGGGGTCGTGGGATTGCATCATATAAGAAAGTCGTGCACATTAATTTATAAATTCTTGGCAATCCCTACACATAAATGCCTCAAAACTTGAGAATCAAGGAATCATAAAAAAACAAAAATATTACCATATATGAGTTCATCCATACATATATTATATTTTTGAATTTAGATTTCTGCAATTCATAATATTTAGAAGAGCGTAATTTGTGAAGACAATGTGTCGAATGAAAAAGATCAATGAGGCTAAATGGGGTGGGACCTTTGGTGTAACTATTCTGTCACAAATAATTTGGGATCACGACTTTATGAATACAAAGTTTAATAATTATAAAAATAATATTATTTCATTAATCTTTTTCATAATTATAAAAATAATGGTATTCAAATGAACTTATTTATAAAATTAAAGTGTTTATTTATTAATGTAACTATTTTTATAATAAAAAAAGGATGTATTCTTTTTTATATTAAAAACAGAAACACAATTTAATTTAAAATTTACTAAAATTACTGACTTTATCATCATCAAATTTTGTTTCTTACGGCAAATCGTTCCATTTCTTATCAATTTTCCCATACATGGTTTTTATCAATTTCGTTATAAACAATTTAATCGAATCCTCTTATCTTAATCAATTCCGGAGAAAAAGTCTCAATAAATTGTTTATCATATTTCTCGAAATTTAAATATTAAAATACTCCTCATGAAAAATTATTAATAATATAAAAATAGTATATCTATCCCTTCCAGATTTAAGATTAAATTTCACTCCAACTACTTGTTAGAAAATGCCAAAAAAAGAAGAAGACGACGACAAAAGCTATGAATCAATCAACATGATCATTTCCGGAACAAATGGGCACTGTGTAATAGTGTGCACTCATAATGGGATTGACATGATAATAATGGCCAAATTCGGATGCGTGCCTAATTACACGCAATTAATGAAAAAATCTAAAACTTATCCCCAAAGTCATCGGTTCCCATGCCTTTGGCAAACAAGTCTACCGATATTATCTCGCTGGCATTGCTTTTCATAAAAGCTTAAAATTCTCCGGCGGCTGCCCCCGAGAATCCAAAGCAGCCCAGAATCCAAATTATCTTGCAGCCAGGTCCATTTTACAATGAAGATTGTTTCTATGTGATTTTTAAAATAAAATAATGATGATGATGGTTAACTTCCAGTGAAACTAAATTGGTATATTGGACTTATAACTTTCTTAGTTTCTAATTGTATGGCTCTTGGTTTTTTTTGGCGAGATTGAGGCTGTAGCTTTCTTTTTTTCCTTTACGGTCTTCCAACTTTCTCTATCTTGCATCTCCTTTATCTCTTATGGTTCTTGGGACATTGGTGTTTTAGCTTCGTGATCTACTGTGTTCGTCCTTTTAAAGATAGTCTGAGAAGAAGTTTGGTCTAGGAGATGTGCTTCGCTATTAAATGAAGATTTATTTTGTGTGGTATTCGAGTCCTCATAACCTCATAACTGTTGATGCTTGAGGGGTTGTCGAGTTCCCTCTTTTGTTGTTGGGCGGGGCTTTCCCCTGCTTCTCTTGAGAGTTGTTTCTTTCTTGCCCGATTTCTTGTGATTCAGAGTGTTCTTGAGAGTATTCCTCTTTGATGACAATGTAGTGTTCTTTTTGTGCTCCTTCCCACCATGTAGATCTGTGGTGATTTTTTATAGCATAATTTTTCTCGGAGGCTTTTGGGCAATTTTTGGCTAGGTAGCCTATCTCTAATTAGGATCGACATCTGAAAAAGACACTTTTATAACAATAAGTATGTTTTTTTTGTTTTTCTTAATATTTAAAAAAATATAATATATATATATATATATATATATATATATATATATATATATTAAATTTGTTATAGTATAAATATTTTATTTAAATTTTGTTTTTTAAAAATGATTCGAACTTAAAAACTTTGATTTCTCTTGATTTTGATTAGATTGATAATTAAGATAGATTTAAATTGATATTTAATTTAGTCAAATACTAAAACATGTGTCTAAATGGTTAAAGATACAGTGACATTAAATAGCAATCTGGACTTACATATTTACCAATCTATCCCACCATTAATATACCAAGCAGTATATACCTACATCTGGATAATGTCTTAAATAAGCATATACTACCCATAGCATTTATAACTTGATAAATTGGTAAATATTGGATATCGTGCAGTTGACAATATCGATGACTTGTCGCGCGATGAAATTCGAGGCTCAATTTGCCCATTAAGAAAGGGAAATAGTTTATAACGCGATTTTTTGAAAGCCTTTCCAGCGGGTTTTTCCGGTCGAAATCCGACAGGAATTTATTGGAATCGCAAGTTTGATAGTTATTTTCTGCACAATGAAAGCGTCCCAGGGGTTTTCGAGGGTGTTGAATCCAAATATGCAGTTAAAAAACCATTTTAATTGCAACAAATCAAAATTTAACCTCAATTTCTTCCACCAGATTCCGTCACCGGAATCTCCAAAAAGTCGCATTATAGACAACTCCTTAAGAAAGAGGCACCAGAGTTGCTGTGTCGTTTTGGAATTCCAACCCGTATCAATCGACATTGCCAGAATGGGTCAATTAATCTCGGAAAGATTCTCATATATAAGCAAATCTGGAATTTTTTTATTGTAATTATGAGGATATATCATTTTTATTTATATTTTATTTTTCTGTGGATTATTATGTTTGAGAGTAGCTTTATAGTTTAGTATAGATGCTCTATAATTTAACATGTGGTGGTGTAAATGTTTGTAAATATTTATACTTAGACTCAATTAAAAAGTAATAAAAAATTGAAAGTAATATAAAGACGAATATGAGAAAAATGTTATAGTGTCTTTAAACAAATGTAATATTTAAATGTTAATTCAATTAATAATAAAAAATTATAAATAATATAAATAATAAATTTATTTTGTTTTTATTAATAAAAGTACCAACAATGTTTTAGAGAAATAGTAATATATGACATAGAAATAGTAATTATAAATTAAGATCCATTCTATTCATATAAATTAAAATAATGATTCTATAAACATTTTTATTTTTTAAATCAATGTTTTCTATTAAAAGGAGAAAGATATATGGTTGGTTACAATCAATCAAAAAATCAAAGGCCTCACTCCTACTCGATCTGTTGACCTATAGTACAAGTAAAATATCATAGATTGAAACCATTCAAAACAGCGAGACATGAGCTTTACAACCCAAAAGGCCCAAAATTGACCAAGAAACTCAAAATGTCCCAAAAGCATAATTAAACTAGCGAGATTACCCAGATCTTGTTGGGAATTATGATTGTCGTTAAACCAAAACCTGTAGGTGTTAGTCAACGATCGCATCGCTAGAGATAAGGATCCACGAGAGGAGGTTAGTCTAGGTCACGAAACACACGTGGACTGTTGGTTTCTCCAATGTCCAACAATCTCCCCCCCAATGCGAATCGGGTGTGTATCGAACTTGTGACCTACGCTCTGATACCACTTGTTGGGAATCACAATTGTCGTTAGACCAAAACCCGTAGGTGTTAGTCAACCATCACATCGCCAAAGATAAGGATCCATGAGAGGCAATTAGTCCATGTCACGAAACACACGGGGAGCGTTGGTTTATCTAATGTCCAACAGATCTGGCTTGTCAAGAGCACCATTGCTAGGATGTCGAAACACCTCATGTACATGTGATTCCATATGTGTCATCCTCCCTTTGAAAGAATTGTATTCATCCGCTCCTACAGTCGATTTTCGCCTCTTCAAAAAGAGGTTTGGTTGTCCAAGATGTGCCACTGATTGTGTTGAATGTCTTGTAGAAAACCCATTACCTCATGGTGATCATGTTATTTATCTCTCTGGTGTTGCTCCAATGTTGTCCTCACCGTCCATATTTGGGCTTCAAATGAGTTGAAAGAAGGCGAAAGGTCACATCCCGAGGAGATGACTCTTGCTACTGCACGAAAACCTCCTCCTCATGTGGGCTTGTCAACCAAGCATCACCCTGCCCACGTTGACCTCCCCCTCAACTTGGTCTTCCCCTTTGTCGAAGCATCACGGCAAGCCATCTAGAACATAATAAGACACCCCAAAGAGCGAGTAACTTTACACTAGTATCTATGCCTCTACCACTAAAGCAATAAAATTAATGGCAATCTCCACGTATCCAAATTATATATATCCCACTATCGCATAGATCCAAGGATGAGGCCCCATGAAAGAATTCCATAGGATAGTTGTCCCATATTTCCTTATGGAAGGAATTACTCTTTGTAATCTTTTCCTTTCAAGGACTAATCTTTAAGAAGTCAACTGAGATTATTCATCACTCTTGCCTCCTATTTAAACATCCAAGCATTCATAGCCCTCCAAATGTCCCACTAGACATAAAATGACAAGGCCCTATACTCTTTAAAATCTGAGAACCATTGTATTATGCACTCCCCTATGGAGGACATGTCCCATTTGTCATTAATATTAAGTAAATTAAAACCTCTGAATCAGACAGAAACTGTGACATGACAACTATGGAAGAGGTGGATCACATCTTCTAAATCTTCACGACATAGTCCGCACCTATTGAGTCCCTAGAAGCCTATTTTAAGTAAATTATCTCATGTAAGTATTTTATTGTGTGCTACTAGCGAAATGAAGGACTTCAGCTTTAAAGGGATGTTTCATTTCCATGTCTTTTGTAACCGACTATATCTTTGGTCTTCTAGTATACTATGTGTGATGACTGAGTAAGCTCCTTTGAACAAGACCTATTCTTTTTGAAAATTGTCGTTCCATGACAAGATATCCTCTTTGGAAAATAATAATATACCAACTAATTTAAATTGGAGAGTATATTCTCTCCATTCCTCGGCCATTTGACTCATAAGTCTAAGATCCCCAGCCTCCATCCAATTGGTTGTGTGCAGTAGAAATTTTCTCTATAGAAACTTCCTTAAGAACCAAGATAGCCCTATCATGTAAATGAGAAAGTGAAGGAAAAGACAACGTGAGGATACCATCCATACCTTTCATTGCGTCTAGTTCGATTTTGGATTTCTAACCTGAGCCGATCTTGCATATTAGGTTCCCCAAGTGCCAATGTTTAGCTTTCATCAAGGTTCTCTAGGATTGAGAAATGTCCTCAGTGTCCAGACCTCCCTCCCTGATCCAATTGATCAAATCTTTATTCTTGAGATATTTTCTCGTAATAATTTGATTCCATAAACCATCACCTCTTACTTCCCTCCATAATTTTTTTAATAGTAACACCAAATTAAAACAATCCAAATCTTTGATGTTCCACCCGCCTTTGTCCATCTTCCTATCAAAAAACTCCAATCGAACTATATGAATTTTCATATCGACCCCTGACCTAGTCCATATGAAATTAGTAATAATGTATTTGATATTGTTTACTTTCCATTTCATAATTTTATAAATGAGCATCTAGTATATAGTTATACTTTGTAGAACAAATTTGATCACAATGAGTATGCCTCCGATTTTCAACCACTTGTGAGGCCAAGAAAACATTTGCTTTTACAATTTAGAGATTATCCACTCCCAATCCTTATTTCCATAACTACATGACTTATTGAAAAATATCAATTATATAAAACCTCCATCCATTAAGACCAACTAAACCCTGAAAATCTTTTTGAGCTCCTTCATCATGTCCTCCTCATGAGATGAAGATATCAAAGCTGATTTTCCCTTGCTTATTATTAAGCCCGATGCTTCCACAAAGTTGGATATTATCTAATGAAATTATTTCCATTCTCTGAAATAATCCTTCCCCATCATGAGGACATCGTCCACAAACATCAGGTGAGTAATAGTGATTAGAATAAATTGCAACCAGAAATGATCCCCCCCAATCATGCTTCTAATATATTTATGCTCAAAACGTCTATCACTAACAAGAAGAAGAGGGGGGATAGGGCACATCCCTATCTCAGGTCCCTAGTCACTGTAAATAAATTTGTTAGAAGGTCGTTGAAGATGATCACATAACTCACTATCGATATACACTCCATGATCTAGTTAACCATATTGACTCCAAAGCCAATCTTCTTAACGATCAACCTTATAAGTTCATAGTCAACACAGACATATGCCTTGATTAAATCTATATTCAAGAGAAATGC
This sequence comes from Pinus tabuliformis, assembly GCA_031772625.1. NCBI lineage: Eukaryota > Viridiplantae > Streptophyta > Pinopsida > Pinales > Pinaceae > Pinus > Pinus tabuliformis. Next base: position 733,720,784 of record CM062816.1, on the reverse strand, counting down.
CTCAAGTTTGCGAGGCTTGATGGAGTAAATGCACTATTATGTGATGGAAACAACGTCATGTATTTGTCTTTGTTCAAGAAATCCAAATTTTTCAGGTGTAATATTCTTCAACAACACCAGCTTAATGTTGTTTGGAATTGTCTTAGGATCAATTTGTAAATTGTGTCGCACAAAGAAATTGGATGGAAGTGGGAAAATGTAGAGGGATTCAGAACCTTTGAGATCAACACTATAAAGGTTGCATTAAATGAGCTCGTGATCCTACGGAGATGGCATGATTCCTCGATCATATCTATTATTTAATCTAGCATAAATCTTGAAATTGTATGAATAGTTACACAGACCATCTATATGGACCTAGGCTTTTTCCCTTGGCTAATTCCTTTAAAACTTTCAATACCTCTCCCTTAGTGACCAGACCTCCCAAATGGTCTCTTTCCTCCTTTTTGATCATGTTTTGGAATTGAATTGATGAAATCTTGTTCTTTGACAAATTGTACTTCATGCCTACATTTATAAAGCCTACTAAAAAAATCAACAACTTCCCTTTGTATCTCCTTTTGGGAAGTGTAGTAACTCCCTTCTTCATCCCTGACGGACCATATGGCATTTTGATTCCATCTTTGAGTTGCTTGATTATGGAAAAATAGAGTGTTTTTATCACCCTCTGCCACCCATGTCACCCTACTCTTATTTTTCCAATCCTCTTCTTGTGTCTTTAGAATCTAGTTCTTTCTGGCTTCTAATTTGAGAATCTTGTTTTTAGTGGATTTAGTGAAATATCTCGGTTCCATAGGATCTTTTAGGGACTTTATCTATTGTTGATCATTACCAGTTCCCGAATCATTCATTCTTTTCTTTTCTCTAACCCAGATCTGAACCAGTTTCATCAACTCATTTAACTTATGACGAACTACTTCCATGCTCGGAACCCTGCTTTGAGCTCTAGTTAAGAGCCAACAGTCTTGGACCAGATATTCAAATCCTTTATCCTTTAACTAGAAATTATTAAATTTGAATGGGAAATATTTACATTCAATTTCCCCATTCCATTCTATAAATACTGAAAAGTGGTTTGAAATTTTTGATAGAAGGATCCAAGATCTCAAATGTAAAAAGTGTGCAACCAAAGTAGCTTTGATGAAAAACGATCTAGTCTTTTTGATATGCCCTATTTCTCCATTCACCAATTTCTCCATGTAGTCCCAATTGGGTCTGGCTGGATGTCCCTTAATTATTTATGAAAGAAAAAATATTTAAAAAAAAATTCCCCAGAATACCCCCCTATATACCTGCTCCCCATACCTCATCCTTGCCCATGATCAAATTGAAGTCACCTACCATAATCACTGAGTTGAGGTCCAAGAGGTCACTATCATCAACACATTCCTAAAATTTTCTTCTATCAGAGTATGGTGCATATACATTAATGATGTGTAGGTGCACATTTCTTCCACTCTAGAATATGGAAAGTATGATACCTCCAACAACGTTGTAAGCTTTGAAATAAATAACATTGGGATTTCACATGGCAGTCAGGCCTCCCAAGAGGCCAGAGGTATAGCTTTCACAAACCATCAAAAGCAGGAAAATCTATAACATAAAACCCCAATCCTTTTCCTTATAAGTCATGGTCTCTTGGAATAGAACAATGTCGGAATTGTAAATCTAGATGATGTCATTCAGGGATCTCCTCTTTTGGGTTGATCCCAAACCCATCACATTTAAAGATTAAAAACTAATTATGGGGGAACATTGTGGGTGTATCCCCTCTTAGGACTCAAGAATCAAAAATTGCGACATCCAAGTGTCATATATTAATGTTATCAAGATCATTGGTTTTGGCATATAGATCCCCCAAAGGATCCTGAAATAATTCTCGAAGGTCCATGAGGCCTGTAGAAAAATTGGAAATTTTCTTGTATTTCACTCCCTTTTTCTTTGGGGTAGTGACATGTTTCCTAGACTTTGGGCTCACAAAAACCTCCCCCTCTACTAAGAATGAGGCTTTAAGCATTAGAGGAAATTTCAGCCTAAAAGTGTCCATGAAATTTTCATGTCATTTCCATGTCATAATATATAAACCAAATAATATCCTTTAAATTTAAAAAGAGGTACATGTAAATATTTTGGAGGGAAAATGAGAAAAGCTACTTTCTTAAATTGTATTTTTGGCTTATTTCCTTATAGGTTTACTCAAATTTCAAGTGTAAACACTCGTTGGATGTGGAATTAAATTCCACATTCAACAAGTGCCCATTATGTGTAATTTTTAGAGTACTCACATTGACAAAAATTGACGATACATTAAAAAGTCATGTTCAACACTCTTTTTTAATGTATCTTCATTTTTTGTCAATGTGCGTCTTCTAAAAAATACACATAATGGGTACTCGTTGGATGTGGAATTTAATTTTGCATCCAATGAGTCTCTATACTTCAAATATGTGTAAACCTATAGGGAGATAAGCCAAAATACAATTAAAAAAGTAGTTTTCTTTTTCTCCCTCCAAAATTCATAACCTTTTTTTAACTATTATTTTATTATTTTTCCTTAGGAGACCACTTTTAGGCTGAAATTTCCTCTAATGCCACTCAACAAGACTAAAGCCAGTTTCTCCAAGTCCTCATCGATAGAGAAAGGAGGGGACAAAAGACTCGTGGGCACCCTAAATTGTATAGGGAAAGAAAAGTAATCCACCTTTCAGCTATGGACAGCATCCACCCAAGCTGGTACCTGTAACTTTACCATTTGTATTATTAACTTGTAAATAGGTTTTTGACAATAGCATGGTCAGTAAAACGGCTTATTAATACAATAAGTAGTAAAAAGTTAATACTTACACTATGATTATAATATAAAAAAAAATTTAACCATGGATAATCAACACCACTTTACCATGGATATTACTAACTTGTAAGTAGACTTTGTTAGAATATCATGACCAATACCCTAACTTATTAATACCATATGTCCACAACAACACTTCATTTCACAATAAAAATATGTTATAAATATTTTATTTTAATTTAATTTAAGAGCATTTTTATTTAAATCTAAAAGAAAAAATGTTATAATTACTCTTGAGATATATCTAAGCTCTTTATCCTCACTACTACTAAAAATATTCTATGGATATTCCAAAGAGATTAAATGAAGATTTTAATAAAATAAAAAATGAGAATATTTTTATATATCGATATGTGAAATTTATATAATATAAGTAATATTATTAAGAATTAGGTCAGATCCACCTTACCTAAGGATTTATCAAACAATGATAGGAATAAAATCTCTCAAGGTGTAAACATGTCAAATTTCGCACTAAAAAAGAAGGTGGCATCTTGAGAGATTTAACCCCTCAGTGTTTGGTGCATCCAAAGTTAAAATGGACCAATGCTAATTTATTGAAAATAATGTTTAATTACCATTATTGATAGTACATTTTTTTGGTAAGTGTTGAATATTAGTAAATTTTGAATAATGGTATAACAAAATAGAATTAGTCAAAATTAACTTAAAGAGAAATCATAATTATTAATTTGAGCCAAGTAATTGGAATTATATTGAAATGATTAGTAGCCATTTCTATACTTATAGAAATGTAAATCTTATATATAAATATGTTAGGAATAAATCCTATATATGAATATATTAAGCGTTCAATGAAGATATGAAAAAATACAACTAAGGAATCTCAAACATACCATTTTTGGTATTTTGGTTCAATGTTTATATGGATTATTGTGCTTTTCTAATTTTGATTGTCTCATTATAATTTCTACATTTTGGCATGAGAGCCAATTACATTAGTGGGAAACATTTATTTATTTTTCAATATTGTGCAGGTTTAGGAGTGTTTTAGAGTTTAAACAAATAATGAAGGATATGAGTATTAATATTTCTCAACTTCAAATACCATTTCTTAAAGCTGATAATTATGGTTTTGGAGCATTAAAAATAAATTTTTTTTTTCATAGGGTATAAGGAATTTGGTGCAAATTGGTTATACATGACCAATGCTTAAGCTCTTGTTGGTTGGACTTATCAAGTTAATGTTGGTATAAATTACGACATCATATTTCAATAAACTTGGGTGTTCATAAACTTAGAAGCATATGACTATGTGTAGGAAATTAGACTTAGATTTGTTTTTACGTTAAGTAATGGAAAGTGATTATTTTCCATAATATTAGAGCTAAGTTTCTTAAGTTGATTTGTAGGCAAATTGAAATCTAAAACTATAAATTGAAAAAATCAAGAAAGCTCAACACAAAACTATGATTTAACAACTCAAACAATTAAAAGAAACTAATCACACTTCTTGAAAATACACTTCTTGAAAGTAAAATCACACTACTTACTTGAAACTTTTTGGAAAATCGAGTACATAATAGCGTCCAACAAGTTGTATTTCATTTAGATTCAAAGACAAACAATGGTTGAGTCATGAGCTTTATATCTATCTATCACTATTGATTTCAAGTATTAACATAAAAGGACATATTCAGACATGGAAAGAATTGATCCAAAATTAAAAAATAAAGGATTCATGAAATGATTTGCAAGCTAGTTTATGTCATTTAGGCAATGGATCGTGACTGCAAAGGCACACAAAATAAAAATAAAATTTTCAGAATTTTAACAGTTAAAATGGACAATAAATAACATCAAAACACAACAAATTGATGACAGAGTTCACTCCTCCTGGGCTACCTCTTGGGGTGTAGCATCCAATGGTGTATTTTTAATTATGTGCTCAAATGTTCAAATACATCAACATACAAGTCTCAACTTGAAAAAACAACACTACCATTGTGCCCAAAATGCCTAAAAACCACTCTGTAGGCTCTTATTAGGCTCAAAAACGATGAAAAATGGCCAATATAGGCCTCCTTCTTCAAACTACCTATAAAAAAAATGCTCTACAAATTATTCTTCTCTACAAAATTGGTAAAAAAATGCCTATGTGGTGTGTTGGCATGGCTCTCTGTTGGTATCTCAGAAGTCGCTAGTTAGATCCATAGTTTTCGGTGAGGTTGGTGTTGTTTGGTTATACACATATTTTTTAAAACAATATGGGTTGAAGCCCCTTCCGCCTCCCACGATGGTGGTTATGTGGAGCCACATGTGATCGAGGGGCATGAGCCATAGGCTATGCACCATCCTGGCCCCGCTCCTAGTGACATGGCATTAATGTATCCTAGGCCTAGGTCACAAGTAGGGTGCCACGCGCTCCTCCCCCTTTACTTATGTTGGTGTTCGCATATACACCAAAGAACCAAGGGTCAAGCCAGTCAAGCATGCCTGCTGGCCCAACCATTACCACAACCATTGAGCTCCTAAAATTTAAATAGGGTTGGCCTCCATTTAATACCAAGCAACACTTGTGGCGGAGTGGTAGGGTGTTAATTTGGCAGATGAGAGGTTACATGTTCGATTCCTGCAGAGGTTTTTTGGTCCATTCAACCAATTTTTGGCCTCATATGGAGTACCACATGGCACCCTGGGATTGGACCACGTGTCACTCCGTGATTGTCCTATTCCTCAAAACCTTCAACCAATAATAGTGTGCCAGGTTTTGTCATGAGACACCCAAATGGCAGATTCTAATTGGCTCTCATACTACTCAATCAACAGAGGACATTATCGTATAGACTGCCACATGGCATCCGTACACTACACAATCAACACTACAAGTTGATTTTTTAGTCATTTGCCAAAAATTTCAGAACATGATAACTTCCTCATATGATTTTGGATTGATATGATTCAAACATTGTTGAAGTCAGAGCGATGAGATCTACGATTTGGCTCTAGTTTCATGATATTTTGAACATTTTCATTTTTGAGCATATTTTTAATCTCGTGGATCATTCCTCCCCATTGGAAGCTTTTGGACCACCAAAAGTCTGTTTTTACTCAGTAGGTAAGTGAGGGTACAACTCCCCCACTTTCTCAATCGTTATCCACCTTGATTTTCTTGGATTGGTACCTTTCAGCCCCACATGAAGATACTCCACATTGTCTGTACGTGGATTTCTTATCCTCCTATCAAGAATTGAGTCTTCCTACAATGAATTTAAATATTCAGGAGAAAAATATTCTATAGATGGAATGTAAACATTCTTTTCTTGATCAAAAATCATAGGAGGCTCATGAAATCTCAAGTTTTCCACATTCACAACAGAATAAATTTTCATGTAAGGTGGAAAATCTAATCGAAAAGCGTTGTTACCAATCTTCTCCATGATTTTGAAAGGAGCATATCTGATTGGCTTGAGGTTTTTACCTTCACCTTGTAAGCTTTCCTTGCTGATGTACAACCAAACATGATCTCCCACTTGGAAATCATGATCAACATGATGCTTATCATGTCTTTCTTTGTACCTGGCTTGGCTTTTCGATAGTTGTTCATGTACCCTTTGATGCACTAGCTAAATCTGTTCAATTAAATTCTTGGCTTTGTCCACATCACTATGTCCATATACTGCAATATCTTTACTAAAGATGAAATCCAAAGGAGACTTTGGAAAATAACCGAAACAAGCTTCAAATGGAGATTCTTGTGTAGATGAATGCTTGGCATGATTGTAGGTATGCTAGATGTAATGCAAATGCTCATCCCAAATTTTAGGATGCTTACCATAATATCCTCGAAGGAGATGCACTACCACTTTGTTCACTACTTTTGTCTGGTCATCGGTTTGTGGACGAAATGTTCTTTTCTTCAACTTTGTGCCCCTTAATTCCCATAAACTTAACCAAAACTTCCTGATAAATCGAGAATATAGATTAGAAATAATAGAAGTAGGTAACCCAAAATGAACCCATACATTTTGGAAGAACATCTTTGTGGTTTGTTCAACTGTAACATGTTTCTTACATGGCATCAAAACACACATTTTTCTTAAATGATCCACTACAAGATATAAATAATCACGACCTTTCCTAGACATTGGTAGTCCCCGAAAAAAATCCACATAAATACTTTCTCAAGGACGAGAATGGATAGGAAGTGGAGTGTAAAAACCCAATTTCCTATTCCTTGGATTGCTAGTAGTAGGCATAGAACACCCCCTTAGATATATTGATATATTTTCATTCATATGATGCCAACAACAATACCTCTGTAATTGATCAATTTCTTTTCCTACACCAAAGTTACCAACAATAAGATAAGTATGGGCTTCCCTTAGAACATTGACTCTTTCACCCTGTGGAACACATAACCTGCCATGATGATATAACAACCTTTTATGAACATGATAATCCAACTTTTCAACATGATTTCCATCAAGCAAAGTTGCATAAACATACTTAAAATATCCATCTTGATCATATTGTTCAATATAACTTCCATGCATGATTGAGTTACTCTTAAGAATAACATATGAATTAACAATAAGCCTTGATAACATATCTGCAACTTTGTTGTATATACCTTTATTATACGTGATTACCAAATGAAATTATTGTAGGAATAACATCCATCTGAAATGTCTAGCTTGTTGTAGTTTGGTTTGTGATTGTAAATATTGCAAAGGTTGATGGTCAGTATCAATAATCGTTTATTTACCCATCAAATAGTGCTTCCATTTCTTCATTCCTTTTACCAAAGCATACAACTCTTTGACATAAGTTGGATAGTTAATTACTACATTGGAAAAGGTTTCAGAATGATAACATATTGGATTACCATATTGCATCAAAACTTCTCCCATAGCATATTCGCTTGCATCGGTTTGAATTTAAAATGGTTTCTTAAGATCTAGAAGTGCTATAACTGGTCTTGTACTAATTTTTCTTTCCAAGTATCAAAGGCTTTATGTTTTTTGCCTCCCCCGTGAAATACCTACTTTGCACTTGTCAAAGCATGTAATGGTGTTGCAATGAATGAGAAGTTAGCAATAAATTTTCTCCAAAATTGGGCTTCTCCCAAAAAACCTCCTAACGTCTATTACATTGTTGGGTTTTGCTAATTCACAATAACATCAACTTTTGAGGGATCAATCTTCAATTCACCACCTTCTACAATATGACCCAAATAAACCAAGTATTTTTTCCCAAATTCACATTATACATATTCAAATAGAACTTTTCCTTTTTTAATACATCTAGAACTTTCTTTACATGCTTGACATGCTCTTAATGAGTCTTACTGAAAATGAGAATATCATCTAAGTATAATATGGAAAAATCATCAGGGAATGGTCACAATACATCATTCATAACTCTCATGAACGTGGCATGTGCATTGCAAAGCCCAAATGACATAACTAACCATTCAAACAAACCTTGTTTGTCTTGCAAGCATTTTTCCAAATATCATCCTCAACAATCCTTGTCTGATGATAACTGCTTCTCAAATCTAAGCTAGTAAAATAAACAACACCCTTTAAATTATCTAGAAAATCATCAGCGTGAGGAAGAGGATAGCGATTCTTTACTGGGATCTTGTTCAAAGCTCGAAAATCCACACACATGCGCCATGTACCATCTTTCTTTGGAACCAAAACAATAGGAGACCCACAAGGAGATGTACTAGGTCTGATGACCCCTTTTTCAAGCAGCTCTTAAATTTTCTTCTTAATTTATGCATTCTCCATATTTGACATTCTACACATGCCAATCCTCGGAAGGGTTGCATCCTGCTGCAATTGAATCTCATGTTGGATTCCTCTTTTTATAGGTAACCCTTTAGGTTCCTGAAACATATTATCATAATTTTTTGAAAAATTCAACCAATTCATGCTTGATTTTATAATCACATCCCGAGAAATCTTCAAATTCAACACTTTAGCTTTAGTCATCAACAACACAAAATTTTTACTAGCATTCACAAGCCTTTTCATTTGACCAACACTAACAAGAGATAAGTTCATCTTATTGTGATGATATCTAAAAATATACTCAACCCCATATTTGAAAAGATTATATTTATTCTTATGATGATATAATATGGATTTTCATTCATATAAGTATGTACTCCCTAAGAAAATCCCACATAAGTCAGGTGGTACAACATTAGACTCTACCTCATCTATAAAATTAGTAGTGATGGAAAACTTGAGTTTACATTTTCTTATCACTTGTAATTTGGCATCATCACGTACCCAACCCAAACGGTAAGGTTTTGCATGAGGTCTAGTTTCTAAATTAAGTTTCTTGACAATTGCTACAAAGATAAGATTGACTAGAGATCCACTATTAAATAATGTATCAACCTTTGTATGTTTTGTAATGACCCTGATATGGAAAAGGTCACTTATTTATTTATCATTTTTAGATTCAATAGGTCTACTAGAAGAAGTAGTACTTTCATTACAAGATATACCTTTCATTCCCATTTTTGTGATTTTGGTTTCATCACCTCAATCAGATCCTAGATATTGTTGACTTGTAGTAGCAGTCTTTTGTTTCCCCTTGTTATTGATATTCTTTGGTCTCAATTCTAGATGTAGTTTCCAGTAGTGTTTTTCATTATGGCCATCTTTTGAACAATTTTTACAAGTATTTTTCTCTCCGTCTTTCTTGACAATAGCATTTTTCTTAACCTTACCTTTAAAATTCTCCTTTCCTTTGTATCTAGATTTAAAGGGTTACTTGCTAGACTCTTGAGGAACATTCTTGCCTTTTGATTCTAAATGAGTTGTCTGAACACATAATTCATCTATATTGGTGGGATTAAACATAAGTATAGTATGTCTCAAATAACTATGTAATCCACCTATATAATTAAGGATAGTATCTTTCAAAGTAAAATCAAAACACATGATTAGAGTACTTCTTCTAAATTCTTGTGTGTAACTTTGGAAACTATGACCTTTAGCTTGTCTAAAAATTTTCCAAACCATAATTTTTTTTTTGCATGTAAGCTAATGGATAAAATTTCGTTCTTGATGTTGCTATCATAAATCATTCCAAGAAGAGATAATTTTACCACTTCTCTTCAAATCTTATTGAGTTTTGGCCTCCCACTAGAAGAGAGTTGCACCTTCGAAATGAAGAGAAGAAAGTTGGATATTTTTCACATCATCATCAGTATTTTGAATCGTGCAATAGACTTTAATTTGACAAACCCAATTACCCAACTTTTAAACATTTACTTCCCCATTGTACATTGGCAATTAAAACTTGAAATCAAGATTAATCAAATGAGACTTAGTATGTCCTCTTGGAGGTGGAGGAGGAGTAGGTATATGGGATGAAGAAGGTGAAGAAGGAGGTGAGGATGGAGGTGCAGGAGGAGGAGGAGGTGTAGGCTTTCTCCCATTACCACCATTACCTTTTGGTTGATTAGAAATTTCTCCTTGCAACCGTTTTGTTCTCTAATTGTACAACACTTTCACCATCTCAAACATATCAAAGAAAGCCTTTCTAAAATCTATATCATACTTAGACATCAACTCTTGTCCCTCTCCTTCTTCATGTGCCATGACTTGTGGAGTTTGTCACCTCCTTGAGCCAATTTGAGGGTTGGTCCTTCAAGTTCTCATTCTCCTCTTCTCAATTTAGACCTTGTAAGCATTCAAAAACCTTGGAAATTCTACAAACCTTCATAGTAACCATGCTCTAATACCAAACTAATCCAAAATTAAAAAATGAATGTTTCATGAAATGATTTTCAAGCTAGTTTATGTATTTTAGGAAATGGATCATGATTGCAAAAGCACACAGACTAAAATAATTTTGCGGAATTTTTACAGTTAAAATGGACAATAAGCGGCATCAAAACACAATAAATTGATGACGAAGTTCACCCGTCTTGAGCTACGTCTTTGGGTCTAGCTTCCAATGGTTGATTTTTTTATTATGTTCTCAAATGTTCAAATACATCAACATACAAGTCTCAACGTGAAAAAAAAATTGCCATTGTGTCCAAAATGCCTAGAAAACCCTATGTAGGCTCTTCTTGGGCTAGAAAAGGTTGAAAAATAGTGCAGATATGCCTCTTTCAAAGTTCCTGTAAAAAAACGCTCTCCAAATTGTTCTACTATACAAACTTGGTAACGAACTTCCCCTATGGTGTGTTGGTATGGTGCTCCATTGGTATCCTAGAGGTCTTAGGTTCGATCCACAGTTTTCTGCAGGGTTGGCGTTGTTTGGTTATAAATTTTTTTTTAAACAATATTGGGCAAAGCCCCTTCCGCTTCCTGCGTTGGTGGTCATGTGGAGCCACATTTGATTGAGGAACATGGTCAGTAGGCCCCACTCGCAGTCATATGGCATTAATGTAACCAGGGCCTAGGGTGTGGGTAGGGGGGTGTCGCCCCCTTTGCCTCTGCCAGTGGTCGCGTATACACCAAAGAATCAAGGGTTGGCTTAGTTGGGTTCACCCATCGGCCCACCCATTACCACAACGACTGAGCTCCTAAAATTTAAATAGGGTTGCCTCCATTGAACACCGAATGGCACTTGTGATGCACCAGTAGGGCATCAGTTTGGAAAACGAGAGGTTACATGTTCAATTGTTGTGGAGGTTTTTTTGTTTGTTCAACCAAATTTTGGCCTCATTTGGAGTACCATGTGGTGCCATGGGATTGAGCCACGTGTCACTTTGTCATTGGTCCATTACTCAAAACCTTCAACCAATAATAGTGTGCCAAGTATTGTCACAAGACTGGCCCAAATGTTAAATTATTATTTTCCCCCATAATACTCGGCTAGAAGATGATGTTAGAATGATGTCATCATATGGACTGCTATGTGGCATTCCTATACTGCACAGTCAACCCTCCAAGTTGATTTTTTAGTTATTTACCAAAAACTTCAAAATGTGATAACTTCCGCATATGGTGTCGGATTGAGACGATTCAAGCGTTGTTGGAATCATAACGATGAGATCTATGATTTGCCACTAGTTTTGGGATATTTTGAGCACTTTCATTTTTTAGCATGTTTTTCATCCCTTGGATCAACAATGCTTAACTAAGTATATTTTTTTGAACTTTGCATGCAATAGGGGATTTTAAAAATTGTTGAACACTCTTAATATTTTACTATACCGAACGATAAAATTGTTTCTCAAGACATTTACTAATATATGGAAAGAAATACCTACAATGCTTTGATGTAAGACTAGTTTGAAAAACTATGCATGCATTAGGGCCTTTCCCTATGGGTGGACACTCCAAAGCTTTTACCTATTTTATCAATAAGATTGTTTTCGAAATCATTGGCTAATCTATGCAAAAATACTTGATTGATCATGAAAAGTAGAAAAGAAAAGAAATCTAATAAATCAACAAGGCTAATAACTTGAAAAAAAGAATTATGCACAAGTGTAGAAAAAAAAAGAATGAGAATTATGGCATGAAAAATATACCTGAAATTTCACAAAACTAAAAGTTTGTTTGTATAAATATGTATAAACATAAAATGAAAACACATTATAATATGTACAAGAATCTACAATTATGGACAACAACAAAAAAGGGTTTTCATGATGAGATAATCGGGGTCATCCAAATATTGGCTTGGGCACCAAAGGCTACCACCTAATGAAAAATCATAAGGGCTACATATATTACAGATAATGAAGTTGAAATTAGGGCTCCAATAATGAAATTTTTGAATATTAAAGTGAAAAGATTGAATAAATATTTTTGGCAATCATGTAGTCAAGATTTTTAAATCATCATGTTGAAATTGAAAGGTAGCAGTGTGAAGAGATAACCTGAAGTTCAAGTTCATACAAAGAAGATCACTTTCATGAAGTAGTTATGATTAGCTTAAAGATCCATAAGGCTCAATATAATTCCTTCATTGATAATGACAAGATGAAAGTGATGTGTAATATTGATCCTGTCACAAAAATGAAAGGAAGAAGATGGCTCAATGATACATTGGAAAGAATAAATCTCGCTAGAATTAGATACAAAGGAAAGAGGGATCCATGTAGCTATCTCCAGAAAGAATGGGTAGTTGATATTTTTATAGACAAAATCTACAGATCTTGTAGATATAACTTCTTATATTAGAAATAAGTCAGCGATATCCTCTATATTTGAGAGGGAGCAAATGAGCCTCCTTGAACATGAGCAAAGATATATCCCCTAATCAAGAGCGAATAGGGATATCCTCTTTGATTGAGAGGGAGTGATAATAAACATCAGATGTGGATTATCTTCTTCTTGTGGCATGCACTTGACCAAGGAAAACAACTGTAAGTCTAAGTGAAGGTCATAAATAGATAATGGTGAAGGATTGGATAAGCATCTATGGTTTCCTTGAGGATAAATAATCCAAGAAAGGAAAGGTACTAACACTCTTTTAGGATAAGACATGTATCCAAGATAAGAGTAGTCCAAGAGTACCGATATTCTTTGAAGATTCAAGATTGGAAATCCAAGATAAGAATAGTCTTAAAGGGACATACCTAGTGAACATCTAGATGGGGTAAGTACCTTAGAGTTAGTGCAATATCACATGTGAATCCTCCCAACATAATCCTCCTGAACGAAGTTGAGCTTGTCAAGTTAGGCCTCAATTATATTGTTGGTTATAATGATGGTGCTTACAGTTGTCTTATCAATCTGACTCTTCTTATGAGAGCTATTTAGTTTGAGAATGATGTTGTATTGTTTTCACAATTATGAATACCTCCCTAGTTAAGATGGAGTGTTGCCAAATATAACTAGTTTCAGTATTCGTAATTATTATTGTACTCATTTCAATATGTATATCTTATGTAACAAACAAAAGAGGAAATAAAAGTTATTATTTTGAAGCATGGGTTTCATGCTTCTTATTTGTGGTATTCGAGATAAAATCATGCTCTTCATGCTTCTTGGGTTTGATAGGTCATAATATTTATTGTCATGATTCAAGCTCACACAAATATAAGAGTTTGAAATCTAAAATTTTAAACGAACTACTAAAAAATCCCTTTGTAACTAACAAGAGACTAATATGAGCCTTCTTACAGATAAAATTCAACCTTCCTCGTGTCTAAAATCATGGGAAAATAATGTTTGAAATTTTTTTGGTGAATTTCTCACAAAATCTGTATTTTAGCAAGCATTGTGCCTGCTTTGACCACTTTGTAACTAAACCTCTACGAGTTCTTTTTCATGGAACCAATGGGAATCTCACTATTTTGGGATCATAGGGGAAAATCCCATGTCACTATTTTTAGCCATCTTCCATATAAGCTAAGAAGTTCTATGAGCTCATATTGCGACAAATGATTGATGAGGATTATACCAACAAATTAATAGAGATTCTAAGGTATGTTCCCTACCTTAAGGAAAGAAAAGAAAATATTCATAGGTATTTCAGTGGACTGCCACAATCCTTCAAGGATAGAATTGAATTCAATGAGCCTAAGACAATGGAGGATGTAATTCACAAAGTAAAGCACTGTTATGAACAATCAAAGCACAAGGAAAAATTCAAGAGGGATTGGAAGGTGAAAGGAAGACTGAAATATAATGAAAAGGGGAATATGCAAGGCTAGAAATATCAAACCGCATGCAAGAGAGAAATAATACCAGCATCTGTTCAAGGTCGGCCTTAGAAGGGAGGCAACGCAATAGAGAGATGTCGTTCAAAGAAAATTGTGGGAGGATAGATCAAGGGTGATATAAGGGAGCAACTGAAGTGTTGGATTTCTAAAGGAAATCACCACAAAGTAGAGTGTCCACAATAGAAGGATGTTGGCACACACCTTTACAATGCTTAAGAATCCTAGATAGTGGGAGATATGACTCATATTTTTCCTAGAATATATGTAGCAGTGGATAATAGGTAGGTTGATTGTCGAGATTCCATAATTGAAATGGAAGGTAACATTTTCAATCAAGTAATTTTTGTTTTAATTGACCCTAGATCAAATTACAATTATGATAGCCCAGTACTCATAGAGAAGTTTCAATTGGCCAAGGAGGCACACACATAATCATTGTTGGTTCAATTGGCAATACAGACAAGGACAAGGGTTGAATATTGGGTGAGATATTTCCCAATTGAATTGAATGGCATGCCAACTATTGCAAATATTAATGTGTTTTCATTAAGAGTGTATAGCATACTATTGGGTGTGGTCCAGATGTACGTACATCACACCAAGGTAGATTTCTTTGAAAAGGAATAGAGTATCTATATGAGTGTGGGGAAAGAGGGATATTGTAGGGAAAGAGAAAGCCCATATTGGTAAGATTATTTACATCCATGCAAGCCAAGAGAAGCTACAGGAATAAATGCACCCTATTTGTTGGGAAAGTTTCTAGTGATGCTGAAGCTAACAACAAAAATGAGAGAGACAGTGATGTTCTGTCAAAATATCCTAATTTGAAACAGTTATGAGATGTCTTTCATAGAGATATACATAAATTTCCTCCTCATAGAGAGGAGTATTTCTCTATTGAACTAATGCCATGAGAGTCTCCATCATCCGAATGGTCCATATATAATGAGCCCTGCAGAATTAGTTGAGTTGAAGCTACAACTCAAGGATATGTTGGAAAAGGGATACATAAGGTAAAATGTGTCTCCATGGGGAGTACCAATACTATTCATGTATAAAAAGGATGGCACACTTAGGTTGTGCAATGACTATAGACAACTGAGCAAGGTGAACATCAAGAACATATATCCCTTTCCACAAACTGATGATCTATTCAATTAGTTAAGAGGAGAAACAACCTTCTCCAGTAATGATATGAGATCATGTTATCATTAGGTGTGCATCAATGATGAGGATATCCATAAAAAAACCTTCTGAACAAGGTATGGTTATTACAAGTTTTTGTTAGTTCCCTTTGGGCGTACTAAATATCTCCTAACTTTTATGTTCCTTATGGAAAATGTGTTGTGCCCTTACTTGGATAAGTTTGCAATAGTTTTCGTTGATGGAATTTCTGGGTCTATTCAAATACCAAGGAGGAACATGAAAATCATTTGGCCGCAATACTATAGTTTCTAGGAGAACATAAGCTTTATGAAAATCTTGATAAATATGATTTATTTCAATCATAGATCCACTATTTTGGGTGCATTGTCTCAAAGGAGGGAGCAATAGTTTATCTAGAGAAGATTTAGTCCATTATGGAATGGCCAAAATCTAGTAATGTTGCTAAAGTTAGGTCCTTTATGGGACTGGTTGGCTATTAAAGGATATTCATCAAGAATTTCTCCAAGATTGGCTACCCAATCACTACATTGCAAAAGAAGGGAAAAAGGTTTGAAGGGACAAGTGGTTGTGTTGCAAGCTTTGATTAGCTAAAGTAGCTGTTAACTAATACACCAGTTCTAATAATATTGGATCCTGAGAAGCATTTCATTATATTAAAAAATTCTTGCAAGGAGCAACTTGGTGGAGTCTTTATGCAAGAAGGCCAAGTGGTTTGTTATGAATCTCTAAAATTAAATGAACATGAGAAAAACTATGTATCTCATGACCTAGAATTTGATACCATCATCCATGCATTTAAAATGTGGAGGAACTACCTTCTTAGAAAAAAAGCTACTCTAATTATTAATCATGGAGGGTTAAAATATTTGTTTGATCACACAAAATTAAATGGAAGGCATGCTAGATGCCTGGTCACACTCAGTGAATTTAATTTTCAAATCAAGTATATAAAATTTAAGGAGAACAAAGTGGTAGATGCACTTAAAAGAAGAGTGAAATAAAACTACATAGAAGCCATAATTTCCCATGGAATTTATCTTGAAGAAAGGATCAAAGACACAAAGAAACAAGGTGAACAATATTAGCAGCTAAAGGAGAAATTGCAAATAGAATTTGAGAGTGATCAGAACAAGGAATATTTCCTCTCAAAAAAGGGGTTGATTAGATTCAAGAATATAATCTATGTGCTGAATGAGGGAAATCTAAAGAAATTGATATTGAAAGTGGTTCATGCTAAACCATACTCCAGTCACTTGGGTTATCAAAAGACTCTGTCAACCATCAAGAAATTTTACTATTGGACATATTTGAAAAAATAGGTGGTTGATTTCATCTCCAAGTGCATAGAGTGTCAAAAAGTAAAGGTTAAGTGCAAGAACCTAGTTGGATTGTTGCAACTTGTTCCCATTCTAGAATGGAAGTGGGAAGTGATTTCTATGAACATTATTATAGGGCTTCCAAGTACATCTAAACAACATAATGAAACCATAATAGTGGTTGACATGTTGAGAAAAGTGGCTCACTTTGTAGCTGTTAAGTCTACAGATTCAGCTAGTGATGTGGCTCAAACATTCATAAAGGAATTTGTAGGATTGCATGGAGTTCCCATGAAAATCATCTTAGATATAGATGCCAAGTTTACTTCAAAGTTTTGGAAAGAACTATTCGTAGGCTTGGTAATAGAGTTGGCCTCTAGTACAACTTATTATCCTTAGATTGATGGGAAAATGAAGAGGACAAACAAAAATATTGAGGACATGCTAAGAATGTATGTAATGCACCAGCCAAGGAAGTGGTAAGAATATCTTACACTTGTAGAATTTTCATATAACAATGGGCACGCAAAGTCACTAATAATGATCCCATTTGAAGCACCCTATGGGAGAAGTTATAATAATCCTATCAACTGGAGTAATATAGTGAATATGGGCCTTATTGTTCATAATCTGTTGATGGAAATGGAACAATACATGCAAACCATAAAAAAAAAATTAAAGGTGGCATAGGATTAACAAAAGAGATATGGAAACCAACATAGAGTTCACAAAGAGTTCCAAGTTGGGGAACATGTTTATCTACGATTTAGACCCAAGAAGAGCTCTTTGAAATTTGGTTCATGTGCCAAGTTAGCACCACGGTTTTGTAGTCCATTTGAAGTTCTTGAAAGAATAGGGCCAAAAGCTTGTAAGCTTGCCATACCACCATCGATGAAATTTCATGATGTGTTTCATGTTTCATTTCTTAAAATATATGTACAAGATGTTAATCGTGTAATTGATTGGTCTATGTTATAGGTAGGACTACAGAGAGAATTCCAATCACAACCTCTATCCATCTTGGATCGGAGGCAACTCACACTCCAAAAATGAGAAATATAGCAATTAAAAGTGCAATGGAGGAACTTTGGGCCCAAGGAAGTCACATGGGAAATGGATGACCAGATACAGGAAACATATCCTTTTTGTTTGCTAGCTAAGGCAAATGTAAATAAATCTTGTGAATTTTGTATATAGATGTGTATATAAAGATCCAACTCCTTTGTGCTTGGTTTTAAAGCATGTTTCTATATTTTCTTTAGGTATAGAACACCAAGGATATTGTTCCTCCAAGGGGGAGGGGTTATTGATAACCCCAAGATAATTCCCCATCATTTTTAATAGGTCTCATATATTTTGATTTTAATTAAAAGGCTTGAGAATCAGGACACAAATTATAGAGTTTGAGGAAGAGAGTTTGCTTGGTATTGGAAGTAAGATAGAGTTGTTTTATTGTATCCATTGAGGGATAGAAGGTGTGCCTTAAATGGATTTGTTTACAAATTAATGGAGCCAGAAAGAAGTAAAAAATAACCATGCTTTGCTTGGATAGATCCACAAGGTAGAAAGGAAAAAACTAAATGAAGAATGGGCAACATGGAAAGTTGGGGACAAAGAAGTCAACCAACAAGAAGTCGTAAGAAAGGAAGTGTTGACGCATGACACTTTCCCCACCATTCTGATACAACAGAACCACTATAGACAAGAATGAAGAGGGGTGACAATAATTTATGCCCATGCAATAAAAAATGGTTGCACCGACATAAGGAAAAAAAATAATTCTCATGGATGACATTTGACACATTAGAGGAAAAGAGAATACATGCAAATATCACACTCATGAAAATTGAGATAATAATTCCAATGATACAAACAAAGACACAGAGAGGGCACATAACTAAGCAAGAACGAGAGAAGAAAAACCTTTTTGGTTCTATCAGAACACAGAGGAGTAGAGCATTATTTGGTTGAACCTTGGGAGGTAGAATACTAGCTCTAAGGTTAGGAAAAAGGCCTCTAAATTCCCTATAAGACTAGAGGTTGGAGACAATTTTCTATGGATTCACTTGAACGCTTAGGTGGAGGCATGTTCCATGGATTATTGATAGGGGATTTCTTTACCTCCCCTCTACTTGTTTTCTTTGTATTACAAAGAGCTGTGGATTCCGTTATCGATTTGAGGGTGGAGGTATGTCCCCTAGATTCCATTTCTAATTTGAGGGTGTAGGTATAACCTCCAGATTCCCTTGCTGATTTGAGGGTAGATGTTCTTTGGATCCCTTAGCTACTTTGAGGGTGGAGGTATAACCTCATGATTCCATTGTTGATTTTAGGGTGGGGGTATAGCCTCTATATTCACTTGCTAATTTGAGGGTG
This sequence comes from Pinus tabuliformis, assembly GCA_031772625.1. NCBI lineage: Eukaryota > Viridiplantae > Streptophyta > Pinopsida > Pinales > Pinaceae > Pinus > Pinus tabuliformis. The sequence goes on along the minus strand of CM062816.1, from coordinate 733,701,454 downwards.
GAGGTATATCCTTTGGATTACCTTATTGAACTAAAGGGGTGAGATGGTGGACCTATTTATTCCTTGTGAGATATTGATTACATGAAGTAGCCAATCCATAGAGGTGGATGGTCCTCTGGAGTCCCTGTTCCAGCTCGAATATCTGGTTCAATCTCTTAAGCACTCAACCTCAAGCTCTAGAATCTAGCTCGAGGTTGACTACTGAAAGAAAGACTTAGCTACAATGTGTCTAAGGTTGGGTGGAGAGTTGAAGTCCCAAACTCAGTTGCCTAGTTCAAAACATCAAAGATAAATGTCTGCTTATGAATCTTGTGTTTTTAATTCTTTATGCTTATTTAATGTGCTGATTTTATTATGGATTGTAATGTCTAGGAATGAGGTATTCCTATTTGAATGATAATTGTTGTTTTTAAAGGCATGGATAGGGAATGGTTCAGATTCTTATGTTAGATTGTGCATGATCCTAGTATATATGGATTGTATGAAAGGAATGGATGAATCTTACGAGTTATTGATTCAAAACTACGGTTTGTTTGTCTGAATACTGAAGGGATGGGTAAATCTAATCAATGATAATGCTCTGTTAAAATAATGGCTAGAAGGTTTGTATTTCTAGTTTATAATCCTAGGAATACTAGTGTTTTGCACATGGTAACATGTTGGTTTAATTCTTATGTCACTATTGAAGAATGTTAAATCCCTATGTGAATAAATCATTTCAAATTATGTGAAATTATTGAGGGATGGTTTATCCTTGAAGATTGATATATTAATGCATGTTCACAATTACCTGCTGGAAATAAGGTTAATACTTTCCTAAATAAATATTTAGAATTGGGTTACTCCTATGCTCATATTTAAACTTTAATTTGGTCTAAATGGCTTTGTGTAGAAGAGATAAACAATATTTGTTAATAGAATGAGTTCCTATACCAAGATAGCTTGGCTATTGGGCTGATAAGCTCAAGGATGATAACATTTTAGTTGGCTATGTGAAGTTCTAAATATCTATGTATTCATAGGTCAATATGAGGCCTTTAGAAGCCCAAAAGAGATAGCGGGAGGTTGGTGATGGTGAAACCATTGTAGGTATTCTATATATGCCACAGGTCAGTGATGTCTAAAAGGATACCAATCTTAGGAGGAACAACTATGAAGAGCAGTTTAAAATGAAATGGATGTAAGCCAATGTATTTGTGTGAGAAATTAATCCCTTATACCTTTGGTGGAAAGAGATTAAGCCTCGATAAAATCATGCATTCAAGCATCATAACCAAGCATGAAGGCCTGGAGAATCCAAATTGTCGATTTAAGTGGAGTGTTGTAGAGCCATCCACGTGTCCCAGAGGTTCGAGACCTTGGTAGTTTCAATGGGAGGTTGGGAAAGTCTCGTTTGGCTTGAAATGTCAGGACAATGTGGCGGCATGGGCTCAGATGATAAGAATTGGAGCATCAAGAAGGAAGGCCCCACCACCCCCCAAAAAAAAATCACATGTAACATGGAAACTATGAATTGTAGGGAATTCAAAGACTACATGGGACCTAGGCCACGGGGAGGAGGATGATATCACCCAAGTGTTTATAAACGGTGATGTTACCTTGGACCTTAGAGGTAATGGAGGGTATGACTAAACACCTAGGATCTAAGTCTTTGAGTGACATGGCACATAGGGCCCGTTTGTTGGGAACAAGGGATATGTGGCATGATTGTGTCTTTTTATAGGCTAAGTGGGTGAGACAACAGTGGTGGAACCTGACGTGCCATGGTAACCAATTAAATTAGAACATGTAGAGGAGGGACCACTAGGGATCCACATATCATAGATGTCAGTCCATGTCCATTTTAATGAGGAGAAGGCCTAAAACCCGTTGGTATATTATTCCTGGGGTGACATGGCCACGGAGGGACCACACCTGCATACATCAAATAAATATGTTGTATATTATGTTATCATTGAAACATGTGAGCCCTAGAATGGGATTATGGGTGACATAATATGAGCGGGTTGGTAATTGCCACATGGTGATGAATTGGCACATGTCTTGGATAGCCAGATGAGCACCATATGATAGATTAATGACATGGTACTATCTAATAGGCCAATCTTTGAATGGCCATATCTTTCAATCTGAGAGTAATACTGAATCAATTTTTATATTGTTCAAAAGGTATCGACAAGATGAACACAACAATGCTATGCATTTTAAGTTTCAAAGAAGTTGTGAGATATCGAAAAATTTAGACCCCATTCCCATAATAGGATATTGGAGGTTGGGTCAACATAGTATTTGCCTCCTTCTACCCTTTGTAGGGGCTAGGGAGAGTAGGGTGTATGTTACAAGGAAAAAATGAATAATGTGCATAATTAATCTAAAGATATGAATTTTAACTAACAATATCATTTCGAGAAGTTATCATGAAAATATAATAAAAGTTTTGCATTTTTCATACTAAGGAATTCATTTTATAGCATGCCCTATTTCAATACATAAAACACATAACTTGCTATAACTATAGATAGGTAGGACACTTTGCAAGAGACTGTCAGAACCTGATGACAACCTGTAATTATTGTAAGGCTTTTGATCATGTCATAGAAGAATGTCCCATCCTCATTGCGAAAATGCAGGAGAAAATAAACCAGGAGCCTAGAACAAATTTACAAATGATGACTATTGAGCCAATAGAAGATCAACCATGCATCGACATTGTAACAAGAAGCATAACCGCGACTTGGAATGATATGGTTGTTGGAAAAAAGGAAGTTGAAGCCACATGGATAAGGAAAACCATTGAAAATTCTCTTGTATTTGATATCTTGAAGGAAAAGAAAAAATTCATGGAGGCGATGTGAAGCTTTATGGATGATGGGACCTCGACCTCTACCGTGAAACCAACTTAGAAGGATAATCATGTAATAGTATCGGTTGCGACACAAGAGGTGGATCCAAATGTTTTGAAGTATTTTCTATAGACCTGCATGAAGTCGTTGAGGAATCAGAAGGTTGTGGAGGGATTATAGGAAATGGTAGAATCATTTACCTCTAGGGAGGTACCACAGAGCGAGATGTGCACGGTGAATATTTTTCATAGACACAAAAAGAGAAAATGGAAATAAATGAGGCTTATAGTGCAGATTGGAGAGTATGACATGGATCATGTTATCTTAGATCTAGAATTTAATGCCAATGTCTTGCCAAGGAAGACTTGGCAAATGATGGGTAAGATGAAGCTACAATGGTCTACTATTTAGCATAATATAGCATATCAATAGAAAATCTACCCCTAGGAAGGCTGTCTAATGTCACAGTGGACATTGAGAGAGTGTGCACTACCACTGACTTTGAAGTGATTAAGATAGTAGATGAATAATCCTTACCTTGTGTTGCTTGGATTGGATTGAGTGTTTGACAACATGGCTATAATTAGTGTGGAGAAAAGGAAAGTGATACTTGAAAGAAATAGTATGAGGGTTATTGCTACATTGGCTCCTTCAGAAGGGATGAGGTATACAGAGCCTGTCATAGAGGAATATAACATGGATGACGATGATAATATCTATCAGATCACAACGAAGGAAGAAGAATTGATCAATCCCACTACATATGCAAAGATGACAAGGGAGAAAGATAGTTCATGTACCTCAGATTCAAAAGAAGAATTAGAGAATTGGAAGAACAGATTGCATGAAGTGTCTATAAGGCGATGTGCAAGGATGACCAAAGTAGTGTGCTCCATGACAACCTAGGTACGTGATTTACCTTTATATGATGGTTTTGGGTGACGTAAATATTTTCTTTAAATATTATGAAAGGAAGGTACCATAATGTCAGGGATTGCTAACACTAGATCAAGTGTTGAGGGCTACACCTACTAGATGGTGGGGTATGCATAAGAAGAATATAGGAGATTGGCAGAAATGTAAAAGGTTGATGTGGGTAATATTTGGACAAGTAGAAACAGAGATTGAAGACAATTATGATGGCTAGAATGATCCTAGAGACAATACAACTTTGTATGGCAACTTGGAGAGAATACTGCGAGAAGAATGGGTGCATGGTTTCATCCATACCCTGGAAATGATCCCTCAGAAATGGTATTTGGAGACTGAACTTCGACATGTCACTACTAGCTGGGTGGATATGGTGGATGGATTTGTGATGACATTCAAATTTGAAGATGAATGTCCACATATAGATGCAGCACTGGATATAGTTAGGAAGAAGATTTTTGGAAATGAAGTTCCAGTTATCTGGCAACTTGATTGGGCTCCGTAGATTCGAAATGTGATGGAATGCTATAAGCTCACTGGAGAAGAGGACAAAGATCCTTGCAACATTGATATAAAATAGTAAGAAGGACATCGCGAAGTGAATGGACTTGATATAGAGATGCTAGATATAACGCATCCACTGAAAAAAAGAAAGTAAATATAAGGACGAAAGATTAACCAAAGTATTCGACCAAAGGAGTTTACTGAGATGATGATATTGTCAACAAGATAACAGATTTGTTGCATGAATACCAGGAGTTGTTTCCCTCTAAATTTTTATATATGAAAGGCATCCTAGGGGATTTGAGTATTGTGAGGATTCCTTTGAAGCTTGATACAAAGCGTGTTAAGCAGAGGCCTTATAGATTGAACCCAAAATATAAGGAAAATGTAAAAGAAGAATTGGAAAAAAAGTTAGCCGTAGGGATAATTGAACTCATCGAAGAGTCTAACTAGGTAAGTCCCATGGTAGTTCAGGAGAAGAAGGCGAAAGGGGAATTTAGAATCTATGTGGACTTGAGGAAGTTAAATGATGCATTCTTGCATGATCATTTTCCCACCCCATTTACAGATGAAGTTTTGGATAATGTAGGAGGACAAGAGGTTTAATCTTTTATACATGGCTTCTCACGGTATCACCAGATCAAAATTGCATTGCAAGACAGACATAGGACAAAGTTTTCCACAGAATGGGGGTCCTATCAGTACATAGTAATGCCTTTTGGGTTGAAGAATGCACCTGCCATTTTTTGTAGAGTTATAATTATAGATTTCAAAGAGTACATACACAAATTCCTTGAAGATTACGTCAACGATTGGACAATATTTGGGCTATTAAAGAAGCATGTGGTGAACTTGAGGTTGATCCTGGATACATGTAGGCAGTATCAGATATCGTTTAACCTAAAGAAGTGAATATTTTATGTGCCATTTGGAATATTTTTGGGACATTTGGTTTGTAAACAAGGATTGATGGTAGATCCGGTGAAGATCATAGTCATTGTGAACCTGCCAGCAACGAAAATTGTGAGACAACTATGTACTACGCTAGGACATACTCGTTACTACAGAAATTATAAAAGGATATGCACTGATAACTGAACCGATGGAAAAATTGTTGAAGAAGAATGTGACCTTCCAGTGGGATGAATAATGCTATAAGAGCTTGGATGTGCTGAAAAAAAATGTTAACTGTGCCAATTCTAGTTTTTCCGAACTTGAAGAAAGAATTTCATGTGCATGTTAATGCATATTGCATAGCTTTGGGAGTAGTACTAGAGCAGTTGGGAGTAAGGGATATTGATCATCCCATTGCATTTGTGAGAAGGAAGATGTCTAAGGCATAAAATAATTACAAAATGACAGAAAGGGAGGGGTTAGCTATGGTGTATGCACTATAGAAGTTTAGACATTACTTGTTGGGAGGAAACTTTAAGATGCTCACAGATCACTCCACGCTGAAATATTTGGTAAATAAGTCTGTATTAGGAGGAAAGATTTGTCGATGGTTGTTATTATTCTGAGAATATGACTTTGAAATTATAGTGAAGCCCAGAAGATTGAATGTTGGGCTGGATCATCTATCCAGGATAGAGACAGGAGAAGAACCTACAAGTCTTGAAGATAACTTGCCTGATGCACAATTGTTTGCATTAAAGTCACAGATGGTCACTTTGTGGATATTATTCAATTTTTGTCCACAGGAATGGTGCCTATGGAGTACACTACAAAAAAAGAGAATGAATTGGTGGTCTAAGTAGCTGACTTCTCATTGATTGTTTGACACTTGTATAAAATGGGACATGCTGAAGTACTGCACATATATGTCCCTAAACATGAAATACAAAACATTCTAATGGAAGCTCATGGAGGAGTCATAGGTGGGCACTATGCAGGAAAATCCACTGCGCAAAATATTTTTAGAGCTGGGTTATGGTGGCCTACAATAGCCTATGGAAGAAAAAGACTTTTGTCAAGAATGTGATGCATGTCAAAGGACAAGAAAGCCATCCACAAGGATGAAATGCCACTAGTACCCCAAGTGACTTTGCATGCTTTTGATAAATGGGAAATTGACTTTGTTGGACCGATCAGTCCACCGGAGAAAAAGACTGGTGCAAGATATATCATCACCACGCCATATTTTTTGACAAGATGGGCTTAGGTGAAACCGGTAAAGGACTATAGTGCAAAAACTACTATGAAGTTTATTTTTGAGTATATATTGTCTAGATTTAACCATCCGAAGATCTTGATGAGTGTCCAAGGGACACATTTTTTCAATAAGACGATTGAAGCATTAACTGAGGAATTCCAAGTTTACCATTATAAGAGCACTCCCTATCACCCTCAGGAAAATGTGACAGTGGAAGATTTCAATAAGATTCTAGAGAAATTGGTGGACTTGACTGTCATGAGATAGTCAGATTATCACGTCTTGCAGTTCACCAATGGCTGGTACCGATGTTCGATCAAGCTGGATGATTCACGCGGATGTCTCACTCCATTGTGCATTGATCTTCTTTTCAATGGAGAGTGGCATGATGTTGGCAGCCACGCCAGAATCAACCAAGAAGTTGTGAACAAAGTAGTTAAAAATTTCAAAGGATAGCAGGAATAGAGGGCAACCTGATTTTATTTCTTCCATTCGGAGCATGTTGAGCACAATAGAAAGTGATCCGGGAGGTGTGTTTTCTCCCTTGTTAGTAGAGGTTGCACTGTCGTTGTTGTTTGTCCCATGCACGCAACAGGATGTCTTGCTGACTCTGGATCTTAGCTAACTCGAACAAACTGATGTTCCCCTGATTTTCCTTCATGTCATCAATAATATTGTAGTCTAGAGGTGGAAGACTCACTGAGGTGTCCTGTGTAGAATGGGTGTTCATGTCGTCCGACGGAGTGTTCTGGAGCTTGCTGCTCATGGATGTACTATTGTCCATCGTTGTCTTCCTGGACTTGTTTTGTGTTTTCTGCTTTGGGGCAGCTGGTGGATCAGCATTCCTCGTCAACACTCTCATCTTTTCTTTTGCTTCCCCAAATGTAAGGGTATCCCCTTTACTCCTAATATTGTGACGATCATTTTGCTTTTGGAGCTGCTTCTCAGTGTTCATTTTTGACATTACTTGCGAGCACTAATATGCATTCACCACATACCGCGAACTTGATGGTTCTTCAGGTGCAACCTCTTTGTCATCATAAATGTCTTCCGACTACTCCTGCATACTATTTTCCACATCGAGTGTATTACTACATATAGAGCTTGTGACTTGCTTCCAGTTCGAACAAGAGTTCTCAGGGTGATGTTCTTCGTGAAATGAGAAAAACTTGGGATCTGCACACTTTTTCACCTGGAACACAAATTTCTTCACAGTTTTTGGAGCGAAACAGTTGCTGCCTGATGAGATTCTTTCCTGTCTCCGCTTGGGCAGATGGCTTCTTGCAGATGTGTCTATTTTCTTTTGTTTAAGCTCAGACACTTCCGTAGTCAAGTTCTTGATGAGCCGAGTGAGGGTTTCAATATATGTTGGTTCCTTGTCTCTACCCTTTCTTTCCATCACTTGGGACTTCCTGCTCCCATATTTGGAGTACTTTACTGATTCGTTAGCCTTGACAACTCCAATTGCGTGCAGGTCTTTCTCATAAACAATAACCTCTTCACTGTTTTCCAAAATTGTTGGTTTCGCAGCTTGTTTGACGAACTGCACAATGTTGGTTAGTAGTGCAGACATGTAGTAATCAACAGTGATGGAGTGATTAGGTTTAGTGTCTGTTGCAAACTTATTCAATATGCTTGTATCTATGATTGAAGTCTTTTAATTTTTCTTTTCCCTCCATCTTCAGGCTTCCCAATTATTTGAGTAGCATGGCCAGGGTCTTGTCATCAATAAACGTTTCAAGAAACATGTGCTTGAATGCACCCCCGTTTTGTATGGAGCTCGGTGGAAGGTTGTGATACCATGCATTTTCATGACCCTTATTGGTACATGGAAACAATCTACATGCTACGTCGTCATATCATACCTCAAGGGTCTGCAACTTCAGGTAGAATTTGTCCAAGTGATATTTTGCCTTCACCGTGCTGTCAGGGTTAAACTTGACGTTCATTCTCTCCACTCACTTCGGCATCTTGTGCAATACACTCAGGAGAGCCAATGGTCCCTGAGTCATCCATTCCAAATTTGGGTCAGCCATGTCTTCTTCTTCTTCTTCCTCCTCCTCTGTTTCAGAATCTGATGGTTCTGGCTCTAAGTTCGTTGGTTCGTCTCTACCTCTGCCTCCTGTATCGTATACTGATCCCAAGATCACCAGAGTCTCTCGTTTGCCTTACTAGAAGGCTAGAGGTTCCTCTCCATCTTCAATAGCTTCTGCTAGACCTTCAAGTGTGGCATGGACTATTTCTTCCACCGATGATACAACTCCTATAAGAGTGGATTTTGGCTTTCTTGATGCATATAGATGATATTGTATGCCTGGGATCAGTTCGAATTATTTCGTAAACTAATGAGTGATGGGATGGACAATGTGAAGTTGATGATATAGAATCTCGTGTTCAATCCTAGGAGGTGAGGAGTAACCAACTGTAGAGTCGTGCGTAGGTGAGAGGGAGTGAAAATTACTACCTTGACTAGATGGTTGATGAATGCGTGTCAGAGGATGTTCAGCCATATACAATGGGTTGCCCTCCTTCTAGTGCTAGAAATGTTGATGGTGTGGACCCGCCAACATTCAAGGGATCACCCCAGTATGAAGTCCCAACTAGACCTCACACCGTTTGGTGTGGGAGTCCCATCTAGTATGATGGCTCAGTTGCCATTATCTTAAAGACTTTCCTCAACTCTTGCTTATCAGCACAGGAGAGTGGTCTACTTTGTCTTCGAGAAGTGAGGTTCATGTGCCTGGTGATTGTAAGTGTTACTTGTTTCAATGGTTCTTTAACTGTAGAGGGAGAGGGTGAGAGTGAGTCCCAAGTTGGTTGGTTGGAAGGCCCAGCTCTGATAGGAACACACAACACAACAGGACGTGCATAACTTCCAGAGGAACAATCCACATGGATGCAGCAGTCACAACACATAAGGAAATATAACACATAAAACACTCAACAAATGAGTCTGCATGAGTGCAACGGTTGTTACAACAAGTTTTATGTGGAAGGTCTATTTTAAGTCTAGGGGGGTAGCCACCATGGGCGAGACAACGTTAACATCATATAAAACACATTTTAATTAATAAATTTTGTATTACAACAAGTGAAATGAGGTCAAGTGTTCAAAAAAGGTTAAAGCAACATGCATTACAAGTGTTCAAGATTAGACTTACAACAATTACAATACATGTGTGAAAACGTGTTTGCCTTTTAGCAGGCTTTTGAATTAACCAAAAGTTCCAAGACACATCCTTACACCATACATCACTAACCCCGTGGGTGGGGCATTGGAGCCACTACTTACTCCTTAAAGAAAATATTACAGACTCCCTTGGCTATGTGGGAGGAGTTGAGGTGAAAAAGTCCTTTGCATGTATGAATGAGGGGGTATTTATAGCCAAGGGTGAAACTAACCCTTGTGGTTGTTCGACTACCCTCATGACTATTTCACTTCTATGACTCTTCAACTTTACATGAACCTTTGTACAAGAAGTGGGTCTCTTCGACTTCCACATTACATTACTTTGATACATAGTATGGCCCAAAGTGGGGATGTCGATGACATGACTCATGAAATGACTCGACATGACAGTGCTGGTACATTCGTGCTGCTGTTGGTGTGCACGTCGAGCTGCAGTGCTATTGGGTGATGGATGTCCTCATGGTGTTTCACAACTTCACCTCCACATGACAAAGTGCTCAGTGTCTTCAATGGTCGTTGGTTCGATTGATGTTGCTTTTGCACTTTGCTCATTGCTTGTATGTTGGAAGGCTTGACAAGTTCGTCTGTTAGCGAAAGGTGCATGTTTGTCCGTTTGTTCACTTGTGAGAAAATCTTGCATGTTTTCTCATCCGTCCATCTGGGAACACATATTTTCATGATCATCCATTCACGAGCACATCTCTTTGCATGCATCATTTATTTGTCTGTTGGTGAACATGTCCTTCTGCATGTGCTCCCTTCATTCATCCCATTCGTCGTCATGCCCTATTTATTTGTGTACCTATTCCTGCATTCGCTCATGACGAGACTACATCAAATCCAAAAATCCCCTAGTCTACCATGATACATGATCATTTCAGATGCAGGTAACTAGGAGAGGCAACAAGATTGTGAGGTGGGATGGAGGCTCCGGGCATTACTGATGAAAACTGCACAAGATTCACTGGGTGATGAAGATGGTTGATCCAGATCAACAGTGAATGTCCATGAGGTCTAGCTCAGTTGGAGGACAAAACTGCCCAGTTTTTTAGGGGAATAGTCCAGGCTGAAAGAAGGTTCAGCAGGAAAAATCTACACATTTTCCAGAATGAGTGGACAATGGGAGCTTGGAAGCCAAAATTGTGCAATTCTTGGAGGGAACTAGCATTTTTCTGTTGGGTCACTGGTAGAAAAAATGTGCAATTCCTGAGGGGAACTGGTAGTCAGCTACTGGAGCTTGGCACCAAAACTATGCAATTCCTAGAGGGAACTGGTTGTCTACTGCTGGGAGTTACTGGCGGGAAAAAATGCGCTGATGCTGCGAGGCTATCCTGCTAATCACCTCTTCATAGCTTTAAATAGAGGAGGAATGACCTGTTATAGAGTTTTATGAACCCAACATTTCAGACTACCAAGTGAGTCCATCATCAGGGGATGTGACAATATATATTGTAGAGATATTCATGATGTATCCATGAGCTATATTTTAAGTTGTATATATAGGTTATGAAGGAGTTAATCTAAGAAATTAGGTCGGCCAATCTCCACTTAGTTTGTTAATATTCAGATTTATTTATTTATTATTTATTATTATTTATTTATTTTTTTAATTAATTTGTTTACTTAAATTAATTAATTAGTTTAATTAATCAATTAGTTTGTTTAATTAATTATTTAATTGTTAAATTAATTAATTAATTAATTGATTTGTAAAATTAATTTATTAGTTTGTTTTAATCAATTCCCTAATTAAATTCCTTAATTAATTAATTCACAATTTTTGATCTGAGTGGACTGTTGGGTAGTAGAGAGTTTTCTCATTAAAGCTACACAGTTTTCTAGGTGAGCAGCGAGTTGACTGTAGGGAGGGCTGGCTAGAAAAACTATACAATTTTGTGAGGGAGACAAGGATGGGCACTCGGTGTCTGTTCGACCTATCTGAGAAATTTTCTCAATTAAGGAAGCGGGAAAGGTCTATAGCCTCTACTTAATTTTTGAAGGGAGTGAGTCCTGGGGTGGCTACCAGGTCAAACTCTCTAGTTGATTAGCATGAAGGTATATTGATTTGCTTGCGGATAGTGTAGCTTGAAATGACTTGCTTAGTGCTTTTGTGTTGTTTTGGGTGACAGTCGATCGAGTTGATGGGGGGGTGATGGTCCAGCTGTCAGAGGGGAGTCTGGTCATCAAAACTTCAACACAAATGACTAAGTGTGTGAACGAGTGAAAGATGCATATGTGATCCTGCAAACACACACTTACATGACTCGACAATGAGACAACTCAAACCATCAAGACACACATGTTCAACTTAACTGACCGATGGTGCAAGCGACAAGAGAGACACCTGTGATTGATCGTTGGTCGACCATGACAACGCTTGCGCGACAGTGAATGTGACTTTGTGTGTGAGTGCAACAGATGTTTTCATAGAAAACACAACATGTACACACGAAGCGAAGACCTTGAACATGACCAAAACATGGTCGCAAGCATGAATTTGACATCAACATTCAAAAATTTGGGTTAAATGAACAAGCGAGGTGGATGTGAAGACTCACACGAGCTCACATAGTGAACTCGAGTGTGTGCAGTCATCAAGTGAAACTCTCAAGGGAGGCTCCAAAATTGGGCGCAGGCCAAAATTTTGGACGGTGGTTGTAGCCACTACAACACCTGCTTAGCCATGTTTACTTAGAGATGACCATGTTTTATCATTTTTTACTATGGTTGAGTTTGTTTACCATGGATGACTATGGTTGGACACATTTAACCATGCTTGACCATAATTGACAATTTTTTACCATGTTTGACTATGGTTGGTCATGCTTTTCACCATGGCTAACTATGGTTTGACATGCACCATGTTTAACCATGTTTGACTATGATTAATTATGGATGACTATAGCTTACCCTGTTGACTATGGCTAAACATGGAAGACTTTGTTTAAATGTGGTTGGAAATGGTTAACTATCAACTATAATGATTGATTAATGCTAAATATAGTGGAGGATATAAATATGGTTTGACTTTTGTTATATATGGTTGACAAAAAACACCTAAGGTTGACTATGTTTCACTATGGTTAACAATGGTTGAATAAACTATCTTATATTTTCACTCACACCACAATGTTCATTAAAGGATATGTCACATTATGAAATTATAAGGTTATATGTATTTTGATGTTCATTTAGTTTTACTTACGTCAACTTGTTATGTTCCTCACTAGTTATGTTGCATTCCAATGTTCATTAGGGATTGTGTCACAATCTGATATTCCTCCAAGTTGATGTTTGATTGTGACTTTACACATATCATGGCTAACTTTTTGGAATTTATATGCTCCTCAATGTTTTTGTAGAAACACAATAGTAATAAAAAATTATGATTTTGGTTGACTTTAGTGGGCCATGGTTGATTAACATTGACCATGGTTAATTATGGTTGTGTTGTCGTTGCAACAAATACCCTCCAAAATTTTGCCTACACTTGAATTTAAGAGCCTCCTTGTGATCTTACAATCTATTGTTCCAAGTTGATCATAGCCGCTTCACGGTGAGTTGATAATTTTATAAGTGTTTAAGTCTTCTTCTAAGATTCTAATTATTGACTCCACTTGCTTACATATGCTTAGCTTTTATCCATCCACAAGAACACTTCTTTCTTGAAAATTTTTACCTCTATGGACAAACATTGCGCACTCCTTACAGACATGCTTGTACAACCTTTAGAAATAGAGCACGTGAAAGCACTAATAATAGTGATTTCACAATCCTTGGTAATAGCCATGGCACAACTCATAGAGCCTACACAAGCCATATTGATAGTGCTTGTGTAGTTAATAGGGATAGTGCACTACCAAATCCATTCTAACAATCGGTGCGCAACATTATTTGAAAATCTCTCTCTTAGTGGAAATTGTATCATCATCCCAATGAGTTTTCTTAACCATCAATTTTGTGCACCTTCTGCTTTTGCAAGTGTCTCTTGCACATTCATGACTTTCATTATTGCTTTCTTTCACTTTCACAAGTGTCCCTTTTTCTTGCTCTTCACTTTAGCATGTGTCACTTTCACTTTCTTTAGCTTTTGGAAGTGTCATTTTCACTTTTTCTTAGTGTCACAAGTGTTGCTTTTAAATGTTTGTACTCTTGCATGTGTTTCACCTAGCACACCACTAGAGGAAGTTCTAGTGCACTCTTCTACATTAACCAATCATATATATCATAAGAATATTTTTTAGGCACTCTCCCATAACTTATCACAACTTCTCGTTGCAGTCAACACTTGTGTTGTAACTTGACCTCTAAGTGTCGCAAAGCTATTTTTTAATATTCCCATTTAGAAATAAGTGTCGCCTTGCTATCGTTTCAATTTATGCATGTTGATTTTGGGTACTATGAATTCTTTTGGCTTGTGTTTATTTTATTTGTGTGTGATATCACTACTCCAGGAATTGTTTTCATTTATTTCTCTCTGCTGTCTCACTAATCCCACACTTAGTCATTTTCAAATCTTTCACTATCTTTGCAACTTTCTAACCTTTCTCCCTCTTAGAACTGCACATTGCACATAACTATGTCATAGTGAAGCATCCTTTACCTCTTGGAACTACACACTACGTAGTCCTAGCATACAATCTCACTCAAATGTACATTGAGAAACCTTGAAGTCTGGACCAACACTTTTGTTGTTTAGCCATATCAACTATGCAAAACCTTGTCCAATATTTCCAGCGATCGTGCATTAAATAGTTACAGTGGATAGTGTAGCCTCCCTGCATCACTTTCATGCCCAACTATGTAGTCCCCTAAGCTTCCTCTTCAACTACTAAACGTTGCCTAGTTACAATATACAACCTTGCCTCCCGGTCTCCCAAACTTGCCCAAATCTGCATTCCCTTCATTTGGTGAGTCTCCTACTATGCATTACATAGTTGTAGTGAGTAGTAGGTCACCTCTAGGTCACTAAAACCCTCAACTATGCAATTTACTGATCTTGTCCCTTAATCACACTACATTGTGCAATTACAGTGGCCAGTCTTGCCTCTCTTTCTTACTAAAATCCCCCACTACGTAATCCCTTTCCTTGTCTTGCCTCCTACTATGCATTACATGGTTCGATTGGATAGTCAGGTCATGGCGAGTCTTGCCTCTCTTTCTTACTAAACCCCCCCACTACGTAATCCTTTGCCTTGTCTTGCCTCCTACTATGCATTACGTAGTTCCATTGGACAGTCAAGTCATTCCTCAACCTTTATTATTCCTAATTTCATAATTCTCATCCTTCTTCTCTCTATAAGATCCCAACTGTCAAAAATTTTAACAGATCTAGCACACTTTAGTGTTCTAATTAGAATTGCTAGCAATAAAAAACATTGAACAGAAAGATGATATGAAAATGTAGCCTCTTATTTATATTAATAACTAAAAATAAAGATACATTCCCATATAAATAAGGTTGGAGCCCTTACAAATGGAATGCACAACTTCTCATTAAAACACTAATATAATACACTGGAGCACCTTTATGAATCCTGGCTAGATCCACCCACAAATTCACCTTAGGGTTTTCATCTCGGGATCAAAGAGGAACTGGCCACACCAAGTTATTGATAAAAATAATAAGATAGATAACTCAGGATGCTCCCACTGTCAGGCTCTTGTCCCCATTTATATACTTCTTGGACTCTCTAGAAACTTTATTTTATTATTTTCCCTCAAAAAACAAAGGAAAATACCATGGGCTGATATCATGGGAAAATGCCATGGTAAATACCGTGGGAAGACTCCGTCCACTTTGGCCATATCAAGAAAAGGGAATATTACAAATCCTCCTACCCAAATATTGTTTTCCCTCAAGAAATACACTTCTATCCATAACAAAAGCATCCGTATATTGATACCAAGATCCCATACAAACTAATGTCTTACCCCATGCCTCGATGCTAAATGATCCTGAATGGATCCTTTGATACCTGGATCCCAAACAATCCTCCAGCCAATCCTTCCCTCAATAGATTCACCTGGATCTCAATGCCAGCTAAGTCCTGGGACCTGTGGGTTATGATACCATGTCAGCCCTCCATCACTGCATGTGCCTAAGGGCCCAAGCTGCAATATGCTCTTGGATAAGGGTATCCTCCTAGGATTCATCCCTTTAATAGAGTTCAAACTCATAATCTCATGCCAATCCATCTCATGGAAAGGATATAATGCATGAATGTCTGCACATGGAATAATTCTACCATATTCATGGCACCCGATGCTCAACTCATGTTGCTCCACTCGGTCACCCAACATGATCCATTTGTAGAACTCTTCCTTACTCTCCCTAATTTATAAAGGTGGTTTGGTAGTGCTGCAAGCCCTATCTATGTACTCTTATAGAGGGTTTCTTTTTAATTCCCAACTATATTCCTCTTGTTTCCTTGTGAGGGACTTGAGACATTCCTCTATGCTAAACAACTTGGCGACTGACTCGACACATACCCCTATGAGTTACTCAATTTTTTTTCTCCTATAAGATAGTGTCTCAAGTTGTCATGGCTCTTTTCTTTGACATCATAAGATATATCTTGAAATGTGTGATATTTCCCTGAAAGTCCTCTACTAGCAATTATGGTGCCCTCCTGAATATCAATGTACTTGTCTGCACCAAATTCCCCATGACCACAACTTCAACTTTAGCCTTTGACCAATTCTATGGGAATGTTTTGTCCTACACATTATGTTTTTCATGATCCCCCTCATGATCATGCTCATCATGTCAGTTCAATATTGTTGGTTCATTACTTAAGTTTTCCTAGCCTTCTCCATATGTGAAGATAATATATTGTTCATCTTCTCCGGTTTTTTAACATAGATGAACTAGTGGACTGTTATCTACATTTGACTGCTCATATTATTTACCCCCTAGAGACCTATGAGCTCAATTTTATAGGAGTATATCTCATCAATACCAATAGGTAGAATTTCCATATGCACTTACAAATTCTTGTCATCCTACAAATCTCTCTAAATAATATCACGTTGTTTCTCCCCATCCCGAAAATAAATAGACACAACTATAGAAGACTCCCCATGGTCTGAAGGAATGTCTTGTTTTTTCCTTATTTCCTCCTTTCTATCACCAGGACATGAATGGTCAAGTGCCCAAGATACTTGTAGATAAAGCATAGTCCTCTTCTTCTTAGTTCATTCTTGCTGCAGGTTTTGCTACCTTTGTTTTTGCTTCCTCCATCAATCCCTTTAAGCTCCTTCTTAGTCATCACCCTTTTGAGAAATTTTATGTTTTACATGACCAACTTATCCCCTAGATCATAGGTGACTCATCATGAAATTAGTTCCTTCCTCCAAATGGTCAATAGTTTGGATCTCATTATCTTGTAGATGTTAGCATCTCCTTCTAGGAACAAGGACACAATATTTTGCATGCTTTTTTTGACACGGTCTATATGAGATGATGTAATGTTGATGTAAAAGTTATGGAACACCTGAAATATTAATTCATGAAATTTCAGATTCAGCATGAATGTGCAATAGATAAACTCTACCATGAGTTCTAAGATTTTGCGTTGCTTCTGAAAGGTAGGAAGCATGATGTTGTTCAACCCCTGCAATATCTCTCTCATGATATCATTATTGTAAGGAAGTAGTGGTGATGTTAAATCTATGATCTTGCTAAGAAAATAAGAAATTGTGAGCCTAACCTTTTAACAAGAATTCTCCAAGATTTTTGGTTGTATTAATGGAAGCATGGATGGCTTGAGAGCCCAACCGAGTTTCTCCCATTCTCGTTGACCCACCCTAGATTGACATGTGTCTAATTCCTCCAACTTATGAAGGTCTGTGTCTGATTTTGTTTGTTGTAATTTAGATCCAAGTGTGAAGAGCTTAACACATTTTCCATGTCATTCCTTCACTTCCCATGGGTGCTTGGGCTGCAACATGACATGGACTCTCTTCAAGAATGGTTTGCTTCTTTGACCATCATTTTTGTCTAAGGAGGTATTGCTGCGTAAATTACCGTATATTCTCATTAGTTCATCAAAACTTTTCTCGGTGTTTTCCAAGGTCTCTTCAATACAATCCGTCTTCTCCCATAAGAAAGCAAGAAAATATGTAGGAATACACTAATTCTTTATAGGGAGATTCTGTCAATCATGCCTTTTCAAATATTTTCAACAAATTTGACTCAAAGATACTATTTCCATAGACTTAGAAATGATCTTTCCTTCACTTTTTTTTTTAATTAATAATAAAATAATACTATCAAGTCCCTAACTCCTCTCTCTTCTTCTTCTTTTTTAATTTTCTATTTTTAATTAATTAATTTAATTTAATTATTTATTTAATTTTTTAATATCAAATCTATTTATAAATTCTTAAACCTCCTTATAAATCCCTATACCTCCAAATAAATATAAAAATAAAACTCATTTAACATACTCCCTCCCTAAAATTTAACAAAATTACAGAGGGTGATTATACAACTAATTTGACCCACGTGGCATTAAGCCTTACTAGTTTTGTTGATGCCACATACTCAAACTACCTTCATACCATGTGCTTTTGTTCACTAATTCTGTCAAAAAAAAGGAGTTGAGCAGTAGAAGCAGTGAGTGGAGTGATGCTCCTATGCTTTGTCTCTCCTAGTTTCAGTCTACAAATAATGATTTCACTTCATCCTGCTTGAGCGATGGACAAATTTTATTTTCAACCTTGATAATAGAGAAACTTTCTTTTGATAATTCCCATATGTAAAACATAATGATTGTGTGGCGATGATTGAAGACAAGCAATGTGTGAGTGGTTTTTATTTACTATGACTGGATTTATATCTTGCTGAGATTGATATATTCCCTGATATCCTATAGATTATTTCACTAGGGCCCGTAAATATGTGAATGACGCCCTGAATCAATTCTCAGGTAGTTTCTATGGCCTCATATCCTCCCAATCTCTACAAGATGAGAGTTCAACTCAAATATCCTATGAGGCAACACCTTTAGCTTCACGACCTCCCAATCCTCTAAATTTATGATACAACCTCAAACTTAAGTAGGAAGAGAACGAATCCTTTGAATTTTCTGAAGAAAAATCTAGTTCAGTTAAGAGATCTTCGTAGTGAGATAAGACTACCATCCAAATATGTCCCTTTTAATTGTGAATTGATCCTTCAATAACCAATATGTCCTCCTAGATATCGAAAATAGATCTATGCAACAATAAAATTTCGATGGAAGTCCCACCTTGCTGGATCATCAACATTTAAAATTTTGTAACAACCCTCGTGAAAGTTCCATGTAATAAAAGTTAATAAAGGAAAAATAATAACCACAATTTATGGGACACTTATTCCAATTTGAATGTTAGGAAAAACATTCTAGTGGGTGTTCATTTGGTTTCTTATGGCTAAGGATTTGGAAAGGAAAAATGACATTTTGGCACATTTATTTATGAAAATAATGGAAATTAGGAGAAAAGGAAGGTGAAAGGTCACAGGTTTCATGTGAGGAGGAAAATGAAGGAAAATAATGAAAAATGAAAAAAATAGAGGCATAATTGATAAAAAGGCTTCTGAGGATCAATTTGTAACCTTTTTTCAGTTTAGTTTTGGAGATATCTCATTATTCTCTCTCTCTCTCATTCTCGGACACTTAGAGTTTTCTTGGATCACTTTGGCATTGGATCAAGAAAGGCAAAGAAGGCAAGAGAAAGGAAGGAGCAAGTAAGGAAGAGCAAGAGCAAGTAGTTACAATAGGATTCTTTGTAGGTATTGGTTTTCATGTGTGTTTTCCTTGCTAGATTTGGCATGCATGGTATTGCATGTGGTTCTTTCGTTGTTATGGCATGGGTTTTGCTAGGTGTGATAGTGTTTTCACCCTAGCCTTTTCATTTTCAGATAGTCATGGTTTGATGGGGTTCTCATGTTTTTGTTGAGCTAGATTGCGAGATGGATTTGAAGCTAAGTGAGGTGGATCTATGAATGATAGACCACATGGCCTAGTAACCCCTGAACTAGATTGTGGGTTGCGATAAAGCCAGATTTTGTGTTGCCTCAGTGCGCCTACGAATCCTCAACCAGTGAATGGTGGGATATATGGTAAAGTCTATATGTGGGTGCTCTCCATCAAGACTAGTAGTCCCAAGATGGGATATGCGTAAATTCTGGAGAGTGGGTATCGATTTAGGGCCTATTAATCTTGTATGGATTGTGGCGAAGCCTGAGAGACTAGGATACAAGAAAATTCCTCACCCTGTAGGTGGAGAAATCTGGTGGAATCCATGCTTGTTCCACCTAGTCATCTAGTGGAGATCATGGTTAAGCCGGTTGTTACATGTTTATTGTGTTAGCTTAGTGATTCGAGATGGATTACGGTAAAGCCTAGTTTCTATTGATGAGGGTGAGGTGGTTTAGTCTCAGGATTCCATAGTTGGTTCTTTTGGTTTGAGTCCCACATTCATTCTTGGAATATGGTACGAGGGTGAATGTTTGAAGAGAGAATTGGCTCAGCCATTCTATGGTCACGTGGAATGTGGTAGTCCCATCCTGGGTTGGATTTTGCATTCATTAATAAGAGGTTCTCTCCTTGATATCATATGTATAAATGTACTAGTTTATATGTGGAATTTATGGTTGATGTATACTTGACATTTCTGTTGTTATTATGCTAGTTATAAGCATGTATTCTGATAGTGATGATGTATGGCTTCCATCATGTTTTGATTGGTAAATGATTGAATAATTTATCTATGGCCTAATAGATGATAATGCAGCTAATGATATGAGGGAATAATGCTTCTTAGTGATTCTCAGATAAGTATGAGACCCCTATGCTTAAATTTTTTGTTTACACCTGTAGATTACATATTTGTGATATGTTTGAAAAAATGCTTGTCATGGCTGCTAGGAGTCCATTCAAGTCCTTGTTTGAGTAATTACATTTGTATCATAATTCCCTTGGTTTATTTATGTTCTGAAGGTGTCATTTAATTCTGCGCAATGACCTCGGCTATGGGCCTGAAAAATTGGCTCAAATCCTGGGGGTGCTGGCACAAGATTAAGAAAAATAGTCCCTGGACATTGATATAACATGATGCGGGAGCGTCCAAAGCCTTCTGGATGTATGCATTCCCATATCACGGGAGGGTTCAGGGGTTAATTGGTCTAAAAACACAGTGAGACTCACAGGCTAGTTACGTGACTGGTTGGGATGGTTCCTGGGAGTTCAGTAGCTAATGTGGAAGGTCTGTATTTTGTTTTTACATATTCCACTTCCTTAAGGTCACATAGGAGGTTGAATCCCATTATAGTAGCCTCTCATCACATGTTTACCCTGGCTGGTCGGTTACTTGGGTAGTTTTGGGAGGAGGGTGTTACAGAGTGGTATTAGAGTATAGTTCGCCCCCCAGACTGAATGGGCGGTGTGCGTTGGTCATGCATTCATGCCAGGTGCATGTATGTTAATCATCCTATGGTATATATGCTTGTAGCATATGCATGGTGTAAGTCATGGTTGTAGTGATGTGACCATGTGAAAGAGGATGTTGTTTTTGTGAAGTGTGTTGGCATGAGTGTATGATTGGTTACCTGTTATTTATGCTTGTGTATTTTCAGTCTGCATTGGTATGGTGGTTTTTTTCATGCATGAGGTCATGATATGTGTGCTTGATATGGTCATGCATTGATGACTGGAATCTAGCTAGAATGATGTTTATATGTTGATACATTTAATTGTTATGTGTCTATATGTTGTTATGATTATGCTTGTACATGTATTACGCTAATTTGGTTGATCTTGTAGTTGAGATATCCTCCTCGAATTATGTTAAGGTACATTGGTTTATTGTGATTTGGTATAGACGACATATTTAGCCTTGTAGGAAAGAGATCAAAATGACTAGCAAGATGGTAGACTACAAAGAGTCTCCCTATGAATCAAAGGACAAACTTGGCGTTGGGCACTCTTCTTATTTAATGAACACATTGAGAAGCTTGAAGGAACAAATAAGGAGTTGTAAGGCGAACAATGACAAAATCATGTAGGCACAAGAGAAAAAGGCAGAAGCTAATGTAATAATCCTTTAAATTTTTTCATAATTGCAGCGAGAGGGGCTAATTCGGATTAGTCATGGAAATGAGGAAAAAATTAATGGGGCATATGTTAGTAGGTCACATGGTGGTCACAAGTTAGATAAAGATGACATAGTGAGAGATGGTAGATTGTTGGATACTTCAGATAGGAGAGGTGATGGATACATGTATTACTCTAGTTTTGGTTCCTGATATGCATTATGATCGTCATCATTATCATTCTTACAAGAGGAGTTATATGGGGTACTTTCCAGATGAGTTTAGGAAAGGAAAGCCACCTACCTTTGATGGAGATCTGAAGAGGATGAAAGATGAAGAGGCTTAGATATTTGGAATGGAGAAGGTCTTTGAGTTGCATAATTACATAAATAATATGAAGGCAAGAGTAGTTATCTTTAGCCTAAGAGGTAAAGTAGATATCTGGTGGGAAGATGTGAAGCAGGTTAGAGACATCATGATAGATGGATTGATTTGGCATGAGTTCAAGAGGCTTTTTAGGAAGAAGTACTTGTTGGAAAGGTAATATGAAAGTAAGGCTGAAGAATTATATGAGACAGATGGGATCAATGAGAAATAAAGAGTATATGACGAAGTTCCTGGAGCTATTGAGGTATGTACCTTATCTTAAAGATGAGAAGGCTAAAGTTCAATGATTTGTGAGTGGTTTTCCAATAGAATTCAAAGATCAGATTGAGTATGACGAGCCCCGATCACTTGAGGAAGTTATTGGGAATTTTAAACATTGCTATGAACAATTGAAGCATAAGAATAGATATCAGAAATGGTGGAAAGGGAAGGATAAGGATAAAGGTAAGGGAAACTGGAAAATGAAAAGAACAAGGCCTTAGAATGCAGAGGAAAAAGAAAATGTGGCACCACAAAGCAAGTTTAATGGATCTAGATAGGGACATGGGTCATAATAGAAACACAATGGTGATGGTACTGGAAAGTTGGAGTGTTGGACATGAGGTAGGGAACAACTTAAGGGAGATTGTCCACAAAATTAGGGTGGTAGGCCTTAGATCTATAGTGCACAGGAGACGTAGATCTTTGGGGATGTTGGACAGAGTATCCCTAGGATCTATGCAGCATTGGATAATAGATAGGCAGACCACCAGGCATCTATCATTAAGATGGACAGTAAGATTTGTGATCAAATTGTTTCTATTTTTATTGACCCTAGATCTAATTATAGTTATGTTAGTCCTGAATTGGTCGATAAGTGTGGTTTGAATAAAGAAGTGAATGAAACATCTTGGTTAGTGCAGTTGCTACAGATACAAAGAAGTGAGTTCATCATTGGGTAAGAGCTTGTGCACTTGATTTGAATGGTATACCTACCACAACACATTTGAATGTATTACCATTAAGATCATACAGTATGTTGTTGGGCATGGATTTGTTGTACCTTCATAGGACCAAGGTGGATTGTTATGACAAACTAATTGAGTGCTTGGATGATGATGGGGAACCAAGAGTCGTATAGGGAAAGAAGAAAGACACATCAATTAGGATGGTGACAGATATGCGACAAAATGTAGTCGCAAGAAAGGGTGTGTGTTATTTGCAGTGCATATTTCTAGTGAAAAGGATAAGGAAGTTGAGGATGTGGATGTTTTGAGCAAGTACCCAGTTCTACAGTAGTTCTAGGATGTATATCTTGAGGAGATTTCAAAGTTTCCACCTCACAGGGAAGTGGACTTTTTTATTGAGTTAGTGGTAGTGGTAGCTCAAGCATCCAAAGCACCTTACAAGATGAGCACACATGAGTTGGTAGATTTAAAGTTGCAACTGAAAGAGATGATTGACAAGGGATACATTAGGCCAATTGTATCACTTTGGGGCACATTAGTATTGTTTGTGAAGAAGAAGGATGGTACTCTCAGATTGTGCATTCATTACAGGTAGTTGAAGAAAGTGACCATGAAGAACAGGTATATGTTGGCAAGGATTGATGACATGTTTTATTAGCTGAACATAGCAGCAGTTTTCTAAAAGATTGACTTGAAATCAGGATACCATCAAGTATGCATCAAGGAAGAAGATATTTAGAAGACAACTTTCTGGACCAGGTATGGCCATTATGACTTTGTTGTAGTTCCATGCAGTTTGTCTAATGCTGCAGCTACCTTTATGTGCTTAATGAATAATGTGTTGTGTCTGTATTTGGATAAGTTTGTTATTGTTTTCATTGATGACATATTGGTATATTCTAAAAATGATGAATATCATGTTGAGCATTCAGCAGTAGTGTTGAGGTTGTTGATAGAGAATCAGTTGTATGCTAAGCTCAACAAGTGTAGTTTCTTTCAGATCGAGGTACATTATTTTGGGCATGGTGTATCGAAGGAGGGCATATCAATGGATCCAGAGAAGATAAGAGATATCTTGGAGTGGGAAGTTCCCAGGAATGTGGATGAGGTGATACCTTTCATGGGGTTAGAAGGATACTATAGGAGGTTACTCAGGAACTTCCCATAGATTTATTACCCTATTACATGATCTGAATTAAATCCATGAAGATAATCAAGATGCCATGACTGTATTCATATCAAGACAAAAACTTCGAATTCAAGAGCACAGAGGGATCTGGAAGACCTCTGAACAGTGGCAGTTAGCAGCCAGCGAGGAACGATGAGGACCTCGGTCAAAGCGCACTGACCAAGGCCCATGGAGACTGCACAGGAGGTGAAACTGGCCATTAGGAAGCTTGGATCAGGAAAAGGATGCCATTTATGATGTGTGATTAGCACTAATCGCGCATCGCTGGGAAAAACCACTCGAGAAGGAAAGGACCCGAGCTCTCAGTCGCATGGGAGGCTAGGAAACTGTGGGGAAAAGTGCTAAAGGCTAAAGGTGGGACTCACACTCTAAAACTGGTGGTATATCGGGGGAACCCTTGGGCGGTAAGCAGATTTGGCTGAAACCTCACTATTCCATTCAACGCCCAATGTGTGGCAGGTGGAGGAGAGAGAAAACCGCCACTCATCGCACTTTAACAATAGAGTGAGTCAACCGCGCGGAATGAGCGAATGATGTCAGATCTAGGGGCTCCAGATCTAACGGCTGAGAATGCGCCCAATGGAGAAACCAGATTTAACAGGGGATTGAGCAGCGATGTATAAGGATTTGAGGTCTGATTTAACCACTGAGATGGCGGATGATTCATGCGAAGATGTAACCAAAAAATTGAATCGACAAGGAAGAGCTGGCGCAGTTCGTGAGAGGACAAGTGGCCACTCCATGTGGGCCGTTGATGATGATGCAGAGACAGGGAATTCCAAGTGAACAGTAGCAGGCAATCCAATGGGGGAAGGAAGAGGAAGCAAGCAGTCATGAGATCAATTGGCTTTATAGCCATGAACAGAGATAGAGAATAGAGGACACTGAGAGGAAGAACCAAAGAGAAGAAGACGAAGACGAAGAAAGAAAGAGACAATGAAGCCAAGAGCAGAAGGATAGAGAGCCAAGCTAACATGTAGCATAAGGCAGCATCGAGCCATCCCTGAGAGGATCTGTCGGGAATTGAGCACCACATTGGACTCCTCCCATTTAAGACCAGAGAGGTTAAGAGCTGGTAAGGAAAAGAGTCTGTGCACTCTAGTGGCTTGCGGAATCTAAGAACCACCGTGCCAAGAAATTCTGTTTCAGGAGACTCAGATTGAGCTCCTCATTGTAATTCTCTGCTTTAAAGACACAATAAAAGAAGGCCACCACTAAGAGATAGACCGGAGATGTAGCCCTAGAGGATAGGATGAACTCCTTATTAATTTGTTGTGTTCTTGTATTTGCTTACTGTGTTTCTCTGTTGTTTTCCATATTTCCAGTGTCTGTGTATTTTGCAATCTAATCGATCTATTGCCTAAAATGACATAGGCACACTCCAGCACATGAGTCTGTAATACCTTCATTCATTAATTAATTAACTGTGGTCACTCAAGCATGATTTTAAGATCAAGTGGTATCAAATCTCTAGGTTGTAAGGTTAGATAAGCTTGTGTTGGTTTAGCTGTTGAATGCTCACTAGATCAAAACTCAAATTAGGAGAAGGAGAGTTGGTCGAAACTAATCCTGAAATTGGGAGAGTCTATCCTTAGAAGACAATGTCAGAGGAAGGTTAAATGGGGCTAGAACCTCAATTCATAGAAATTTTCCTAACCATAAAGTCCATGGTAGAAGAAATGTATAGGGACTTTAGAAAACATAAGGATGAAGATTCATCGGGCTCTAAGCAAGACAAAGGAGAAGATGAATCACCTCTCCATGACCACTCCAAAGGAAAAGGGAAAGAGGAGAGCTTTCTCACGCCTCCTAACATCCCTGAACACAAAAAGAAAGCATATTTGATCAAACTAGATGTTAAATTTGATCTCCCTATATATGATGGAGAGTTAAATGCAGAAAAGTTGGACAATTGGATTAGAAAAATTTATGTTTATTACAGAGTATAGAACATCGACTCAGACAAGAGAAAGATTCAGTTGGCAAGCCTATGCCTTGGAGGCACTACCTTGGTTTGGTGGGAAGACAAAACCCAAGCTGATATGAAAAGACATGGTAAGACTATCTCTATCTGGAGTGAATTTGTTTCTACAATCGAAAAGTAGTTCTATCCATTGGCCTACATGCAACAAGCCACGATGAGTTGGAAAACTCTTTGGCAATTGAAAGGGCAAAGTGTGTAAGGGTACACTCAAGAATTTAGAAAGAGATCATCGATTCTAGGAATCTCATTAGACTCACCTGAAACTCTTTTGAAGTACATTGGTGGTCTACATAGCTATGTGAGGCATACCATCTTCATGTTTAATCCCACTAGTATAGATGAAGTATCTGTACAACCTACTCATCTAGAAGCTAGAGGAAAGAATGGAAATCCAGAAGTTGGGGGACCATCCCAACCCACTGCAAGCAAGAGCAAGGAGGAAAGAAAGTAGAAGTGGAACGCAAGGAAGGCTAACACTGCACAGAAAATCAAAGCTTCATGCACTCACTGTAAAAAGAATGGACATGATGATGAGCATTGTTGGATTCTGCATCCAGAGCTGAGACCTAAGAAGTTCGAGGGCAAGAAGAAGAAGACTGTTGCAGCTATTCAGAAATATTTCGGGTTAGACTCAGGAGATGAAACAATCATTACAGCCACAGGTATAAAAGGTAAGAATTCTAAAGCATCTACTAGTAATTCTACACATTCTATTATTGATGAAGAAAATAGGAGAAAAAGACATGAGCTTTTCCATATTCAAGTTATTTCCAAACATCAAAAGATTGATACTTTATTTGATAGTGGCTCACAAGTAAATCTAATTTCTGAAGCAATTGTAAAGAAGTTGGGATTAGCAACTTCACCTCACAAGAAACCATACCCATTAGGATGCTTGAATGATAAAGCACAACTACAAGTGACTAGACAGTGCAAACTCAAATTTTCTTTTGGGTCAACATTTGTAGATGAGATTGAGTTAGACATAATTCCTTTGAATATGTGGAATTGTTTTAGGAAGTCCTTACTTGTATGATAGGAAAGCTATTTTATATAGACCTGAGAAAAAGTATCTACTTGTTAAAGATGGAATCAAATACTTTGTAAGAGCTCACAAGCTCAAGAATAATTATACTCTCATAAACTCAAGGAAGACGAAAAGAATGATAAATTCATGCAAACAATTCTTACTGATGGTTGTAAAGGAAACAAAACCTGAAAAAACCATTGTATTTGAGGCTTGTAATGCTAAATAGCAAGCTGATTTAGAAAAAGGTTGTTTCAGAGTATGATATCTTGTTTCACAAACCTAAAGGTCTACCACCCAAAAAGGAAATAGTACTTGATATTATTTTGCAGCAAGATGCTCCATTGCCTAACATTGGAATGTACAGGTTGTCTACTTTAGAGAATGCTGAAATCAAGAAGCAAGTGCAGGAGTTGCTCGAGAAAGGGTTCATCAGGCCTAGAACATCACCATGTGGGTCACCAATCATTTTGGTGAGAAAGAAAGATTGCTCATGGAGAATGTGCGTTGATTACCGAGCACTGAATAAGATAACAATCAAAAATCATTATCCCCTTCCTCGCATAGATGATCTTTTAGATCAATTGAAAGAAGTTGTTTATTTCACCAAGCTAGACTCGCACAGTGGATACCATTAGGTCAGAGTTGTAGAACAAGATGCATGGAAGATTACTTTCAAAACAAAGCAGGGATTGTATGAGTGGTTGGTTATGCCTTTTGGCTTAACTAATGCTCCCGCTACTTTCATGAGATTAATGAATGATGTACTCAGACCTTTTCTTGATGATTTTGTTATTGTGTATTTGGATGACATTTTGATTTTTAGTAAAACGTGGGAAGAACACTTAAAGCATGTTAAGCATATATTAGATGTTTTGAAAAGAGAAAAACTTCATGTTAAACTCTCAAAATGTGAATTTGGGAAAACATCTCTAAATTATTTGGGTCATATAGTGGGGGGTGGTGAATTGAAAATAGATCCCTCTAAAGTGGCAGTCATTGTAAACTAGCCTAAACCCAAGTCTGCTACAGAAGTGAGAAGCTTCTTAGGGGCAACACAGTATTGGAGGAAGTTCACTTCTAACTTTTCCTCAATTGCAACTCCATTACATGCTTTAAAAGGATTGAACAAGGTGTTTCAGTGGGGAGGCAAACATTAGAAAGACTTCGACACCTTGAAAGAAAATATTAGTACATCAGCTGTACTAGCACTACCTGATCTGCAGAGACCATTTGGGATCCAAACATATGCTAGTGACTATGCCATGGGAGCAGTTTTTACATAGCACAGTAAACCCATATGTTATCATTCTGATACTTTTAATCCTGTAGTAGTTAACTATCCTACATATGATAAAGAATTGTATGCATTAGTTCAAAGTGTGAAAAAGTGTAAACATTACTTAATGGCAAAGAGACAGTAATACATACTGATCACCAACCACTTCAATATCTACACTCCCAAAATAAGTTGCAGCAATCAAGACACTACAGATGGATGGGTTTTCTACAACAGTTTCATTTAGTCATCAGATATAAAAAGGGCATACACAATAAAGTTGCAGACATGTTATCTAGACCCATTATAAATGCATCTTCTATACTTAAGCATAATTCTGTGCTACATGAAAGCTACATTGAACAATATGCTCAAGATATAGACTTTGAAGATGTATATGCAACTTTGAGTCAAGGCAAAAGAGTAGAAGAATTGGATTATCATGTGAAGGACCAACTCTTATATCATTGTGAGAAACTCTGCATTCCATAAACTGAGAGAGTAAAGATAATTAGAGAAGCACACACTTCTTCGATATTGGGTCACTTTGGGGTAAGTAAAATAGTTGCACAGCTGCAAAGATTTTGTTATTGGCCAAAAATGAATGAGACAGTTGCTATATATGTAAGAGGGTGTACTATGTGTGCTAAAAGTAAGCCAAGCAATAGAAATCTAGGCTTGTACACTCCATTACCAGTTCCTTCTCACCCTTGGGAAAGTGTTTCCATGGATTTTGTTGGAGGACTACCTAAATCTAGGAAAGGTCATGATTATTTATATGTTGTTGTGGATAGGTTCAACAAAATATGTATTCTGATACCTTGTAATAAATAGATTACAGCTGAACAAACTGCAAAACTGTTCTTTGAACATGTATGGGTTCATTTTGGACTACCCACTTCCATTGTATCTGATCGAGATACCCGATTTGTGGGAAATTTTTGGTCAAGTCTGTGGGAACTGATGGACACAAAACTGAAGAAAAGCACAGATTTTCATCGACAAACTGATGGCTAGATAGAGGTAGTTAATCAGACAGTGATCCAGTTACTCAGAGGATATTGCAGCAAACATCCTAAGCTTTGGGATGAACATTTGTGTTATGTGCAACATGCTTACAACAAAGCAAAACATTGTTCTACACAGAGATCTCCTTTTGAGGCCTGTTTTGGTTTCACACCAAGGTCTCCTTTGGATTTTGTCTTTGGTAAAGATACCACAATTGAGGGACACAGTGATGTGGGTAGGGATTAGGTTCATTGAAAAAATCCAATAGATCCACTAGGTAGTACAAGAATAGTTGGAAAAGATCCAAGCCAAATACAAGGCTAGGCATGACAAGCATCGGATGGAGAATAGTTTCCAAGTTGGTGACCAAGTCTGGCTGTATATCAGCAAGGATAGGATGTAAGGTGAAGGTAAAAAGCTAAACCCTATCAGGTATGGACCTTTCAGGATACTTCAGAAGAATGGTGACAATGATTTTGGCCTTGATCTACCAGCTTACATGCACATCTACTCAGTCATAAATGTAGATTTCTTGAGATTGTTTGAACCCTCATTGATTGAGGATCCTAAAGAGCAAAGTCAATTGCCTTCTATTGATGACCTGCTACTTGAATATCTTAATTAATTGTAGGAAGACACAGTTCTAGATAGGAATGTGAGGACAACGTGCAGAGGAAATTTTGAGTACCTTAGAATTGGGCTTAAGGGTTCAAAACCGTGCAGTGCAAAGTGGATAGAGATTGGACAAGTGAGACAATTGTACCCTCACTTAGTCGATGCTTGGAAACCAAATTTTGGTGGTCCAAAAGCTTTTTCAGTGGGAAGGCCATGATCTGAAATGGATCCATGAAGATAATCAAGATGCCATGACTGTATTCAGATCAGGACAAAAACTTTGAATTCAAGAGCACAAAGCGATCAGGAAGACCTCTGAATAGTGGCAGTTGGTATCCAGTGAGGAACGACAAGGACCTCGGTCAAAGCACGCTGACCGAGGCCCATGGAGACCATGTAGGAGGTGAAACTGGCCATTGGGAAGCTCAGATCGGGAAAAGGAGGCGATTTCTGATGTGCGATTATAATTGCACACCACTGGGAAAAACCCCTCGAGAAGGAATGTCCCCGAGCACTCAGTCACATGGGAGGCCGGGAAATTGTGGGGAAAAGCGCTAAAGGCTAAATGTGGGACCCGCGCTCCAAAACCGAGAGTATATCGGGGGCACCCTTGGGCGGTAAGTGAATTTGGCTAAAACCTAGCGGTTCCATTCAGTGCCCAACGCGTGGCGGGTAGAGGAGAGAGAAAATTTTTGCTCATTGCACACTAATGGTCGAGAAAGTCAACTACACAAAATGAGCGAATGACGTCGGATCTGGGGGCTCCAAATCTAACATCTGACAACGCGCCCGATGGAGAAACCATATTTAACAAGGGATTGAGCCGTGATGTATAAGGATTTGAGGTTCGATTTGACCGCAGAGATGGTGGATGAGTCATGTGATGATGTAACCGAAAAATTGAACCGACAAGGAAGAGCTAGCACAGTTCACGAGAGGACAAGTGGCCACTCCCTATGAGCAATTGATGATGACACAAAGACAGGGAATTCCAAGTGAATAGCAGCGGGCGATCTGACAGGGGAAGGAAGAGGAAGCGAGTAGTCATGAGATCTATTGTCTTTAAAGTCATGAACAAAGATAGAGAACATAGGACACTAAGAGGAAGAGGCAGAGAGAAGAAGACGAAGACAGAGAAAGAAAGAGACAACGAAGCAAAGAGTAGAAGGACAGAGAGCCGAGCTAACCTGCAGCATAAGGTAGCATCGAGCCATCCCTGAGAGGATCTGTCAGGAACTGAGCACTACATTGGGCTCCTCCCATTTAAGACCAGAGAGGTCAAGAGTTGGTAAGGAAAAGAGTCTGTGCACTCTAGTGGCTTGGGGAATCCAAGAACCACCCTACCAAGAAATTCTGTTTTAGGAAAAATTGAGCTCCTCATTGTAATTCTTTGCTTTAAAGACACAATAAAAGAAGGCCACCACTGAGAGCTGGACTAGAGATGTATCCCTGGAGGATAGGGTGAACTCCTTAATAGTTTGTTGTGTTATTGTATTTTCTTACTATGTTTCTCTGATGTTTTCCATATTTCTAGTGTTTGTGTATTTTGCAATCTGATCAATCCATTTCCTGAAATGACATAGACACACACCAGTACATGAGTCTATAATACCTTCATTCATTGATTAATTAACTGAGGTCACTCAAGGGTGATTTTCATATCATTACATCATTACATAGGAAACGTAATAAGTTTGAAAGTATAGAGGAGTGTGAGGCTAGTTTTGAGCATCTTAAGCAGTTATTAACACATTCTCTAGTCCTAAAGATTGCAGATCCAGACAAAGAATTTGTAGTATGTATAGATGTAGAATTTTCACTGTAGATCAACTGATATATGCAATGTCCTAAAGCATAATACTAGATCTACTTCTACCATAAACTTTGCGGAACCTTAACTAGATATGAGCATCATCAACCAAGAACACATATAACTGAGAATCAGAAGTAATCAACCATAACACAGAAGATATAACACTCAGGAAAGAAACTGCCTAAAACCCCAACTCTGTATTATCATACAAGTGCAAATCTTGTTCAAGTTACAAAAAGAATCATCTCAAAAGCTATCCTGCTCTCTCTGTAATCAAACAATACAACTCACAGACTGAATAGACATAGAATATATCTTCCTCAAGCCCTCCAAGCCTCCTATTTCCTTGCGCAGTTTTGATTGGGGTCCAATGATGTCACATGTGTGAATTGGCCTCATCACACTCATTGTAACCTCTAATCTAACTGTGTAATCCTCAAGGAATAATATTGCTTCTACATGCAAGGAATATTCACAATGGAATATTCTTGCAACTGATAGTACACTGTTCCTCCATCTTATCTCAATTGGGTCTCTGACTGAACTGACATGCACGAGTTATCCATGAGTGAATACTCAGTTATCTGAAATACAATAGTTACATGCATGTAAGCATTAACTAACTAAACTTTCATTAATTTAACAAACTTTTAAATTAATTTAACTGGACTTGACTCAGTTAACTGAGCCAACTAATTTTACAACTAATCCTTATCGCTTTAACTAATGGATAAATCCCTCAATCAAAGGAGAAACTGTTGCATGTCCTCACATAGACTTCATGTTCATAATTCCTTAACTAATTAACTCAAGATGAATTAATTAATCAATTTACAAACAACTGTTAATATCAAATTCGAATTTTACTTCCTATGTTTAGTCCAGGGACTGACTAAAATAAGAAGGGATCCTGAAATGCTATTTTTAGAAAAGCTATTTTTAGCACTTTCACTTTTCACCCATTGTTGCTAAGATCCACAATGGCTGAACTGCTATTTATAGTAGTGCTATTTATAGCAGTGCTATTTTTAGCATTTCTTGTTGCACTTTTCAACACTTCCTCTCAACAAGAAAGGGATTATCAGTAACCCCAATCCTGTCTCTGTGGAACTTGAACTTGCATTCTAACAATTCCTTAGTCAAAATATCTGCATCATGTTCCTCAGTCAAAACATACAACAACATCATGATCCTCTTGACCACACAGTCCCGTAGATGATGGTAACGGATATCTATATGCTTGGACCTATCATGAAACACTAGATTCTCAGAGAGTTTTATGCAACTCTGATTATCACAGTATATCATTGTAGGATCCATCATCTGAACAAACAATCCCACTATAATCTTCCGCATCGAAATGGCCTCGCATGTTGCCTGACTGGCAGCCATGTATTCGGCCTTTGCTGACCTAAGTGCAACTGATCTATGTTTCTTGCTGTACCAGGAAACTGCAGCTGAACAAAGGTTGAAGATTCCTCCAGAAGTGCTCTTTTGGTCTAATGGACTACTTGCCCAATCTGCATCCGTAGCTACTACCTCACCTAAAGTAGCATCCTCCTTCCTCTAGTTACCAGCTAGAGGAGTCTGCATGGGTTTGCATTTCTCCATGTGAAATCACCTGAGTATCTCATTGGCATACTTTCCTTGAGAAACAAATATTTCCCCATCTTTCTGCCACACTTCCATGCCTAGAAAGTAGTGCTTGAGGCCCATTTCCTTCATCTCAAACTCTCTTGCAAGATCCTCCTTACAACATTTGATCAACTGATCATCACCTATCAAAATCTAATTGTCGACATGAAGTACAATAATCAATGGCTTACCTTCTACCATGATGTGGTAAAGGTTCACATTTTCTTCACTCTTAGTGAAGCCCAATCTGGTGAAATAGCTGTCTATCCTGGTATATCAAGCATGAAGTGCTTGCTTCAGCCCATATAGTGCTCACTTGATTTGTCAAACATGCGACTCATGATCGAAGGTCTCAAATCCTTAGGGTTTCTCAATGTATACCTCTTCCTCAATCTTTCGGAACATCGTCTTCACATCAATCTGATGGATCTTCCAACCCATCTGAGCTGATAGAGCTAGCATAGATATGATAGGTGAGTACCTTGCTACAGGAGCAAAATTCTCATTGTAGTCGGTCCCCTCCACCTGTGAGAAACCTCAGGAAACAAACCTTTCCTTGTGTTTCACAACACTGCCATCAGTGGCCTGATTTACCTTGTAAACCCATAGGGAACTAACCACTAACTTGTCCCCAGGCCTAGGGACAACATCCCACACACTGTTCCTTATGATAGAATCGTACTCTTCTACAATTGCATCAACCCAGACTGGTTGCTGCACTACCTCCTGAAAAGAAGAAGGTTCGGTCGCTACACGCTCCCCAACCAGGGCCATATAGCTAGCGTATCTCTCGGGAGATATCCTCTATCTGCACTGAGAGGATGGCTACCCCACATTCTCTCTCGCATCTAGCATCAATTTTTCAGCTTCCCACGAGTGTTACTGCTCGTCTTTGAAAGACTCTTCATGAGTGGTGGTCTCCACTACTGGACCCTCTGCATGCAGCTGATCCACATCATCAAGAGTATCCTCCTCCTTTGGAACTAAAAGTTCCTCATCTCCATGCAACTTGAACTCCCTATCAAGAGACACTCGCATGGATCTCTGCTTGTCAAACTTCAGATCCCTGTGCACTACGATCCTCTGATTGGCAGGCAGAAACACACGATAGTTGTGGGGTGTATCTGTGTACCCCATAAGTATCCCCAACTAAGTTGTTGGGTTTAGCTTCTTCCAAGCATCTTTGGTCACATGACAGTAAACTGACGATCCAAAGATGCAGAAGTGACTCACATCTGGTCGCTTCCTGGGAAAGGCCTCCATAGGTGTCTTTATCCCCAAGATATGATGAGGACTTTAGTTCTGAAGGTACACTGTTATATTGCATGCCTCAGCCCACAGATGAAGTGGTAGGCTTTGGTCATGCAACATCGCTCGAGCTACTACCAGAATAGATCTGTTCTTCCTTTCAGCCACCCCATTCTGGTGTGGGTTATGGGGTGCCATCAGTTCCCGTTTAATTCGTTTTGTAGCACAGAAGTCTTTAAACTGTCGGGAAACATACTCTCCACCATTGTCGCTATGCAAGGCTTTCACTTTCTTTCCAGATTCTTTCTCTACCAAGGCTTTAAACTCACAAAACCTCAAGAAGGTCTGATCATTCTTTTGCATAAAGTAGATCCAACATCCACGAGAAAAATCATCAACAAAAATAACATAGTACCTTTGTTTAGCGGTGGAGGCTGTAGAGAATGGTCGACGCACATAGAAATTTGCTGCATGATCTTCAAGGCCCCATGATGCAAGTGGCCCAATCTTGTATGCCATAGCTTGCCAACATCTTGGCTTTGCACCACCTCTGCTTTGGAACTTAGTGCATCACAGTATTCTACCTCTAGCTTGTAGAGATTCTTTACTTGAATCCCAATTCGCTTGTTTTGTCCAGTTCCGATATGCCTCAGGAAAAATTTTCCTTTACTAAAGACTACATCACAACCTTTATCTTCTAGCATAGCAATAGACACAAAATTATTTTTCAGACCTAGTACATACTTAACAGTAGATAGGGTGACAGGAGCACCATGCTCCCTTTGAAACACAACTATACCTTAACCTAAGGCACATTACTTTCCATCATTGCCCATCTCGATCCACATCTGGAGATCCTTCTCCTCTAATGTACTGAAAAGATTCTTGTCACCCGACATGTGGAAAGAAGCTCCATTGTCCAGGTACCAAACACATCCCACCATGGATGAAACCATGCATATGATAAGAGAGAAATCCAGCTCAAACAGTGAGGCCAATGCCTCACCATCAAATCCCTTGGAGGAACCCTTCTTGGATTTCTTTTGTGGACAATTCGTTGCATAATGGCGCACTTCATGACAGTGAAAGCATCACACTTTTGACTCATTAAACTTCTTCCCACCATGAGAAGATTTGGATTGGGATGCCTTCCCTTTCCCTTTCTTAGCTTTACTTGCTAAAGCAAGATTTTCTTCATCATCTTGTTTTGATGAAGATCCATCCCTAGTGCTTTGCCTTATCTCCTCCTGCATTATGTCCGACCAAATTCGTTCCCAAGCTGGCAGTTTCTCTCTTCCATTAACCGAGCCTTGGTAGCTATGCCATCTCTAAGGAAGATTGAGGAGTGCTAGACTCACCATGTCATCATCAGCGGTCATGATCCTTACACTTCCAAGTTCATCCCTACAGGTGGTGAACTTGTTCAAGAATGCAGAGATTGCGTCACCCTTTTCGCACTTGATCTTTCAAAGCTTGTCTTTCAGTGCCAACTTCCTCTGATTGCTACTATTCTGATAAAGATATTTCAATGTTTTCCACATCAAAAACGGAGTCTCCTTCCCATGGAGGCTCGAGACAATGTGATCTCGAACTCCCTCTAGGAGGATTCTCCTTACTCTAGACACACACTTTTTCCATTCCGTCAATTGAGTAGCATCAGTCAGCTTTTGTAATTCTTGATCAAAGAATTCCTTTAGACCGTTATCTTCTAATACAACCTCCATGTGATCCTTCCAGGATATATAATTCGAACTGCCATCAAGGGCATATTCGAGTCTTAAACCACTGAATGCCATAGGTGAAATAGAGATGTGATAAGAACTTACTTTCAATATTCAGAAACCAAACTTTGAACTTCTCCTTCTTGTACATTGTTCTTCCTTGATCACCTTTAGTCTGATACCATGTAGAATTTTCACTATAGATCAACTGATATATGCAATGTCCTAAAGCATAATAATAGATCTACTTCTACCATAAACTTTGCAGAAGCTTAACCAGATATGAACATCATCAAACAAGAACAGATATAACTGAGAATCAGAAGTAATCAACCATAATATAGAAGATATAACACTCGGGAAAGCAACTGCCTAAAACCCCGACTCTGTATTATCATACAAGTGGAAATCTTGTTCAATTTATAAAAAGAATCAGCTCAAAATATATCCCGCTCGCTCTGCAATTAAGCAATACAGCTCACAGTCTGAATAGACATAGAATATATCTTCCTCAAGCCCTCCAAGGCTCCTATTTCCTTGTAGAGTTTTGACTAGGGTCCAACGATGTCACATGTGTGAATTGGCCTCATCACACTGATTGTAACCTCTGATCTAACTGTGCAATCCTCAAGGAATAATATTCCTTCTGCATGAAAGGAATATTCACAATGGAATATTCTTGCAACTAATAGTACATTGTCCCTCCATCTTATCTCAACTAGGTCTATGACTGAATTGACATGCATGAGTTATCCATGAGTGAATACTCAGTTATCTGAAATACAGTAGTTACATGAATGCAAGCATTAACTAACTGAACTCTCATTAATTTAACAAACTGTTAAATTAATCTAACTGGACTTGACTTAGTTAACTGAGCCAACTAATTACAACTCATCCTTATCTCTTTAACTGATGGAAAAATCCCTCAATCAAAGGAGAAATTGTTGCATGTCCTCACATAGACTTCATGTTCATAATTCCTTAACTAATTAACTGAAGATGAATTAATTAATCAATTTACAAACAGTTGTTAATATGAAATTTGAATTTTACTTCCTACGTTTAGTCAACAGATCAAAATCAAGAAGTTGAAGAAAAATGACATTTTCAGGTATATAAAGTTGCATACGTGGGTTCACTATACAAAAAGAGTGTGTACAAGCGGGTTCACTATACAAAAAGAGCATATATGTATGGATGCTCTTTCATAGAAGAAAAAGCGCGTATGGGATGAGAAATTAAGGAAATTAAGGTGAAAGAATACCAAGGGTCAATACCATGCTATGAGCCCAAAATATTGAGCAGAGTAATGGTTATTTGATCCCGTCTAAGACTACCAAACGCTCTAAGTGTTGTTTTGATATGAGGTATTGAGAAAGGCTAAAACTATATAAGGAAGAGAAGATAAAAGGGCTAAGAGTAGAAGTAATGAATATCTTATGAAGTGTTAGATCAAAATAAAATATGCATGTTATGGGTTTTTTATGCTTTGGTTGATCTGAACTAAGTATGCACCTCAACGTTTGGTGATGGATGAGATATAATTAACGATCAAGATCATAATGACTTATCATTATGTGATCTAATAATGGATAGGCTAGATCTGATTGCTAACGCACATTTTATCCTTTATATGTGATGATATGGCTATGTCTGAAGTCTGGAATTGCAGTGAAGTTATAAGTAAGTATTTGCAAATCTATACGCTGGTTCTCTTTGGTGAAGGTACATATACATATTGGTTCTTCTCTTCCAAGTAGCATATGCAAAAGAAAATCTTGATGTTCAGGGATGACTGATCTATCAGATCAGTGCTGTTATTTTACTATTGTCTGTCAATGAAGTCTTCTTAGATCTAAAAGTAAAACTTAATGCATAAAGAAATTGAGTTTGACTGATTGATTGATTCAGAAAGAAGGGTGATCCTTGTTTCTATCTGTTTAGAACTCTGTAATATCACAATAGATCTTTAGACTGTCACTAGTTGATACAGTTTTTGGTTCAGAGGTTTTATGATTCAATATCGTTAGAGGTATACACAGGTTGGGCTAAAGTAAATAGCATATACACCACGTATACATGTAGTTTGGCTTCATTGAAGGAGCATATATATTCTAACACATGACTTGTGAGGTTACAGTTGGTTTTGGTTGTTGATGTAGTGTTCTGGGTTCAGATCTGTGTACTAGTTACAATGACATGTCTGTTCCAGTTGATTGGTTGAAATTGATTAAGTTTGAATGAATGGTTGATTTAATTGTGTTAGAGGTCAATGATTGTTTGATTCAGTATGTCAGAGGTTTCAGTGATTGATTGATTCAATTATGGTTGATTCAAATATTGATGATTGGTTTTAGTTATGCTAGAGATTGATGATTGAGTTTCAGTGATTGGTTTTGATGGTTGTATTGTAGTGGAGATTGATTTTGAGCTTCAATGTTACTAATGGGTCCAGTGTGAAAATTTGATGAAACGTGGCCTTCATATTGTATTATTGTGTACCATGAGTATCTAGTGTAAAAATTTATGAAATGTGGTCCCTGGAGGATACTAAGGGTTGGAGCCTTTAGGGAGGAAGTTGAAGCTTCCTGCTAGTAGTGGTTGGTGATGTGATCAGGGAGTTAGAGCTCTGTTCCAGTAGCAGCTGGAGAACAAGTGAAGGTTGTAGTCTTCTCTAGGTCGAAGCCTACATACTAGTAAACATATCGGCTAGTAAAAGAACTAGGGGGTTGTAGCTCCATTCCAGTAGAAGTTGGAGAATGAGAGAAGGTTGTAGCCTTCTGCAGGTGGGTGCCTACATACTAGTATGAGTTTGCACCAGTACAAGATTGTAAACTAATTTTCTTATTATTAAAAGAAGACAAAGATGACAACAACAGGTGGTTTTCACCCATATTAGGTATCCACCTTAAATCTTGGTGTTCATGTGTGTTTCTTATGTGCGATGGTTTATTCTGTTATTACTCCACATGGTTACTGTTTAATGTTTAATAAAGTACTGATGCACTGATTAAAGATCAACATATGATGAATTAACTGAATCATAAGTTCACTAGATATACACTGGTTGCCTTAAGAACAATTGCGTGCACATGCGAGTTCCCTTCACTGAAGTAGCGTATATAAATCTGATTATGGAAATGAAAAAGTTATTGATTTGTAAATAATGGTTCACCCCCCCTCTCATTATTATTTCCAACAATTGGTATCAGAGCATGTCCTTCAGAAAAAGGCTTGATCGCTTGAAGGAAGATCTTTCAATATGAATAATCACGAAGGCATGGGATCCATCAGATCAGCAATCTTCAATGGGAGAAACTTAGTATATTGGAAAATAAGAACCAGAGCCTATCTACAATCGATTGGAGTTGATGTTTGGGAAATTGGGGAAAGAGTATATCAATTTGCAACAGCAATTCCTACAAACTCTATAGGTAAGAAGTTATACGAAACCAATGCCAAAGTTGTCAATACATTATTGGGAAGTCTGTCAGAATCATAATTTGTCAAAATCAAGCAGCTCAAGACAACCAAAGAAATATGGGACAAAATCATTGCTACGAAGGAGAATCTCAGCTAAAACGTGCTAACTTTCAAACTCTTAGAATTCAGTATGAAACTCTTAAGATGTGTAGTGATGATAGTGTTGCTAGTTACTTTTTACGTATAGATGAGATTGTTAATTGTATGAAGAATCTGGGTGAAGAGATAAAGGAAGCTACTTTAGTTGAGAAAATTTTGAGATCTTTGTCTTCTAAATTTGAGTCAAAAGTGTCTGCCATAGAAGAAAAATAGGATCTTCAAACTATTACTGTGACTCAACTCCATGGAATCCTAACTACCTTTGAAATGAGAAAAGGAGGTCCATCAGATATGAGAGAAGTCACTTTTAAAGTGTCAGCAAAGGGAAAAGAAAAGGAAGAGCACAATGAATCAGAACACATTTCAGAAGAAGAAGATGAGGTAAATTTTGTCAAGAAGCTTCAACGGGGTTCCAAAAGATTCAGAGGTAAGCTACCTTTCAAATTATTTTCTTGTGGTAGAGTCGGTCATTATGCTACCAAATTTCCTCATAAAGATAAATATGAAAAAGGAAAGGAATATGCAAAATGAAATAGAAAATTGGTTGTGAATAGGAGTTACTAGATAGTAATGGCTTATCCAATAGTGATGAAGATGAAACTGACCAAGATTATAGACTACTCATGGCTTATGACAATGATGATTTCACGGATGCCTTAGAAGAGGAAGAATTTCTTGAAGAAATTACTAAACTCAAAATCTGTTTAGAAGAAAAGAACATGATCATCGATGCGTTGACTCACCAAGTCACTGAAAGAGGAAAACACAATGAAAATCTAAAATGTGAAATTGTGGGTCTAAGAAAAGAACTTGAGAAGAAAAAATCTCTTAATATTGGATTTGATAAAGGATCTGAAAGTTTAAATGAAATCATAATAGTTCAATGTTCTCCTCTGATAAAGATCGGTCTTGGATATACTGAAGAATCATCTCAATCACAGAAGCGGTGAGCCTCCACCAGAAGCTAGCTTGATGCAGCAAAGACCAGTGAACAGTATGTCGATCATTAGAAAAGGCCTAAAATTACTCATCAGGTAAATCATACCCAATTTAATCCAAGGATGAATATCATTAGAAGCTTTAACCTGTAGAATTTTGTAGAATTTTTCTACAAATCAGCTAGCTTTGATACCATGTAGAACTTTTTTTACAAATCAGCTAGCTCTGATACCATGTAGAAATTTTCCACCTGTAGATCAACCTGGTAATGCAATGTACTAAAGCAAAACACTTGATCTACTTCTACAAAAAATTTAGCGGAAGCTTAATCAACCATGAGCAACATCAATAAGAACACATATAATTGATAAGAAGGAATCAATCACACATAACACAGAAGAATTTACCTGGGGAAAGCACCTGCCTAAAACCCCATCTCTGTATTATCATACAAGTGGAAATATAGTCCAGATTACACAAAGTCTTAGCTCGGAAGCTATCCAGCTCTCAATACAATCCCTCTGTCGCTCATAGATAGTAAAAGGCTTCTCACAAACCTTCTCCTCTGCCCTCCAAGCCTCCTATTTCCTTGTGTAGTTTCCTTGGGGTCTAGTGCTGCCACCTATGTGAATTAGCCTCTTCACACACTCACTAACCTCTAATCTAACTGCACAAACCTGAAGGAGATGAATCCTCATCATGGATGAGCTTCCTTTATTAGAAAAATATTCATCCAACTGATAGTACACAGTCCCTTCTCTGATCTCAACTAGGTCTCTGTCTGAACTGACATGCATCAGTTATCCATGAGTGAATACATAGTTATCTGAAAATAATAGTTGTCACATGCATGCAAGCATCAACAAACTATATCTCATTAATTTAACAACTTGTTAAATTAATCTAACTGAACTTGACTAAGTTAAACTAAGTCAACTGATCCTCTCAATATAGAAATCATCCCTAATTCCTCAATCAGTGGAGCAAATCAAGGACAGATTCCCCAATTAGTGGAGAAATAATTGCATGTTCTCACAAAGACTTCAAGTTTGCTTTTCCTTAACTAATCAACTCATGGAGAATTAATTAATTAATATTCCAAACTACTGGTAAGACCAAATTCAAATTTACTTCCTATAGATAGACTAGGGACTGCTATAAATAGGAAGAGACCCAGAAGTGCTATTTTTAGAAGATGTTATTTTTAGCAGTTTCACCTCTCACCCAAGGTGGCAAAAATGCTCATTGGCCAAACTGCTATTTTTAGAAGTGCTATTTTTAGCACTTTCTAAATTTAGCATTTCTTGTTGCACACTTTTCAACACTCCCTCTCAACAAGAAAGGCTTCCTCTCAAACCCAATCATGTAACTCTGGAATGTTCTACATGCAACACATCTACCAAGTGTGGTTGCTCCAGCAACGCGCGGAACAAGAAAACTTCCAACTGACCTCTTTGTTGGGATAGAAACGTACTCTGATGTTGAAGCTCTACCTGCTGTTGACAAGTGATCCCTCTCCGACCTCCGCGCTACTGCAACATCTCCATGCATCTCACACTGTTGCACCCTTCTCTGTGCTACCCTGCACTGTGCAACACACTTGTGCCTCTTGCATTGTTGCAGCCTACATGCTTTGCGCTGTCCTGGGATTCTTGCATTATAGCTCTCTCTGTCGCTCCATCTGCATCTATCTCTACCCAATCAGTCAGTTCCTGCTACTCCACATCGGGGCTCCCGTAGCAAGGTCTCATCGAAGAGGTTGGGTACCTCAAGGATCCTGCCCCTCCTCCTTGGGAAGATCACTCTATATCACCCCACCTTCTACCTGGAGGTATGGATGCATGTGATCCCTATGCTCACCTAGCTCGAAGTTTCCCCCTACTAGAGGTCTCTGCATGAGTAGATGTCTCTACTCGATCTCCTTTCAACTTCCCCTGTTGTGGCTTCTACACAACCTCCTAAAGCTGTTGCACCAATCGTGGATCCTCCACAATTGTTTGAGACTTCTTCTGGCGCCGCATGTTGAGGGGTAATATATTCTCCCTCTCAACCACCAACTCTCTAACCTTTTCCTTACTCCTCAAGGCTTTGCATGCATCTTGTACCTCAAGTGCATACAGGTTCTTGGCTAGCACACCAATCTATTTCCACTTTCCCGCCGTCACGAAATTTTCTACAAAAAGAGCGGATTTTAAATAAGCGATATCTCCCTCATCCAAACTTCGATTTAGCCGATTTTTTTTTTCTTTTTTTTTTTCTTTCTTTTGGGTATTTTTCCGCAAGGAATCCAAATCTGCTATTTATTTCTAAAAATTTTGTACAAAAATTTTCATATCTGCTCTGCAAACTCTCGGCCCAAAACTCAAAACTTTGAAATATCCTCTTAGTATACTATTCTCTCATTGATAACCTGTGCTCCGATACAATGTAGAATTTTGTAGAATTTTTTTACAAATCAGCTAGCTCTAATACCATGCATAACTTTTTCTACAAATCAGTTAGCTCCGATACCATGTAGAAATTTCTCACCTATAGATCAACCTGGTAATGCAATGTACTAAAGAAAAACACTTGATCTACTTCTACAAACAATTTAGCGGAAGCTTAATCAACCATGAGAAACATCAATAAGAACACATATAAT
The DNA here is from genome assembly GCA_031772625.1 of Pinus tabuliformis. Lineage (NCBI taxonomy): Eukaryota > Viridiplantae > Streptophyta > Pinopsida > Pinales > Pinaceae > Pinus > Pinus tabuliformis. The sequence goes on along the minus strand of CM062816.1, from coordinate 733,657,735 downwards.
TGATAAGAAGGAATCAATCACACATAACATAGAAGAATTTACCTGGGGAAAGCACCTGCCTAAAACCCCATCTCTGTATTATCATACAAGTGGAAATATAGTCCGGATTACACAAAGCCTTGTTGGCATTATGATTCAAGTGTTGTCCTTGATGGCAACTCACTCAGAGGTTGGTACAGGTGCTCAGAGACTGGTACAGGTGATGACAACTTAACTAGTGGACAGATCTCAGTACAGCAGGACAAGAAAGAGATATACGCAGTTTCAGCAAGGAGAATCAGCGTGTACACGCAGGTTGGCTTCAGTAAAAGCGCGTACATGTGAAAACGTACCTTTGGTCAGTGGCAGTTAGTCCTTGGAAGTTGTGCCTATGGTTTTGGACCATGGCGTCTCGACGGACGTGTTGATCCCTAGTTTTGAGGTTGATGGTATTGTGTTACTATGGTTTTGGCTCTTGGTATTGAGCAAGGCCTAAGGCTATATAAGGAGAAGATCACTAGGCCAAAGAGGGCAAGTGTGAGTGATGAAGATCTGAGAAAGTGTGTGATCCAAGTGCTGGTTATGGGTTGGTGATCTGAACCAAGGTTTCACCCATGTGGAGGATGATGAATGATGGAACGAGATCTCAAGGCTTGGAATGATTATCTTCATATGGTTTGACTCTGGATAGACTAGATCTACTGACGCATGTTTATTATTATGATCTGGGTATGTTTTGATGTCTGATATAGCTGCAGAGTTTTAAGGTTGAATTTATAGATCTGTACGCGAGTTGGTTTTGGTAAAAGAGCGTATACACGCAGGTTGGGGTCATCCAAGTAGCGTATACAATGTGAAGTATGATATTTGAATATGGAGCTGGATCTGGTTGTTGCTATGATTGTCTGGTTATTGTTGACAGGGTTACAGTGATTCAGAATTGGGTGTTTCAGTGATTGATGATGCAGGTTGTACTACAATGATGATTGTCTTATGGATCTAGTATGAAAATGTATGAAACGTGGTCCCGGGTAGATAGTAGGTCGGCACCTACGTACTGGTAAACATATCAGCCAGTACAAGAGCCAGGGGGTTGTAGCTCCCTTCCACTAGCAGCTGGAAAACGAGTAAAGAAGCATTCTGTAGGTAGGCACCTACGTACTAGTAAATGGATCGGCTAGTACAAGAGCTAAGAGGGTTGTAGCCCTCTGCAGGTTGTAGCCTGCGTGCTGGTAAAGGACTGCACCAGTACATTGTAAAAGAAGTTCTCATTAAAGAAGAAAGAGACAAATTGCAGCAGGTGGTTTTCACCCACATTGGGTTTCCACCTTATATCATGGTGTTCATGTGTGTGGCATTTGTGTGATGATCTGTTCTGTTATACTGCACCTGTTTACTGTTAATATGCTTAATAATGTTCTGATGCATTTACTGAAGATAAGATTAACTGAATCATAAGATCTCTGGATATACGCTAGTTTCATTAGACACAGTCGCGTGTACACGCGGGTTCACTTAACTGAAGTCGCGTATATGTTTCTGAGTATGAAATTGAAAAGTTTTATCTGATCTGATAATACTGATTCACCCCCCCTCTCAGTATTATTTCCAACAATTGGTATCGGAGCAGGTCCTTCAGAGAAGCTTGATCGCTTGAAGGAGATTCGTAGAACAATGGGGAAGAAAGCACGTCAGAAAAAGAAGACAGCTCAAAAGAACAATGACAACCTGTCGTTGTGTGGAAGCAAGTATTCAGATCCAGAAGCACCTCAGATTGAAGATAGACAAGCAAATGAAGCGTCAGATCAAATCATAGATCAACAAGATCTACCTAGCAAAAGGGAGAATACCCTCAAAGAAGAAATCATCAGATTAGAAGAACATTTGGAATGTGCCTCCAGAGTTCGAGAAATGCTGCTAGCACTGAATAAAGAGCAAGAAAACGAGATCCTCAAACTAAGGCATCAGTTGGATGAAGGAAGGAAAGCTGAAAAGACCTTGAAGAAGCAATGTCTTGAAAAAGAAGAACAACATCAAGTTGAGGTAAATATCTTGAAAAGCAAATTAGAAGAAAAGGATAAGCTTTTACGATTTCAAGATAGCTCTAAAGTCTTGGATGATATTCTTAGTAGTCAAAGATCTCCTGCTATCAAGACTGGCCTTGGTTTTCATGAATATGTTGAAGGTGAATCTAGTTCACAAGGTGAGGCAAGAAACTCTAATGAGAAATCTGAAATGCCCAAAAAGGAACAACCAAGGAAAGAAATTCCTCAAGGAAGATTCTCTACTCCTAACTATGGACGTGATAGACGATTATTTCCTCCACTGAATAATGTTGAATGTTTTGTATGTCATAATCTTGGACATGTTGCAGCCATATGTAGAAGAAGAAGGTTTCAAGACCATCATGCAGAAAGATCATCACATTCAAGATACTTTAATGGATATTGCTTTTCTTGCAATATGTTTGGCCACAAAGCTGCTGATTGCTACAAGAGGAATATGAAACATGTAAGATGCTATGCATGTAACAAGTTTGGACATAAAGCAAGAGATTGCAGGAACAAAGCTCATGATAAGAAGAAATCATCAACATGCGTGAAGATATGGAAGAAGAAGGAAGTTCAGTCAGAAAGATGTGGCACAGCACAGGGTACTCAGCACAGCACAGACATAACAGACTCAGGGGGAGCTGAAGGTATAGAACTTCAGTGTTCTGATTCTCATACGCAAGTTTCATGAAGACAAGTCGCGTATATACGCGAGTTACAGGCTGCAAAGTCGCGTATATGGAGAAAGGGCAACAGAACAGACCCAGGTTCAGTCATGGTTGGCTCAGGCTCAGGGGGAGCAGAACAGACTCAGGAAATGGTTCAGACATGGTTGGCTTACACTCAGGGGGAGAATATTCTTCGAATAATGCATTGTTGGCATTATGGTTAGAAGGTGTTGATAAAGTCTATGAAGCTAAATGATACATCTTACTGTTTAGGAATGGTATTGCAGGCTGATGCTTATGGTACAGATCATGATGCTGTTGGTGGCTTTCATAAGTCTTGGTCTAGATATTTCATCACTATGTTATGTATCTCTTTTATGATGTCAAGGTCATGTAATGGCCTATGTTGGTTTCCCCACTATGCCTGGGATGAATGATGAAATGTTCATGTATTATCATGTATCTTCACATGGTTAGGTGGATGAGTCAATATTGGTATATCCCCACTAGGTTGGGTGATGAATGTATGTTGAGTCTTTTGGTGATAGGAAGGTCTTCTATGATGTATAAGTCTTTGTTCTTCTTGAAGAACATCTTTTGCAGATCTTGCCTACAGTCAAGGGGAGCATGAACAGCACAATTCAGCAAGAGCAGGATGGATAGATTGGTACACTTTGGCATACACAAAGGGGGAGCACATTTGGAGATTTCAGCATGTACTCAGGGGGAGTATGGACAGCAGTATGGACAGCAGAAGGTATACCAAGGAAGAGAATATCTTGGTCCACCCTTTGCCCTTGATGTCAAAGGGGGAGAGTGACTTGGTGTGGTGGTGTGGTGGTTGCCATCAAGTCCAAAGGGGGAGATTGTTGGCATTATGATTCAAGTGTTGTCCTTGATGGCAACTCACTCAGAGGTTGGTACAGGTGCTCAGAGACTGGTACAGGTGATGACAACTTAACTAGTGGACAGATCTCAGTACAGCAGGACAAGAAAGAGATATACGCAGTTTCAGCAAGGAGAATCAGCGTGTACACGCAGGTTGGCTTCAGTAAAAGCGCGTACATGTGAAAACGTACCTTTGGTCAGTGGCAGTTAGTCCTTGGAAGTTGTGCCTATGGTTTTGGACCATGGCGTCTCGACGGACGTGTTGATCCCTAGTTTTGAGGTTGATGGTATTGTGTTACTATGGTTTTGGCTCTTGGTATTGAGCAAGGCCTAAGGCTATATAAGGAGAAGATCACTAGGCCAAAGAGGGCAAGTGTGAGTGATGAAGATCTGAGAAAGTGTGTGATCCAAGTGCTGGTTATGGGTTGGTGATCTGAACCAAGGTTTCACCCATGTGGAGGATGATGAATGATGGAACGAGATCTCAAGGCTTGGAATGATTATCTTCATATGGTTTGACTCTGGATAGACTAGATCTACTGACGCATGTTTATTATTATGATCTGGGTATGTTTTGATGTCTGATATAGCTGCAGAGTTTTAAGGTTGAATTTATAGATCTGTACGCGAGTTGGTTTTGGTAAAAGAGCGTATACACGCAGGTTGGGGTCATCCAAGTAGCGTATACAATGTGAAGTATGATATTTGAATATGGAGCTGGATCTAGTTGTTGCTATGATTGTCTGGTTATTGTTGACAGGGTTACAGTGATTCAGAATTGGGTGTTTCAGTGATTGATGATGCAGGTTGTACTACAATGATGATTGTCTTATGGATCTAGTATGAAAATGTATGAAACGTGGTCCCGGGTAGATAGTAGGCCGGCACCTACGTACTGGTAAACATATCAGCCAGTACAAGAGCCAGGGGGTTGTAGCTCCCTTCCACTAGCAGCTGGAAAACGAGTAAAGAAGCATTCTATAGGTAGGCACCTACGTACTAGTAAATGGATCGGCTAGTACAAGAGCTAAGAGGGTTGTAGCCCTCTGCAGGTTGTAGCCTGCGTGCTGGTAAAGGACTGCACCAGTACATTGTAAAAGAAGTTCTCATTAAAGAAGAAAGAGACAAATTGCAGCAGGTGGTTTTCACCCACATTGGGTTTCCACCTTATATCATGGTGTTCATGTGTGTGGCATTTGTGTGATGATCTGTTCTGTTATACTGCACCTGTTTACTGTTAATATGCTTAATAATGTTCTGATGCATTTACTGAAGATAAGATTAACTGAATCATAAGATCTCTGGATATACGCTAGTTTCATTAGACACAGTCGCGTGTACACGCGGGTTCACTTAACTGAAGTCGCGTATATGTTTCTGAGTATGAAATTGAAAAGTTTTATCTGATCTGATAATACTGATTCACCCCCCCTCTCAGTATTATTTCCAACAAGCCTTCGCTCAGAAACTATCCAGCTCTCAATACAATCCCTCTGCTACTGATAGATAGTCAAAGGCTTTTCACAAACCTTCTCCTCTACCCTCCAAGCCTCCTATTTCCTTGTGCAGTTTCCTTGGGGTCCAGTGCTGCCACCTGTGTGAATTGGCCTCTTAACACACTCACTAACCATTGATCTAACTGCATAAACCTGAAGGAGATGATTTCTCATCATGGATGAGCTTTCTTTATAGGAAAAATATTCATCCAACTGATAGTACCTTGTCCCTTCTCTGATCTCAACTAGGTCTCTGTCTGAACTGACATGCATTAGTTATCCACGAGTGAATACATAGTTATATGAAAATAATAGTTGTCACATGCATGCAAGCATCAACAAACTATATCTCATTAATTTAACAACTTTCTAAATTAATCTAACTGAACTTGACTAAGTTAAACTAAGTCAATTGATCCTCTCAATATAGAACTCATCCTTAATTCTTCAATCAGTGGAGCAAATCAAGGACACATTCCCCAATTAGTGGAGAAATAATTGCATGTTCTCACAAAGACTTCAAGTTTGATTTTCCTTAACTAATCAACTCATGGAGAATTAATTAATTAATATTGCAAACTGTGGGTAAGACCAAATTCAAATTTACTTCCTATAGATAGACCAGGGACTGCTATAAATAGTAGGGACCCAGAAATGCTATTTTTAGAAGATGTTATTTTTAGAAGTTTCACCTCTCACCCAAGGTGGCGAAAATGCTCATTGGCCAAACTGCTATTTTTAGCAGTTCTATTTTTATCACTTCCTAAATTTAGCATTGATTGTTACACACTTTTCAACATAACCAACAGGTAAGCAATGCCAAAAGATTCTATGATCGCAGAAACTTCTTTAATGGGCAATGTTTTTCATGTCATAACTTTGGGCATAAGGTTTCTCAATGTGTTTCTTATAAAACCATCATGACTAGAGAAGCATGAAATCAAAAGAGTGTACCAAGAATCAAGAAAAGTTCCTATAATAACTTTTATTCTCTTGAAAATGAAGTAGAATGTTTGATTTGTAACAACATTGGTCATGAAGAATCTGAATGCAGGAGAAAATTTCGGCCATCACTTCAAAATGAGCAAACATCATTAAATCCCAAGATATGGAGAAAGAAGGAATCTCAATCAGAAAGATGTGGCATAACTCTGTATACATAAGGACAAGAAAATCAGTGGTACATCGATAGCGGATGCTACAAACACATGACAGGTGATAAGGAGAAACTTCATTCATATAATGCTTGAGAAAATGAAAAGAATGTCTCATTTGGAAATGACACTCCCACTGTCATTAACGGTTAAGGTTCTATATTCTTGAAAGAAAAGGTTAAAGCTGGAAATGTCATGTATGTAGATGGTTTAAAGCATAACCTGTCGAGTGTTAGTCAAATGTGTGATCAAGGAAATGAAGTTGTGTTTCGATAAAACAGATGTGTGGTTCGTGAGCTTGATATAGGAAAGACCATGATCAAAGGAACAAGAACTCTAAACAGCTTATACATACTCAAAGGAGGACAACAACAATGCTATATAAGCAAAACCAGTGAAAACTGGCTATGGCATAGAAGATTGGGACATCTAAGATTTTTTCAAATAAGAAAAGCATGAAGGCTCAAGGTAGTTTGTGATCTTCTAGATACCGGAATCCCATAAAATACCACATGAAATCCATGTCAAGTCGGTAAGCAAACCACAGTTCACTTCAATGAAAAAGAAGGATCAACAAGTAAGCCTCTTGAACTCATCCATATTGATTTATGTGGACCAACAAGGAAACAATCACCTCGTGGAGAAGAATACTTTTATTTATTGATGATTTTTCTAGGATGTGTTGGATAGGTCTACTAAAGCATAAAGATGAAGCTTTTGAAAAGCTTAAAGTCTTCAAAGCTTTAGCTAAAAATGAAACAGATCGAAAAATAAAATGTCTCAGATCTGATCAAGGGGGACAATTCATATCAGATGAATTCTTCGACTTTTATGAACAACATGGAATAAAGAGGCAATTCTCCATTGCAAGAACTCCTCATCAAAATGGCATGGTGGAAAGAATGAACAGAACAGTTCAACAAATGGCTCGAGCAATGCTTGATGAATCTGGAACTCCTGCAACCTTCTGGGGTGAAGCTACATTTGCTGTCATGACTATTCTCAACAAAGAAAATGTTTGGATAAATAGCAATCAAACTCCATATGAACTTTGGTATGGTAAGCCTCCTACTGTAAAACACTTTAGAGTGTTTGGAAGAAAATGTTTCATCAAAAGGACTAATGAAAAACTTGGTAATTTCGAACTGAGAGCAGACGAAGGAATTCTTATTGGTTATTCATCTAGAAGTAAAGGATACAAATGTTATAATAAAAGACTTCGGAAAATTGTTGAAAGCATTGATGTTGTAATTGATGAAGCATGCAGAAATCCTAAACAAATGAAATCAATAGGGGAATATGACAGTGAGGAATTATTTCCCGCATCAAATCAAAATCATATAGAAGAAGAAACCAATGAAGCACTAAAATAAGATACAACAAATAGGGAAAAGACTCCATCGAGGTATGTTTAGAAGAATCATCTAGAATCTCAAATTCCAGGAGAAAAGGGGGTTGGAGTACAGACAAGAAGAACTCTTACAGGGACCTCAAGCTATCTAGCATTACTATCATCCACTGAACCTCATAATGCAAATGAAGTCTACAAAGATGAATGTTGGGTCAAGGCCATGGATGAAAAACTTAACCAAATTGAAAATAATGATACTTGGGAGTTAGTTTCTAGACCTCATGATAAAAATGTTATAGGAACAAAATGGATATTTAAGAACAAGCTGAATGAAAATGGAGAAGTTATTAGAAACAAGGCTAGACTTGTTTGTAAAGGGTATGCTCAACAAGAAGGTATAGATTTTGAAGAAACATTTTCACTTGTTGCCAGACTTGAAGCCATAAGGATGTTTCTTGCTCTTTCTAGTTTTTGAAAATTTAAAGTATATCAAATGGATGTAAAATCAACCTTCCTTAGTGGAGATTTAGAAGAAGAAACTTATATTGAACAACCAGAAGTATTCATTATTGGAAATGATGAAAAACTTGTATGCAATCTTAAAAAGTCCCTCTATGGTCTGAAATAGGATCGAAGGGCTTGGTATCACTACCTTGAGAAATATCTACAACAACAAGGTTTCACAAAAGGTTCTATAGATAGCAATTTATACCCAAAGGTTGAAAATGATAAACTACTAATTATTGTTGTTTATGTTGGTGATATCATCTTTGGTAGCAATGAAGAATCCATGAGTCAGAATTTTTCTTCAGTAATACAACAAGAATTTGAAATGTCCTTACTTGGTGAACTTATTTATTTTTTTGGTCTACATGTACAGCAAACAACAGATGGTATCTTTCTTTCATAAACCAAATATCTCAAGCAAATCTTCAAGAAGTACGGAATGGAAGATTCTAAACCAATATGTACTCCAATGGTAGCATGTTGCAGTCTCAGTTCTAACGATTAATCACCAGTTGGTAAACCAACCAACTTACAAATATATGATTGGAAGTTTGCTTTATCTAACAGGTACTAGACCTGATATCATGCATGCAGTAGGAATTTTTGGAAGGTTCCAAGCAAATCCAAAGGAATCACATCTCTAGGCAGTCAAAAGAATTTTCAAATATCTTCAAGGAACTCAGGACTTTGAACTATGGTATCCTAAAGATACAGACCTTACTCTTCATGCATATACAAATGCAGATTGGGCTAGAAATGTTGATGATTGAAAGAGCACTAGTGGAGGTACATTATATATGGGTTCTCGGTTAGTGTCATGGTTTAGCAAGAAACTAAGTTTGATTGCCTTATCTACAACTGAACCAGAATATGTGGTTGCTGCATCTTGATGCACACAACTACTTTGGATGATGAAAACGTTGCAAGACATTCAGATCACATGTACTCCATCCATCTCCATTCTATGTAATAATACAAGTGCCATCAATATTTTGAAAAATCCTATCATGTACTTCAAGACCAAGCACATACCCATTAAGTTCCACTTTATACTCGAACAAGTGCTTGAACAAAAGCTTAAATTGGAGTATGTTCTCTCCAAAGAACAGGTTGTTGATATATTCATTAAACCGCTTCCCAGAGAAACATGTGAATATCTCAAACAAAAGTTGGGAGTAGTTGCTGCATCATCCTGCTGTTAAATCCAGTTTTCAGAGGAAGGTTATTATATGCAAGTTTCATGAAGTATAGTTGCGTATACACAATGTTTTTGTGGTTGAAGGAGCGTATATTTTTTTCTGATAGAAAAACAATGGGTCAGACTCTTTTTTTTTTTTGCATGTGGTTCACGAGCACCCTGGTCAGTGAGTGATTGCTACGTCCATGGAAAAATCTAGGCAATAGCTAGGCTAAATCACCCCTCGGCCTACTGCAAGACCTAACCCCAAGGGCTTCGGGTGGATTCGACCCTGTGACCTCCCGATGGCGAGGCACAACTTTTGACCAACTAAGCTAACCCTTGGGGCTGGGTCAAACTCTTATATGGGTGCTCTTTCTGATATTGATGATTATAGTCTGACGATATGCTTTGCTCATTGATTTTTATATGACTCACAAAGATGCCTTGATGAATGACTTGTTGACAATGCACATGTAGCACAGGTTCAGGGGGAGCATTAACCTTCACTCGCATTCAACATTGTTGGCATCATGGTTGCTGAGTTCAACAGTGGCTTCAGATACTTATATCATTTGTTGCATAAGTCATGTAAAGATCTAGGGTGTGATATAACTTCTTCTATCATGGTCTATATCTCAATGAGTCATATTGGACATATGATGTAATTTGTATCCCCACTTTGCATGGGATGGATGATGTAATAATTTTTGTATTTTTGTCATGTATAAACAATTGGTATATCCCCACTTGGTTGGGTGGATGAGTCAAATATGGTGTATCCCCACTTGGTTGGGAAATTGATGTATGTATGAGTCATTGGTCATAGGGAGGTCATACTCACATACTTGAGTTATAGAGTCAATGTTATTCTTTTGTAAAATGTTTTTGGAGACTCTGCATGTGCTCAGGTGGCGCATGGATTGTATAGTGTATCTCAGCGTGTAGAAAGGGGGAGTTTAATCAAATAATTCAACATGTGCCTAGGGGAGCATTATCAATGTTCATATTCAGCTGTTCATATATGAAAAACTTTATTTTGGTTAGCCCTTTACCCTTGATATCAAATGGGGAGAGTATCTTGGTCCGCCCTTTTCCCTTGATGTAAAAGTGGGATAGTATTTTCGTGTTGATCGTTATCTCTAATAGTTTCTATAGCTTGAAGTAATCAACACCAACATGGTTTCCATCAAGTCCATAGGGGGAGATTGTTGGCATTATGATACATGTGTTGTACTTGATGGCAACCCAATTGTAGCAGAACAACTCACTTGTATATGGTAACTAGATGAATCTACAGGAGAGATATCAGATGTGACAGAATGCATGGCAGTTGTGTTTACAGATGTGACAAAATGCAGGTCAGTTCAAAGGAATCAGTTCAATAGTAATGTACAATGGAAAATCACATTATAACAGGTCTATTTAGAGGGAGCAAAGTAATGGTACAAAAGAATAGGATGAAGGAACAAAGGACTACATATCAGAATCAAGAAGTTGAAGAAAAAGGACATTTTTAGGTATGATAAGTTGGATACATGGGTTCACTGTACAAAAAGCACGTGTACACATGGGTTCACTGCACAAAAAGAGTGTATACGTATGCACACACTTTCATAGAAGAAAAAGCGTGTATGGGATGAAAAATTAAGGAAATTAAGGTGAAAGAATACCAACGATCAATACCATTGTATTAGCGCACAATATTGAGCAGAGTTATGGTTATTTGATCCCGTTTGAGAATACCACAGGCTCTAAGCATTATTTTGATTCGAGGTATTGAGAAAGGCTAAAAATATATAAGGTGGAGAAGATCAAAGGGCTAAGAGTAGAAGTAATGAATATCTTATGAAGTGTCAGATCAAAAGAAAACATGCATGTTATGGGTTTCCGATGCTTTAATTGATCTGAACTAAGTATGCACTTCAATGTTTGATGATGGATGAGATCTAATGATGGATCAGGATCATAATGACTTATCATTATGTGATCCGATAATGGATAGGCTAGATCTGATTAGTAATGCACGTTTTATTCTTTATATGTGATGAACTAGCTATGTCTGAAGTCTGGAATTGCAACGAAGTTATAAGTAAGTATTTGCATATCTATACACTGGTTCGATTTGGTTTAGGTGCGTATACATGATGGTTCTACTCTTCCAAGTAGCGTATGCAAAAGAAAAGCTTGATGTTTAGGGATGAATGATATATCAAATCAGTGCTGCTATTTTACTGCTATTTGTAAATGAAGTCTTCTTAGATCTGAAAGTAAAATTGAATGCATAAATAAATTGAGTTTGATTGATTGATTGATTCAAAAATAAGGGTGATCCTTGTTTCTATCTATTTAGAACTCTGTAATATGACAGTAGATATTCACAATGTCACTGATTGACACAGTTTGTGGTTCAGAGGTTTTATGGTTTAGTATCTTTAGAGGTATACGTAGGTTGGGCTAAAGGAAGTAGCATATACATGCAGTTTGCTTCATTGAAGGAGCGTATACATTCTGACACATGACTTTTGAGGTTATAGCTGGTATTGATTATTGATGTAGTGTTCTCAGTCAGATCTGTGTACTGGTTACAGTGATTTGTCTGTTCCAGTTGATTGGTTGAATTTGATTAAGTTTGAATGAATAGTTGATTCAATTGTGTCATAGGCTCATTGATTGTTTGAATTAGTATGTCAAATGTTTCAGAAATTGATTGATTCAGTTATGTTTGATTCAGATATTGATGATTGGTTTTAGTTATGTCAAAGATTGATGATTGAGTTTCCATGATTGGTTTTGATGGTTGTATTGTAGTGGTGATTGATTTTGAGCTTCAATGTTACTAATGGGTCCAGTGTGAAAATTTGATGAAACGTGGCCTTCATATTGTAGTATTGTGTACCAAGAGTATCCAGTGTGAAAATTTATGAAACATGGTCCCTGGCGGATACTGAGGGTTGGAGCCTTCAGTGAGGAAGTCGAAGCTTCCTGCCAGTAGTGGTTGGTGATATGATGAGGGGGTTGGAGCTCCTTTACAGTAGTAGCTGGAGAATGAGTGAAGTTTGTAGCCTTCTATATGTCGGAACCTACGTACTAGTAAACATATCGGCTAGTACAAGAACTAGGGGGTTGTAGCTCCCTTCTAGTAGAAGCTGGAGAATGAAAGAAGGTTGTAGCCTTCTACAGGTGGGTGCCTACATACTGGTATGAGTCTACATGAGTAAAAGATTGTAAACAGGTTTTCTTATCATTAAAAGAAGACATAGACAACAACAGTAGGTGGTTTTCACCCACATTGGGTTTCCACCTTAAATCTTGGTGCTCATGTGTGTTGCTTATGTGTGATGGTTTATTCTGTTATTACTGCACATGGTTATTGTTTAATGTTTAATAAAGTATTGATGCACTGATTAAAGATCAACATATGATGAATTAAAGGAATCATAAGTTCACTGGACATACACTGGTTGCCTTAAGAACAGTTGCGTGCACACGTGAGTTCCCTTCACTGAAGTAGTGCATATAAATCTGATTATTGAAATGAAAAAGTTATTGATTTGTGAATACTAATTCACCCCCCTCTCAGCATTATTTCCAACAGTCTACATTCTTAGCTAGCGATGTAGCATATGTATTCATCAGAGACGTGGTCAGATTGCATGGAGTTCCAAGGAATATTGTGTCAAATAGGGATGCAAAGTTCACTTCCATGTTTTGGAAGGAGTTGTTTGCAGGATTGGGCAAAGAGTTGGCCTTTAGTACAACTTACCATCCACAAACAGATGGACAGACTAAGAGGGTCAATAGGATATTGGAGGACATGTTGAGGATGTATGTGATGCATCAACAACGAAAGTGGGTAGAGTATCTTCCATTGGTGGAGTCATCCTACAACAATGGGTATCAGGAATCTTTGAAGATGATTCCATTTGAGGCATCATATGGGTGGAATTGTAACACTACCATCAGTTGGAGTGATCCGTTGAACATGGTATTGATTGGACCTGTACATGTTGGTGGACATGGAACAGGAAATGCAAGTAATCAAGAAGAATTTGAAAGAAAAATGAGATAGGCATAATAGCTATGTAGATCAGAATTGGTTGTTCCACTAGTACAAAATGAGACATTAGTGACTATGCAACTAAAAACATTAGTCACCACACTTATTTCAAGTAAATTACTACTAAATTTGAGCAATTTTTAGTGATCCAAATAAAAACGACTATCTTAAACGACTAATTTGGTCTAGGGATAAAATATATGACTGGATAAAAAGTGAACCAAATAAAAGTGACTAACTTAAATGACTAATTTAGTCCAAGACTAAAATATATGACTAGATAATAAGTGAGAAAATTAAAAATGATTAACGTAAATGACTGCTATAGTCCAAGAATAAAAATATGACCAACTAACAAGTACAACAAGTATATGAATTAGTCATTTAAGCTATTCATTTTTAATTGTGTCACTCCATGAATAAAAAATTGCATTTTTTGTATTGAAGTGTTACACTTCACTAAATTTTAACACTGCAGATGGATTTAGAGACCCCATGGTCTATGAATCAATTTTCAACATTAAAATTTATAGACAAAAAGGTCTATAAATCCATCTAGTGTTAAAATTTAGATAGATGAATTCAATGACCCCTTAGAAAAATCTATCAGTCCATTTATAATTCTAAAATTATAATAGTTTTATACCATATACCATATATAATATATAATATTACAATAAATAATGGTTTTATTATCCTTTTACCATATATAATAGTTTTATGCTAGTCATTCTTCTCATTACCATTGGTTTATTACAATATATAAATTTTATAATATATAATAGTTTTATTCATATTTTATAATAGTTTTATGTATAGTCTAATGTAGCACCATGTGAGCTTCAATAGGTTGCTTTACGTGGTGGGGTTTCCCTATTGATTTGACTACGATTGGGCATGAGTTGAACCATGGTACCCCACTATATTGATTTATGAGGCAAATGCAAGATCATTCATGGGGATATAATGATACCCAACAGAGTGTGGGCTTTGTGTGTCTGATAGTGGGCTTCATTCCATTAAATGCTCAGTTCCCATTTTTCACTCCTCACTCATCATACACGAGTATATAAATAGACTGAAGGAGGAGAAGAGGTCCCAGTTCCCTCACATATAGGATATTCTCCATCTCTCCTTATCCATAAATGTGACCCATAAACCTCTTGGATTCTGGCTCGTAGTGTCCTCATATGCATGCCATACTGAAAAGTTTGAAATGGAGTTTGAATAGAAAATGTTTGACAAAATTTCTCAACAGTCATTGGAGGTTGAGAGAGGGAGGAGAGGCACACAGAGATATATTTGTAGGTTGGTTCTTCCTCCCAGCATCTAGGAATGACAGGGAATGAGAAATCTGATAAGACCATCCTTCCTAAGCAGTCGACTCGCACAATATTCTCCGTTAAAATAGGCATTGAATGGTAAGGTGCAACTCTTAATCATTAAACTTGGCAATGATCAATTATGTCATTTGTTAACAAATTTTGGAATCAAATACAACAAAGGAGGTGGTTGATATTAGTATATAAATCCTTGTTGTGCATATATTCCATTATAACATTCAATTGTTTTGGAAAATCTGTTGAATCTTAGTTTCTTTGTTTGTCATAAAGTGATATTTTGTTTCAACATATAATAACCATCATTTGACTTCTATGGTTGTCCTCAAGCTATACAATCTTAACATATAATTGAATCTCTTGTGTTCTACTTTCATTATAATATTGTCTAGCTTTTTTCTCTTCCCAGCAGAAGAGCTCTGCATCTGATTGCGTGAACAATGGCCAACCTGCATGCATAGATTCTTTTCACTTACAAATTAAAACTTCAGTGTAGATTCCCACAACTAGATATGCTCTATTAAATATTAAATGTGGTCATGATATACCATTATTTATGAATCCAAGCTCGGTTAGTGTACCTTGTTGAAGTAAGTGGTGTAAAATGAGTGAAAACTTCCTTTACTTCCTGATCTGACAACATTTATGGCGAAAAGAATTTTGAGAATGTTGGAGTATTTGTTCCTTGAAAGTAGTAGGTGATGTTCTCCTGATAAGATTTTGAATAGGTTTATATAATTTTCATGTAATGGTTAATACTTTCTTTTTTGGTAATCAAATATAATATGAATACTGCAATGAGGTGATTAACAAACTAGGGGTGGGTTTGGGGGAGATGGTAGATGTGCTTTTAACAAGTTCCAGAGCCACTAGGGATATATTGGTTTCTATCTAGTATTTATATGTAAGTTAAAGGAACATATTTTGTGAAACAAGGTCAGAAGCTCATCAATGCCTTGGATTATGCGATTCACGTTTTATTATAGCTACAGTAGTATGTTTCTTCTCATGTCACTCCTTTTTTAAGGTTCTTACTACTAAGTAATAAGTTTGTGAATGGATTCATTTGCATCATGGGTTTGTACATTTCATTGTCCTGAATCATGTTATCTAGAATGGCAAAAATGACCTTAAATACACGTTCTAGTTTGTTGGCAGAATTCACACATTTTACTTTCTATGTTAGCTTCTTCTATGTGTAGTCTTTGAAACACTATTTGTGAATCCAAACCATGCCTTGGTTCAATGTTGAGGTATTCAGAGCCTTAAGATATCTACTAGGGATTTCATTCTTGATTTGATCAGCCCTACCTAAGTGTTAAGTCTCAAAAAGGGAGGAGGCTTGTAGCAAGTCTGATTGATTTTGTTGAAATAGTTACCGATCAATACTGGCACCTATCTTGAAGGAAGTTCGTATTTTATGGTTTAGCTTCTAGTATAAAAGAAGCCTTCAAAAAATGACACCATCCTTAATTCAGTGTAAAAGCTTAGGAGCTATCAAAAAGATTTTTGGTCTTGGAATAGAGATGCATGGGACTCCCACTATTTTTACAAGTATTTTTGTTCTTTAAAGTCAATCACAGTAGTTGACTTAATTTCATAGAGGCATGTTAACAGTATTTGAACTCTACAACTTCCTGGCACTATACATTAAGTTTTTTGATGTTATCTGAGTTGTATTTACATCTGATAAAAGCTGCATTTATGCAATTTGATTGGGCATTGTTCTCTTATGTACATTGCTTGTGAAAATTCTTACAACTTAGGTAGTCATTCAATTATTTTCTAGTCTCATATACTGTAGTGAGATAAATGAAAATTTAAATTATATTCAGTTGTTGGGTTCATATGCTACAACCTTTTTCTTGGAAAGAGTTATTGTAGGCTAGGTAAAAGTTATTTTATTTAGCTATTGAAAGGCTTTATATTTCTTCATGAATGAAATGTACAACAAAGATGTCAGAAAAAGGTTGATCTAACCTCAAAAACATGGAGAACTACCTGACAAAAGGCTTCAGTAATTGCAAGGACTACTTGGGTTACACAGACACACACAAACACACCTCTCTTATTTAAATATTGGTTGGAAGGCCTTCAAAGACCATATTTCATGCAGTAGTGATCACTAAAATGAAATTATATAGCAAAGTTATACAAAGGCTTGCATGCCTAAGCAATGGCCTTTTGCAACAATTGGAAATATTCGTTGAACTTCATTATACAACACATTAGCAAATGACATAAAGAGGATCAAAACACCCTGGTAGCTAGCCCACCTATTTATTCTTGTTTGTGGAGATACGAAGAGTTTATTTCTATGCAAAACACTTAATGTGCAATGGGTTTTGTCATTTTTAAGTGCCAAATTTTTGGTTAACGTAGGTGCTTACAATTTTCTACTCATTATTGAGTGGATTGACTAGATTTTCATTGAAGCTATGTTGTATTTTGTGATTATATGAATCCATTTAAAAATATTGTTATGCAGTGCCTTCATATGTTAGCGGCATAAATCAATAATTATTATATGAATCAAAATATAATGTTATTAATTGTAGGAGTTGAAAAATGAGGGAAATGTAGCCTCATTTGATTATTTTGATTAATGGCCTTCGGTTCCTATTGTTTATTCAATGTCCACATTCTACTTGACATTGATGATGAGCTGAGTTGGGATATTGGGAATTTTCATGTCTTCTAGGTATTAAAGCTATGCATATTGGAGTTTGCACTACTTGAACAATATGAAATATACATAAGTAGCCCTTGATTTGACTTTGGAGTCTCACATTTAATTATTGTTTGCATGTACCATGTAGCGGTAGAAGCTTTCCTGTTTGAACAAGGCCTGAATGTTTTTTCTATTTGTAATGGATGGTAGTTTAGATTGAATTGTATTTTTTGTAAGTCCCAAGGAGAGCCAGTTGATATACTTCTAGATGATGAAAAGTAGAATTTGAGGGTTTTCAAAGAATCTATTCTTTAACATTATTTGCATGTCTTTTTATTTTTTGTTGCCAAGGTTGGTTTGGAAAATTCAATGCAAAATCTAAAGTCTTATCCCATTAAGTACCATATATCCCATTTGTTAAAAATGCCTCCTATGGGTGTTGTAAAAAATATACATGGTAAATGATCTACATCCCTAATTTTATACTCATATAATGATTATGGTGGTGGTCAGATATAAAGTTGGCCTTTTGGTTAGAGGGTACACTATTTTCCATTATGGAAAAACTTTGTTGCTTATTGATAATTTGATACACTATTAGTTTTGTCATTTAGTTTCTTCATTATCCTGTGGATCCATTTTATTTCATGGATTCTTACCTCAGAGAGAGTTATAGGAATTTTCTTTTCTATGGAATCCTATGGAGGTCCTAAAGAACACACAATTACTTAACTAATCTAATCATAGGTAAGATGGAAGACTGTGTTATTGTCAAACATTTATTTTCTTGTTGTTTCCATATAATTTTATTTTATTTTCACTCCCTTCATGTGGCACAATTGGTGAATTTTTCAATTGTGGATCAAGGATCATTGTGCCATGATATATTTGTTAACTAGAAACTCACTTTGATGGAGTCTGTGTAGAGCAAAAATTTATCTCAAGTATCATTTGGAAGTACTCTAGAATCTAAATAGTATGAGGTTGCATGATATGAATATTTAGTGCCAATTCAAATCACATCAATGTGCCCTCAAAGTCCTTCAAATATATAATTTATCTCCTCTACTTTACCTATCACTACCCTTCAAATCTCTAATTTATCTACCCTATAAGTTGGCCTTGGGTTTGAGGAAATTCAAATTCAAAGCTCTAAACTCAAAATTACCTCCTGGGTTATTGAATCATGACTGGCTAATCAAGCATCCATTCAGTCAATCTTGAAATTACCTTCTGGAGAAGTTGCTACAGGCTCAACTAATACCACTGTGAAGCTCTGGAGAGGTTCAAAATGTATTCATACTTTAATACGAAACATAGGTACATTTGAGATAAAATACATTTAATTTTATGAGGTTCTTTAATCATGGAGGAGACATGCAATATCAATCCAAACCATTAATCTGACCTGTTCTATTGCATTGCCTATGGTGAGTGAAGTGAATTTATCATATTATGATAAAATCTAGCCAACCCTTCTCCAGGCTACTATTTTATCAGAGATCCTCAACATTATGAGAAAAATTGTAAAACAAAGGAGTGTGAGTAAATATGTAAAGAATCTTCGAATTCATATGATGTCTTTTAACTTTTATGTAACATATTTTCCTATTTAACATGAAACCGTATCTTTTGACATTGCAAGTAAAATCAAAATATCATGTTGCTTCTTCACACACCATCTTTGGAATTATCATGTGAGTTGTAGGTGTCTTTATACTCTCTTTATTCATGCATTCTTTCTTAAAGTGTTTTTTTTTATTTCCTTTCTCATACAATTTGAAGAATCTCTGCTTATTTTGAAAAGTAAGAATTCATTCATGAGTTTCTAAAAATTGGTAGGTTGTTATTTGAAGGGTGTATAAATAACACGTCATTGTGAACTATTCAAATATCTAATTTCACAAGGCATCTGAATGCCTTATTTTTCTCGAGATCAAGGCTTTGTGGGGAACTGAAGAGTGAGAAATTTATTGGGCATAACTCTGCTTAACTAAATACTTAGCTAAAACCCACCATCTCCAGTATGATTCCTCGAGGTTCTCAAGGGTGCAGCCATGAAATTTTTGTTCCATTGAGGCCACCAAATGGAACAAGTGTGAAGGTGGAGCCCCAATGTCCCACCCTCTCAATAATACTAAAACACTCTCCCATGAATAAATGTCAAAGAGGGAATTTTCTCCATGCTCTCCAATCATATATTTAAAGGAGTGAGACCCTAAGAGTCAAGTAGATGGTAACCCATGATGTTATTCTTCCAAATATCTATATTTTTACCATTTCCTAAAATCCAGGTAAACTGACCCATTATTATTCGAATGGAATATTTCATAAGTCTCCAAATGGATGGCCATCCTCTGGCTTGCATAATATCATATGGAGACTAATTTCTTTCCCATATGAAATAATTTTTGTGCAACTACAAAACCTTTTTCCACCATTCATACTTCCCTGACACTAGCCTTCATCACAATTTACCACCCATTGCTAGAATCCTTGATTCCAATCCCATGATGAGAATTGGGTTCCTATACAATAGATCAGTTAACTAAGTGAAATCTTTGGAATTAGATTCCCTCTTTACCAGAGAAATCATCTTAATTCTTGAGCTAGAGTTTGCTTAATAATCGCCTGAGCAAGCATTGGAGAAAATTGATAGATGGGAAACATCTAAATTGGAATTGTATTGTTTCCAGGGATATTTTTTCTCCTTGGGAAGATAAAAATGTTTATGGAATAGTCTTGAGGGAAAGGAGAGAATTCCCATGCCATTCTTATTTCCTGTTATGTGTATAATCTTAATATCTTTCGGGAAACACAACTAAACATTGTACGTCAACCACATAAAGGAATAAATCCTTTGTCATGTTCAATGAAATGTCCTATTGCTTGTGGTGAGAAAAAACAATATAATTAAGGCAAGGAATTCTCATATGGTAACTCCAAAATTACTGGAATCAAGACCCAACAGAAATGGCTTATGAGTTGTCATCCCTTCCTAACTAAGAAGAACACATGGGGGTTTTGATGTGAGGAGAAAATAACTCAATTTCATTTTCTCAATAATGAGATCAAGAGTTTGAGTTAATACAAATGATGCATGAACTAGAGGGCCAAATTATCTTTATGAGGATGAGATCCAATGATCTTAAAAATATCATCTTACTACACAATCCTACTATTTTTATGAGAATGGTGGTGTCATTGAATAAGATGAAGCTATAGCATCTTCCTCTCCTTCAGAATTTCAAGAAATTGAGTTGGGGAAACTAATGAATGAAATGAAGGGTCAACAAATTCTTCTCATGAAAGACAAATAACAATTTTAAATAAAATATAATGTTTCCCAAACATGTTCTCATAAAGGTGGTGTTGATTTAGAAGATACTTTTGCATATCCAAATAGTTACATGCCTGATGAGTACTCTAGGACCATGACACTAGTAGAATTGCTAAGAATGAGGATGAATATGCCAAAGAGTCAAGACTTCCCACCCTCAAATGTTAATATTCTAGAAGCCTTTTACCAGAATCAGAATTATGATGAAGACATGATTGGGCACAAAGACCAAGTTGTAAGACCTCTCAAAACACCACATATACCATATAATTCCGATGTCAATTGAAACAACCATACTCTTGCATGCTATTTAATTAAGACAAAGCAACCAATACAGGAACATGTTGAATGTGTCAATGAGGGCCATATTCACGGGGTCATTGATGGTTGTCTAAATTGTAATAAGAAGGAGAATGAAAGGAGAGATATCTTCAAGCCAAAGGGGGATTGGAAGAATCAAATTTCTTATTTTAGTGCAAAGGTAGGTATATATTTACAATTTGCATTTTTCATATTCCCTTAGAGTTATCATTAAGCTAGTGGGTGACATCCCTTCTTGTGACATGATTTAGGAATCATATCAAGTACAACTAAATGAAGCCGATGAATATAGGAGATAAAGAAACATCACATTTCATTGACCCAATAAGCCTTCAGAATAAACCGTCGTTGTTTATATGATTATGTGTAATCGTGCTTTTAACGTTGATGATGATCAAAACTAAAATAATGCTAGCAAGGAATCAACCCTAGGATGTAAATAAGAAGAAGAGAAAGGGTGTCCATTATCAAACATAGTTAGTCAACCTATTTATGATTTTAATGCTAAGGGCATGGTTGTTAATAAGCTCATAAGTCTCTATCAAGATGAAGATTATAATCAAGATTATTTCTCAAATGCTAGAAAACAGTGTTGAATTATGAGAAAATCATGTTTCTCATGATGCAATAGTTGACTCAAAATTATTTTGGGAATCTCCTAGAAGTTGTAACTTGTGACTAAGGTTCTCATTGACCTTTCCCCAACTTTGTAAAACTAGAGTCATGATTTTCATCTTGATATCTTTTTTTATGACACTGATACAAAGTAATGTAAAAGGAGGTAACTCAAATTGTAGTTTCATTAATTGTTGATACTTGGTGCCAACCTTCAAAAGGAATGAAGAGGTTGTTATCTTCACAATCCCATCCCAACATCAGATTCAGTGAATTGTTTCCATAAGGTTCTGAGTCAAGGAAACATCCACTCCATGAATGAGATACTTGAGGGGGCTTCTCCTATTCTGGGACAACAACATACCTATGATGCATTCACTTGCAGAAATAAAGGGAAAGGAAAACATGTTTGCAAAAATAAGGACAAAGAAATCTTAGGGAAATGTATATTCACTTTTTATTTATGTTCTTTACCCACACCACACTCGTGTTTTCATTGATCTTGTTTGGTAAGTTTTAGAGTCATTTAAGTTAAGGCCTTCAATATTTTTGGACCTTTTAGGGTAGTTTTTATAAGTGGCATGTATGGATTGCCCATTCATTCTACACTTTATCCCTTCATGTGCATTCTTCCCTAGCAATCAAATGCATGATTCAATCGTATACATTAAACTATTTATTGGCTTAACCCCATTAATGATCTGATGTTTCCTATTCGATCAACATTTATCTTAGTTAGGCTAAGAAGGTAGGTTTTCCCTTTGTATTCATAGGGCACTTTCTAGCTTGCATTTTTCTTATATATGTGTAATTTAGTGTCATTCCAATCAAGGCGTACGTTGTTGCAACTTTCAAGGTGAGAAAGAAGAAAAATCAATTTTTGTGATGGATGACTCTGCTTATTGCTTCCAATTTCAAAAATTAATACATAATCTCCACTATTATGAATTTGAGCTTTTTTCAACACAATATCCTTTTTATGGGAGCATTAATCCACATGAGTAAGTGGATCCTCTAGCACCATTATTGGATAATTATTTGGTCGTTCTATGGATGAATGCATTAGTCTGATTATGATGAATGGATAATGATTGGTAGTTGTATGGATGAATGATAGTGATTGGATAATGATTGTTAGTTGTATGGATGAACGATAGTTATTGGATAATGATTGGTAGTTGTATGGATGAATGCATGAGTGGAAAAATAATGATGATGATGTTAATGATAAATTTGACATCTTGTAATCATGACACTCTTGATGGAAGGTCCTTAACAAACTCCTAGTTGTGATACATCAACTAGGAGGCTAGGGCTAATGGCCTTCACCTTTAAGCTAACATGAAAGTTGGTTGCTAAAGAGACCCTTGTCAGGTATCTCCTTGGTGGATAAGGATAGGGGCCTTAAGCAAGCTTGCATAGGGGTAGGTTGTCTCATCTTGTATTAGTAATAAGTTTCATAGATTAATTTTCAACCATTTATAAATAATTCTAAGTGATCTTATTCTTCAAAAAACAACTAAAAGTAATATTTGTAATATTCATTGATAAATATATCATCCCTAAAAATCTATTCTAACAATGAGCTTAAGCTCTTAGCCCTTACATATTAGTGATAGGCTTCAAGGCCTCTTGATGAGGCTAACAATTATTGCATATAGTTGTATCAAAGAGCAAGGATGAAGAGGAAGGCTTGAGGGCCGTCCTCATTCATTGGTGTTCCTTAGTTGCTTGAAAATAATATACCAAGAGGGATTTTCCATCTTTATTTTGCATATATAGACCCTTGGGTTTCTTGGGACTCGGAGTAATACTCAATCCATCAAACTCACTAAAAAAATCAAATATTCTTCTTCCATCCCATTCTACATCCAAGCATGGACTTGGATTGATTAGCATTGGTATTTCATTTTGGTTGTCTTGAAAGGTGAGAGTTTTGGCCTCTGTAATAATGAGGATTAAGGCTCACTAAAATTCAAATGTCATAGGTTTTTCCCTTGTTCTTGAAGTTATGGAGTATAGGTTTCAAGAATAGCCTCTCAACTGTCCTAAACGTTAATGTCTTAATGTTTCTTCTTCGTCGAAATAATCATTCTTAGCCATATTTTGAGCTTAAGTAAAGTTGGCTATTGCATCATTGATAATGGCATCTCCAAACCCTCAATTTTTGAGCCAACATGGAATGCATTTCAATCTTTCATATTCAATATTGTTGGAGTGGGTACTTTTACTTCTCAACCCTATGCTTTAGTATATATGCCTTCAACCTTGTATTCTAGGTGGATATGCCATGAACAAGAGTGGCTTAATATCCATTTTTAGTATGGGTGCACTCTCAAATATAATTGTACATATTCATGTATAAAGAACATCCATTTGCTGCAATAATGGGTGATGGAACCAAGAATTCCCTTCAAGGGAAGTATGGTTAAATATATACCTTACCATTGGATTTTTTTAGTAGAGAGAGATTTGAGGAGGGATGGATTAATAAGGTAAAATAAGGGCATTTGACTTGATAACCTTTTTAACCTAATGAATCACATTTGTGAACAAACTTTAAGTGGATTGATGAGTTATCTAGCTTTTATGTAAGGTTGACGAAGTTGTAATGGAGAATTCATTAATGCTAGTATGTTCTAAGGGAAACCATTTTACATTATTCTTATTCATGATTAAACTACATTAAGGATATGACCTATTGATTACTATATAAGTTTTCACCCTATACGCGGGGTTTCCCTGTTATGGTTTGGGTGGTGATCATGTCAAGATTGGGGTCTCTACATTCTGTGAAACCTTGGCCTTAAAATCCTTACAATATGAAATTTCCATCTTTGAGAATAATGCCATAATTTTTTGCCTTTAACATGTTCTTTGGGATATGATTTTATAGCCTGCGATTACCTTTCCTGAGTTTGTATGAAAAACCATAATTATGACCTTTTGAAAAATTAGGATGAAGGCCTATATGGCCTCATATGTATTATTATTCCATCCATTTTTTCTAGTTACATATATTAATATATGTATGTATAGGTGGGTCTAATGCAGACCTTTTATTTGACTGAGATCAAGCTCATAGCTAGACTTTATCTCTCAGAATAAAGAGTTCAAAACCTTGACTTTTTACGTCTAAATTTCTTGATTCTATTAAACCATTTGAAAAAGGCTATGTACAAGCCTTAGATTGGTGAAGTTAGGTTTGAAAGCCTTCCAATCAAGCCCCATCTTCCATAGAAAATTGAATCTTCGGGCTCTGTCACCTAACTATTTAGCTTAATGTCATCCTCCCAATGCCTTTGTAAAGGGAATTATAATAGCTTGCACCCATTGGGAGAAAGCAACATGTGCTATGAGGAGGGTGACATACCTCCACATTTACCAATTTTTTTTGGTTAAGTAAAATTGTGTTGTTGGGGAAGATATTCCTTCCCTATCAACATGTTATTCATAGTACATGATCTCCCATGCAATAAACCCTAAGAACCATCAGATGCCATTGAAATGAGTAGGTGGTGTTTGTTTTGTTGGAAGACGAATTGCATTAGAGAGTGAGATGAGGAGGAAGAATTGAGTTTCTCATTCAATATTTTCGGTTGCTTGGAAACAATATACCAAGGGGGAGTTTCCTTCTTAGTTCAGAATATATAAACAATTGGGTTTCTTGGGAGTAACATTTAACCCATAAGTCAATCATTGATTTCACAATAGGTTTTGAACCTATCTTCATGGCCATAGAAGAGCCTATTGTTGGGTATCAAGACATGACTTTCACTCTTCAACATGGTTTAGGAGCAGGAGAAATGAACCTCAGTGAATTTAGGTGATGATACTACATATCCTGTGAAATAAGTGGGCCCCATTTCATTCCAGAGTCCAATTGTTGAGTTGAGCAATCTTTTATTTAATCTTGGTTCAAAGAAAAATCTCTTTTCATTTTCTTCTACAATATATTTTCAGTATATAGTTGCACTTGAAGGACAACAATGCACTATCAGTGATTGTAGTCTAGTAACTCCATGGACTTTTGCTAGAGGTGTGCAAGATGGTGACCTTTATAAGGTGTTTGTTGATCCTATGCCACTTCTATGCACAAACAAGAAATAGGTTGGACCTCAGGAGGATTATTCAAATCATGTATGAAGAAATGCCATGGAGATAGGTTCAAAACCTATTGTGAAATCAGTCCATGAAAGCCCACAAATGCATAAGCCATATGCCAAGATTTGGTGTAAGTTAGTTCTTAGTAATGCTTCATCTCTAATTACTAAAAATAAATGTGTTTGGGAATCAAGCTAGAAAATAGGTACTAGGAAGACACTGCTTCAAAGTTTGAAGTTACTTCAAAATAAGAAATTTTTATTTATTTTAACTCAATTCCTACAACAATTGATGAGTAATTAGACAAAAAATCGTATGAGATTGGGTTGAATCTTTGTTCCTTAGTGAAACTTTTGTTAGTGAAAACAATGCAAAAGTATGGATGCTTCCCTGTTTGTTCGTGTACATTCCAATTCTTGGTTTCTTTGGAGACCATACAAACCACAATTTAAACTCTACATTTCTCGTCGGAAATCTTGCAATGTTGCATCATGTGTAGTATTTCTAGTTATAACCTTATGGTCTGGAGCCCTGCAATTTTAATGTCTCTAATGATATTCTTCAAAGTTTCTTGTCCTTTGGTATATACGATTGAATTCACATAATGAGCATTCTATTCATATTCTAGAAAATTATATAATGATAATGGAAATATGTGTAGACGGTATCTAGGTGGGGTGGCCCATATGATTTGCAGGCCTCCATGTTGAAGGAATGTGAGGTTTTATATTTCGCTCTACATGTATTTTGTAAGATTTACGTTTTCTCTTATGATAATTTTTCTTGTCTTGTTAGAAAGGATTGTTGATATATCTATATATATATATATATATATATATATATATATATATATATATATATATATATATATATATATATATATATATATATATATATATATATATATATATATATATATATATATATATATATATATATATATATATATATATATATATAGTTTTATATATATGTTTTAAATTGCATTTCAATTTTGTATTGATATGTGTCTGCTACATTAGCAATGAAAAACTTATGTTGTTTACTTTTTCTTTCATGTCACTGAAATCACTTCAAAACCTTCACCATCATTCTTAATTTATTGAGTATATTTCATTAAGTCTTGTCAAGCAGTGTAGCTTCGGGCAGGAAGAGATAATTAATTCGCCATGCGATGGGTTGCTTGAGGCAAGTTTTCTTTGATTTTAATGGTTTTTTTCTTTAGTGTTTTTATAAACTCTTGTGGTTTTTTATTCTATAGAAGGATCCTCAAAGGCAGAAGGAGCATGAAAGGCATTGTCCTCATGGTAGTGAGGCATAGCCAAAAGGCATAATGTAGGAAATATCAGACTTGGAGATTCAACCACTGTGAGGTGTTTTAAAGAAAATGGTGAATTAAACTTTCCTAAACGCATGTAATTTACTAAATATTAGACATACAAATTTATTGACAGGGTAAAATTTAAATGTGTCAGTTGAAACTATAGTATCTTCCCTCAATCTCATGGTATCTTTTGCAACCTTGACATTTATAGCTTTGTGAATGCGATTATGAAAAGCACATATGTTTATATATGTTCACAGAGATGTATATTGATGTAACAGTAAAGTGCATTGGCATGGAAATATATTAACATTTGATTATGACAAAACGAATGGAAATGTGACTCAATAGTGTGTTGGGTGTACAAACAAAAAAATAAAGACCACTCAACGAATCTCTTAGAATAATAATAAATCTAAGCTACCAAAAATGCAGAAATATGAAAAATAACTACTAGAGGGGTTTAAACAATGTCGAAAACACAACATGATGTATAAATAAATAGGCGGGAAGAATAGGAACATATTGAAGAAAGGGGATGAGTCTTAGTTTGAGTAACGTGACGAGTTAGAACTGTTGTTAATAATAGTAAGGCCCCCAGTGTTGAGCCTGATGTTGTTGTTGGGATAATGTACTAGGATGAGGAGGTGGCTAGGCCAACTGTGGGGATTCCAAGGAACTCCAATGGAATAACTATTGGGATTGCTAGAAATGTTGAGAAATGGTAACATGAAATTCCAGTTTAATTTGTCCTTGAATTAAACATTGAATTAAAATAAAATTCTTTTCTCATAGCAACTTGTAAATAGTTAATTAAGTTTAATTAACTTAATTAGCTTATGAATTTCGAGTTGGAAGTCTTTCGGAATTCATGTAAGTGTTCTTCCTAAATTTTAGGAGTTGAGTATGAGTTTAGATTGAGTTGTAATTAGATAACTCAATTTACTGCGGTATAGTCAATTAAACTAGTTCTGACTGTTTGTTGAACTAGTAGAGGATTAACAATCAGTTAGTGCACTGGTGCATCCACAAGTGCTACTCTGGATAACTGAAGATTCACTCATCAGAAACTCATGCATGCCAGTTCTGAGAAAGAACTGGTTGAGACTAGAAAACAGGGACATTGTACTATTAGTTGTATGATTTACTGAGTTGTAAATATCATGCATGCAATCAAGAAGAAGACCTAATTAGGATTGAAAATTTTTGGAAGCATGAATTCCCTTTAAATATATTCTATTCATCCTAGGAATTGTGCAAGGAAATATGGGCTTCATAGGCAGTGGAAATTTTCTAAGTGTTGTCTAAGAGCAGGCTTGTGAGGCAGAGAGTTGAGAATACTTGTGCGGAATTGTTCTAGTGAGAACAAGCTTTGTATCTTTAGTCATATTTATGATTAATGCAATATAGATTGGTGGGATTTTAAGCAGTGGATTTCCCCAAGAAAACTTATTGTGTTATGTGCCATTGATTTGTCTTCTTGTTGTTCATATTATTTTCATCAATCTAATGGCCTCCACTGGTTAAAAGTAGAAGTAGATTCTTGTCATGTGCTTTAGTGCATTGCATGAACTTGTGAATATATAGGAAAATATGCATGGTATCAGAGCTGAAGACAATATACTAGAGGAGATTGTGAAGTTTTGAGTTTTGGGTTATAGGTGAAATTCAAATTTGCAATACATACTTCAGGATCGGAGGATGGCATTCTATGGCTTGCGGCTCGAGTATTCATTCTTTAGAGGGTATTTTATCAATGAGTTTATTTAATAATTGGTGTTTTTTAATGCATTATTTAGGTGGTTATCTACATTTTACATTTTCTTTTTGGACTAAATAAAGGTTGAGATACATGGGATTTGTTTCCCAGTTTCCTTTAAAGAACTTCACAGTGATGTTGTTCCATTATGATGGTGTCACAGATAAATGGAGTGATTTGGAGTGGAGCAATAAACTATTCATATAGTGGCAATCAATCAAACAAAGTGGTAATGATATTGTTAAATATATTTGCCTTCTTTATGGACACATACTGAAAAATCTTTCATGTTAAGTCAATAGATTACTTTTCACGTAGGTGGATAAATGGATTGATATGGAGTGGAGCAATAGGCTATTCATATAGTGGCAATCAATCAAATAAAGTGGTAATGATATTGTTAAATATATTTGCCTTCTTTATGGATACATACTGAAAAATCTTTCATGTTATGTCAATAGATTACTTTTCACGTAGGTGGTTTGCAAATCATTTCCTGCATCCAAATGTAGTTTCTGAATACAAATACATTTTCCTTTGGGATGAGGATCTTGGAGTTGAAAATTTCCACACAAACTGGTATGTAGGACACATTTTATCTAAATGCTTGTTTTTATATTTTTGTAGTCCCGAGGAAATGAAGTTTGGATTTATATATGCATATTATTGAGGATGTTACAAGATATAGATGAATGAAAATAAAAGGAATCTGTAGTGGGTTTTGTCTACCTTTTTCCCAACTTATACCTTTATTCCAGCCACAACTAGTATATTTGTGAACAATGCTACCCCAATTCATTTGCATGCAGGAAAAAAATACATAACTTTCTGAATTCACTGTCAGATTTCTGATGTATCCATAAAGTTACTAGATTTGGAATTGGGCAAAACTTGGTGATGCAGAAGAGTCGAGTTTGACTTAGTTTGGTAAAAAATCAGGAAAAACTAGGAAAGTGCAAAAATAAAGATATACAAATATTTTAACAAAAAATAATTTGTCTTGAGAATATTTTGATCTTCGTCTTTTTTTTAGCTAATTGAATTTTCACAGTACAAAATTTCCCAAAAGATATAAAAATGACCAAACAATGACCAAATTTGTGGTAATGAAGGGTCTATGTAGGTTGTCAATCAATTTTAACTTTGTTAATTAGAGTTTGACTCAGTCAACCAAGTCATACTCTTACTCGCTAGTAAAACACATTTTCACTGATTTAAACTATCAATGGGTATGTTTGTCTCACATGAGTAGGAAAAACTTGTTGATTTTGAAATTTGTTTCAAAATCCAATTGTCATGGGTTTGAGTCACAATTTTGGCAGTACTTGTTCCACCGAGAGGTGCTTTACCACCCAGTAGAGGGGGAGATGTTACATAATGTATGACTATGTACATGACAACAAAACAAAATGAAAAATAATCACTAAAATAAATAACATATTGGTTGTGTTAGACTTGGAAGAAATAAATGCACATACACACCAACCTATATCAATATGATGTATCTATGTTGGTATCTATTAATTAAGATATAGGCCTTTCCATACTTATCCCATTCCTTTTCTTTTTGAATTCAACATGGAGATTTTCTTGCTTTATGTATTTGATGAAGTTAAATGAAATTTACCAATCCTTACCCTAAGTTGAATGGTGGTATATTGTCTTAAGATGTTTGAAAAGAGGGGAAATGACTAGGTTTTGTTAATGCCTAGATTAGCTTATGTAGTTGGAGGGTTAAGATCCATTTAATTTTCATCATGTGGGTTTTCAGTGATAGGTGCATCAGGTTTCATGGTGGTCAGAGTTCATTTTAGAGGCATGTTCACCAAATTTTGAGGAAAATGTTATTACTAGTAATTTACCTGTTTTCTAGGAGCCACAGTTCCAAGGCCTGCTTGTGATAGTTGACCATGTATCATTGGTCTTTGTGAGCTCACATTGTGAATGATATTTTTTTGGGACATGCCAAAATTTTCATGACATTTCTATTTTTAGGGTTTTAGCAGTTCTAGTTTTAGGGCTTGCATGCTGATCTTGAGCATATATTTGGGTTTGTTGCAGTGAGTCCGATGAGTATATTTTTATCAACATCCAAGATGATGTTATTTCTAGGTATGCTCTAGTTGCCGACAGTCTCATAGCACGATATGAGTTACCTTCATTTTTCATCTTTCCTATATTCTAGGATTCATGATGCTATTTTTGACATGGTTATATTTAGCATTTCTCATTGTGGTAGGTATGGGATCCAGTATGATGGTTCCAGTGTGCAATAATTGCACAAGTGGAGGTGTTCTTTGTGTGACATATGTTAACAATTGAGAGTGTTGTCACTTGAGGCATGCTAAGCATCTCAACCTCAAAACCCTAATTTGATCTCCTTTGGTATATTTGGTAGTTTGGTATGTTTTTCCAACTTAATATGCATCCTCTTCTCATTGTTTGAGTTCTAAATTTACAAGTATATGATTCTTACTGATTTTGGCCAGCTAAAACCATAAATTGACTTGCTATATTTGGCTAACTAAAACCCAACTTTGACTTGCACTATCTTTAAAAAACTTAGGCCCCCCTTATTTATATTTAAATTTTTGGTTGAAAATTTGCATGAGGCACAATCATTCAAGGGAGGTCAATGGGTTATTTTATTCTTGGCAGCATGAATTCAGAGAGTGAAACTAGCATATGAAATATGCATGCAACTTTTCTAACCTCAAGCATTCAACTTGGTTTATTGGCATCTTCTGGATGTGAGTTCCGTGGAGTCCAATCAACAACTAAGTGTAGGGTTGTTAGAGCATTTTATTTCATATACTTGGGTGTATTACTGAACTGGTGAGAGGAGAAGTGTTGTAATGGATTTTAATTAGCATCTCAACATAATTATCAATAAGAAACAAAAACATTATGTCATCAAGCATTATAGGAGCTTATTTTAATCCTATATAGCATGTGTACCATCTAAACAACAATCTTTGAGTTAAGCAACTAATAGTAAGAATGTTTTCCACCAGATTGATGTCAAAACAATGAGATAACAATAATCTAAATAACTCTTTGAGCCTTGTGGTTGAATAGTTGTGTCTTGTTACAGTGCTATGAGTGCCCATAATTTTTATTTGTCCTTTTCTAGGCATTTTCGTTGCTATCGTTACTACATGAGTTGTTAGTTATGCATCCAATGTTGTATTCATCACTACGGTGAAAACAATCTTTTGATTAACATACAGATACAGTTTGATTATGCCATGTATTTATAGCTCTTTCAGTCTTGTTGTTGAATAACTGTGCTTTTTTACAGTGTTGTGGGTACCCATAATGCCTTATTTTGATTCTACATTCATTTAAGGTGCATTTTGGTTTCCTTTTCATCATTCATAGTTGTATTTCACTAATAAAATTGGTTTTCCCTCATATTATTTGATTGAGTTTTCCAATGCCCTTGGTTCCTTGCATGCATCTCGATGACAAATATTTCATGTGCTAATCACTTTGTGTTTTTACATATTTTTCTTAAGTTTTTGACAACATACCATCACTAAGGACAACCGCTTGTGACTGTAAATGCAGAATTTCAAAGGGAAGAGTAATTAGCGAATGATCTGAGGCTAATTTCTTGTAGTTATTTTGTAGAGATAGCAAGTATTAAAAAATTTACCCAGTTTCTGGTATCTGAAAATATTTATCAGGTGGCATTATGGCAACTGTTTGAGGTAAATTTAATCATCATATTAGCCATCCAAGACCTTACATTGATGATATTTTTTGGAAAATATAAACAACTCATTTTTCATAGTAGTGGATTGTGACTACTATGTCATATTGATTTTTCATATGACTAAGGTGTTTCTTTTGTGCTTCATAACACATTGATAGTCTGCTCTTGGGTCACTAAAAAGCTAAGAATGTCTTCAATTGTGGGAGGAATTGTATGAAAATGATGTAAAAACATAAAAATATCCTCGAGAAAATTGCAGATTGGCATTGACAAGTATAACATAAGAAAGATCACATTTCAATTTTTTTTTGTTTTTTTGTTTTTTGCTTTTTTTTTGTCTTTTTTTGTTTTTTTGTCTTTTTTGTTTTGTTTTGTTTTGTTGTCTATTAGATACAAAAAGTAGATGTTCTTGACCTTTCACTTGGTTTATTCTTTATCTATCATATCCTATGATAGTTACTGGAATGGCCCTGATTCCAACGACTTCTTAACATTTTATGAATTTGTTCCTAAAACTAAAATTAGTATTAATTGAATGCCCATTTAATTTTAGATAGTAAAGTACAATTCAACCTTACCCATCAATGGAATATATAAAATAGTGTTTTTTCATTTTTGAAAAATTTAATGTAATATGTTCCTAACTACAATAAGAATCCTTTTTGAGTTGGTATCTAAGAATCAGAAATGAATTCTCTAGCATTAAGGTATTCTTTTATCAATGGCTATTTCTTGGCATATAAATATCTCTTTGCCTCTCTCCTACATAAAACTATTGGAAGATCTAATAATACCTTAAATTTTGTAAAATCACCAAGGTCTACTATTACATGTTCATCCTTGCCTAAGTCTAACAAACTTTGTAGGATGGTCAAAATTCATAATGTTGTTGCTTTGGGGTTTTATTTTTGTCATTTCACAGGAATATAAATAAGAAAATTTGAATAGAACTATTATGTTTGACTTAAAATTCTTGTTTAAGAGTTGTGTGGATAGCATGAACCAATATGGTAAATCTCATATTGAAGCCTTATATTTCATATTTGTTTCATAAGGTCTAACATTGACTCCAAGACTAGAATAGAGAGGTATTGATCAACAACCATTTGGAGAAGTTATGGGCTTTGAAAAGCTTTTGAAGTTGGGGATATGTAGTGGTGTTGGCTATGAAGGTCCAATGGAGGCCCCAAATCCTAGTGGAAAAATACTATGAACACTTTCATGCTAAAATATGTGCAAGTCTAGGAAGTCTCATTCACATATCCATGTTGATTTCCACTAAAGTATTCTTGGTTTCTAGGATAAAGAAAGAAAAAGATTGGTTTATATTGAGAGTGTGACATGTAGAAATTTGAAAGCCTAGATTTTGACTCTGCAGACCCAAGGAAACCATGGGCTGGTTCATGATAGGTTGTTTTTTCTATAGGAAATTTAATGTTTATTGTACTTGCTTGTAGGAATTCTTTGGAAATGGTGGTTGAGCTACAATTTAGACACAAGGTTCGACGGACTAATCCTTTTGGCTCAAAACATGTTGATGTGTATCAAAATATAACTTTTGAGGTGAGATTATAATAAAAGATATATACAATTTTACAACCTTTACATTTATTTTCTTAATGTCTTGAAAATTTGAACATGAATTGTGGGTCTATTCTTAATTTCTTATAACATATCGATCATGATAATTTATATTAGGTTTGAAACACATTCTTGGTTCCAATAAAATATATGATTTGTGTTTTTTCAACTATTGTGAAGTTAAGAATAGAATAATGTTATATAAACATTTGCAGGTCATGAAAATTGATCACATAACCACTGTAACCCTCTTCCGGTCATGATTTTAATAGAGGTAGTGCCTTAAAATTTCACCTCATCTAATTTACTTTCTTTCTCATGCCATATAGGGAGTTTAATGGATTCATTGATTGTGAAGTTTGGAGTTTAATGCATTTTTTACTTTGTTGTATAAATCCTTTATAGTCTACTTTAGTTTATATTATAGTGTTCATCGTTTTTCATGTCTTACACTCTGCATTGTATCTTTCGTTTTTAGAAAAGGAACTCAATATTGATGGTAAGAAGGAAGAATTGCAGAAAGAAGACAACAATAACACTGGAGCGACAAATGAAAAAAGAGAGAGAGAGAGAAGAGAATTGGTCTCGTGATACCCTTAGAGCTGATATCCTATATGAGACACACACATAGAGACTGCTAGTCAAGTATTCAAGGTTGGTGAATTCACTTGCAATGCATTGACAACACAATGCTAATGTTTTGAAGTGACGAAAAAATATTTCATGTGTAAATTGTAGTCCAACCAATATTAAGTTGGAAACTCATATTGTAATATTAAAATTTCATATGATATAATTTGTGGTTGATATTATTTATAGTTGCACTTGATATTGTTTAGTATTATAATTAACATATGTAGCTTTGTGTTTTTATATTAGATGAACATGCACATATTATGGCATTTTTTTTAAATTAGTACAAAAATCACACTAATTCATTAATTTTTATTAATAATGAACACATAAAATCAATCTAAAATTACTAAATTAGTAGTTTATATTGATTAATGATGAACACAAATAAAATCAATATACAATTAAATTAGTCGTTTATAATGATTATTGATGAAAGTCAATGAAATTAATATAAACTACTAAATTGGTATTTTATATAATGAATATGAAACTACCAAAAATAAATAAATAACTACTACAAATGATAAAATTGTGATTACAAATGATGACCAAATTTTGCATATATATGACTAGCAGTAGCTAATTTACAATATCTTATAGCATGACCAAAATTTACTCATATTTCTTTGGTCATTAATTGGTTTCAAACAATGACTAAAATTTTTATATATGTGACTATTAGTAGTTAATTTACGATATCTTATAACATGACCAACATTTTGGTCATATTTCTTTGGTCATTAATTGGTTTTCTCAAGTGATCATTGTTATAGACATTTTTGGTCACTACAACCCCAAGCATGAAATGTCCATAAACCAAGGGCTCCTAAGTCCCTAAAAGTGTTTTTCTAACTCCTAAAGGAACAAGGTCAACAGATTACAGCTTCTCCCAGAAGTTCTCCATGAAAAACTGCTCAGAATTGGTCAAAACAAGATCATTTCAGCTGCTCCACTGGCCAGGTGCGTTTCATCTCACCTAAATACACTGTGTGGGTGCGTTGTATTTCAAAAATCCCTTCTATGGGGTGCGATGGGCGCGAAATGACAAATGGCAGTGTCATTCCGCGAGGTGGAGAGGCAATAGAAGCTTCTAGAAACTTCTCCTGTGACACTTGCCTCTCTGAATTCAACCAAGGATAAGTAAGAGATCATCAATCTCCAAGTGGAAGCAAAAACTATCAGAGGGAAGACACTAATCAAATCATAAGCTGACTCATCTCCATTACAGATATCTATATATGGATCCCTCATCCCAGAGATCCGGATGCTGGAATTTTGCATATTGTAAGGAATTGCTGTTGGTTTCTTGAGACAAACATCAGTTTGTTGGGTGATCTAAGCTTTGTATGAGGTGAAGAGGGGCTTCTTTGCTGAGAGGTTGATGCTAGGTCAGAACAACTGGTTGTAACTCCTCTTGGCTCTTTCTTGTTTATCAATAAAAGCTATTCTAGTTTTCCTCCATACTCTTGTGTCACTAATATTTGTTGCATTTGTATGGTCAATTTACATCTAATCCTAGATTTTTTATGATTATAGATCCATGTCTTTGTATAGTGCTATGCTACTATGGTATTACAGGTACTTTGTGAAGCTGGGCGTGCAAGGGAGCAGGTAGCGAAAGACTATCAAATAAGAGAGGAATCAAATCAGGAGATTGGCGCAAGACATAGGTTGGTCTTCTTGTTCCTCTCTATTTATAATTCATAAAGGAAAAACGAAAGTAGCTTTACTCTGTTTGTTTCTAAGGCAGTTGTCACACCTTAGTGGGATAGAGCAATTCTATATAGACACTTTTCCCTGTAACAAAATGGCGACTCCACTGGGGAAAAATTAGTTTGTTTGTTTATCATTCTTTGTTGTATATTTCATAAACTTACAGGTAGCATTCGAACTGCATTTTCCATAGCAAATGCAAAGTAGATAACTACTACTTCGGTCCATCTACTGGATCTGTTTATGATTTAAACAACTGATTCACAAACTCTCTGATTTCCCTTGTGATAGCTCTTAGATCCTCCTTAGATCTACCCCTGATTGTTGCATTACTGATTACCTTTTGCTCAGCCAAAACCCATGAAATGAATTGCAAACTGTGACTTGGAACCCAAACAGAGTCTTGTTTTTGGCCTAGCGCAGGTACTGTTCGGAGAATCTGAACTTCAGCGCACTTCCTGAGTGGAGAAGGTGCACTGCATTTCAAATTCTCTGTGTTGCAGGTGCGCTGATCAGACTAGGCTTTGTGCAGTGTTGGTTTCTGTGATTCATTCTTTCCAGTTCTATTCCTGAATTTTGCTGCCTGTGATTAGTATATGTCTGTTTGAAACCACTTTTCCTTGCTATTATTCCACCTCCTTTGTACAAAAGAACTGTAAATGTTTTTGTGTGTTTGTTGAGACATTTTCAGTTCTCCTTTGCAAAAGTAGCATAATCGTACTGTCGTCCTTTGATTTGAAACTGTCATAAGGGTTGATTTCAATCGTAGGAAAGAGTTTGATTGCTGTTGATGGTCGATTATCCTGTTACTATTGTTTTTGGTTTGAATTTGTAATTTTCTAGTGTCAAGAACAAGTATTCATTTCAAAATCGTAAGGTGTTGTGATCGTCTCCATTTTTTATTTCGAAAAGAAACTTGTTGATATTTTTCACTTGAAAAGAAATTCAAATTTGTGCATCAACTTTCTTCTTATCATTCATATACTAAGAAAGTCGAAAACAAATACATGCATGTGCATTTGCATATAGACATTCTGATTGGTTTGATTTAGGAAAGTGCATTTAGAGTGTGCTCTTTGCTCTTTGTGAAAAGATTTTGTCTTTCTTTCCTTAGTAGCTAGGATTTTCATTGCACAAAGAAGATAAAAAGATTGTTTATCATCTTAGATTGCATTTTAGGAATTACATCTACATCTCGCGATGAACCTGAAACGAAAACTTCATAAACAAGATCAACTATAAAAATAAATTTAATGAATCTAACAACGCTTTGGAACTTAACGCACAACATTTAGAAGTCTAGGCTAGAGACATATTCCGGTGTCGTAAAGCCTGGTAACTATTGTTCTCACTGATGGTTGGGTGATTCCTCCACTTTGAGACAATAAGTGCCAGTACGAACTTGTGCTCCCACGTACCGTCGAGTATATTTTGGGAGACCCCAATAGGCTTAATCCTTTATCCATAGGAAGCCGTGTCTACCGCCCTATCGATCGCAATGCACTGAACACATCATTTGGGAAGATTGACTGCCGTACCGTAAAAAGTATTCTGCAGTTTTACGATTGGTTTGGTAATCCCTCTACCTAGATTTCCAGAGCAGTCCCTTTCGTTCCTTTTCAGACTCTTTAACAGAAAAGGTCCATCTGAGCACTTGTCACTTTAGGCTCATTAAAAATCGAAGGATACTAGAGTCATATTTTGTTTTTTGTTTTTTCTCGACTCTTAAAAACTGAAAAAACAAGTTGTGTCAAAGCGTCTAAAATTTATTTTAAATGGAATATTCATTACCCTTTCCTACGTTGATCTTGGGTTGAGAAAATGGAATCCACCAACCAAGGAGTTCCCCTTGGAGGAAATCCTAGTCCCTTCTCCTATTGGGGAGATGTTGTTGCACCCCATATGGCCACATTGTCGCTTCCAGGACTGAAAATTGGCTTGCTTGTATGGCTCTTCTCAACGTCTGTCGTTCAGAACACAGCAATTCCTGAACAATCGAATCAGCAACTAGACGAGTCCAGAGTTACCCACGAACCTTCTACTTCCTCTAGTTCTTCCTCTCTTCCTTCCTCTTCGCTTGATGGGGCTGGTAAAGCCAAAAGTCAAGTACCTGAGAAGAAGAAGGAAAAGAAGAAGAAAGAGAAGAAGAAGAAGGAGCCAAAAGTGAATGGGGGCAAACGAGCATCTTCTAGCGAAAATCCACACACTGTACCGACCATGCCTAAATTTCCATGTGTCATTTGCAAAGGAGACCACTATCATAGAGATTTTCCTTGCATCCCTCAGATCTTAAGGGACTGGTCTCCTCGTTTGCACAACCCGGTGTCGTCAACCTCTGATGATCATGTTGAAAACACACCGTCAACTAGTGAAAGTGAAGCCCCAGGACAAAAAGGAAAATATAGATTTCCTTGTAAACTGTGTGAAGGCGATCATGTCGTCCACCGTTGTCCCTTCTTAGACGAGGCTAAAAGAGTTTTGGAGGACCATCCGGTTTCACCTTTACGACTTCCTCCTGGATATAAAAAACTCTTGCCGAGTCCATCACTAGTTGAAAATCCGGCTGGCCTGCTCAAGTGGTCGGCTGAAGCATCTATCATTGAAGACAAACTATCTGAACCCATACCAGATGAAAGTCAAAAGGTCGAGGCAGCAGTTGACCCGGTCTTGCCTTCAGAGGTTCCATCTTCAGATGATAAAGTCACTGAAGAGAACAAGGATGACACCGTCCAAATTCTTTTCATAAGCACAAACTCCAACGAACATGGGGGCAATTTACCCGTTCCTTTACCGTAGGAAGGAAGTTCGTCAGAGTCGTACCTGGCCGTCTATTCAGTCCCACCTCCAAGCAACCTAGTTGTCTCCTTCGACTGGAATCAACTAGGCAGACCCCGTTTACCAGCTAGTATACCATTCTGAATCATTGTTCAAATATATAGAATGGTTATGGCCAGTACCATCATAGATGAAGGGGCTTCTGTGAGCATCCTTTCTTCAACTGCTTGGAAAGCACTTGGTTCGCCATCGCTTTTGCCTGAGATGAGAAATCTAACAGGCTTTGATAAAGGAACCAGTCGACCGTTAGGGATCCTTCCCAATGTGCCCATAACATTGAGAGGAAAAATCGTTCACATGAACGTAATGGTAGTTCAAGGACCCCTGGATTATAATCTACTCCTTGGACGAGACTATATTTATTGCATGGGAGGGATTGTCTCCTCACTCTTTAGAGTAATGTGTTTTCCGCACGAAGGAAGAGTGGTAAAGCTCGTGGACCAGCTTTCATTCCCCAGATCACGCATAGCAAATAGTCATATACCATCCCTAAATGGTCTTTTCACACAAGAAATGTCTCAATCTCCAGTCCGCCCGCGTGATGAGTGCGAGTGATTCGGGGGACATGACTGAAACCCAGGGGGCATGCAGCCTGGTCTGCTTCGGCAGGAAAACTTCGAGTATAGAGTAGGTTTCCGCAAGAGTATATGACCTCCGTACCCCCGTCCGTGATTGGAAGAGAGAGTTGGACTGGAATAAGATCCTCTTGTCAAAGTTATGTGAGTTGGCGGGCATCGCCGCTCACCTTTGTTTATTTCGATAAACATCGCCGAAGAAATGTTTTTTTTACGCCGTAAATAGAACAATATTTGGTAACCTGTAGGAGGTAGGCCTCTCCCGGTAAAAGAAATGTTTTAACGGAAAGAAGAAGGGGTAACCTTGAAACTCTATTTTATACCTGGGGGCATGCAAACCTTTTGGCATGCAAGCAAAGAACGATCATTTATCTGTTTTTTGGATTGGTCGTTTCCTAACTTGCATTAAGAAAGGATGTGGGGCGAAACTCTAAAAGTTTTCGTTTTTATGAGACATTCTTATCACATGACTGGATTAATCGAGAAATTTTAGCACGGACTTCATGCTCGTTAAAAAATAAACATAAGCATTGAGCATATGTTCCCCCAGAGTTTAAGCTCATTAAAAAATGAACCAATTTTCGGTAAATAACAATCGTGAATGTAATACTTCAACCTTTAAAGCCTTG
This sequence comes from Pinus tabuliformis, assembly GCA_031772625.1. NCBI lineage: Eukaryota > Viridiplantae > Streptophyta > Pinopsida > Pinales > Pinaceae > Pinus > Pinus tabuliformis. The sequence continues at coordinate 733,617,243 of CM062816.1, read as the reverse complement.
GTCGTGTTTGCACCATCACCTCCACTTTTGCATTGGCCGATCATTCACCTCCATTTGATTGTTTACCCATTTTGAGGAACAGCTGCAAAGAGTGATCTCACTAGCCATCCTTGTAACACTGTCGTGATTGGAAAATTCCAAACCTTACCTGGAATCAGTTGCTACCCATTTTATCACTCGTTCCTCAAAAGACGAGTCTCCTTTAAGCTCTTTTCAACTGACTCGTAAAATATTAAAAGATTGCCGAGCCATTGGCCTCTCTAGCTCGTTAAAGGGACCCGAAGTGCTATCCCTCCTCTAAATTTTAATCTTTTTGGACCTGAGGGATTATTACACAAAAAGATCGAGCGCTTGTTTTGTTCGGCTCGTTAAAACTATCGAAAATTCATCCCTTCTGTATTGTTTTATACTTTTTCAGACTTAAGGGATTAGATGACGAAAAAGGAATTTTGGAGTTTCCTTTACGTTCCTTTTCAGACTCTTTAAAATTGAAAAGGACCGAGTTATCTTTGTCGTTAAACTCGTTAAAATTTTAATAGCGAAAAACTTGTCTATAGATGAGAATGAGTTTCACTGTCGCTAGGCTCATTAAAACATAGCGATGGGTTTGCCCAAAGGGCAAATTATAGAACAAGCATACGTTATCCTCCTCAAGCTTGACAAAAATAAAGAGGTACTGGTCAGCAACTACTGGAGAAAATTGGGAAGAAAACTTGAAGAAACTTTGTTGGTAGCAAGTCGCTGTTGAACATGACACTTTCACTCCGCATCCAAGTCAGGTTGGGTTGTTTCATTCATAGGTCACATCACCATGGTCCCATCATACCATCCGCATTTGGGGTTAATGCTACCGATCCATCACGTCAGTGTCGCAGATATGTTCAAGAGAAGTCATTCAAAGAATTCACCTGTGTCTCACCCACTACAATACATTTATACTCCATTCTTTCATGACCGCCACCCTGAACCTTATATCACCAGATCGTTTTAACCTCCATTAAAATCATTTGCTCCATTCCGTGTCATTGATGTGGGATTCATTAAGGCCCTCCTATGATGGATCACGTCTTGTCGACATCAGCTCATTATCCAAGAAGTTGATCTAGGAACACCCCATTCGATACTTTGAAGCTTGCATGCCTCAATGGCAAGTTTCTCACTTCCGGCGACAGGTCTACATCAATGACCTTCGACCAAAAGATTTTGCGTGGTGTTCGACGCCAAGTCCTTTATTCACACCACGTGATTTGTACTGCAGTACCTTGAGGGTCATTATCATTATTGGTGATTCCTCTCACGCTTGTTAACAGCTTACATCATTGGCTGGTAATCAAGTGATGTCTTTCCATGTTCGACTTCAGAACATTTCTCACATGGATAGGCTTGTACTTCGAGTGAAGATCGAACGAGATTGAAGACCCTGGATCTAGTTTCATCCATCCGGGCTGCGATATACATTCAGGAAAATAAAAACATCAAATGTACATCATGGCTGCACAGATAATCATCCAATCAAAGGGATGATGGCTCTATCAGAATCATCAGTCTTCACTCAGACGATTGTCTCTCCTATGTACATGAAAATGAATTTATAAAGCTGAGCATGGGAATGCCCGCCTCAGCTAGATCATGAAAATATTATGAAGATAATGTATTGTATTGTATCTTATTACAGGTCTCCTCCCAGCATTGAAATAACTTTGAATCCTCATAATAAAGCATTTCACCCGACATCTAAAAGATTAACGACCTCATGCTTTAGGGGGCAACTGTTATAGACATTTTTGGGAACTACAATCCCAAGCATGAAATGTCCATAAACCAAGGGCTCCTAAGTCCCTAAAAGTGTTGTTCTAACTCCTAAAGGAACAAGGTCAATAGATTACAGCTTCTCCTAGAAGTTCTCCATGAAAAACTGCTCAGAATTGGTCAAAACAGGATCATTTCAGCTCCTCCACTGGCCAGGTGCATTGCATATCACCTAAATACACTGTGTGGGTGTGTTTCATTTCAGAAATCCATTCTATGGAGTGCGATGGTCGAGAAATGACAAATGGCAGTGTCATTCCACGAGGTGGAGAGGCAATAGAAGCTTCTAGAAACTTCTCCCGTGACACTTGCCTCTCTGAACTCAACCAAGGATGAGTAAGAGATCATCAATCTCCAAGTGGAAGCAAGAACTATTAGAGGGAAGACACTAATCAAATCATAAGCTGACTCATCTCCATTACAGATATCTATATATGGATCCCTCATCCCAGAGATCCGGAGGTTGGAATTTTGCATATTGTATGGAATTGTTGTTGGTTTCTTGAGACAAACATCAGATTGTTGGGTGATCTAAGCTTTGTATGAGGTGAAGAGCGGCTTCTTTGCTGAGAGGTTGATGCTGGGTTAGAACAACTGGTTGTAACTCCTCTTGGCTCTTTCTTGTTTATCAATAAAAGCTATTCTAGTTTTCCTCCATACTCTTGTGTCACTAATATTTGTTGCATTTGTATGGTCAATTTACATCTGATCCTAGATTGTTTATGATTATAGATCCATGTCTTTGTATAGTGCTATGCTACTGTGATCTTACAGGTACTTTGTGAAGTTGGGCGTGCAAGGGAGCAGGTAGCGAAAGACTATCAAAGAAGAGAGGAATCAAATCAGGAGATTAGTGCAAGACAGAGGTTGCTCTTCTTGTTCCTCTCTATTTATAATTCATAAAGGAAAAATGAAAGTAGCTTTACTCTGTTTGTTTCTAAGGCAGCTGTCACACCTTAGTGGGATAGGGCAGTTCTATATAGACACTTTTCCCTGTAACAATCATATAGTAATATATTTCATTGTATATTTGGTCATTAATTGTGGCACTTAGTGAATAAATTAATGACCAAATTTATGACTAAATATACTACTAGACGATAAAATTGAGACAACCAATCAATGATTAAGCTAAAAATGACTAAAAATTGGTTGCGTTATAAGATATTGTAAATTTGCTACTACTATTCACCAAATGAAAAATGGTCATTTATATGAAAATTTTAGTCATTTTTTTAGTAACTAATTAGCCATTTTGTACTAGTGTTCAAGGAGTTACAAGTTGGGGAACACGTGTACTTGCGCATCAAACTAAAGAAGAGCTCCTTGCAGATTGGATCATGTGCCAAGCTAGCACCATAGTTTGTGGACCTTTCAGGATCATTGAGAGGATTACGCTAGTAGCCTATCGACTTGCACCACCTCCGACAGTGAATTTCCATTATGCTTTTGACGTTTCATTATTTAAGAAGTATGTTAAATATTTTGATCATGTGATTGAATGTTCTGTATTTCAGGTGGAGTTAGATGGATAATTCCAGTCGAAGCCTTAGTGTATATTGCAGAAAAGGGTTCTCATGCTCCGGGACCGAGCAATCGAGTAGGTTAAAGTGCAGTGGAAGAACTTTGGGCCCGATGAAGCTTCATGGGAAATGGTGGATCAAATGTGGGCTATGTATCCTTCATTTTTTGTCGATTGAGGCAAAGAAGTTTTGGTATGATTTCTGGTATATGTTTTGGTACATGTTTTAGTGATGTTGGTATATATACATATGTATATGGATGTAAATACCACAATGAAATATGTTATAAAGCTCCAATAAGTGGTATGGTTGTCATGTCATTATAGTTTTCATGTTGTTGTGTTTTGATGTTGGTTTCTTCTAAGTAGGGTGATCGTTGTAAATAATGCATCGAGCTATGTTATAGAGTGCCATGGGCAATATATTTTTTCTCAGTGCTTTTGTTGAGGCATAGGTGTGGTTGAACACCAAGGACGATGTGCCCCAAGGGAGATGGTTATGTAACAACCCTAGTGAAATTCCATGTAATAAAAGTTAATAAAGAAAAAATAATAACCATGGTTGATAGGACACTTATTCCAAGTGAATGTTGGGAAAAACATCCTAGTGTGTGTTCATTTGGTTTATTATGGCTAAGGAAATTGACAAAGGAAATGGGTAAGGCTTTGGAAAGAAAAAATGGCATTTTGGCACATTTATTTATGAAAATAATGGAAATTAGGAGAAAATGAAGGTGAAAGGTCATAGGTTGCATGTGAGGAGGAAAATAATGGAAAATGAAGAAAATAGAGGCCTAATTAATAAAAAGGCTTCTGAGGATCAGTTTGTAACCTTTTGTCAGTTTATTTTTAGAGCTCTCTCATTATTCTCTCTGTCTCTCTCACTATTGGACACTTATAATTTTTTTTGAGAACATTGGCATTGTATCAGGAAATTCAAAGAAGGCAAGAGGAAGGAAGGAGCAAGAAAGGAAGAGCATGATCAAGCAACAACAACAAGATTATTTTTAGGTATCGATTCACAAGTGTGTTTTCCTTGCTAGATTTGGCATGCATGGTATTGCATGTGGTTCTTTCGCTATTATGACATTGTTTTTTCCAAGTGTGACAATGTTTTCAGCTTAGCCTTGCTATTTCCAGATAGCCATGGATTGTCAGATGTATTTGAATCTGAGTGAGATGGATCTCCTAATGATAGAACACATGGCCTAGCAACCACTGAACCGAACTGTGGGTTTCAATAAAGCCATATTTTGTGTTGACTCGGTGGGCCTAGGAATCCTTGACCGATCAATGATGGGATATACAATAAAGCCTAGAGGTGGGTTCTCTCCATCAAGCCTAGTAATACTGAGATGGGATATGTGGTAAAGCCTACATAGTGGGTCTCAATTTAGGGCCTAGTGGTTTGGTGTGGATTGCGTTAAATCCTGAGAGACTAAGAGATAGGAAAATTCCTCACAATGTAGGTGGAGAAATATAGTGGCATCCATGCTTGTTCAACTTAGTGATATGGTGGAGATCATGGTAAAGTCGATTGTTACATGTTTATTATGTTTGACTAGTGATCCAGAATGGATTATGGTAAAGCCTAGTTTCTATTGATGAGGGTGAGGTGGTTTAGCCTCGAGATGCCTTGGTTGGTTCTTTTGTTTTGAGTCTCGCATTCATGCTTGGAATATGGCATGGGGGGGAATGGCTGAAGAGAGAATTATCTCAACCATTCTATGGTTAGGTGGAACATGGTAGTCTCATCCCAAGTTGGATATTGCATTCATTAATAAGAGGTTCTCTCCTTGATATTGTATGTATAAATGTATTGGTTTATATGTGGAATTTAAGGTTGATGTATCCTTGATATTTCTGTTTTCATTAAGTTGTTTATAAGAAAATATTATGACAATGATGATGTATGGATTCCCTCATGTTTTGATTTGTAAATTAATTAACAATGTTTCTGTGACTTAATAGATTATAATGCAGCTAATGATATAAGAGAACAATGCTTCTTAGCGATTCTCAAATAAGTATGAGACCCCTATGCTTAAATTTGTTGTTTACAGCTGTAGATTACATATTTCTGATATTTTTGACGAAATTCCTATCATGGATAGTAGGGTTCCAATCAAGCCCTTGTTAAAGTAATTGCATTTGTATCATCATTCCATTGTTATATTTCTAATATGAAGGTGTCATTTAGTTCTGGGCAGTGATCTGGGCTCTAGGCCTGAGAAGGTGACTCAAATCTTCGGGAAGATGACACGAGACTGAGAAAAATAGTCCTTGGACATTGGCATACCATGATGTGGGAGCATCCAAATCCTTTTAGACACTTTAATTCGCATATCATGGGAGCATCCAAGAGTTAATCAGTCTAAAAACTAAGTGGGATGGAGGGGCTAGTTACTTGAGTGGTTGGGATGGTTCTTGGGAGTCCCAGAGCTATTGTGGAAGGTTTGTCTGTTGCTTTTTTATCGATTCCACTTCCTTAAGGTCACATAGGAGGTTGAATCCCATCATATTAGCCTCTCGTCACATGTTTACCAAGGTTGGCCGGTTACTTTGGTAGATGTGGGAGGAGGGTGTTACAAATTATATGGAAATATTACCCTCCTAAATCTTGAAATCTCTTAAAACCAGTAAACTAAATGGCATCATGGCTTATTTTCTCCTACAAAAGTGGTTACTCCATTGATGAATTGAATCTATGGCCCAAAGCCACTGTACACTTGGTTGTTCAGTTCTTTCACCTAATGTGTTGACTGAAGGATGCCTTGAATCTCTCTCCATAGTTAATTTCTTGACCATGTATTAGATCTATGGCCAAAGGCACTTTGTGCATATTCACTCATTCCTCCAACATGATTTTCGATGATATTTATATGGTCTCTTAGCCTCAAATAATGATAGCAACACACCGAACCTTTGACATGATGGCTATGTATGATCTTCGATCCTTGGTGCTCACTCAACCTGAAATCCTCGTCATGCGCACATTCAATCAAGGGATTGGCCTTGTATAACCTAGTTCTTATGAGTATGGCTTTGAACCCAAGCTCTTTTGTGATATTCTTTTCATTTTATTTTTTAGATGTCTCGCCCACAAACACTAGTTCCCATTCAAACTTTACCCACTTTTAAATATCAAAATAGTCCATCTGATAATGTGTGGTATTTAATAATACACTCTGCTTCTTAGATATGAAGATGTCATGGTATGTCAGAGAGAGAGGATGTGATTTTATATTCAACTGCTTCAGCTTTACAAGAAAGAACTATACAGTGTGTTGCATTGTTTTATCAGACTTCACATGTTAAGTTTAGGATACGTTCTGCCTGAATGAGAAAAATAGCCTCTAGATCTAGCAGGTCTCCAGTCTCTAGCACATCTTGATCTGCAAATTTAGAATAGGTCCAACCCAATAATTACTACAAGTACATGAATAAGCCCTCGAACTGGTTGCAAGTATATCTCCAAATACCAACTAGGGTGATATTGAGTATCCTTGAAGATGGAAAATACCAACTAGTGTGAAAAATAAATTCCACAAAAGTTACAACAAAAAATAAATAAATCTGATATGCTATTAAGGGCCCTCAGGGTGGCAACATGCATGACTCTGATACAACTGTAAGATTCTTAAGATTCAAAAATTTTAACAAATATAGCACACTTTAGTGTTCTAATTAGAATTACTAGCAATAAAAAACACCAAACACAAAGAGGATGTGAAAATGAAACCTCTTATTTATATTAATAACTGAAAACAAAGATACATACCCATAAAAATAAGATTAGAGCCTCTTCAAATGGCATGCACAACTGCTCATTAAAAGACTATTCTAAGACACTGGAGCACCTTTGTGAATCCTGGCTATATCCACCAACAAATTCACCACGGGATTTTCATCCAAGGATCAAAGTGGAATTAGCCACGCCAAGGTCTTAAAAAACACAATAAGATAGATAAATTAGGATACTCCCACTGTTAGGCTTCTATCCCCTTCTATAGGCTTGATGGACTCTCTAAAAACTTTATTTTGTTGTTTTCCCTCGAGAAACTAAGGCGAATACCATGGGCTGATACCATGAGAAAATACTATGGTAAATACCATGGGTATATTCCACCCACTTTGACAACATCAATGAAAGGGAATATTACACTCCTAAAACCCTTGTCTATAGCCTCATCACAGTCAACATCTTTCATGAGCAAGTAAAGGTTGATTTGGTGGTTTCCGGACTGATATTGGCTTGTCATGGGTGGACTTCATCTGCAAGTGTTATGATTTCAACATGGAAAAATGGAGGTCATCAAGGAGAGGCTACAAGAAAGAACTTGCAAGGAAGGAGCAGAAGAAAGAACTAGCATCAAGGACATGGAGGAATCTTGGAACATGATGGAAGTATGGGAACTCATGTTAACTCGGAAGGTTATAATATTAATCCATACCCTTTGGAGGGTGAATATGAAGTACAAATGAATATCCATCATATAGAGGTCGAAGTCATAACAACAAGGAGAAGAGCTTAGAATTGATGAAATGAAGTCTTATGTCACCATTTCCAAGTCATGGCTTCTACAAGTGTCATTACAAATGTCATATGTGTCAATGTATTTTTCCACATTATTTGTGGAATGTTATTATTGTATTTCCAAAAATGAGAAAATGTAAAATTTGTGGAAGATGAAGGGTCCCACATGGAATGTGAAGAGTCACAATAAAGTTCTAGAGTCATTAGAAGTTCAAAGATCATATAGGAATTTGAAAAGCCACAGTAGAAGCTCAAGTGTCATGAAGGAGGTCAAGAGTCACATGGAAGGTTAAGGTACACCTCATTTGTTATAAATATACACTCATAGCTCAAGAGAAGGAGTAGCAGACTTTGGAATTTTCACCTTGGCTTCTCTAATTTGACATAGGAGAGAAGATATTTCTTTGGAGGAGCAAGTGGTGACTTAATGTTCCACTCTTAGGGATAGTATGATAGCAATGTAATTGTGTATCTTGGGACTTTCACTATGAAGCTCTCAGAATCAACACACTTTCATGCATATGTCATGAATTATTGTGAGACTATTCTTTCATTTTTTATACTGTATGTTTATGTTAACATATACTAATGAAAATGAACTATTTCATTGGCTTTGGTATGCATCTTGTTGAATGTGCATTGTTACTTGATTTTTTTATCAGTGTTATCTTATGAACAAATTTGAAAGTAAACTAAGGATTCTTTCAATGCTCTTACATATCTCTTTTAGGATAGTATTATTAATTTTCTTCTATAATCTCACTCTCTTTTTTCCATTCCATGAAATTACTTTATTTACAATGCATTTGTATGCCTCACAATGTTAAATTACTTTCTTGTTTCAAATATTTTTTGTATAATCTCTTATGTTGATAATTGCGGCAAAGGAAAATTCCTAAGAGTAATGGAAATCGACCTTATTTCCCTTTTGGGGCTCCTACTCCAAATGATATGCAGTCTAGTTGGGACTTCATGCTAGGGAGACCCCCTTGGTTGACGAATTTATAGCACCATCAACAGGTTGAAAATTAGGTATACAATGGTTAACTATGATTAATAACATTTCAACATGGTTGAGTATGGTTGTCCATGTTTGACCATCGTTGACTATAATTAAACATGTTTATTAGTTAAGCATACACTTATATTGAGAAAGGGGGGGGGGGGGTCAGTATAGACAAGTTTTACTTATTCAAAAACTCATGAACCATAAAGAAAATCATATATGAGATGTATTGGATGCTAAACATGGAATACAAGATTTACATTAAAACTTGTCCTACCACTTGCATGATGTTTGTCCTTGATGATATCACATATATTAAGATGTGAATCATTGACCTATATAGTGTTTGAGTTCCTTCTAGGGATCCATCATCTTAGATCATTACTACATCTTGTGATCCTATGTGTATTAACAGGTGCACAATTTTCCATCCCAAATTTCTTCAACATCTCCTTGATGTATTTGGTCTAAGAAATAAATATTCCTTTGCTAGATTGAGAAATATACAAACCTAGAAATAATGGAAATCCTCCAAGTATGGATATCTCGAATTCTTTTTGCATTTCCTCTTCAAATTTTTGGCTCATTATGTCAACATTGCTTCCAAAAATTATGTTGTCCACATAAACGACAATGACTAACATATTTTCATTTTCTGTTTTGATGTAAATATTATTCTCTACATCTCCTCTTTTGAAACCTTATCATTGTAGGTATTTTTCAAGTTATGAATACCGAGATTTGGGATCTTGCTTTAGTCCATACAAAGATTTCTTCAGTGTACATACATGAGCTTTATTTTTTGACAATTGAAATCCTTTTGGTTTTTCAATATATACTTCTTCTTCTAGACTTCCATATAGAGTGGTTGAATTGACACCCATTTTGATATTATTTTAAGTTCTTAAAACATGAAAAATGACAAAAACATTTTGATTGCTTCTAATCTTTCAATTGGAGAAGTGGGTTCTTGAAAGTCAATATCGTCACTAACTTGAGCATACCCTTTCTAAACCAATATTGCTTTACTTCTTATTACTTTTCCACCTTCATTCAACTTGTTTCTGAAGACCCATTTGGTGATAATCACTTTCTTTTCCTTGGGTTTAGACATAATTTTTTAGTCTCGTTCTTCTAAATCTGATTTAGATATTTTTCCATAAAATTAAACCAATGCTTATCTTGACTAGATTGTGTAAAGTTCTTGGGCTCTCTTTTGGATAGCAAAGAAAATTTTTATTGTTTTGGTGTACTTACCAATCCTTTTCTAATCTTAAATCCTATATCTATATCACCAAATATATGATTTATAGATGACATTTTTGGACAAATCTAGATTATGTCTTTGGATATTGGTGCTCTATTTCTTGTTGTTATTTCTTTTCTTCTTTGTCATATTCCTCCTTTTTTTTATTCTATTTATATTAGCTCCTTTAGATTTTCATTTGTTTGTGGCTTTTCATTTTGAGGTATTTCTTCATCCACTCTTACATAAATACTTTCTACTACCTTGAAAAATCTTTCGTTGTAACATGTGTACACATTTCTTCCATATGCATAGTGTAAAAAGAAACCATCATCTATTACAGAATTAATCTTACATAAATTTTCTTAATTTATATTTACATAATGCTTTCTCCAAAATAATTTGAATTCTTTGGCTATAGTTGGTCTACATTTCAATAATTTATAAGGTGTCTTACTACTATTCATTGTAATTTGTGCTCTATTCAAAATATAGATTGTTGTGTTGACCACTTCTCCCCAAAAGATGTCTAGTAGTTTGGCTTCATTCAACATTATTCTAACCATTTATTGTATATGTATGATCATCCTTTTTACAACTCCATTGTTTTGTGGGGTCCTTGTTGCCAAAACATGTCTCTTGCTTCCATGATTCTCACATAATCCATTTAATTTATTAGAGTTAAACTCTCTTCCTTTGTCTAATCATAAGAATTTGACTTTTAAATCAATATCATTTTTAAAAAGGTATTTGAAATATTTAAGCTTCTCAAATACTTCATATTTTTCTTAATAAATGTAACCCATGTCATTCTCAGGTAATCATTAATAAACATCATAAAATAACTCCCATATTTTGAATTTCATCTTCTTGTTGGTCTGCAAATTTATGTGTGTACGAGTTCCATTGGATTTGATGTTGAGTACTCCTTTATTTTGAAAGTAACTCTCACCTAATTCCCATGCTGACATGGATTGTAAATAGTTTTTGTAGGTGTTTAGATCCTTGGCATATATTTTATTGCTTGTGCCTTGTTGAGTTTTTACTAGATTGTCAAAGTTTATATGACCCATGCTTCTATTTCATAATCTAATTTCATCTTCTTGTCCCATACAACAATTTTCTCCTTTGAATTCATTGAGAACGTATACACTTCTCGAGGTTTTATTTTCATTTGCCATAATATTCTTGAACATGCTTTCCTTTTCTATCATCCTTTTGAATGAAACGCGAGGTTGTAATTTTGATCACAAATTTTACTGACAAACATAAAATAAATTCTATTTTTTAGTCTCTCTATCATCAAGAGTAATTGTACCTTTCCAACTATCTTTGCAAAATCATTATCCCCAAAGGTAGCATTGCCTCCTTTTTCTTGCTAAAGAGTGATAAATTTGTTTTGATCCCCTATCATATGTTCTGAATATCCATTATCAATATGTCGTTTCATTCTTTTGTTTGGAGCATGTAGCACAATTCCATAATATTCCTTATTATGTTCTTCTTTCTTCCTTTTCCACACCTTTATGTATTCTTATTTATGCTTGGTAAGAACATATTATTTTTTTTTTTGTCTAAGAGACTTTATTATGATGCTTCTTAATCTAGGTTGGATCATTATATTGTTTTTCATCCATGCTAATGATTTTAGAGTGGAAAAAGTGGAGGAATTGACTCACATGACTATTTTTACCAGTGGGATCGAGTTTGGAAAATTAGGGTTTGAAACCTTCTAAGATAATTAGGCATAAAATGACATTCTTTGGGTGGTGAAACTTTGATACTTTATAACTACACCTACTTTTCCTATTCTACACACAGATATAATTTTGACCATTGGAAAATCAAAGTAGTTATATTAGGGTTTGATTCTCCTTTCTTGATAATTACTTGTGAGTGTGTTTGCTTCTTTTGCTTCTTTATTATCTTATCTTTCATCAAGAAATTACCATATTATGTGTTTATGAAGATCACAAAACAAGAGACAGAAGATATAGGCACATGCCAGGGAAAAAACCCATTTGAGGGGAAAACCCAGTCAAGATAATTCTTCGTTTCAATAGTATTCTTTGAGACCCTTAACCCTATGCCAAGACAGACTTTTCATCCACACCAAGTTAGCCTCCTAGATCTTCAACCCCTTACAGAAACTTTAACTAGGTAGTAGCTTTTGGAAACAATGAAACTTATAACAATTCCATCTCCCAATATAGACCATGAAACAAAGAGAGAGAGGCACCAAATTTTTTATCTTTCCTTTCTCCTTAGACTTCCCAAAACTCGCATTCACTTCGGCTTCCCAACAACAAACTTCGCACTCTTTCCCAACTACAAGATAACTTCACACTTTTTCCCAGCTACAAGAGATTTAGAAATTGTGTGTGAGAATGATGCTTCAAATGCATTCGATGACCTTCCTTTTATATCCTTCTTGTGGGGTCAAATAGGGTCCTTAGGCTAAATTCATTGTCTTCTAGGTGGACATGATGTGGAGGTTACATAATTCATATTTGACTCAATACTTAACCTTTTTACATGATTCAAAAGCCTAAGAAGGGTCTCTTTAGATATACAATAACTCTATAGACTCAAAATAAATCCTAGAAGTCCTCAATGGGGACTTTAACCTAAAACAAGGTGACCCAAGCATGAAACCCATGCTTTAATAAGTCACAATAATAATAATAAAACATATTTTCTTTATACTTTTGACAAGTACATTACATAATGACTCGATTAAATTATTGAATACCAAACATAGTTACATTTTCTAGCACTCCCTCTTAACTAGGGAGGTATTCATAATGTACAAATATAATGGAAGATATCAAACCATATGAACCATGAAGAACTTTAGGCACCACAATGCCATGGACTAGATTCTTGACTAGGGAAACCTATCCAAACAATCACTCAACAATTTAGGCACTATAATGCCATAGACTATATTCCTGACCAAGGTAAGCTATCCAGGTAGGACTAAGTTTGACTCAAGATCTCAGCCCATTTAGGTACCTTGAGGCTTACTTGATTACCAACAACCCAAAAATATTGGTGTGTATCCAAAACAAAGCTCAGAAACCAACACGATGTTTCAAACTTTGAGACCCAGACATCAGCACAAAGTGCAAGCCGAATGTCTGCCTAGGCAATGCTTCACTTGCAAGGCCTCAAGACTCCTTGATTCAGCAGATCAAGAGTTTCCAATCTCTCTTAATCAAATTGATTTGTAACCAACATGCTATCAAAATCTTCGATAGATTCACCTGTATAAACACAACCCTAATCAACAATACTTTCATATGTACATAGTAAAGTACAATTCTGCGAGGTCTTTTAGACAACTTGATGTTGCTTATCAACTTTTCATAGTAGGACTATCAATCGAATATTTGACAGAATATTCCTCAATCATATTTTTTTCTTCCTAATTCATATGAAACAACATATTCTTAAATCGAATCCTACTTTCCTTCTTTCAACAACACCTCAAAATGCATTCTCTAATTTCCTTCTCCTACTCATGGACTTCGCTAAAACTTACGGTTGTTATTCCTAGTCTAGTGCATGACACATGAAGTAGAGAACCATATCTTTCAATCCTTCTTAATTAGAAAGGATCTAATTATTCCTATACAAGGAATATTCTGTGTCATCCTCTTATCCTAGGGAGATTTCTTTCATTCAAACTTCCTCTTAACCAGGAAACACCTCATCATCCAGAATCTCTCTTAATATTAGTGAGATCTCTTCTATGCAGGCTTCCTCTGGGAGATCAACTTCTTATTTTAATCATTGGAGACTTTTTCATGGCTTCCAACCATTTCATTAGAGTTATCATTATCCTCATCATGCTTATTACATCAATGAACATCTTCACCATATTGAAGATTGTGTACCTGCACAACTTAAATAGAAAGTACAACCAAATATACAAAAGCATGATGTTAACCATATCATAATTATGGAAGCATTTCATCTTTATACATATTAGATACCCACACTCAATTACAAATAATAGACATATACTTTTTAACATCTTGCTAGGGACTTTTTCATGTACCCTAGTCTATTTCATAACAACTTTTACTCTATCTAGGGTTTGAATTTCATTTCCAAAGGTATGACATACCTTCCTACAACATATGTAAAACCCTAGAAACAATTCACACAAATATATATCTACAAGGCATATAAAAACCTTTCAATATACATATGTTAGACTTCTTACTAAGGATACAAATCCTAGATTTCGTACACAAGAATCAATCAACATGAATCACAACTTAGTCATTAACATGACCAAATTCCACGAGGGTTAGTTCCAATCCCTAGATTTTCAATCAACCATCAAACAGTCACTAACATGACCAACTACCACTAGGGTTAGTTGCAAACCCTATATTTTCAATCAATGATCAATCTCAACCAAAAACTCAAAAATCATCAATCTTTCACAAATATCAAATTATCATATAATCATTATATATCACATATTTCTACTTCGACTAAGGTTTAACTCCAAAACCCTAGAACTCCAATTTTCATAGTTTCCAAAAATCTCAAATTGTTAATTACACATAGTAGAAAATATTACTACTAGGATTTAACTGCAAAACCCTAGATTTTCATTTTCAATAATCATTTAATAGATTTCAGATTATTATATCACACATACTAGACAATTTTTAACTTCACTAAGGTTTATCTACAAAACCCTATTTTTCCAAAATATCATCATCCTAGAATCTCAGACAAGGAATTCCATTAATTCCTAAGACTTATGACAATCAATGAATAGGTCAAAACACATATATAGGAATAATTTATAGTCATATCATATGTCCAAAAATATTAATACAGCCAACCTAGACCAAACTAGGATTTAAACCAAAAGGACATATCTATACATGCCTATATTTCATCATCTTTCTTATCATGTGATAGCCAAACCCAACTTCACAAATATCAATAAGAGTCAACCTAGATAGACTACGGTTCGATTAGTCAAACACAAACATACCAAGGAAATCATTTCTAATAAAATATAATGGTTTTTCTCACAAATTCCACAAAACCCTAATGATCTAGGGTTTCAATGTAGAAACATAACAAACCCAACATTACCAATATTTCAAAGGTTTGGGATTTTATACCTTATCATTCAACCCTAACAAGTTTGGTTTTCCTGATCATACCAAAATCCCAAACATGACATCATTAATAAAACTTCAAATAACATTTCACAATATCCCTAAGAAGTTTCGGGTTTCATACATTCACATTAGCACACCCTTCAGTTAGGTTTTTCCAGAACCTATCTAGGGTTCTAAAAAATAATTTCAGAATATGAGTGGGGTTGGGTAGATTTATCAAGAGATGAATCATCCAAAAGTAATAATAATTATGATTCAATATAGCTAGACATAATAGACTGTCAAATCAATAATCCTTTCAATATAAAGAAATCAATGTATTTGAAGCATAACTTTTTCCCTTGACCTACCTTGTCCTCAAAGGTTCTCCTTCATACTTCTTGGGAATATAGAAGATTTCTTACAAAATATTAATATATGTTGGACTTCCAAATATTCGGAGGTGTGAATACTTCTTTGGGTGTTGTATTATCAAGACTCTTATGAGAACTCCTATTTCGAATGTATACGACTGCCAATGCTTCTTCTTCCCATAATAACTTTGGTATATCTTGATCAAGGAGCATAGTTCAAATGCTTTCTTCAATTGTCCTATTCTTCCTTTCGGCCAATCCATTTTGTTCAGGATATTAGGGAATAATGAGACCCGTCTTAATATCAACTTCCTTACAATATGCAATCAAGTACTTAGCAGTGTATTTCCCACCATTGTCAGACCTTAGAGTTTTTATCTTTCTTTCAATTAGGTTTTCCACTTCAACCCTAAACTCCTTGAACTTATCAAATAAATCAACTCTAAAGTTTTTCCAAACTAGTACCTTTCCATCAAAAAAGAAAATTCTTTCATATTTAGCTTCTAAACAGTAAAAAAAAAAAATCTTTTTCAAACCCGAAACATATAGAATGCAGCTTCAGTCCATTACCCAACTTCAATGATTTTGATCCTAGACCTCTAACAAAATAGTCATCAGTAAGAGAACCTGTAAGAACAACAAAAAATCCTTGACCACCTTGTTGAACAAGTAGTAGATGAGCTTCTTGATCCAACTTCCAACAATGTTGAAACCCATTATTATGTAGTTCATCATAGAGGGAGAATCCAAGCCAGCAAAGTGATCTTCGACTCTTCTTGACCTTAGCTCTGAGACCATGTTGGAAATCCAAGTAGTTATATTAGGGTTTGATTCTCCTTTCTTGATAATTATCTGTGAGTGTGTTGTCTTCTTTTACTTCTTTATTATCTTATCTTTCATCAAGCAATTACCATATTATGTGTGTATTAAGATCAAAAAACAAGAGACACAAGATATAGGCACATGCTAGGGAAATACCCCCTTCAAGGGGAAAACCTAGTCAAAATAATTCTTCCTTTCAATAATATTATTTGAGACTCTGCACCCTAGACAAAGACCAGACTTTCCCGCCACACTAAGTCAACATCCCAGATCTTTGACCCCTTCCAACAACTTTGACTAGGCAGCAACTTCCAACAACAGGCAGCTTTCAGCAACATTGAAGCTTAGGAGACTTTGATCTACCAATCCATACCACGAAACAGAGAGAGAAAGGCACCAAAATTTAGATTTTTCCTTTCTTCTTAGACTTCCCCAAACTCGCATTAACTTCGGCTTCAAGAAACAAAACTTCACATTCTTTCTCAGCTACAAGAGAACTTCATACTTTTTCCTAGCTACAAGATATTTCAAGCTTCTATGTGGGAATGTGCTTCAAATGAATTTCATGAGATTCCTTTTATAGGCTTCTTTTGGGGTCGAATAGGGTCATTAGGCCGAGTTGATCTTGTTCTAGGCCGACATGGTATGGAAGTTACATAATTCATATTTGACTCAATACTTAACCTTTTACATGATTCAAAAGCCCAAGAAGGGTCTCTTTAAATTTACAATAACTCTACAGACTCTGAATAAATCCTAGAAGTCTTGAATGGGGAATTTGACCTAAAACAAGGTGACCCAAGCATGAACCCCATGCTTTGATAAGTCACAATAATAATAATAATTATTATTTTCTTTATTATTTTGACAAGTACATTACATAATGACTCAAGTATATTATTGAAGAATGAAAATAGTTACATTTTCTATCATTGACAACAGAAAAAGTTCCTCAATCAAATTCCATATGAAAAGGTTATGCCACTGATAAGTTGAACTTCTTGTTTTCACCATAATAATTCGAGAGGATACCGCATTAGACCCCATAACTCATGAATAAGAGGATAGCCACATTATTATGATGAATATGACTCTAAAAGAGTCTATATTGTAACTATGGTTAAGAATTGAGGTATTCAAATCTATCCACTAGTAGGTTATTCGGATGTGTTATAACTAGGTCACTACGAGGAAAAAGGGGTTCCATTCCTTTCAAGTGCACTTTCTCTAAAGAAAAGAAAAGTAGATGAGAGGGATAGGAAGAGAGCACCAAAAAAATATTTTTTCACTATAGTATTCCATGAGCCACAACCCATACTTCTTTGTACTTGTAGCAATTTTCTATTCAGGGAGAGAGTAGAGCAACCTCACCTTCCAGCTAGGTTTTCTCCTAAAAGGGTTTCCTACTTTATATATTGTGTCAAATCATGGTATGTGATTTCTTATTTCATTGATCTCTATTTTTTTGATAATTTTAATTTGGATGCATATTCAATAAGCAATAAAATATAGATCTAGAAATATAATGATAAATAAACCCTCAAAGTTGAGATTGCAAATTTGTAGTTATAATTTATTAGATTTGTTGTGACGAACAGTCTAGTGGAATATCCATGGAAATTTATGGATCATATTGGTATCAAAGAAGATTTATTTAGGTATATTGTTATATTTTTTGGGAATCTATATCAGTTAAGCCAAAAGTTAGAAAACCCTAGTCATGACCAACAAATTTGTGAATAACTCTTGTGATGTTGTATATGAGATTTTTTTGTGGCCAGAAGCACAAGTTATAGATATAATCCGTAATGTAAATCTCATCATGTAGAATATGAATAATAAGCTTAGGATATTTGAAGAAGATTTGGGTCATAACAGAGAGGATGAATTAGATGGGAGATAAGGAGAATGGGAACAAACAAAGAACAAGACGAAGAAAGGACCCAAAAGAGATCAACCCAGTTTGAGTTTCATGAACCATTCATAGTCCCTATTCAAAATGTGAGAAAATATCGACATCAATGTGTACCAAGGTGAGATGAATTATATGAAACTAAATAATAGTTGCAATAATCTCAACTTTATTTTAGTGTTCATCATATATAGGAGGAACATAAGATTTCGTTTTCATGGCTAAAATTAGAGTCCCATACCCTGACCTTGTAGGAAATCCACATAGAGACCTTAAGGTTGGAGGGAGATCATCCATTGACTAAGTGGGAGAAATTTAAAACCTTCATAGAGTCACAATTTTACCCTATATGGTATTTAGAGGACAAGTGGTTTCGATGGTACTACTTCAGAGAGAAGTAGGGGAAGAGTGTATAGGAGTACACCATAGAATTTAGAAAGATGGTTTTAATGTTGGGTATCTTCCTAAAGAAACAAAAGGCACTCAAGTATCCGAGGGCTATACAAAACCATCTACAGAAGCAAGTGATGTTTTTCAGGCCTAGATCAACAGATGAGGTTTGTGTACAAGAATAACACCTAGAGAACATAGTCTAGAAGAAAGGGAAATCAAGTAGATCAAAGCAGAAGGAGCACTAGGAAACTTATAAGGAGGGGAAAAAGAAGTGGATAGGTGGAAAAGATAAAAATATGAAATCCACAACACTACAATGAAAGGATCACATCAACCACTGAAATCACTCTAATATTGACAATAAAACACAATAAAAATGCTATAAGTTGCATCTAGAGCTTAACCCAAAAAACAAAAAGAAAGGAAATAAGAAGAAGAATCTATGGCCAACGATTTGAGAAACTAGGTTGAAAGTAGATTAGATGTGGATGAGATATCATTACATAAGTGAAAAAGTAGGTGAATCTAAGTAGCCTTTAGAAATATAAATAGAAGGAAATGATCGAACACTTCCACATAAATATAGGGGTCAAGAAGACAAATATTGATGCTCTATTTAACTTAGGATCATAGTTGAATACCATTGTAGTAGAGCTGGTCAAAAAAATTGGATTAGAATTTCATGATGATCCAAGTTCATATCCATTAGGATGGGTGAATAAAGATACTTAGTTAAAGGTAACAAAACAACACAAATTTAGATTTGCTATCAATGTTGATTTTATTGATGAAGTAGAACTAGATGTCGTTCCCCTTGATGTATGTGGAGTGGTATTTGAAAGTCCCTACATGTATACGTAGGATGAAATCTTCATGTAGAGAGCCAACCAGTACTAGCTTTTCAAGGATGGAAAATCATTCACCATCAACGCGCACAAAGGTAAGTTGAAAATTTCACTGGTAAGTGTCAGCCAAATGAAGAAATTGAACATTTTTAGCAAGAAGTATCTTTTATGTTTTTTAAGAGAGAATCACTCAATGGAAGAATTAGTAAGAGAAAAGGCATCCTTGGAGGGGTTTATTAAGAAATAGAGTCAAAAATTGGAAGATTTAGTGTAGGCATACAAGGATGTGTTCCTGGAGCCTAAAGGGTTACCACCCAAGAGGGAAGTGAAGCACGAGATCCAACTATTTCTAGAGTCTCCATTTCCAAACATTGGGCTATACTAGAAGTCTTTCATAAAAGCAAGTGAGGTGAAGCAATAGTTGTAGTGGTTACTAGAATAGGGTTTCATTTGATCAAGTACATCGTCATATGGGTCACCCATCATCATTGTGCTAAAGAAGGATGGGACTTGTTGAATTTGTATAGATTACCACGTGTTGAACAAAATCACGCTCAAGAAAGAATATTACCTACCTAGGATAGATGATCTCCTAGACCAGTTGTAGCAAGAAAATAATTCACCAAGTTTGACTTAAAGTCTAGATATCCTCAAGTTTGAGTTGAAGAAGAAGATACCTGGAAAACCACCTTCAAAACTAGGAAAGGTTTGTATGAGTGGTTAGTCATGCCATTTCGACTATACAAATCACCATCTACATTTATGAGGTTAATGAATAATATATTGTTCCCTTTTATAGATTCATTTTTTACTATATATTTGGATGATATACTAGAATATAGTGCTACATGGGAGGAGCACATATCACATTTGATGAAGGTGACTAATACATTAAATAAGCACCAACTGATGGAAAATATTAGTAAGTCTGCATTTGCATACCAGTCTTTGGTGTATTTGGGGTATGTGATAGGTGGAGGAGAGATGAAAATAGATCATGCCAAGATGGAGGCCATCATTAAATGGCCAGTGTTTACTAATGTTTCCAAGGTTAAGAGATTTGTTGTGGCAACACAATACCTCAAGAAATTCACAGCTTCATTTTTAGCGGTAGCATCACCACTCCACACCATAATAATAAGTAGAAAGAGTTTCTAGTGAGGAAAGGGTCAGTAGAGGGACTTTGAGGAGCTAAAGAAGAAGGTCAGTCAAGCACCATTTATGGTATTACTGAACTTGCAGTAACCCTTCAAATTAGAGACGAATGCAAGTGGATATCTTATGGGATCGGTCTTGATGTAGGGAGGAAGGCCTATATGCTATCTTTCTGAAGTATTTCATGGGTTGGTTCTTAAATACCCTACTTATGACAACGAGCTCTATGCCATGGTGTAAGCTATAAGGAAGTTGAAGAATTATCTAAATGGAAAGGAGACAATAATCCACACAAATAACCAACCAGTATAGTACTTACAAGCCCAAAGTAAGCTACAACAGACTAGGCATTACAAGTGGATGGGGTTTCTACAATAGTTTAATTTACTAATAAAGTATAAGAACGAAAAAAAAACACGTTGGTTGATATGCTTTAGAGTCAATCCACATCAAATATCACAAATTTGGGAACTCTGATGCATATGGAGCCATTCACCCATGCTACATATCAAGAGGCATATTCAGAGCATGAGGAATTCAAGGAGGTGTTTCAATAGTTGCAAAGCTAGAGTCATTTGTACAATGGTGACAACACCATTGACTACCATCTCCAAGATGGACCTACTCTACAATTTGGAAAAGTAATGTATTCGTAAAGTTGAGTGATTTCATCTGATCATAGAGGTTCAGACCTCCAAGGTTGTAGGGAAATTTGGTGTAGGGAGATAGTGTACAACTTGTAGATGTATGTGTATTGGCCCAAGGTGCAATAACATGTTGCTAGGTTCATAAGAGGATGCATCCTTTGTTGTACCAGTAATCCTAGTAATAGGAAAAAAGATCTATACCATCCCTTAACTCTATCCACTCATCCTTGGGAAAGAATTTCCATGGACTTTGTGTGAGTTTTACTAACAACCAAGAAGGGACATGACTATGTATTCATTGTAGTTGAAAGGTTCAACAATATGTGTGTTTTGATGCCTTCTAAAAATACCATTAGCGAGCAATGTTGATCTTTTTGTGTAGCATAGGTAGGTATTCCCACATTCCTAAGTTGACCTAGAAGAATTATGAAGATCAAATAAAAATTTTATTTTTGACTAAGAAGTTGGCCTAGAAAAGTCAAGTTAGCCTAGGAGGCTGAAGAGATGGGTTCCTCGTGTTATTTCACCCCATTCGACTAATATAAATAGATGATGTGACATTTCATTTTCATGATCAAGAAAGATAATTTAATCTTCTCTCTCATCATCATCTTATCTCTCTCAGATTAGCCACGCATGTGATAGAAAGGAGGCTGAGTTTGAATGAAGTTGACTCATATTTTACCAGACTATTTGACCAAGAGTTTACGATAGATGTATATATTGACATGTGCATATTTGACCACAGTTTGACTAGTTGCAAGTTTCACATGTCGAATTTTAGTGTAGGGTTGACCATAAGTCTGAGGATTGACTACATGCCAGATTTTCACAACCGGATATCTGTCTAACCATTATTGACTTTTGACTATTTTGATTAGTTTCAAAAGCATTGACTTGTTGGAGTTTGACCAAGTTTGACTAGTATTTTGACATGTTATTGGCACAAATCTCTAGACAAAATTTTTATTTGTAAACCTTGATAAAAAATAGTTTCTCTAAAAGAAAATTTCTTGGGATTTCTCCCAAGGTTGTGTTTCCCAAGGTAAAATTATTGTCTCTATTATGCATTGGTATATTTTTGTGATATTTATTGTTTTTGCTCCATTTATTGTTCATATTTTCTGAAGTGTAATTTCTCAATGATATTAGTGACATAACAATATAATGTGAAAATAATTAGGGCGTAATTTATCTAGCAAAAAATTGTATTCTACTATGCATCTTGTAGAAAATTCAACATGGTATTAGAGAAGTGTTGAAAGAGAAGTCATTGAAGTTAGCCTAAGAGACAAGTGTTCAACATATTGACTAGATATTTGTTTTATCTCTTTCTAAATGATTCCAAGTCTGAAAATGGAAGACAATTCGAAGAGTGTTACCAATCTTCAGAATGAAGTTATTCTAGAAGCAGAGGGAGCTTAGGAGAAAGTCTTTACTTCTACTCTTTTTGTCACTATTGCTAATAGAAATGATATCTTGTTGGTGGAAAATGGTGATTCTAGGCACATGAATGGTTTTTGAGATGCTCTCATAGATTTGAATGAAAGGGATTCAACACTATAAGTGGATCTTGGAGACAATGCCAAGTATGAGTGAAAGGAGTTGGAACAAATTAATTTCGGTAGGAGTTTGGAGGCTCTATACACATGGAGAAGTTTTGTTTGTACCAAGATTGAATAAGAATATCTTATCTGCCTCAGTGTTAGAAAATAGAGGTTATGGAGTTGCATTTTTGGATGGATAGGTTCTTATATGGCCTAAGGGCTCAAGCATGGACTCAGCAGAAGGGATTGGTGTTCGAGAGGGAGGACTAAACATACTAATAGGATGTCCAACCTAGGCATTGATACATGACACTATTATTTTATGTGATTTATAGAATCAAAGATTTACTCACTTCCATTACAAGGATTTTCTAACATCGAGGAAGATGGTTACAAGTCTTCTAGAACTTCAAGTAGAGCATGATGGCATTTGCAAGGGTTTTGCACTTGGAAATAATACCAAGGGATTTTTTTTGAGTCGTGATAGTATATCTAGGGGAATCTTGGATCTAGTACTTTCATATGTATGCGTACCTATGAATGCATCCTTCTTGGGTGGCTACTTGTACTACATAACATTCATTGATTATTTCTCTCTAAATACTTGGATCTACTTATGGAGAACAAAGATGAGGTCCTTGACTTGTTCCAGAAAATTTAGGCTCTGGTAGAGAACTTGATAGGAAGGAAGTCCAAATTTTTGAGATCATATAATGGAGGAGAGTATACTTCCAAAGACTTCAGTGAGTTCTGCAAGGAGGAAAGGATCAAGAGGGAGTGGATAGTTCCTTACACTCATCATAATGGAGTTTTGAAAAGGAAGATTAGGACTATTGTGGAAGAAATGAAGGTGATGAGTCATAATCAAGATCTACCATGTTCTTACGAGTAGAGGTAACCAACACAACTATTTATGTTTATAACTAGAGTCCTCATCAGATATTGAAGGACAAAATAAGACCCTTGAGGAGGCTTTCATAGGAGTAAAGCGAGAGGCTAGTCATTTGAGGATCTTTGGTGGTTAATTATATTTTCAAAATCCCAAGGAGAAGAGGAAGAATTTGGAACCTTCTGGGAAGCAGGGTACATTTCTAGGATATTTCAAGACTTTGAAGGCAACGTACATGATCTACATTATAGAAAAATGTTAGATTGAGGTTATTCAGGGTGTTACTTCTAATGAGGAGGTATCCTTCAGGGGGTCGAAAGAACCCCACATGGAGATCATAGTGAGGAGAAAGAGGCTCTAAAGGATGCAGGTATAGGTCCCTCTATTCTAGTTGATCTGATCCTTCGGATTACCAAGAAGAGTCAGTAGAGACAAGAAAGCTAGTGGATATACCTGGAGATGTTTTCATGACTAGGAAGAAGCCAAAATGGCTTCTTGAAACTTTGCAAGATGCAAAATAACATGCAAATCCTAGAGGTAATTTTAGGGAGAGTAGATGACCACAAAGGTTCTACAGTTATGCCACAGTGATGAGACACATCATTGATTCCAAGCCTTCTAGTTATGAGGAGGTATGAATCCAACAGGTTTGGAAGAATATAGTGTCAATACCAAAGGATAGGTCAGTGGTGACTTACAAGTGGATCTATAAAATCAATAATTCAATAGATGGTAGAATCAAGAAGTACAAAAAGAGGTTTATGGAAAGAGGGTTCTCCCACAAAGAGGGGGTGGAATATGAAGAGATGTTTTCTCCAGTCATCAGGTATACATCTACTATAAATGTTGTTTCTCTTGCTTCAGTTATGGATTGGAAGATACATAATATGGATGTAAATTTAATGTTCGTCAATGATGTGATTGAGGATGGAGTGTACATAGAACAACCTCATGGTTACATGGGAAGGAATCTGATGCTTAGAAATTGTATAAGGCTTTTCTACAAACTCAAGTAGGCACAGAGGGCTTGCTATTTGACGATTGAAAATACCTAATTATCTTCGGATTCACCAAGAGTGATGTACATCCTGAACTTTACTTCATGGTTGTTGCTGAAGATCCTTTGACCTCGTTGTCATATGTTGATGATCTATTCCTTACAGGGGAAGAGAAGCTCATTGTTGAGTGCAAGAGGGAGTTAGCCTCAGGGTTTGAGATAATGGATCTTGGTCTGATGCATTATTTTTTGGGATTAGATATATGACATAGACCTGACAATATCTTCCTCAGAAAAAGGAAGTACATTTTCCATATTTTGAGGAGATTCAATATGATGGATTGTGAGTCCATGGCTACATCTATGGTGACCAATCTGAAGAATTTGAGTGATTC
The DNA here is from genome assembly GCA_031772625.1 of Pinus tabuliformis. NCBI lineage: Eukaryota > Viridiplantae > Streptophyta > Pinopsida > Pinales > Pinaceae > Pinus > Pinus tabuliformis. The sequence goes on along the minus strand of CM062816.1, from coordinate 733,592,012 downwards.
CACTTCATATTTAGATTTGGTGGATCCCATGATGTACAAGTAGTTGATCAAATCCTTGATGTACCTAGTTAACACCAGGTCTAATATTTTCTTTACTGTGAACACCCTAAGCTACTATATGGTTTCTCCAAGGTAGATACAATGGGTTGCAACAAAGCATGTGTTGTGGTACTTGTATGGTATGGTTAGATATGGTGTAAGATACATCTCAGGTGGTGAAGTGAGGCTACATAGATATAGTGATTCAGATTGGGTTGGGAATGGAGAGGACTGGAAGAGCACCTTAAGGTGTTGCTTCAGCTTAGGATCGACTATGATATCTGAGTTTAGAAGGAAGAAAACTTATTTCACACTCAATAAAGTAGAGGTAGAGTATATTGTAGCCAATGTCAAAAGTTAGGAAGTAGTCTGTCTTAGAAAACTATTTTCATGGCTATTTCATTACAAGCTAGAGACGACCTTAATATATTGTGATAATCAAAGTTGTATTAAGATTTTAGAGAATCTAGTTTTTCATGACAAGTAAACGCATATTAAGATAAAATATCAATTCATACGAGACATGGTGCAAGGAGGAGCAATGAAGCTCCAACACATATCCAGAGAAGAGAAGATTGTAAACATTCTCACCAAGCCTCTATCTAGATTGAAGTTTGTATGCTTCAAATACAAGATTTACATGATGAAAAATGTACCCCTCATTGAGAGGGAGTGTTGATGTATTTGCAGGATTAGATAGATCTTGTCATAAGAAGCCATGAATGAATTTGATAGGGTGATGCAAATTTGACAAGAGGATATTGATCTAATTCACCTAAGAATCCATAAAAGACTTTGTTTGGTCCATGTTGATTTGGATAGGGGTGAATGGGCTAGGGGTAGATCCTCTCTTGAGAAACCATGAAAGAATTTTTTTGCGTCATGTTTATTCGAATAGAGGGGATTTCTAAATTTTCCTGAGTAGACATCCTAATTTGGTTGGGCCATGCATATTTTTCTAGGGGGAAATGGCCCAAGATACTTACATTACCTACTCGAGGATGGAGTGATCTATAGACATGCATGTGAGGAGTCACATTTCCTACTCGAAGATAGAGTCGTCTACATATGTGCATGTGAAAAGACACTACATCAACATAGTGAGCTAATGAACATTTCCCGTGGAGGAGAAATTTCAACTAAGGAGTAATTTGATTGAAGCCAAGGAGAATACCTCCCTCGCTAAGAAGGAGTTTTGGTTCTTTTGTGTAGCGTTAGGAGGTATACATACATGCCTATGTTGACATAGAAGAATTATGAAGAATTAAATAAAAATTTAATTTTTGAATGACAAGTCATCCTAGAAAAGTCAAGTCACACCAGGATGGTGAAGGGATGTGTACCTTGGGTTATTTCACCCCATATGACTAGTATATATAGATGAAGTGATATTTCATTTTCATGATCAAGAAATAGAAATTAATCTTATCTCTCATAGAGTAGTTGCACATGTGACAAGAAGGAAACCAAGTTTAACTGAATTAGATGGATATTTGACCAACCTATTTGACCAAGAGTTGACTGCAGATGTATGGACTCACAGGTGTAGATGATTACAGTTTGACCAACCATAGGCCACAAATGTGGAATTTTACCACAAGTTTGATCGTAGGTCTAAGGGTTGACTGTTAGGCCATATTTTACAGTAGGATGTTTGTTTGACCATCATTGATTTTTGAGTATTTTGGGGAGTTTGACTAGCATTGACTTGCTACATTTTGACCGAGTTTGACTAGTATTTTGATTTTTTATTGGTACAGATTTTGAGACAAATTATTGATTCATAATCCTTGTTAAAAAATAATTTCTTGTAAAGAAAATTTTTTGGGTTTTGTTTTACTGTACAACAAAACCCCATTTCATAAAATTTCTACTTAAAAAGTCATATGGGTCCCTTCTAAACTTAGACGTGTGAATAAATTGGTGTTAACCCATCATTAGAAAAACCCTCACCAAAAGGTTCAATGGAAATGATATATTTTAAAATAAACCTTTTTGAATAGAAATAAAGTCGGTTTTTTAAATAAATATAAATTTCTTTGTTATTGTGATAAAGCGATCACAAGATCGCATATCGCAATGATAAGGAAAACATATATAAAGACCCATTGACTCACTCTTTTCCGAAAAGCCAATAACTATCGGATATCAGGAAAGGGAAATCACAAAGTATAATGAAAGAGACTATCATTTCTCCGATGCGATATCACCATCGGCATCGGCAGTAACAACCCAACACATGGATAATGAAACATTCAAATCCCCCGATGCGATAAGGCATATCGCAATCGGTGATCAGCGAAGTTGCAATGGCATAAGTAATAAGACCCGAATCCATCCCCGATTGCTAATTAATGAGGCAGTTATGGAGAGATATTCCTTTAGATTGTATCTGCGGCAGTTTCACTATAATCCATTATTATCCACTAATCAACATAATTCGTTCATATTAGTTCATACTAGCTATTCTCTGTATCACATTGGTTTCATTGCTTATGCAGAACTCCACTGAAATAACAAATTTGAAACAAATGGGAAAGAGATCAGAGAAATCTATAGCAGCAGCAGCTCCTACAGCCACAGTGCAGCCAACCAATGATCCAGGACCAAGAAAAAAGGATTAATCTCAGACGCTACATGCCTCGGCCTTGGAAATACAAGTTGGCAAAGCATATACAATTTAATTGAAGCAGAGGAGCCTGAGGAAGTATCGGAAGAAGCTACTGCAGACTCAACTAATAAATCAGAAGCTTCCCTCAAAGATTTAGTTGATTCATATTTGCACAAAATAGCAGTGCATGAGAAAATTCTTCCATACACTGATGTAGTGAGATGGGTGGTAGAAGAAATTCCAGTTTCAAATAGAACATTTTGCACGGTTGACGGAAGGATTTTTGGCTCATTTCAACCTGATGACTTAAGGAAGATGTATCACTTACCCGAACCTGAAAAGAAATACAACAAAGGCTTCCTTGAAAAGTTCGCAGATGAGAACGAGACTAAATAGGCCCCAATTAAGCAGTGGAGATAGAATCCCGCAAAGCTCAAAAATGAATCATCAGGTAAGTACTCTGTGGAATCATTGTCTTCTCCTTACCGTTATGCTGGGGCAATGATGTGTAGAATGTGGGGAATGCATGAATCCACAAAATTCACTATTGAAATGGTTCCTTTAATGGAAGAAATGGTCAATAGTTATGTGATGGATTGGGCAAACATATTGTCTGATAAATTGGCCACTGCAATTCTAGAATTTAGATCAAATTCACGCAAAACCACCAGTACCATTCCCCCTTTTTATTACAGTGCTTATATTATGGATATTCTTTGCTTTAATTCTGAATATCCCGTACTCGTGTGGAGATGGACTCCCCAAGACCCTAAGCCAATCCACATTTATCATCAGATGTTATGGAAGACTCACTATAAAGACCATTTGCACCAAATCTATAATGGTTTCATGTTGCCTATCTATTATGCTATTTTTGATAAACCTGCTCCAAGGATTTCCAAGGAAGCAGGGATCGACTTGACTGCTGTAAGAAATTGGTTTGGAGAAGACAAGTTCACATATATAAGTCTTTATGGTAGCCTTGCAAGACCAGATGTCCTTACTCTATATGTACCTGATAAGTTGTTAGCTCGAGAATTGACCTACCAGATAACAATAGCAGGAACATCCAAAACTCTTAGGAAATCTAAAAAGCAGGCGTGGCCTACATTTCCTTTGAGATGTGGTGTTTACAGTCTCCATGATTATAAACATGCAGAAAAGGAGGCAGGAAAAATAACCATGCTCAATCTTGCAACCATCTTAATCAGCAATATGATCCTAGGAAATTTGTCTATAATGTTCTTGAACAAGCCAAACCCACAAAGTTTGATCATGAAAAAGATGAATTTGATGACCTATTTTCCTCAGCAGAATCATTATTTCAGGTAAAAAAATTGGCCAAGATGAGATATAAAGATGAAGGGTTGGTAGAATTCAATAGGCTCAGAGAACAAAGGTTGCAAACTCTGCCTCTGGACTTATTAGCTACTACCCCAGCAATCCAGTTAAGCGAGCCTGAACAGCAAATTGTTGACAAACCTCCTGCTATGGAGAAGATTCCCGAGGAAGGAAAAGAGCCAGAACAGGAGAAAGAACAAGAGAAAGAAAAGGAATAGGATAGTGAACATACCAATATAGATACTCAAATTGATCCCAAACTCCTTAAAGAATGGCAACAATTTGATTCCATTATAAGCAATCCTAAAAGTTCACAAGGTTTCAGCACACCTCAAGTAACAGTTGGTCAGGAGATAGCAACAACTACGGTTTCAATTGAAGGAACCAGCAGCCTACCCACCAGCAAAGATGTAGAAATAATTCCTAAGGATCCATCTGATCAAATTGTTTTGCAGATAGAAGACATACCACCATTAGATGTCTTTTACAGTCCCAAACATAGGGCTTTAGTAAAAATACAAAGGAAAAGGAGAATACTTGATCAATCTTCCATCTTACTAGTACAAACAGAGATGGCTAATGTGGTATGGAAGGAATAATTCAATCCTTCCAAAGACCTCACAAAACTTTCTCAGTGTGCCAGAGCCTACTCAGCAGAGAATGTGGATAAAGAATCGGAAGTAAGCAATTTACTTAAGGAAAAAGACCAAACAATTGTTTCATTACAGTCACAGGTATTTGAAAGACAGCAAAAAATAGAACAGTTAGAACAGCAGCAAATAAACAACCAATTAAATGAGCAATTGCTCAAGGAGAAGTACAGGATAGACCAAAGCACAGTACAAAAACAAAAAGAATTATCCGTAGCATTGGCCAAGCTGAAGACAATGAATGAACAAATGAGTAAGACAAAAGATGAGCAAATTGCTCAACTATCACACCATGTAGAAAAGTTCAAGATTCTTCTTCAACCAGTAGACCTCAGGTTCGAAGCTCTCCAGATCAATAAAGCATTGGTTAAACAACTAAATTTTCTATGTCATAATATTTCCCTTGTTGAGCCCCTCTGCAAAATTACTTCATCAATAATTGGCAAATCAGTCGATGCCAGGCAGGATTTGGAACAGGCCGATGAGACTTTAACCAACTTTCTTGCTTGGAAAGAAACCAGTGAAGGGCAAGCCGCAAATCTGCCTAAAATTCAAGAGTCACACAAAGATATTATTTTCCTAGAATGGCAGTCACAATTGATGAAAGTAGAAAGAGAAACCTCAATATGCAGATCAGCAACCAATAATTTAATTGAGTTAATCAATGATACTCTTTATCTGTCTAACTTGATTTCACAGTGCACTCCAGGTAAATTTCCGTCAGCCAAAGCATTGGAACAAACATGCAATCAAGAATTGGAGAAGAACGAAAGATTAATCGCCGACATCCAAAGTTTAACTTGGGATACCTTTTGGTTTTTCCTAGTTAAACCATACAGTCAAAGGGCAACACTCAAATGTTTAACCGACGCAATCGGTTACATGATTCCTGAAATCCATGATGCCACATATTCAACCCAACTGCATTCTCGTCTGAGTCACCCTCCAGAATTGCAACCAAGGCTTGCTATCTTCCATCTCAAGCCAAAGGAAGATCATCTGAAACAGTGAATCATGCTGTCGACTACAAACTAGCCTATTTCGAGGAGATTCTCATGATTTAGTTATACCACCTAATAGCATTTTTATTTCATAATTAGTTAGCTAAGATAGTATTTATAGGCCCTTTCACTGATTTAGAAAGGGTCCTCAGTTTTTGTATAAACTCAAATCAGGAAGTCACACTATTGTGCTTCTAATATATTTTTATGAAGACTGGGCCAATATTCTGAATTTTAACGAAGAAAGCTTTGATGAGATGTGCATTATTTCTTTGTTGTGGAAGCGTTTCTAAGTTAGAAGAATGAATATGAATGCGATTGATATCGGGAGTGATCCAAATAACATATGGTACTATTATCTATGCTATTTCTTCATTCTTTCATATGAATCAACATTTATTTAATCTTTCTATCATTGGATATATGTATGTGTTTTAACAGCAGTCCTTATATTTATCACTATTGAATGTCTAAGGAATTCCTTCAATCATATTTATGTTGATGATATATGAAGAATATTGTAATAATGTTTTCATGATTACTTTGTTCAACTACTTGAACAAAGTAATTATCATATGAGTAAATGTCTTTGTTTACCAATAGAGTCATCTATATGCCTGTTTGTAGATAAAGATCATCAGAAGTTACACTAAAACATAAATTTCCCGGGATAGATTAGTTGTTTATAATTTTACTTTTTAGAATAAATAATTCATCCATTATCATTATATATTAGAGAATCAACCACTTATCCATCCCATCTAAAAACAATTGGGAAACTGGTCCCATTATTTCCAGTCAGAGCCACCACACCAAATGGAAAAGGAGCTGCCTTTAAGGTCCAGACCGGGTGGTTTTCCCCGATGCTGTTACAGCGACTTTCGAGTCATCAACATTTTTGGTGCTAGAAGGAGGGCATGAACTGTGAATGGTGAGCAAACCCAAACCTATAACCCATTCTAAGAGTAAATCTCCCTCCACCTCACCTCAGACCTCCCATTTTCATGCTGGAACACCAGTATTCAAACGAGAAGAAGAGGAGTCAACTACCACTGCTCAAACCCATCATACCCCAGAACGATTAAGTCCTGAGTCTCTTGAAGTTCAGTCTCTCATCCATAAACTTCAAGGATTTTTGATATCACAACAAAAATCTGAGGTATCTCAAGGTAGTGTGACTTCGCAATTCAATCTGCCTCACCCTCTCACCAGACTTCAGAGTGGAAAGCTCGGTATTGAACCTACTGAAGTGACTTTACCCAAAAGGAAAAGGGAAAAAAAGAACACTGAAGGATATGATATTGAGACTTTCTCATCATCATCCTCCATCTCATCTTCTCCAGTGCGAAGTCAACCATCCACTCCTCCATTACACATTGTTGTTCAACAGGGATTAGGAACTTCAACATCCCAACCACCTCAAACCTCAATATCAACTCCTTCCCAAACATCTGGAAGTTTATCGGAAATATCATCTACTATTAATTTTACAATGGCTTAGAATCCATGGAGTAATCTTGGTGCGGTCACTACGCCTGCACCATTACATCCATTGCCAACACATCCTGAAAAATGGCTACCAAAATTTAATCCAGATGCAGGAATACAAGTCGACGAACATATTAACAATTTCATGTTATCAGTTAATTTAAAAGGAGTGACAGAGGAAGATGTTGTTGTTAGGCTTTTCCCTTATACCTTACAAGGATCAGCTGGGTCTTGGTATTTTTCCATGCCCTCTGGATCCATTACCAGTTGGAACATTTTTCAAGAACAGTTTCTGACTAAGTATGGCGATGATAGATATTTAGCAACATTAATTAATGATCTCTCAAATATTAGGATAGAATCTAAAGAACCTATAAAGGAGTTCAACTCACGATTTAATAAACTCTTGAATAAGATTCCAACCACCTCTAAACCAAGTGAACAAATCAGAAGCGAATGGTATATAACAGCCCTACCTTCAAATATAGCTATTTTTGTAGATAGAGCTGCAAAACCAACTTTAGCTGAAAATATGAAAGAGGCGCTTGCTGTAGAGAAACGCATTATTGCTTTAGAAAAGAAAGTCGCTCGTGAAGATAGAAAATCCAAAAAAGTTTCTTTTAAGGATGATTCAAAGAAGAAAACCCCTAAAGATCCATATGATTTGGAGGGTCTACAAAAAGTTCTCAAAACCATGTCAAATGAAATGGTAGAAATCAAGAAGCAAGTAGCTGAGACTTCAACAAAGAGGCCATTTAGAAATTTTAAGAAACCTGAATCAAAACCACCAAATGCTATATCCAATGCAGACTCAGATCCTGAAGAAGATGAAGAGGATGAAACAGTCTTGTCACCCATGGAACCCGAAGAAGAGGAGACTGTTGAATGCCATGGGATGTGGGACTTTATTTTACCTAATTCCGATATAGAAAATGAACAAGAAGCTTTCCCTGTGACTACCAGGAGTAAGGGTACTTCTGAACCTGTTCAGACAACTTCGAAGAAAAGGAATGCAGGTACCACTACTACTAAAGAAAAGGTTCCCACAAAGAAAGCTGCAGTGATACCATCCCAAAATCAGCCATCATCTTCAAATCTACCTTCAACATCTAAGACATTAGTAGTTACAGATTCTATGGACTACAATATTATCGAAGACATGAAGAAGACAAAGGAAAATATTACTATGTTTGAGCTTAGTAAACTCAAACATCAACATAAATCACTTCTTAGAGAATTAAATGTTGTACCTTCTTCTCCTCTTCCTAATGATGTATTATCCAAAGATGCTAATGACTCAGGCCAACCACCTCCTGGTGGAGTAGAAGATACTGATGCTGTTTTAATTGGGGATAGATCAAATTCTCATACTCCTCCTTTCCTCTAACCTATGAGATCTATAATATAAACCTACACAACTGTTTGATTGACTCAGGAGCTTCCTCTAATATAATGCCAGCTTCAGTTTGTTCAAAACTGAACATTGAACCCCAAAAGTCTGCAATTCATATTGTACAGTTGGATAGAACTAAGGTCCAGGTTTTAGGGGAAATCAACTCAGTTACTATCAGGTTATCAGCTGATTCAAGAGTGGTTCAGAGAATTGATATTTTAATCACCGATATACCTGAATTCTATGGTCTGATTTTGAGTAGAGACTAGTCCGAGAAACTCCATGGCTATATTTCCACCGATTGGTCCCATATGCGGCTACCTTATAAAAGAAAGCCAAATCAGATCAAGATTGATCGGGAGAAACACATGACCCATAATATTACTGAATTTGAACAAGAAAATCAACCAATAGCATTCAATAAAAATATTTTGGGGAATTATTCATCAGAATTGTTCTTTGGCAATTTCACCGCCTAACCATCCCCTTTCTCAGTTAATAATTTCACATCTCAAATTGAAATTTTTTCACAAACAGACAGATCAAGATGTGTTAATATTGTTGAAGAAACTGTAAATAAAATTGTTCATAATTCTTTATTTTGGTCACTCTACTTTGATGGGTCTAAATCTAGTCAAGGTGCAGGAGCAGGATGTATTTTAGTTAGTCCTGAGAGAGAAAACACCATGTTATCATACAGATTGGAATTTGAATGCACAAACAATACAGCCGAATATGAGGCCTTAGTTCAAGGACTCTACAAAGCAATTGGTCGTAAAGTTCAATATTTGAAAGTGTTCGGTGATTCAGAAATTGTTATAAAACAAGTTAGAAATACAATTCATTACCTTTCTAGTCATCTCAAACACTATTAGTCTTTGGTGTAGGAACTCATATCTCAATTTTTAGCATTCAATATTTCTCCCATCCCTAGGTCCTAGAATGCAACAACAGACCTACTAGTTAATGTTGCTTCCAAACTCCTTCCATTCGAAGATTACAGCCCAGACAGATTTTCAGTAGAATTAATTTTTAGACCATCAGTTCCTGATAATGTCACCAATTGGTGAGTGTTCAATCATGATGAAGACATTTTAAATTTCTTGACTTCTGAAAAGTCCTACGATGATCAAATCATTGATGAAAGTGATCATGACCTTCAAATGAAGGAAAAGAAAGAAGAAAACTCAATACCTAAACCAGTGATCAAGCTTGAAGATCTTTATGATATTAAAGACAAGTTTAAACAGGTGACCAATTCAAAGCTCCAGAGTTTGACTTTACAATTTGAATTGATAAACCTAGGTACTAAGGAAAATCCTCAAAACATCAATTTGGGATTAGGACTTTCTTCAGAAGAAAGAATTGCATTCATTAGATTACTGCGAAAAAATAAATATGTCTTCACTTGGAAATATGATGATTTGAAAACATACGATGCATCAATCATTCAGCATACTATTCTAATGCTTTCAGAACAAAAGCCAATACAACAGAAGTTAAGGAAAGTTCATCCTAACCTAGAGAGTCAAATAAACTCTGAACTAAATAAACTCTTGAAGGCTAAGATAATTTTTCCTGTTAGACATTCAAACTAGGTGTCCGATATGGTGCCAGTAAGAAAGAAAAATGGAAACATTAGGATTTGTATCGATTTCAGAAATCTTAACAAGGCAAGCCAAAAGGATAACTTCCCTTTACCTACCATGGAGTAGACACTCCATTCGGTAGCTGGTTCTAAGTTAATGTCCTTTTTAGATGGTTTTTCAGGATATAACCAAGTTTTGGTCCATCCTGATGACAAGCTTAAAACTACCTTTAGAACTAAGTGGGGAACTTATGCTTACCAAAAAATGCCTTTTGGACTTATCAATGCTGAAGCTACATTCCAAAGAGCAATGAACATAGCATTCAAAGGATTGATCAATAAATCAGTAGTTGTCTATTTAGATGATATTACTGTATTTCCCAAGAAAATATCTAATAATTTACATGATTTGAAACAAATCGTTGAATGCTGCAAAAGATATGGTATCTCACTCAATCCAAAGAAGTCCTTTTTTGCTCTTAATCAAGGAAAGCTTTTGGGCTTCATTGTTTCAAAGGATGGTATTTATATTGATCCAGATAGAATCAAAGAGATTTCTGATATTCCATTCCCTCATAATAAAAAATCCATGTAGTCATTTTTTGGTCAAATTAACTTTGTAAAAAGTTTTGTTCCAGATTTTTCTCAGATTATTCTACCATTGCAAACGATGATCAAGAAGAATTCGGTGTTTAAATGGGCACCTGCAGAAAAAGAGGCATTTGATTCTATCAAACAATCAATTATAAATGCCCCTACTTTAGGTACTCCCAATTTTTCAAATCATTTCATACTATATACCCTTTCATCTGCTTCATCTTATGTAGCAATGCTGACTCAGATTAATGATCAAAACTTGGAAGCACCAATCTCATTTTACAGCTCAAATTCTCAAGGTGCTGAACTTAATTACTTGGAAGTTGAAAAAAAAGTCTTTTCTGTGTAAAAAGCCATTAAACACTATAGACCCTTTCTCTTAAAAGCTCACACAAAAGTTATAGTTCCTTTTTCAGCAGTAAGACAATTACTAGTTCAAAGGGAATTAGGAGAAAAGAGAGCAAATTGGGTCACAACATTACAAGAATATGACTTAGAAATCAAGCCAGCAAAGATTGTCAAAGGCCAAGGTTTTTGCAGGTTATTAGCAGGAGCATCCAAAATTCAGGAACCTGAAGGTACAAAAGATACTGAAGAAATCAATCAGATAAGTGTCACAGATCCTGAATCGTAATATGCAGATCTGATTTTCTATTTAAAAAATGGATATGCTCCTTCTAATATTTCCTATAAAAACAAACGTGCCATTAGATTGAAAGAAAATAACTTCATAATTGTAAATGATGTCTTGTTTAGGCGAAATTATGATTCAATTTATTAATATGTTTAGAAAAACCTGAAGCACAAAAGGTTTTGCAGGAGCTACATGATAGACTAGTAGGAGGACATTTTGGAGCTGACACAACATCTCACAAAATCATTCATGTTGGATATTATTGACCCACCCTGTTCAGAGATACTCATGAATACATAAGGAAATGCCAAAATTGTCAAACCACTAGTGGAAGACAAAGGAAGCCAGCTTTCCCTTTGCAACCAGTTAACATTGAACAGCCTTTTGAACAATGGGGATTGGACATCATTGGGGAAATCACTCCACATCCATCCAAACAGCATAGGTATATCCTTACTACCACTGATTACTTCACTAAGTGGGTTGAAGCAATTCCTTTGAAGACAACAAACTTAGAGGCAATCATGGAATTCATAGATCAATTCATTATTACTAGGTTTGGTGTCCCAAATGCTCTTTTTTTTTATAATGCATCTTATTTCTCTAGAAATTCTATATTTTACTTTGCTATCAAAAGGGGATTTAAATTGAAGTATTCTGCAAATTACTACCCTCAGGGAAATGGTTTATCAGAATCCACCAATAAAAATCTTATCAATATCATTAAGAGGACTATCGAGTAGAATCATAAAAACTGGCATAATCTTTGATATTTTCACTATGGGCTGACAGAATAACACAGAAGCCCTCCATAGGAACTTCTCCATTTAATCTAGTATATGGAAAGGAAGCTATCATACCAACAAATTTAGTACTTCCATCGCTAGCTTTAGTGCAGTTTATTGAAGAAAGTCCCTCATCTTCTATTCAACTAAGATATGATCAAATCTTGAAATTAGAAGAAGAAAGGGAAAAAGCTAAAATCATACATGCAAAACATCAACAAATTATCAAGTCATCTTTTGATACAACTTCAACCAGTTCAAAACAATTACAAGTCGATGATCTAGTTTTGAAATGGGACAAAGCCCATGAGGATAAAGGAAAACACACTAAGTTCCAGAAAATGTGGCTTGGACCATTTCAAATCAACAAGAAGATAGGCCCTTCTACATTCATATTGCAAGATCTATCAGGAAAGAGAGATTCTCTCCCTGTTAACGGCCTTATCCTAAAAAAATTCTTCAATTGAGGAGGTAACCCCTTCTCCCTTTGTAAATATTCAATTTTCAGCAAATTTGTGTACATAGCTTATTTTTAGAATCTTAGGAAAATAAAGTTTTAAGAAGCCTCCCATTGGTCTTTGCTATATTGAAAAAGTTTCTCAAAAGAAATAGTTCTGATATTTACTTTTGAGAAATGGAAACCTTAAACGAAAGGAAAATTTCTGTCGAATTAGGTATATTTAGATTCTGAAAACCCCATTTTATTTTTGTGAATCTTCTCAAGATTTAGAAGTGTTGTAAATCATTTTAATGTTTTCAAGTAGCCTGAAAACAGTTATCAATACAAAATAGGAACTGATTCAATCTTAGCATCTTCAACTCTTACCCTGTCATCCATGTTCTCTTAAGGAGAAAATGTTTCATGCCATTCATCAAAGTTTATAATTACTCAGAGTGTAATTCTAAAATATGTTTGATATAAAAGATAAGAGGTCTTATTACAAGCCTGCTTACCATGATCATAAGGGGAATAGTTCAACTGACATTACCAATACTGCATACCAAAACAGGGTAATGGCTTATAATTATAAGACAAGGGGTCTCATCGTGAGCCAGCTTGTTCAGTTAAATTACAACCAGTGAATGGCATTGTCTAAACAACTAGCCACCAAACCAGGACAATGGATTTTTATCTTACAAAATAAGAAAAAAGAAAAGTGATACAAAAATATGGAGACATATTTTTGGATTCATTCCTTTTAATTATACTCTGAAATGAATGGAATAATGAATGATCAAAAGGTTAAAAGGTATCCCTATCGAGACTATATACGTTTGCTGGTAGCAGAGGCTCTACCTATGACAAAGGAGTCATTATAAAGCTAAGTTGGAAAAGTCTTTTGTTTTATAACTATCAACCAATTAAGGCTAATTTAAAACTTAGAATGTATTTAATTTTAACAAGAGAAGAAAATAGCAGAAATAGTTATTATTATATTAAGGATTTATGATTACCTAGTTATATTAGAATTCCTCTATTAAATGAGATTTCCAGATTAAGAAAGTTTATGTATTTTAATTAATTTCTCAGAGATAATTGTTTCTCCCAGTGAATCACCAATTGTTGTGTTGTACAACAACCCCCCATTTCATAAAATGTTTACTTAAAAAATCATATGGGTTCCTTCTAAACTTATACGTGTGAATAAATTGGTATTAACCCATCATTAAAAAAGCCCTCACCAAAAGGTTCAATGGAAATGATATATTTTAAAATAAACCTTTTTGAATAGAAATAAAGTCTGTCTTTTAAATAAATATAAAGTTCTTTGTTATTGTGATAAAGCGATCGCAAGATCACATATCGTAATGATAAGGAAAAAATATATAAAGACCCATTGACTCACTCCAATCCGAAAAGCCAATAACTATCAGATATCGGGAAAGGAAAATCACAAAGTATAATGAAAGAGCCTCTATCATTTCTCCAATGCGATATTGCCATTGGCAATCGGCGGTAGCAACCCAACACATGAATAATGACACATTCAAATCCCCTGATGCGATAAGGCATATCGCAATCGATGATCGGCGAAGTTGCAATGGCATAAGTAATAAGACCCGAATCCATCCCCGATTGTGATGCATTAAATCGCACGTATTTCAAAAACGTAATTAAAAGGCTTGCATGAATTGTATCTCATTTTGGTGATCGAAAGATATTTCAGACAAATATTAAAGCCTTTTCATTCACATTACCAATCGCTAATTGCGATTTACTTCTGATTATCCGCCAAAGAATCTAAGCCACGCTTGAATGGATCATTCGTCATATAAACGACATAATGGGTATTTAAAAACTTCTTTACCATGATTGACAGGTTAAACGGCTAATTAATGAAGCAATTATGGCGAGATATTCCTTTAGATTGTATCTACGGCGGTTTCACTATAATCCATTATTATCCGCTAATCGACATAATTCTTTCATATTGGTTCATACTAGCTATTCTCTGTATCACGTTGGTTTCATTGCTTGTGTAGAACTCCGCCGAAATAACAAATTTGAAACAAATGGAAAGAGATCAAAGAAATCCATAGCAGCAGCGGCTCCTACAGCCATAGTGCAGCTAGCCAATGATCCAAGACCAAGCAAAAAATGGTTAATCTCAGACACTACGTGCCTCAGCCTTGGAAATACAAGTTGGCAAATCATCTACAATTTAATTGAAGCAGAGGATCTTGAGGAAGTATCAGAAGAAGCTACTACAGACTCAACTAATAAATTGGAAGCTTCCCTCTAAGATTTAGCTGATTCATATTTGCACATAATAGTAGCGCGTGAGAAAATTCTTCCATACACTGATGTAGTGAGATGGGTGGTAGAATAAATTCCAGTTTCAAATAGAACATTTTTCACAGTTGACGGAAGGATTTTTGGCTCATTTCAACCTGATGACTTAAGGAAGATATATCACTTACCCAAACCTGAAGAGAAATACAACAAAACCTTCCTTGAAAGTTCACAGATGAGAACGAGACTGAATCGGCCCTAATTAAGTAGTGGAGACAGAATCCTGCAAAGCACAAACATGAATCATCAGGTAAGTACTCTGTGGAATCATTGTCTTCTCCTTACTGTTATGCTGGGGCAACGATGTGTAGAATGTGGGGAATGCATGACTCCGCAAAATTCACTATTGAAATGGTTCCTTTAATGGATGCAGCGGTCAATAGTTATGTGATGGATTGGGCAAACATATTGTCTGATAAATTGTCCACTGCAATTCTAGAATTTAGATCAAATTCGCGTAAAACCACTAGGACCATTCCCCCTTTTTATTACAGTGCTTATATTATGGATATTCTTTGCTTTAATTCTAAATATTCAGTACTCGGGTGGAGATGGACTCCCCAAGACCCTAAGCCAATCCACATTTATCATTAGATGTTATGGAAGGCTCACTATAAATACCATTTGTACCAAATCTATAATGGTTTCATGTTGCCTATCTATTATACTATTTTTGATAAGCCATCCCCAAGGATTTCTGAGGAAGCAGGAATTGACTTGATTGCTGTAGGAAATTGGTTTTGAGAAGACAATTTCACATATATAAGGCTTTATGGTAGCCTTGCAAGACCCCATGTCCTTCCTCTGTATGTACCTGATAAGATGTTAGCTTGAGAATTGGACTACCAGATAATAATAGCAAGAACATCCAAAACTCTTAGGAATTCTAAAAAGTAGGCGTGGCCTACATTTCCTTTGAGATGTGGTGTTTACAGTCTCCATGATTATAAACATGCAGAAAAGGAGGCAGGAAAAATAAACATGCTCAATCTAGAAACCATCCCTAACCAGCAATATGATCCAAGGAAAGTTGCCTATAATATTCTTGAACAAGCCAAACTCACAAAGTTTGATCATGAAAAAGATGAATTTGATGACCTCTTTTCCTCAACATAATCATTATTTGAGATATAAAGATGAAGGGCTGGTAGAATTCAATAGGCTCAGAGAACAAAGGTTGCAAAATCTGCCTCTGGATTTATTAGCTACTACCTCAGCAATCCAGTCAAGCGAGCCTGAACAACAAATTGTTGACAAAACTCCTGCTATGGAGAAGATTTCCGAGGAAGGAAAAGAAGCAGAACAGGAGAAAGAAAAGGAACAGGACAGTGAACATATTGATATAGATACTCAGATTGATCCCAAACTCCTTAAAGAATGGCAACAATTTGATTCCATTATAAGTAATCCTGAAAGTTCACAAGGTTTCAGCACACCTCAAGTAACAGTTGGTCAGGAGAAAGAAACAACTACAGTTCCAATTGAAGGAACCAGCGACCTACCCACCAGCAAAGATGTAGAAATAATTCCTAAGGATCCATCCGATCAAATTGTTTTTCAAATATATGACATACCACCATTAGATGTCTTTTACAGTTCCAAACATAGAGCTGTAGTAAAAAGACAAAGGAAAAGGAGAAGACTTGATCAATCTTCCCTCTTACCACTACTAACAAAGATGGCTAATGTGGTATGAAAGGAAGAATTCAATCCTTCCAAACAGCTCACAAAACTTTCTCAGTATGTCGGAGCCTACTCGGCAGCTACTATGGATAAAGCATTGGAAGTAAGCAATTTACTTAAGGAAAAAAACCAAACAATTGTTTCCTTAAGTCACAGGTATCTAAATGACAGCAAAAAGTAGAACAGTTAGAACAACAGCTATCAACACAGTAGCAGATAAACAACCAATTAAATGATCAATTGCTCAAGGAGAAGCAGAGGATAGACCAAAGTGCAGTACAGAAACAAAAAGAATTATCCGCGGCATTGGCCAAGCTGAAGACAATGAATGAACAAATGAGTAAGACAAAAGATGAGAAAATCACTCAACTATCACACCAAGTAGAAAAGTTCAAGAGTCTTCCTCAACCAGCAGACTTCAGGTCCGAAGCTCTCCAGATCAATAAAGCATTGGTTAAATAGCTAAATTTTCTATGTCATAATATTTCCCTTGTTGAGCCCCTCTGCAAAATTACTTCATCAATAATTGACAAATCAATCGACGCCAGGCAGGATTTGGAACAGGCTGATAAGACTTTAACCAACTTTCTTTCTTGGCAAGAAACTAGTGAAGGGAAAGCCACAAATCTTCTTAAAGTTCTAGAGTCACACAAAGAGATTCTTTTCCTAGAATGGCAGTCACAATTGATGAAAGGAGAAAGAGAAACCTAAATATGTAGATCAGAAACCAGTAATTTAATTGAGTTAATCAATGATACTCTTTATCTGTCTAACTTGATTTCACAGTGCACTCCAAGTAAATTTCCATCAGCCAAAGAATTGGAACAAACATGCAATCAAGAATTGAAGAAGAACGAAAGATTAATCGCCAGCATCCAAAGTTTAACTTGGGATACCTTTTCGTTTTTCCTAGTTAAACCATACAGTCAAAGGGAAACACTCAAATGTTTAACCGATGCAATCGGTTACATGATTCCCGAAATCCATGATGCCACATATTCAACCCAACTGCATTCTCGTCTGAGTCACCCTCCAGAATTGCAACCAATTCTTGCTATCTGCCAGCTCAAGCCAAAGGAATATTGTCTGAAACAGTGAATCATGCTGTCGACTGCAAACAGGCCTATTTCGAGGAGATTCTCATGATTTAGTTATACCACCTAATAGCATTTTTATTTCATAATTAGTTAGCTAAGATAGTATTTATAGACCCTTTCACTATTTTAGAAAGGGTCCTCAATTTTTGTATAAACTCAAATCAGGAAGTCACACTATTGTGCTTCTGATATATTTTTATGAAGGCTCGGCGAATATTCTGAATTTTAACAAAGAAAGCTTTGATGAGATGTGCATTATTTCTTTGTTGTGGAAGCGTTTCTAAGTTAGAAAAAGGAATATGAATGCGATTGATATCGGGAGTGATCCAAATAACATATGGTACTATTATCTATGCTATTGCTTCATTCTTTCATATGAATCAGCATTTATTTAATCTTTCTATCATTGGATATATGTATGTGTTTTAACAGCAGTCCTTATATTTATCACTATTGAATGTCTAAGGAGTGTTATTCCTTCAATCATATTTATGTCGATGATATATGAAGAATAGTGTAATAATGTTTTCATGATTACTTTGTTCAACTACTTGAACAAAGTAATTATCATATGAGTAAATGTCTTTGTTTACCAATAGAGTCATCTATATGCCTGTTTGTAGATAAAGATCATCAAAATTTACACTAAAACATAAATTTCTCGGGATAGATTAGTTGTTTATAATTTTACTTTTTAGGTTAAATCATTCATCCATTATCATTATATATTAGAGAATCAACCACTTATCGATCCCATCTACAAACAATTGGGAAATTGGTCCCATTATTTCCAGTCGGAGCCACCACACCAAACAGAAAAGGAGTTTCTTTTAAGGTCTGAACCGGGTGGTTTTCCCCGATGTTGTTGCAGCAATTTTCGAGGCATCAACATGTTTTATCCTAAATTTTAGTTTCTTAGGGTAGAATTATTGTCTCTATTGTGCATGGTTCTATTTCTATGATCCTTACTATTTCCACTACATTACTATTGATATTTTTTGAAGTGTAATTGATCAATGATATTAGTGGCATAAGAATATTGTGTGAAAATCAATAGGAAGTAATTTATCTAGAATAAAATCATATTCTATTGTGCATCTTGTAGAAAATTCAACAAGAAAGAAGCAACAAACTTGTTCTTTGGACAAGTATCAGTGCACTTTGTGATACCAACAAGCATCGTTTTAGACAGGTACACAAGATTTATCGATGCATTTTGGACTACATTGTGGGAGAATATGGATATAATTTTGAAGAGGTCTGAAACACTCCATCCACAAAAATATGGGAAGAAAAAGACAATAAATAGGGCTTTGGTGCAATTTTTGAGGGGTTACAATCAAAGGCATGGAAAGACCTAGGATGTGTTATCCTCCACAATTTCCTAGGCTGAGAGGAATCGATGGAAGTAACCATAGACCAAGCTTTTAGTTTGATAGCTAGCCCTACCAAACCAGATAGGGCTTTCTCTATGGAATCAAAGTTAGCAGATGACTAAGATGTAAATTATTTAAGGCTAGATAGTCAAGCCCAAGTGATTTTTGGGAAATTTAGGGTTTCTGATGTTGGATAAGGGAGAAAAACCAAGTAGTTAGGTGAGAGGGTCAAAGGATTACAACAACAAATATATGAAGGAAAAAGGTAGAAACACTTTTGTGATGGATTTTAGGTTTTTTCAGTGTAGTATGGTGTTGAGAAAAAGCATGAAGGTCTGAATGAGCATGAAACATGAATTCATTAAGCAAGAGTGAGAATAACATATAATAATTTTCCATCAAAACAGAGCTTAGTGAAAAGAATTACGTTTATAAACTGTAAGGAAAACTATTGAAGAGTTGATGAATGGAAAGAGAAAATAAATACCATTCATATAAAGTAATAACAGAGGAAAAACAACATGACAAACTTACTGCACAAAAATTCCTAAATAATAGCTGCAAACTATGTCCTTTGATTTCGAAAAATGCCAAATACAAGCTACAATGGTTCTCTCCTCAGATGTCCAACCAGTGCAATGACTGAAAAAAATGGTACATAAAGACCAAAAAAAACTTATCCTTAGGCTCAGGGGTTGAATCCATGACTCTAGGAGTGGTTACATGAGTGGTTTTAAACAAACCCTAATGTCTAGGGAGGTTGAAACAAATTCTACAATTAGCTTTGACTACAACTTCCCTCACAAATGAAGCTCAATTTACATCAAAACAAAGACTATCCATACATTACTACATCATATTTACATTTAATTTCACTCTATCATTCATTTACTTCACCAATTTTATGTTTACCCAAATCGAACTAGAAACTCTGAGAAATTACACAGTGAAATTTTGAATTAAAATATCAGAAAATTCCATAATCGGAGCGCCAAGTTTAAGACCATTTTTAGGTGCCTTCCTGAAGTCAAAATTGAAATTGAAAAGAATGGTAAACTAGCCGTGTCTATATAGTTTCTAGAAAATCTTGAATTTTTGAAAATTACCCATTGGAAAGCCTCCAAAAACTCATTCTCCCAAGGTATCTCTAGAAGCACAATACTTGTCAAAGAGAGGGGTAGAATGTTGATTTTTGACCCCTTTTTCTTATTTTTCTCAAAATTTGAGGCATGTTTGAAAAATATGAGGAAATTAGTTTTGAGAGGAGGCCATAGTCTTTCAAAAAATGAAAACCATTTTTTATTTATAGCTCTAAGGAGAAAGCGTAATGTCAAGGCATTGTTTCTGAAACTAGTGCATTTTCCTAAATTTGTGCCAAATTTCACCAGAAACCAAAAATGCTCAAAAAACTCCCCAAATTGGTCCAAAAGTGACAAATGATGTGTACTATGCTATCATGGATGCCTCAAAAATAATCTCCAAGTTTTTCTTCAAATCTTTTCCTTTTAGGGTTTCCTTCAGCTTGTTTTGCATTTGTTTGACCTTGATGTTGCAAATCATGTTTCTCGTTTGGTAGTGGTGGGCCATGTACCTCAACATCTTGAATTTCTCTTTTTCCATCACTAGATGTGTGGCCTTGAGTTGACTGTTTTATTTTTCAAGGAAAGAAATCATAAATTTGGTCATTGCCAAATTTTCATGGAGCTCCATGATATGGGAATCCTTCTCTTTGATAGCTTGTTACAAGGTTGAATGATCATTTGTTGCCTCCAAGTAAACTAGGTCAAATCATGCTCAATTAGCTCCTCATCCTGCAAATGTGATCCCTATTGTGCTGATGTATAAATCTTGGCCCTTTCCTCAACTTAAAGAGCAAACAAAAGTCTTTTTCCTCTCTGGTATGTTTTTCTCACCTCAGGTCTAGGTGCCCTGGGAACCTCCTATGATTTGTTTGATGACCCTACCTCCATAGGCTGTGCTGATGTGTCTTGGTGTTGGCTTGGTGAAGTAGTATCATTCCTTTGCAAAGTTGCTTCAATAAAGTTATCCCATGCGATTTTCTTTTCTTCCAACTGATGGAGGACTACAACCTTTATCAAACTGTGGTGGAAAGGCTAGGGTTATTCTCTTTATTTCGCATTTGCACCATTTAAGACATTTTGATGACATTTTTGCACAAGTAGTTACACAAGTTAAGGGGTTTCACAACTGTAAAGTGAATGAGCAGCCTAATGTGATATTGATACAGCCTAGGAAACTTCCCCTCACAAGTGAAAAACTTCATCACAACCTTCATCAGTGGTGCATATTTTTCCAATAAGTATCTAAATGGAATGATGTGTGAATGAGCCTCTTTGTAGGGTTATTTCAAGAAGGGTTTTCATTGTTCAAGGTCTAGGCTCATGCCTTTGAACCAATACTCCCCATGATTTGGTATCCTTTTGGCAAGATAGATTGCACCAACTGAGAATGTGAAATCAATCCTTCCAATGGTCGCCTTTTCTCCTTTCAAGTTGGTGGCAATCAAATCAGTGAGCTACTCATGAAAACTTACATCTCCTACTCTTTGGCAAAACCTTAGGCAGTTGACATCTTCAAAGCATTGTCTTATGAATGGTGAAGGATTTATCTCATTGCAATTTGTGGGCTCATACCTCAGAATCTTCCCCCCTTTATGATGTTTTCTTTTCTCTGACGCTGAAGAGTCTCCTTCCATTTTCTAAACCCTAGATGATAGGAAAGGGGAAAAAACAATTAAAAGTGATTGAAGTAATGAAATGATGGATTTAGGGAAGGGAGATGGGAGTAGGGAAATTTTTGGAGATGTGCAAGGGTTTTAGGAATTCTTAGGAAGTTAAATGAAGGGAAATTATTGAGGGAGATGAGCTAGGAAATTAAAACACAGTCCTAGCTATGGAAACTGCCCAACTTGATAGATTAGGGTTAGGGTTTGTAGGGAGTTGAAGTGAAATGAAGGGAAATGCTTTGTTGGTGAATGGGTATGATCAGTTGCATGAAAATAGAGGTATAGGGAGAGTTATTTTAGCATTTCAAAGCTCCAACTGATCATTTGCAAGCTCAAAATATGAAATATATAGAAAACCCTAAAGGACTAAACTCGCAAACATTTTGTTTGTATTTCCAAAGGAAGAGGGGATGCAAATGAGTGTACTTACCTATTATGAAGCTTAAAAGATTGAAAAACTGGATATAGAGGCTTGAAAACTCGAATTTGAGTGATTTGTTGCAATTCTGGGAGACTTTGTCTCGTGCGCAGTGCAATTCACCAGTGCGCAACACCAACTCTAGAAACGCAGTGAAAGATTTCTATGCGCAACAATTGTCTTCCAACCCAAATTGAAAAATTGAAATATTGTTGGAAATATCTTTAAGTCTACTACAATATGGGCACCTCAAGAATTTAATTTGGACACTCCACCAGGGAGAAAAATCGACTTTTCCAGGGTCACTCCAAAAACACAGGGTGTCTAGGACAAAATCACGACGCCAACTTGCAGAGCACTTTTGACTACCTTCCCGGAGGAGTTTTGAAATGAAAGTGGTATGTTTGGAAATATTATTATGTATGATACATAATAGAGTCCTTAAGCACTACCAACATCTGCTTCAAACCCCTGGAAAATTGCCTTGAAGTCAAGCTTTCGAGAAGTGTAGCAACTCTCCCATAGCAAGTGTAGTTTGGGAATTTATTTCAAATCATAATACCTGTGCATAAAATGAAGGAGGTTTTTGTTCCTTAGACCATCATTGAAAAAGCCTCTCTCATGTTTGTAAAATTCTTCTCCATTTTATCAAAAACGTATTTTGAAGAAAAATGCCCCTTTGAGAAATGATGAGACAAGGTAGTGTACTACAACATTGTCTTATTTGAAATAAACATTACCTTTACCTTTATTTTGTTTTCCCTAAGTTGCTAACTCCCTTTACCCACTGACTCACATGATGGACATGTTTTTGTTTCGACATATGGTATCATGATGACACATGGAGTGAAACCCTAGACCATGACCTAAAGTGAGGAATTTAACCATCTCATGACCCAAGACACTTAAATGAAGATATGATACCTCAAAAAAAAACAATGACCATGATGAGTGATGAAGACCATGAATATGCTAAGGGAGAAGCAATGACCTAGACACAACATTCAGTGACCAAATTTTATTTTGAAACCCAATAAAATGATTAATTTGACCTCAAGACACTAACAAACCTTGTAAGAGCATATTTGATCACTAGAGACTGACATGACTGGAAAGCACTAACAGGATGAAAATATGCTATATATAAAAATAATAATATAACATAGTAGTCCACACTTGTTGGCTTAGGCAGACCTTACCCAGGTTGAGAGTTAGTTGCACCAAACAAATCCCTACACTACTAGCCCTTTCGGCATCAATCCACAGTGTGCAGACTGAAGTCTCACCCAAAGCAGTATGGGGGGATACTGGAACCAAGTTTTCGCACCCAAAGATCAATGTGATGTCCTTCTGTGACCTAAATCTGCCTTCGCGTAGATCTCTAAGCCCTTATGGCTAATCATTGTAACTTCATTGAATCAACCTCTAGACCTTCGTGAAGGTCTACAACTGGCTTTTGCAGGCCCTTAATAGTTGAATTAGCTACTTACGTGCACCATAGATTACTCTTAGATTAGTATTTACTCAGATCTACCTAAGTGTTCTATAACTTTAACAGAATGTGTTATGATCTTCGTGTAATCACTTAACATTAATTATGTTCAAATAGTAATATTGATCAAGTAAATTCACGCATCAATATATCATTATTTTATAAAGACATCATTCCATCACAACATATATCGCAATCATGCATAACAGAAGTAAAGAGCTAAAACATAGGAATTTTTTCACTCAGCTACAGGGGTCAACGTACTCAACTACAGACACTACTCTAGGCCTCTGCGCACTCAGCTACAGAGCCTTTCCCTCCTCTAAGACTTCCATCTCTATGCTAGACCTATTTGCTCGTACCCATATATCAACTTCTTCTTACTTCTATTATTGCCTTAGACTCTCTAAGACACACCTATTTATACAATCCCATGGTCTGTGGACCATGGGTAGATCTCAAAATCTGAATCAAATTTACATAAAGGAGGGTAAAAACCCTTTTTGACTCCTAACTAGCTACATGCTCCATGACCACAATTTGCAGAGTCTTTTCATATTTTAACATCAAAACTTGGGCTTTGTCCCCAAACCTGACCCCAGGGGAACCCATCCCAACAGGCCTGCAATGCAAAGTTCGTCACTCTCCCTTGAGTCACTCAACTGGCATGGTGATCTTGCTATGAAGATCCCCCAACTCGACCTGTACAATCGCTACTTTGGGTGCACTTTGCGTGGTTGCCTACTTTACTTTCTCCACCAACTGTTCTGTGGCTGGTCCTTCACCAGCTCGCTTGATTTTCTACGACGTAAGCTGCAAGTTCACTAACTTTTCCTGTATGTTGGTTGAGATCAAGTAGGCTTCATCCAACCAAGTCAGAACTGCTTCCATTTTTTCTCCACAGCTTCCACTTGTGCAAGGAATTGTTTTGCCTCCTACAACTTGGCAAGGCATTGTGTTGTAGAAATGGTGTGTGTCGTCACCCTTACTTTGTGGTACTACTACTGGAGATTGCGGATTTTGGTATTCAATATCTGCACAGTGGGATCCTCTTGCAAGCTCGTCACCACTTCCATGGCCTATTCAAACAAATTTGTACAATCATCCACCGTGGTATCCACAATAGCGATCCCTTACTTGACAGCAACTTCGTGTTGTTCCTGAACTTCTAGAAAAGTCAAATGTTGTGACTTAAGCTCCAGTTCTGTGATTTTCATATTAAGCTCAAATTGAACTCTGGCCATCTCTACCTTAGCATCGTGGATGCACGCAACAAGTTTCTGGATCTTGGCCTCGAGTGGTGCCTCCTCAGGGATTTGCAACTCCGGCACTATCTTGCAAGCCTCTGCAACCAAGACCACCAACTGGGAGCTCTCTACCTAGATTGTTTCCTTTTCCTTCAGGGCCTCTATCATTTTGAAGAAAATTTGCTCATTGTTCACCCTGTACTTGTTGATTAAATTAAGGGCATGTTGCTCCTGCGCTCTCAATTCTATTGTCACGCCAGTGTGCAACACGTGAATATATTCATTGGGGAGTGCTGCAATGTTGAGGTCGATATTCTTCAGAGTGCTTATGATGACCTTATCATTTGCTGATTCTATGCTAAGGGACCCTTCTAGTAGTGGGACTATCTTGAGGTAAATTGAACTGACAAGTTCTACATCCTAACTTGTCTCTGGTGCTAGCCTCGTCTATGCAGTGCCCAACTGACCTGCTCCCACCTGTATCTTCTTGGTGTGGATCTACAATTCATGCAAATCCTTCTGAATAGTACCCAATGACTGTAGGTGTTGTTGTTCAAATTGTTGTAATAGTTCAGCAATGGTGTCGCGCACTTTATCCCCGCTCTCATCGAGGTCACCCTCTGTCAGCATAATGGGATCTAGCGGTGGCTTAGTCACCTTGGTCTTCATTTGGATCCCCTTTGTCTATTGTTCTATGTACCTCTTGACCCAAAATGGGGTTCTCTACCCTTCATCACGACCACCGCCCTGCGCTGACTACTCTTCTTCCTCGGTCTGGGGTGCAGGGGATTTACCACTTTTCTTAGAGACACATTGTTCTTGTTCAACCTACTACTTTGAAACACACTCTTTTTCTAAGCAAGCCTTTTCCTCGACCTCCTTCCTTCGTTGGCCAGCCAACTTCTACACTGCCTGTTTTGCTGCTTCCTTCTTCTTCTTCTCTGTGGAACTCCTCACACCTTGGCGGGTACCCATAGCCAGGTCAGATGGAGAATGCCAATTTGATGGCCATCGCTTGATGAATTCCTCAATCGCATCATCTATTGCAAGATATAGGAGATCGAACCACTTCTGCATTGGATCCTTCCGTGATCTCATATACATGTGGTGGAAGTTTGCCTTGAACTCCATGTACTCCGAAAACTACTCATACACGGTTGGGGACAACCGTGGCCACTGGTTGATGACCATGCAAAT
Source organism: Pinus tabuliformis (assembly GCA_031772625.1). Classification (NCBI taxonomy): domain Eukaryota; kingdom Viridiplantae; phylum Streptophyta; class Pinopsida; order Pinales; family Pinaceae; genus Pinus; species Pinus tabuliformis. The sequence continues at coordinate 733,565,835 of CM062816.1, read as the reverse complement.
GCTTGACTCCATCAAAACCCAGATTTTTTTTGTCTCAGTGACCCACGCGGGGTCCTTCGTGGCCCAAAGGGAGGAAAACTGTGCAGCCTCCAAAAAACCTGCCTCCAATGGGGAGAACTGACTATCCTCCAGTAGTTCCTAGGAAACTAATACAATAGAGAGTAGAAACCATGCATAGTGGAAGTTCTTGCTATCATCATGAGGCTCGCGACAATTCGCAAGGAACGCGCTACATAAATAGCACAACTAATTGAATTGCACTCCCTCTGTGCATTGTGCAACTAAGGAGATCACGAGTGCTGAAAATTCATTCGTGCAACACTTCCTCATGACCTTACCAGCTAGTATATATCTCATAATTTTCACTGCGGGGTTGTTGATGGATGTGATGGAGTACCCATGCAGCTTCTTAATAAGCACAAACATGTCCTTCATCTTCTCTGCTAAGTCCTACTCGCTTGTCTTTCCACCAAACTCCTTGGCTAGATTGAAGCCTTTTGTTGGTAGGAGCGTGATCTAGCAGATAAGCATGTCTGTGATGGGGATATGTGTGTCAAGCCACAGACACCCACCATGCACCAGAGTCAGTAGTTGCTTTATGCAAGTGATATTGATGATGGAGCAGTGATAGTGGCGAAACCACAGTAGGTTCAACAAACCCAATTTATTTACTCCACGGATCCACTCAACCGGATCCAACGCAGTGACACCAGCTTCTTTGTAAAACAACCCTTTTATGTAATTCTCTATTGCGAGGTGGGGGAACTTCTCATGGTCAGCCAAGTCCCAGTCCTCCATCTTTAAAAGGGGAACCCTCGCCAAGCACGAACCTTCAAAGGTTACATTTTCTAGAAACAGGGGCACGTGAATGTCAAATTTATCCATGTTTGGGTCCTTGGTGAACTTCAACTTTCCTTTACGTGGAGGGATATACTCCGGGAACTTGGAGATGGGATCCACACCCTCAACATTGATATCTTCAGCGCCCTCTTCGGCCTCCCAGTGTACAACCTTCTCAAGTTGCTTGTCCTTCCTCTATGCCTGGGTAGCAAAGTGCTTTCTAGGCGACTCATGCACTGGCATTGGCCTTTTCTGCTTATCTTTCTTTGGCTTATGGATCTCATGCACTGGTGTAGGCTTCAGCCTAGTTGACCTCAGTGTCATAGGCATAGGAGTTGGAGCCTCCATGCTCACAACTTCTGGAGCCGCTCCTTCGGAGGCAATAGTTCCTCCGGTGCTTGCAGTTTCACATGGTCCAGACATAGTGCTGCAAATAAACTACTGGGTGTCCTCGGGTAGAGTATCAAACATAGAGCTTGTGACCAAATCCTTGAAAAACTTGTGATTCATAAGCGACAGACAACACAACGCAAAAATTCTAAGGATGCAAAGTGTTCTTTGTTGGACAGCCATGCATAATTTATAGGAGATTTTGATTGCAAATTTGACTGTTCCCCCCAAAATCCACCCGTTAATGGTGATTTTGTGGCAGATCTCCAAAGATTTCAGCCTTAAATGTCTCCCCCCTGCTCCTCTTAACTATCTCCTGGTTGTCAAATCATGAACAATGACCCTAACGATCATTTCTTTGCTGTGTTGCGTGGTATCTCCTTTCATAGGGAAACTCCCTTCACATCACTTCTAGCACTGTGTCATCACCCTCTTCCACACAGCCCCTCTGTAGGGTAGCTCCCAAAACCACGCAGCATAGTTTATAGTTTCGTGCTCCTTTAAAACTCCCTAGAGCACTAAGAATGTCCTATCGTCATGTAGTCACTGAGCCAGGTCTCCTGCATATGGCTTTAAATAGCTCCCATTTAATTTTCCCAAGAAAGATTCTCCGTTCAATTTTGCGAGCTGAACTGTGCCCCCATCTTTGATTTCTTTGATGACATATGGTCCCAACCAGTGCATCTGAAACTTTCCTAGACATTTAGTAAACTTACTATCATATAATAAAACAAAGTTATTTACGTTAAATGCGCAGAACTTGATGCATCGATCGTTCCATACCTTTTCATGTTGATTTTATACTTGTTGATGAAATCCAGCCAAGAATCTCTCCTCTTCGAGCTCCATCAATTTCTTGAGCTGTTCTTCCAAGGCTTCGTGGTCCGCCATCACTGTGAAGGCTTCTATGCATAGACTAGGCATGATATATTCCATAAGAATCACAATTTCTATGCCATAAACTGACTGGAAAGGCGTTTGACCTATTAGTCTTTTGCAAGTAGTCTGATACACCCATAATATTGTGGTACTTGCACGTCCCAATCATTCTGATGTGCATTGAAAATATTTCTCAGCTCATTCTCCAATATCTTATTGAAGGCCCACACTGTTCCATTAGCCTGGGGGTGATATGGTGTACTCTTCTGATGATAAACCTAAAATTATTCTATCAGTGTGCTGATCGTTTCGTTGAGGAAGTGCATACTGCTATCACTCATCAACACTTTTGGGAACCTGAACCTAGTTAGCACGTACTCAAACAAAAATTTAGCTGTTGTAGCCCCTTTACAATCCTTTATAGCTTGTGCCTCCGCCCATCTAGTCAGATACTCTGTCATGGTGATGTTGTAGCGTGCACCTGTTTTCTTACCAGGAGGCTGAATCAGTCCTACAAAGCCAATAACTCATTACTCAAATGGCTATAACGACACCAGAGGATTCAGAGGCATCTCATCCCTTTGCAATGGCCTGCCTGTTCTTTGACATGCATCACATTCCCTACAATATGCTTTGGAACCTTTATGTAGTGTAGGCCACCACAACCCAAACCACAAAATCTTCTGCGTTGTTTCCTTTCCTATAGCTCCTCCATGAGCCTTCGCAAGGATGTTTTTTCTTTTGAAATTGAACACATATCGTCGAAGTATCTCATCAGATCCCATTTTATACAAATTTCATGCAATTACTGAGAAATCAATCACACGTACTACCAATTATTTCTTCTACTAGCTAGTGCATCCTTTTGGAGTTGTCCTTGTGGTAAAAAATTAGATAATATATGCAAAGTGGTTTTCCTCTATGCGCACCATGAACAGGTGTTCATCGGGTAACCCTTCCTCCAAATTAGTAGGCTCCTCCCCCGTTTCAATACACGACAAATGGTCGGGTCCTGCAGTCAACCTTATTGGCTTGATAATTACCTCAAAGTTGTATTCCTAAACAACAACAACCATTTTCATATCTTCCCCCCCAACACAGGCTTATTGAATAGGTACCTCAAGGTAGAGTGGTCTGTTTACATCTTGAAATGTCTGCCCAATAGATAGTGTCGAAATTTTTGGAGCACATATACCATAGCCAATCCCCCGCGCTCTGTCATTGAGAATTTCTTCTCATCCTTTGATAATTTTTTCCTTGCAAATGCTATAGGGTGATCCATCTCTCCTTCGCCAGCCTATGTCAGCACTGCTCCTAGCGCAATACATGAGGCATCAACGTGCACATAGAATTCCTTGTTCCAATCCAGGGAGACCAATATCAGTGTGGTGACCATCTTTTCCTTCAAGACATCCAAACTGTGCTGACATTCTTCATCCTTATTTAGCAACTTCTCCATGGGCGCGATAATTTGAGCATAAGCCTTGATGAACTTTCGATAGTACCCAATATGGCCTAGCGTTGCGCGCAACTGTTTAACACTCCTTGGGGTTTCCAAATTGGTTGCTACCATGATCTTGGTAGGGTCCACCTTGAGTCCTTTCTTGCATACCACATGACCCAGAAAAATCCCAAAGGGACACAAAATAAGCACTTCTTTAGGTTCAACGTGATTTGATACCTTCGGCACCTATCCAACATTAAGTAAAGATTGGCTACATGGCGCTTTACTAGGCCAAACAATGTCCAATCATCAAAATATACCTCCAAGAAATTGTGAATAAATTCTTTGAATGTCTCAATGACTACGCGAGAGAATATCGTCAGCACATTCTTAAGTCCGAAGGGCATCACTATGTACTGAAAATACCCGCATTCCATCGCGAAGGTTGTTTTCCTCCCGTCTTCTGATGTGATCTTGATCTGATGGTATCTAGAGAAACCATCAGTAAATGAGTAGGCCTCCTGCCCTCGACCATTGTCCAATATCTCATAAGTAAATGATGTCGAGAAAGGATCATTAATACAAGCATCGTTAAGATTTCTTATATCTACGCAAATCCTTATCCCTCCCTTCTCCATCTTTTCCTAAACTACCATTGCGATCACCCAATCAAATTCATCAACTGGTTCAATAATACCTGCCTCAAGCATCTTGTCCAATTCCAAGCAGACGTTTTCCTTATATTTGGGATTAACGCGATATGGCATCTGCTTAATGGGCTTCACATCTAGTTTCAAAGTTATTTTCATCACTCCCAAATCCCCTATGATGCCTTTCGAGTCTGAAAATTTTGTAGGAAAAAGATCCTGGTACTCGCGGAGTAGCTTAGCAACATTGTACGTGGCATCATCCCAATAATGTCCGATCTTTGCAAATTTAGGCTTTGCTTCTGTACCAATGTTTACGTGCGTAGTTTTCAGCGGCGGCGATATCCAGATTCTCTATCAGTGCACCTTCAACCTCGTGGTGGCCTTCTGCTTCTGGGATATTGATCTTCCTTGAATCCTCATCCTCTGCTTCAATAGTCATATTATAGCATTCTAGTGCATGGCACAGCTGGGTGCTCCAATCTAGTTGAACCAATTCTAAAGGATCCCATGGAATTCATAAGATCACTGCCTTAAGCTCTTGTAGCACCTCATTAATGCTTTCGAACCCATCTTCAAAGCTGAAGGTCATAAAAAATCCTTCTCTTAAAATATCCCTCTCCACGGTGCCATGGTGGAGCTTTGTTTCCAAATACTAATTGATAAGGATTATGTCCAGAGTGTGACAAAATAAATGCACCCATTCTGGTTGTGGCTTCATTTCATACACTTTATTCCATTTCCCTAGATGATCATGCAGATCATAACTCCCATCATATTTCTCAATTAACTATACTTTAAGGTGACCAAATCGCATCCTCATCATCCTCCTGTAATCACACAACTCATCAAAGTTGTCTTTGTGTGTATACCACCACCGAGAGGGTGTAGCGCGCAGTGCCATGTCCTGCGCCTGAAAGCGGTATTCCTCTGTAACTTATCTTTCAAAACCATCCAAAAATTTATCTATGTCAATTAACCCATCGTAATAAGTTAAATTTCTTACCTCCAATGACACACAACGTGGCGATTTGGTAATCATGTTGTAGTGCAGTGCGGATACTTCATGCAACCTGTTTTTCCAATGTTCCAACTCTTCATCTAAATCTGAGGTACGAGAACTTTCATGGTCCCATGAAATCCGTCCATCAGCCATTGGATTGACCCAATCTTCATCTCACATCGTAATTTTATAGATTTGATCCAAATAATTGTTACTTTCCTCATAGTCATGGACGAGTTCAGTATAGCACATTCCTTCTACAGGGTCCAATGGTACTACAACACAAAGCGTTTTTCTTTCAAATGATATTGTATGCTTCTTCAAGTTGATTACCCCATTCATATCAATAGCCCAGTCTATTCCAAGGAGCATGGGGTATGGATTTTTGTCTTCAATAATTTCTATCACTTCAAAATTAGCCAGCGCACACGCACCTTCTATAGCTATGGTAACTCCCTACAATCATCCCATAGGGATAATCTTCTGTTGATTTTCCATCCTCAGTTGAATCAGATACCATGACAGCACAAGTCTCCCCATTCTCTCCCAGGTCTGTTTAGGCAATACCAAATCCAAAATAACCTATTCCATCTCGTAGTCTCCTATTTATGCAGTAAGCCTCATCTCACGCCTTGTTCTTGCCTTATGATTACCAATATTTCTAACTGTGGGGGGTCCATCAGGAGCATTATCCTTACTGGCACACTTGTTTATCAACGCTTGTAGTCCTTTCACAACCTCGATATCCTGCAGGGTTTCATACAAATCTCCAAGAATATGGTAAGAATAGATGGGTCAACCTTTGTAGGCACGCTAGTACCTAGTAGCTTGTTCTGACTCCCTGAGGTAGAGAATTCAGCGAAGCTTTTCTTCACTTCCATGAATGTTTACTTCACGTGGTCCAAATTGAAACCAGTCTACTTTTCCGGGCCTTGTGAACCCATCCACCTTCTTCAGGTTGTTTTCCATTATCCTCACCCGTCGTGATCCCGCTTCGCACCACGATAGTCACATGCAGGTCCTCTTCACGGGGCTCAGCCCTCATCATCTGTAAGTCCTAGGTAGGATGCTGAGGCTGCACCTTCTTTTACTACATCTTGGCCATCAGCATAAGACATTCTTCAATTGTGTGGTCAAACTGAGTGCAGTATTGACATGACGAGTGTGTCTGATTCATACACTGCCGTGCATTGTGTCTTGGCATTCCAGAATTGTAGCAAATGACCTTCCCACAACCCCTACCAGGTCCTCCTCCTCCTTGGCCTCGTTCGTGTCCGTGATATCCACCGCATGCTCCCCCTATGCCCTGATCTGGAGGCCGAGTTTCTACTTGCATTCGATACATAAGCGTACTCTCCATCATTAATTCATAGCTTTGAGAGTGGTTCTCGTCGTGGCCCATCGTTTTGTAGAAATCACAGAACAATTATTGTGGTGTATGTACAAACTTTTGTAGCAAATGACAATTATCCAGTGACATGTTTTCTGGCCACTTGACAAATAGCACACCATAGCGAGGTCCCTGCACTTGGTCCTATGAAAGCTTCCATCCTTAAGGACATTGGCCCCCCTCTTGTGATGTAATTTTTGAAGACAAGGCAGTGATCTTTATCATGCCCTTGGTTTTTACACTTGAGACACAAACTTATTCACGCACCTCCAGCTGCACCTCTTTTCAAGCTCTAAAGTTCTAAGCAAAGTTCTTGCAGTTCTGCATGTATCTATTGAAACCCCAATGAAGCATCCTTAACAGGAGTTTCATGCAATCTCATCACAATTTCGAGGGCTTCCGCCTGAGTTCCTATATTTTGTTGTGAGAAAGAAATCCTTAAGTGGGGCAGGAGCGCGATTGTAAGCCAATCGCAGTGCTGACTATCTGTGAGATTCATATTAGCTTCGCGGATCCCACACTTTAGTATTTGATCTATCTCCCATGGCATTTCACTAGGCTTCATCATGATTTCCTTAAATCCAATTACCAATTGCAAGGCATACTTAGGCTTACCGAATTCCGTGTTCAAAGCAGTATGAGTATCTTCCAATGATGCCAATAGATTATTAGTGCAACACTTAATATACCATGTCAGCCTGTGGCCCTGCAGAGAGGTGACCAACTACGGCTTCTTTATATTATCATCCATAATTTGTTGTGTTGTCCACACATCCTTCGCAAAAAACCAAAACTGGCTTGGATCCTCACTTCCTAAACCCTTGAAAACTATCAACTTCATTGTATTTGACATGTTTACTGACGATGATGGTGGTGGCGGTGTGGGAAAAGGTGTATGTTGTGGAGGTGAAGATGGAGGTGGTGTGGACAGATGAGGTATCCATGGAAAACCATGCCTTATCAACTCGACAACACTCTACGGTGGGTCCTGTGTTGCTCCCTCGTCATCAATCATAGGAGATTCAATTAACAAGCTATATTTGGGGCCTGTTCTTCCCCTATCCCTGAATAGCTTTCCACTTCGCGTAGCTCCAAACATCAAGGCAGTGGCATAACCCACTTTTCACACAACAATATCTTAATCCAGGTATTCAAAGATCTTAGATACTTACCTCACGGTCCTTTGAAGAAACATCACTCTGCTTCACTGTAACTGATTGAGGTGTTGACCGCAAATTCACGTGATATTATCCTCAGAAGCTTCCAACCTTCGCACTAATTCTGGAGTCCACACTATTGGACTGTCAAGCTTTCACCTCCCTTGGTTGTCTTCCAATTTAGCTATCCACTCGTATAGTTTAATCGGGAATGTGCAAAAGAAAATTTCATGTATTTCAGTGTACAAATATCTATCCAACCACTGCTCCATTGATAAGTGTGGATTCTTGTTTTCCTGCGCCGCGAATTTGTGGATATTTCTATCCAACCACTTCTTTATTTCCTTCTTGGTTGGATTCCAGTGATGCGACATCACACATCTCTTTATGCAGATCCCTGTCCCGGAAATGGAACCATTTGTTGGATTAAGGGGTCATGACCTAGGTTTAGAGTTAGTTGTGCCAAACAAATCCCTACACTACTGGTCCTTTTAGCATCAATCCGCAGTGCACGGATTGAAGTCTCACCCGAAGGAGTATGGGGGGATGATGGAACCAAGTTTCCACACCCACGGATCAATGTGATGTCCTTCTGTGACTTAGATCTACCTTCACGTAGATCTCTAAGCCCTTACGGCTTATCATTGTAACTTCCTTTAATCGGCCTCTAAACCTTTGTGAAGGTCTACGACTAGCTTTTGTGGACCATGAACAGGTGAATTAACTACTTACACACACCATAGATTACTCTTAGATCAGTATTTACTTAGATCTACATATGTGTTTGATAACTTTAACAGAACGTGTTATGATCTTCGCGTAATAACTTTGTGTTCAAATAATAAGACTGATCAACCAAATTCACAGATCAATACATCATTATCTTATAAAGACATCATTCCATCATAGCATATATTGCAATCATGCATAATAGAAGTAAAGATCTAAAACACAAGAATTTTTACATTAATATTCTTTATTGATTTTCAATATAATTTTATAGACTCAGTACAACCCTGTGCACTCAGCTACAAGGGTTTACGCACTCAGTTGTGGACACTACTCTAGGCCTCTGCATACTCAGCTGCAGAGCCTTTCCCTCCTCTAAGAGTTCTATCTTTGTGCTATACCTCTTTGCTCGTACCCATAGATCAACTTCTTCTTACTTCTATTATTGCCTTAGACTCTCTAAGACACACCTATTTATACAATACCATGGTCTGCGGACCATGGGTAGATCTCAAAAGCCAACTCAACTTTACATAAAAGAGGGTAGAAACCCTTTTTGAATCCTAACTAGCTACGCACTCCGAACCACAATTTACACAGACTTTTCATCTTTTTACATCAAATCTTGGGCTTTTGCCCCAAAACTGACCCCAGGGAACCCCATCCAAACAACACTTCTACTAGTAAGTCTCCATTTGAAACTTGATTTAGATACCATCCATCCTCACCTTTGGATATTTCATATGGGAAACAAGGAGGAGTAAGGGAGGATTTTACAAGCGATGTCGTGAGGGCTAAATGTTTTGTAGAAAATATCATGCATATCCATATAGGTACCTGAGACACTATGGAAGTCACATGAAAAATACAAGGCTGCACATGATCAACATGGAACAAACAATTCATTCAAGGTGGGAGAGAGAGTATGGTTACAACTGAACAAGGAGAGGCTATAAGGTCCTCGTAAGAAAATCAAGCTTCTTCAATATGATCCCTTTTAGATGCTGGAAAAGGTGGGAGATAACTCCTATAGACTTATTCTAGCACCATGTATACACCTTTTCTTAGTTGTGCATGTGGATAATCTAAAGTTCTATGATCCTTCCATGTTAGATCAGGAAGAGGAACATGTACTACCTTGTATAGAGGATTTTGCACTAAATTCTCAGGAAGAGTTGATAGAGGATATCGTTTTGAAGAAGAGGTCAAGACTACAAGATAAGAGTAGCGTTACCTTTGGAATATTATGTTGAAAGGATGATTTCTAGGTAAGGCTACATGATACACCTGAGAAAAGGTTGTAAGAAAAATTTCCTCACCTCATTCAATAGAATATTTTGGGGACCAAAATCATCCCAAAATGGGGACCAAAATCATCCAAAAATGGGGAGGTTTGATCCATATTGGATCATTATTTTTCTTTCATCCATATCGATGCTTTAAAAGTAGAAAATGTGGGGGAATTAACTCATTGGACTATTTTTACAAGAGGGAACTAGTTTTGCAAATTCGGTTATGAAATTTTCAGGGATCGTTTTGAGGCATCAAATTGTTGGGTGTGTGTTATAATATTTTGATGACTAGTCACATGTGCAGGGGAAATGGGGGGGTCATGGGGTGGGGTGGGGAGGTATACTGCCTTGTCCGTTGCACTAGGCGCAACAAGGGGGTGGTACACCCCTTGTACAAGGTCTCGGGTAGTGGGCAGAGAAATTTTTTTTGAACCCTATATTAGGTGCGCAGACCTACCTATGGTTTTTTGCATGGGTTTTGCATGTGGTTTTGGACATGATGGTTTTCTACCCATGGTATTTTGTAGATCCAGTCAAGGGAACTATGGTTATGTTCTAATCTAGGGTTAATGGATTGGGGTTTATGAAAGCTTCAACATGTATCTATATGTATTGTAACATTGAAATGAACATAATGAAAAATCAATGTGGTGGTCTCAGTTTTGGGATGCAAGGGAAAATTTTTGTGTATTTGTATTATGTTCTTGCCATTGTATATTTTCTATTTTTAAGAATTCGTTTGGAGGTAATTTTTGTACATGGTTAAAACATACGCAAATGACATTTTATAAGGGTAGTTTTTTTTTTGTCGTTTCATCCTTTACCCATATTCTATGCACAAAGACCTTTCAAATGACAGAACAATCGCCTCAATCGACATCTATATGAAAACAATTATGCCACTCAGAAGTTGACCTTCTTGTTTTCACCACCATAATTTGATAGGATGCAAAGTCATCCCTCATAACTCATGGAAAAGTGTTTATCCATGTGATTATGACTAAGAAGACTCTAGAAGAGTCCATATTGTAACTCTAGTTAGCATTGAGGTAGTCATACCTTACCACTAGTAGGCTATCAGGTAGTGTTATAACTAGGCAACTAGGAGGAAAAGGGGGTTCCATTCGTTCTGAGTAAGCTTGTTCCATAAATGAGCATAGTGGTCAATAGGGATAGGGAGAGAGCACACATATATAATTGGTGTGCTATAGTATCCCATGTTCCATTAAACCATAGTTCTTTGTACTTGTAGTTATTTTCTATTCAGAGAAAGAGAACACACCGACCTCAATTTCCAACTGGGTTTTCTTCCGAAAGGGTTTCCTAAGTTATATATTATGTAAAATCATGGATTTTGAGTTTTTATCTCATTGTTCTTTATTTTTTGCATAATTTCAATTTGGATACATATGCAATAAACAACAAACTACATATCCAAAAATATAAAGAGAAATAAATTCTCATTGTCTAGATTTCAAATTTTTAAGTATAATTTATTAGATATGTTATGATTAACTTTCCAATGGAATATCCATGATAATTTTTAGATCACTTCCATGTGTCTATAGTTATTAAACCTATAATATTCAATACTGTAATCAAGTAGGGGATGAAATGAATGTAGTTTGTATCAACAAACCCAGAAGAACTTCTAGTTTTGTTTCTCATATTATGATTCTTTGAGGTCTAATAACATCCTCTATTTATATCTCTCACATGATCACTTCTTTTATAATCTCTAAAATCCATTACTTTAAGACAAAAATTATTGCAAGAAAACAATTGTTAGGGAGAGATTTTGGTAGTTGGTTTTGAAAGGCCTTCTAAGTAGAAAATCTCATTTGAAGTCATTCTTGTTTTTCTTTTGAGAACAACAAGAATGGGTTAAGAATATTTGTTCCACTTAGAAGGTCATTCAAAACCATGTACCAAAACATCTTCCCTAGCAATTATTTTCTTGCAATAATTTTTGTCATAAAGTAATAGATTTTAGTGCTTATGAAAGAAGTAATCATGTGAGAAACAGAAATATAGGATGTCCTCATTTCCTTTCCTACTATAACTTTCATTATTGATGGACTCATTGAGAATATTAGCAAAACTTGTATACTTTCCTTCATTTTCCTTTTCTAAGGGCTCTATAACCTTAATGCCTGCATCTTCCTCATGGGTATTTTATTTCTAGACTTGTCTTGATGAATGGTGACATTTGGAAACTCATAATATGTTTTAATATTTCAACACTCCTTCCAAAATACAAACTTCTATTCAACGTATAATTTTTTTTCTCTAGCTCCTTTCTTAAGGAAACTATTTTGGCTTCTAACTTCTTCTTTTATTACTTTTCTTTTAATTAGATCCTCACCACTTGTTCTATCATTTTTTTCTCTTCTAGTTGAGTCTTAAGATGATAATTTTTTTTTGTTTCATCAAAGATCATGATTCTTATTTTCATATTTTTGTACTTGTTTCTTTTTCTTTCCCGCACTCAAGACCATCCATTTCTTGTAAGGAAGTAGTAAGTTCCGCTTCAAGACTCACTTCCCCATAAATGTCTTTTTATTTTGCATCCAATTTTTATTTATCATTGTCATCATTATCTTCATGAGTATATTTTATATCCATGGATATGAAGAGGAATTCTCTTTTTCAATATCACAAACATATCCATCACTTTCTTCATGTGATTTATTGTCTTATTTAGAGTAAAAAATATTCTCCTTAGTATATTTTCAACTTTTGCTTCTATAAGTTTTTCTTTTATTGTTATTTTATTCTTCATCGTCATTTTCTTACCTTTTTATATATGGATATTTAGCAATAAAATGTCCTAGTTTACCATAATCAAAACATTTGAATGGTATATTACCTTTGTACTTTTCATATCTTCTTTTTAGCTTTCTCACAAATTGTGCTTCTTATGTATCTAATTCATAGTTGGAAAAATCACATGATTTGTATCCTTTTGTCTTATTTCATGATTTCAAATATGCTTCCTTATATCCTAGTTTTTTTTCCTCATTTTATATACAATGATAATCCCATGCATCTCATTTATTGTTAGATTCTCCAAATTGTTCATTTCTTTAATGGAATATATGTTGGCATAAAACTTTAAGGGGCACGACCTTAGCATGTTTTGTGAAATCATTTATTCTTCAACCTTCTCACCCAGTCTTTTGTTGATGTTGAAAATTTCATCCACATGGAGGAAATATGCTACAATATCTTTTGATTTCAAACTCTCAATTTTTATTCTATGAGTTTACAACTTTGTCTTCTTCATATTGTCACCACTTTCATAGATGTTTTGAACATTTTCCCAATTTTCTTTTCCAATTCACAATGCATCACCCTGACAAATTATAATTTTGGTATACCACAAAAGGCAACATTCATGGCTTTTGAGTTATGTCCACTAGCCTTATTCCAAGTGGTATCTATTGGAAAATATTTTGGGGTTGTATAAATAGTGAAAATGGATCTCCAAATATCAAACCCAAGAATCGTTAAATAAGTTTACATCCTTATACTCCATAATGCATAATTTGTTTCATCAAACAATGGGGCTCTATTTGTGAAGGAACCTTTTTAACTAGCCATATATGCTCTCGAAATCTACATTCCAATGGTTATACTATTTCGAAGGAGCCTTCTCTGATATCAAACGTTGAGCACATACTTATACTGGGAGGAGGGGGATGGGTGTTGGGGGGATCAGAATAAGACAATTTTTACTTATTCAAAGTTCCATGAACCATAATAAAACAATCAAATATAAGATCTATCAATTTTAGAACTTGGAACACAACATTTATGTTGAAACCCTTTTGGGAGAAAACCATAAAACCTCTTTTTATAATTCTTTGGGGGAACTGACTTACTCTTGTAATATTGATAGGAACTAACCTAATGGAGACACCAATCCCCATTGCTACAAACATTCATAAGCACCAACCTATTGGAGACACCAATCCCCACCACTACAAATATTTTTAGGCACCAACCTACTGCAAATGACAATCCCCACCATGCAAATATTTGTAGTTACCAACTTTCTGATGACATTAATCCCCACAACTACAAATATTATTAGGAGCCAAGCTACTTCATTGAGTCTACTTTCTAATTCTACCTTTGCTAGGTCTCCTCATTGTTTCTTCCTTCACTAGGTCTACTTGTTACTTCTATCTTCACCATGTCTACTTCTCCAAAAACATTTTGTTTTAAGCCTTTTCTAAAGAAAAAACTTGTACAACATGCCACATATCCAAGTTTGCAAAATACGATTATGAAATATTTACTTGATAATGATATGTATGTCTCATAGGATCTCTAAGAATTTCACTCTAAAAAGTCCCATAAAAGAAGTTAGAACAAAAATTCTAGAATGACATATTTGAAACTTCAAATCATTCAGAAACCTAAACTCCATAAGGCATACCTCTTATAGTGAACCAATGTTTGAAATGTTTACTAGGTGTACCTAGAGATCTCACCTATGTATCATCAATAGTTCATAGTTTGAAAGATCTCAAAAAGTAAAATATAGAACAAATATCAAACTAACATTTTTTAACTTAATTTTAGAACTATTAAAAAACCATAACTTCTATAGGGTATATCTTTATAGTGAAACAAAATCCGAATTTTTTACCACGGGTACCTAGAGATATCACCTGTATCTCCTCAATGTTTCACAGTTTGAAACATCTGAGAAAATAAGCTATAATGAAAATACCAAACTAACATGTTTGAAGCAAATTTCAAGATCATTTAGGAACCTTAACTTCCTCAAGCATATCATTGAAAGTATAGCAAACAAGTCATATAATTCAAATAGTTAATTAATTTCAATAGGCCCAATATCACTGAAATTAAATTGTATCCTCCTATGTACAGTCAAGTGAATTTTATTTAATCCTACCTTTTTATAACAATGGTTCCTTCCCACTTTAATCCTACTTTTTTATCTCACTTTCTTTAATATTACATTTTAATCTTATTTCCTTTAATACTATTTTTTTACATCAATAATTATGAAACACATATATATTTTTCTTAAAATAATTCAAATAAAATAATAAAGGAAAATTTGATTAACTACCAAGATTAGGATTGGAGTTTAATATAATCCCTTTATCTGTGAAGACCATAAAGGTTATGTCTTGTTTATTAAATCTCACATGTTCACCAAATTTTAAAATCTTTATTCTAAAATAGACACACCTATTCACGTAATTACATGTTTCCTATAATTGCATTACATATTTCTTACGATTGAAAGATACACAATAATTTCAAAATAACAAGATACAGAATAATTTCAAAATAACAAGGAAACAAAAGGAAAGACGAGTCACCCAGACATAAAGGTGTTACCATTGCAAAAATGGCATTCCTATAATTGCATTACATGTTTCTTACGATTGAAAGATACACAACAATTTCAAAATAACAGGGAAACAAAAGGAAAGACCAATCACGAGGACACAAAGGTGTTACCATTGCAAAAATGCCATGATCGAAAAAGGCAATAAGAAACTCATAAAATCGTGGAAAAATTATTAATTATTTTGGATTTTGGTTAATTTGAATATGGATTTTGGTTAATTTGAATAAGGCTTAAATATGAAAGGGGGTTAAATTTGAGAGTTACCATTATTCAAAAAGATTTATTTTTTAAGAATTTTAATTATAATTATTTTTTAAATAATATTTTATATTATTATTTATTATATATATTTTTATTAACTTTTATTATAAATATCAAATAATTTATGCAATAAAATTATTATGGAAAATCAATACATATGAAAATTCTCATAAGAAAACTTTTAATAAGTTAAAATGTTAAAAGGATAAGCCTCTATATTAAAAGAGAAGTGAATTGAAAGAAAGTTCATTGACCCAACATTTACAAAATGATCCCTTGGACTCATTTAGAGAAGACACAATTCTCATGCTAAAAAGTTATTCCTTAGTTCAAATTTTCCAATGCTACTTATAACAATTTTTTAATGTTCAAAAATTTCAAACTGAATGTTAAAAACAATATGAAAACAAGAAAGGTTGCTGAGCAGTGAGTCCCTGCCTTGAGTGCAAAACATATAAGGAAAGACATAACAATTGCTTGATGATCTTGCCTCTTGCCGCTGGAAAGACATAACAATTGCTCGGACCAGACCCATAGTAGGATTGGGTTAGACCAGCGATGTGTAATTCAACAGTAATAGATGTTGAGACTGAAACATAAATCTATGTCTATAGGATGGGGGGGAATAGTGGAAATGAAATACCAAGGTTTTTCTAGCACATCAGAATCTGTTGAATTCGCACCACAAAGATTAGATTAATCAATGACATTGAAAGTTAGCTGAAAATCAGAACTTCTGTATGCCTAAGAACCCTTGTAGAATGACCCATCTGTCAAAGCAAAAGATTTGAATGAGAAAGTGGGTATATGGGATAGATGGGGACGTAAAGGCCAAATACCTTGCCATTTTGATAGCTCAAATGGTCATCTGAGCAGTGCTTCTTTTTGTGTCATAAGTAGGGTTGTTGGTTATCGTTGCAGAATTCGAATAGTTGGTGGAACCGTGTCAACTGTTGGAACCGTGTCAACTGTTGGATCAATAGATGGTGAAGCACTGCTTAACTGAATACAGATATGCTTATACCACATATTACACAGATCATATCTAATCTGTTTAGCCAACCAATAGAAATCCATAGCATGGAACACCTTAGTATCGCTGGACTCAAGAACCCTTTATCTTGCAGCGAACCTTGGAACTCTGCCATAATTTGTTGAGTTGAGTTATGTTGATGTCCTTGTCTAAGTTAACCAAAGAACCAACTGTACCTTGAGTGATTTGCCAAACGCTGATGATAATGGTAAAAAGGTGGATTTTCTCAGTTTTTTTTAGAATTTTAGATTTAAAACATGGAATACATAATTTGTTATTGTTGTTAGTCAAGAGAATTCCTGTAGTAATTTTTTATGTACAAAAATAACATTAGCACAAATGAAAATTGCTGAAAATAGAGAACTTACAATTGGAAAACTGAAAATTATTGGAAACAAAGAGCTTATGGTTTAGAAACTTTCCATTCATCTTCATTGTCTTGTTGACAATTTCAAGTGTGGATAAGCTGGAGAAGTCACTGCCCACAGTGATGAGCAATGTTGTCACTAAAGGTAGAGTACTGATGATAAAGCTTTGTTTCTGCCTACAATTTTGATGGATGTGCTTCGAACGTTTCATCAATGAATATATTGCTCAGCTTTTGACCGTTGTGGACAATTCTAGGGGTCTCAGTCATGCAAATAAGCCAGGCCTGGGCATGCTCCAAGTTCTATCACCAATCAACGCACACAGTTTAAAGGTGAAGCAGATCGTTTGTAGTCATGGAGAAATTCATCTAAGCTTCCCATTTTGTAGCTGTTCAAATAGCTTGAACTGTGAACACATTATGTATGCTTTAAGAGTGTTGTTATTTTTTCTACAACCATTTTTTATCATAAAATTTAACTAGTTTCTGTTAAAAATTATATATACCTTTAAAGATTTGGCATATTTTCTTGACAAGGCTCAGTTCAAGACTCGGCAACTTTGACAAGTTTGAGAAGGGTTCAATGGGTTTTGGAAATTTCCACTTTCAGTCAAGTTTCAGACCAAGCTTATACTGATTACCCATTTCAGGATTGAGCTGGAGACACATAGAAAGTCTCAGGGATCTTGACCCGGTCTCACATCAATGCTCAAAACTTGTTGTGCAATGGTGGTCGAAAGAGAAAACTCTGTTGCAGGGCAGGAGAAAAGTCTATTGCAGGGCAAGAGCAAAGTCTCTTAAAAAGAAACAAAAGTCTGTTTCATACTCCATGTTGAAATCTACAATGTGATTCTCATGTAACCTTGGTACAGGCATGGAAATGGCCAACTCAATAATTGGCAAATAGTGCAGACCCTTACTTATTATTTAAATACTACATACAAATCATATACATTGCAGTTACAAGGGAGCAGTGTTGGAATTTAATTCCAACTGCAGCAATGAACGGCTGTACATGAATCTGATTTGCAGTAAATGTTAAAGGTGTTCGGTGCAGCAAAGTCGCCTTTGATATTTCTGGACATTAATATGCATTAAAGTTTGAGTTGATTTCCCCTGCAGACAGCCGACTTGTTTTTGATAAAGGCATCACCGCCTTGCTGCAATAAATTCTGAGATAAACATTAAAAGATATTTTGTAATATTCTATTGTTTTAATCAGATATCTTTCAGCATATAAATACCGCACAGCAGTTTTGTTTTAATGTTAGTAGAAGAGGCAGCAGCAGCTGAAGAATCACACAGAGCAGAGGAAAGCACGCAGCAGCGTGAAGAGGAAGAAGAATAATTTCAGAACAGTGAAATGCACAGCAGTGCAGAAATTTGAATGTAATTTGTTTCTTTTATGTTTATCTGTGTGGAACAGAATCGTTCCTTAGTGAATTTCTGAAGTAGATGTTCAGCAATAGAAGTTTTGAAATTCCCTCAGTATGAGGAAGACAAATCTGTAACAGTTAGTTTATTTTGATAAATACAAGTTAATTTCTTTCTGTTGCTGTTACACCGTCACCGTTGCTGAAACACCTCGTAACTCAAAAATTACTTGACGTAAAAAATTTACGTTGCTGAAACACGACGATCAGCGTTGCTGAAACACCTGTTTCAGCAACTGAAAAAAAAACTGTGTTGCTGAAACACCGTTTCCAGCAAGCGAATTTTTCTGTTTTTCTGTGTAAAAACAGAGTGCGATTTTTGTCTGTTTGTTATGGGATTTATCAGAAAATTCCAACATGGTATCAGAGCTAGTCTAGGCACTCAGTGAGTCAAAAACAAAGATTGTTTTTCACTGTAGGAGCTGTAAGAAGTTTGTTAAGCAGATTTTTCTAGCAGAGAAAGTTTTTGCTTGTTTTTCAAAATACAGTCAGTACCTTTTCTTTACCAGTACAGGTTAAGATGGCAGATGCTGGAACAGGTTTGACAAATCCCCAACTGCCTCAGTTTAATGGGAAAAATTACAGTTATTGGTCCATAACAATGAAAGCATTGTTTGCTTCTCAAGGAATATGGGAGCTGGTTGAAACAGGTTATGCTGAACCTGCAGATGCAACAGCATTGGCTGCTTTGACAGCAGCAGAAAGAGACCAGTTGAAGAGTGACAAGAAGAAGGATGTCAAAGCCCTCTTTTTCCTCTTCCAATCAGTACATGAAAGTGTTTTTCCGCGGATTGCAGCAGCAACAAAATCTAAGGAGGCATGGGATATTCTCCAAACTGCCTACCAAGGCATGGAGAAGGTGAAGACTGCAAAGTTGCAGATGTTGAGGAGAGACTTTGAAAATCTCAGCATGAAGGAATCTGATACAATAGATTCATTCTTCACCCAGGTTATTGGCTTGATAACCCAGATAAGATCTCATGGTGAGATTCTTGAAGATAGAAGGGTTGTAGATAAAATCTTGAGATGTTTACCCTCAAGGTTTGAATCTATTGTGGTGGCAATAGAAGAAACAAAATATCTCTCACAGTTCACGGTAGATGAGCTGAGTGCTTCTCTGTTGTCTCATGAACACAGACTGAGTAGAGGAACAGATTCCTCTTTTGAGCAAGCATTCAAGACTCAGATGTCTTTTGGCCAAAGAAGAGGTGGAGGCAGAGCAAATTACAGAGGTCGTGGAAGAAGCCAAAACAGAGGCAGAAATTATCTAGCTAGCACAAGCGGAAGGAGCTGCAATCAGAACCAAGTTGAAGGTTCAAGCAAACAGCAAGCTCATGGACAAAGGTATGACAAATCCCAAGTCCAATGTCATTATTGTAAAAAATTTGGGCACTATGCCAATGAATGCAAGAAAAAACAAAATGACATGAACAATAGGCAGAATGTTAATTTTGCAAATGAAGAAGATAAGAACCCAAAGAATGTGCTGTTAACATGTAATATAGCACAAGACAAACAAGATGATTTTTGGTTCTTAGACTCAGGTTGTAGTAATCACATGACTGGAAATATTGCAATGTTTGCCAATCTGGATGAAAATGTGAAATCTGAGGTAACAACAGGGACTGATG
Source organism: Pinus tabuliformis (assembly GCA_031772625.1). Classification (NCBI taxonomy): domain Eukaryota; kingdom Viridiplantae; phylum Streptophyta; class Pinopsida; order Pinales; family Pinaceae; genus Pinus; species Pinus tabuliformis. Next base: position 733,545,944 of record CM062816.1, on the reverse strand, counting down.
ATAAGATAACTGTCAAGGGTAAGGGCAGTGTCAATATCCAAGCAAAAAATGGAGAACAGATGACTGTGCAAGCTGTATACTATGTACCTGGTCTGAAATGTAATCTTTTGAGCATTGGACAGCTCATGAACAAAGGTTACAACGTGTTCTTCAAAGATGATTTGTGTACTATCAGAGACATACCTCCAAGTAAGAAGATCATTGCACAGGTGCAGATGACCAGCAATAGAATGTTTCCTCTCAAACTCAGGGCAGATTTGAAGGAAGGCAGAACTATTGCGGCTGTAACACAGGAAGTATTTCAAGAACAGGTGAAAGATGTGAATTGGTTGTGGCATTTGAGATTTGGACATCTCAATTTCGGAGGCCTGAATTTGTTGCATAGAAAGGGCATGGTAAAGGGATTGTCATTGATTGAGAAACCGGACAGCCTTTGTGAAGGCTGCATCTTGGGAAAGCAACACAGGGAAAGCTTTCCAGCAGGAAAGAGTATAAGGGCAAAAGCACCATTGGAAATTGTTCATTCTGATGTGTGTGGACCGATGCAAATACCATCATTTGCCGGAAATAGATATGTTTTAACTTTTATTGATGATTACACCAGAAAGACATGGGTGTATATGCTGAAACAGAAGAGTGAAGTGTTTGAGAAATTCCGCCACTTCAAAACTCTTGTTGAAAAGCAGAGTGGGCATTATATCAAAGTGCTCAGAACAGATAGAGGAGGAGAGTACATCTCCCAAGAATTTCTGCGTTTTTGTAGAGAGAATGGCATACAAAAGCAGTTCACAGCAAGGTATACACCTCAGCAAAACGGTGTTGTTGAAAGAAAGAATAGGACCATTCTTGACATGGTCAGAAGTATGCTGAAGGAAAAACACTTGCCATATGAGTATTGGGCAGAAGCTGTTACTTGCGCAGTTTACATCTTGAATAGATGCCCAACTAAAGCTGTCATGAACAGAATACCAGAAGAGGCATGGAGTGGTCAAAAGCAAACTGTCACTCACATGAGAGTATTCGGTTGTGTGGCATATGCACATGTACCAGATCAGCTAAGAAAAAAGCTTGATAGTAAGGGGGAGAAGTGTGTCTTTATTGGCTATTGTGATGAGTCAAAAGCATACAAACTCTATAATCCATCCACCAAGAAGTTAATAGTAAGCAGAGATGTGCAGTTCATTGAAGATGAAGCTTGGGATGGAAGCTTGGAAAAAATAGTGAATGTGAAGACAATTGTGTCTCATGAAGAAGAAGAGGAAGGGACAGCAGCAAATAATCCTTCCTTGGTGGCTCCTCCTACACCACAGCAAGTACAACAAACCACACCACAAGCTGGAATCCGAACAGCCTTGAGAAGTCAAGGAAGAACAGTTGTTGTTACACCACAAACAGCAACTGTTGAAACACCACAGGGATCAAATACACCCTCAAGTTCGGATGGAACTCCAAGCACACCAAGAAGACCAAGATTCAGAAATCTGAATGAGATTTATGAGCAAGGAGAGGTAAGTAACAATACCAGTCTGAATTCATTATTTGCTTTGTATTGTCATATTGATGACCCAATCCATTTTGAAGATGTTGTAAATGAAGATAAATGGATTGAAGCAATGAATGAAGAAATTGGTGCAATTGAGAAGAGTAAAACATGGGAGTTAGTGGACCTCCCTGAAGGCAAGGATGTCATTGGAGTTAAGTGGGTCTATAAGACCAAAAGTAATGCTGAAGGTAAGATTGACAGGCACAAAGCAAGGCTTGTTGTGAAAGGCTACAAGCAGCAACAAGGCAGAGACTATGATGAAACCTTTGCACCAGTAGCAAGGATGGAAACAGTCAGAACAATGTTGTCTATTGCAGCACAACACAAATGGAAGATTTATCAGATGGATGTTAAATCTGCATTCCTGAATGGAGTGTTAAAAGAAGAGGTTTATGTTGATCAACCTCCGGGCTATGAAGTTGAAGGACAAGAGCATAAAGTTTGTAAACTGAAGAAGGCTCTTTATGGGCTGAAGCAAGCTCCAAGAGCATGGTACAGCAGAATTGATGCTTATCTGATTGAGAATGGGTTTGCTAAGTGTGATGGTGAACCCACACTCTACATAAAGCAGAATGACGGTAAGATTATTATTGTTGTTTTATATGTAGATGATCTGATTTTTACTAGCAATGATGCTTCTCTCATTGCTGATTTTAAAGCAGTCATGAAGAGTGAATTTGAAATGACTGACTTAGGCTTCTTAAGATATTTTCTTGGAATTGAAGTAGACCAAAGTGAAAATGGTGTTTTCATTTCTCAAGATAAATATGTAGAAGCTGTTTTGAAGAGATTTAACATGCAGAACAGCAAGGCTGCTGTAACTCCAACAGTAGTGGGGCTGAAATTAACCAAAGAAGACAGCAGCAAATATTTTGATCCAAAATTGTACAAGAGCATAGTTGGCAGCCTTATGTACTTGACTGCAACTAGGCCGGACATTATGCACGCTGTGAGTTTAATCTCCAGATTTATGGAAAGACCGAAAGAGACTCATTTGCAGGCAGCCAAGAGAATTCTAAGGTATGTGAATGGAACGAAGGGGTTTGGTATTTTATACTCCTCTTCTGAAAGTTTCATGTTGACAGGTTACACTGACAGTGATTGGGCTGGAAGTGTTGATGATAGGAAAAGCACATCGGGATATGTGTTTCATATGGGATCAGGAGCCATCTCATGGGCTTCCAAGAAGCAACCAGTTGTGGTTTTGTCAACAGCAGAGGCAGAGTATGTGGCAGCAACAGCAGCAGCATGCCAAGCAGTATGGCTGAGAAGAGTTCTCAAAGATTTGTGTCATGAACAAGAAAATGGCACAACCATTTACTGTGACAATAGCTCAGCAATAGCATTGTCTAAAAACTCTGTTTTTCATAAAAGAACAAAGCACATAGACACCAAATATCACTTCATACGTGAATTGGTTAACAATGGTGAGATTGTTTTGCAGCACTGCAGAACAGAGGATCAGCTTGCAGACATCTTGACAAAACCATTAGCAAAGAAAGGTTTTGATCATTTCAGAAAATGTCTGGGTATGCAGCAGTTGAAATTAAGGGGGAGTGTTGGAATTTAATTCCAACTGCAACAATGAACAGTTGTACATGAATCTGATTTGCAGTAAATGTTAAAGGTGTTCGGTGCAGCAAAGTCGCCTTTGATATTTCTGGACATTAATATGCATTAAAGTTTGAGTTGATTTCCCCTGCAGACAGCCGACTTGTTTTTGATAAAGGCATCACCGCCTTGCTGCAATAAATTCTGAGATAAACATTAAAAGATATTTTGTAATATTTTATTGTTTTAATCAGATATCTTTCAGCATATAAATACCGCACAGCAGTTCTGTTTTAATGTTAGTAGAAGAGGCAGCAGCAGCTGAAGAATCACACAGAGCAGAGGAAAGCACGCAGCAGCGTGAAGAGGAAGAAGAATAATTTCAGAACAGTGAAATGCACAGCAGTGCAGAAATTTGAATGTAATTTGTTTCTTTTATGTTTATCTGTGTGGAACAGAATCGTTCCTTAGTGAATTTCTGAAGCAGATGTTCAGCAATAGAAGTTTTGAAATTCCCTCAGTATGAGGAAGACAAATCTGTAACAGTTAGTTTATTTTGATAAATACAAGTTAATTTCTTCCTGTTGCTGTTACACCGTCACCGTTGCTGAAACACCTCGTAACTCAAAAATTACTTGACGTCAAAAATTTACGTTGCTGAAACACGACGATCAGTGTTGCTGAAACACCTGTTTCAGCAACTGAAAAAAAACTGTGTTGCTGAAACACCGTTTCCAGCAAGCGAATTTTTCTGTTTTTCTGTGTAAAAACAGAGTGCGATTTTTGTCTGTTTGTTATGGGATTTATCAGAAAATTCCAACAAGCAGCATGATGGCAAGAGAAAACTCTGTTAAACCACTGGGCAAATTCTCACTGTAAACCCCAGCAATCATATGTTCGATAAAGATGCAGATCCATCCGACTTGAGGTCGAACTATAAAGCAACAGAGGAGAGGTAAATGTTTGGCATATATATAACTTCATGGGAAGCATAAAATGCTGGAATATCCGACATAAAGGAGCAATCGATATGAAGCATATGCAGGTTCTCTTGTATCAGATACAAGACTTTTTGTTTAGGTTTCGCCAGAGAGTTTTCCTTTGTTTAACAATGCTATAAATATGTTTATGCAACCTGAAACCTTCTCTCTGAATCTGAGAATCACATACAGAACAATACCGAAACCAAATCCCAGGGCAGCACTGGATCCAGTGAGCGAAACAACAGTACAATCAATTACAACTCATAGAAAGCTCAATACCAGAAAAGAATTCATGTCCCTACAAGCCATAGCAAGCTCAATACCATAAAAGAGCATCAACACACCCACAAACCAAATTGGGAATTGATTTAGTATTTTCACGAGTTGGCTTCCTAGAAACCAATTGGCACCATGGGAAACAGGCATTGCCTAAAACCAACATCGCACACCCGCATAGTTAAGGCGAAGGTAGAGTCAAAAGCAGTAGTTTTAGCACAAATTGAAATAGCATCACCTGCAGTTCAAGATCGAGACCGAGTAGGAGCCAGAGCGCATCCATTCGCATTTTCTCCCATTGGAGTTAAAGCAGATTGAATTGCAGATAAAGATGGGGAACCCACATAGGCATAGGTGGCAGAGGCACCACAACTGAATCAAGGGATGAAGCTTCGACTGGATCAACTGGGGCTGGTTTACTGTTATCATCAACCGATCGATATTAACGGGCAATTGTATCACTATGATTCCTGGTTGGATGGTGGTTATAGGTCATCGACTGGTTTGGGGGTTGTCAATGGTTCTGGATCCTAAACTGGTGCTTCTTCAAAATGATCTGTGACTCGCTCTACTATAAGGTATGCTACTAGGTATGGTACTAGATATGCTACTGGCAATGAATCTCGATCTGCGACTGGTGGATATGGAACGATTGGTGCTGCTAGCTATAGGGAAGGATCTTCAGCTGGACCAATAGCATACTATATATAAGCAGCTAGAACAACTGCATTATCGACTGCTGAAGCAACGACTGCTACTGGTAAGGCCTCTGCCTTTGCTGTTACTACTTACTCAACAACATCTGAATCATCTGTTGCAGAGGAACCAACTGACTCACCAAGTGCTAGAACTACTGATGGATCTGGCATGTAAGCTGGAACTGAAACTACAAGCTCTAGTACTGGCAAGCTTATTGGGCTTAGATGGCTGTACTTAGATGGTGAGTTGTCCCTGTACTGAAAGCTAAGTCACTGGTGTATCAATATCTGACTCATCTGCTCCATCGACATCTTAATCACTTGGTTAATCAATAGGATCATGGATTGACTGGTTCTCTATCTGGGACCGAACGAAGGAAATCTAGGGACTCCACTACTAAATCTTCAATTGGAGAATTCGCTACGGGATATGGATCTCTATCTCTATCTCGATAAACAACATTTAGATCTCTAATAAGCTACTCAGAAAATGAATCATGTTGTAAAAATCACAACGACCACCCACTGGACACTGTCAAAGATGCAATGCACCAAGAACCCATAATGAGCAAGCATGTCGGAGAACTATAATAATGAAAGAGAGTGATGCTCCCTCCAAACGAACGAGCCTTCATGAGACCAAAAGAACAACGCTAGTCACCCGAAAGCTCTACGTCTCCAAAGCATTAAACGCGCCATATTCACCATCCAAGCGAGACCAAAATAACACTACGGTCCTTGTTCCTGCCTATGCCCTTATTACCTTTTCTTTTGGTGCTGCTCCGGGTCAATGAATGAGGTCAACTGGCTTTGGGACTGCTTCATTCTCCTCCTTCCCTTCTGGTGCCTCTACCCCTAACACTGAGGGTGGTGAAACCCCTGCTACTTCTAGGCCAACTGGGTCAAGATCAACTGAGTCCATTGGGTATGAATCGAATCAGCAACCACTTGCTAAATAGGTTATGGATATCGATATAATAATAAAGGGTGCTGGACGAAGTGCTGGTGCGCGCTATGATTCTTCAACCGCCTCTGTATATGCGTAGACTCGGTCAAATGCTACTGCTTAAAGCCTGTTTTCTAATCATGCCGTGAAATCCTGATCAGTTGGGGCTTGGATGGGCCTAATTTTAGATATCTAAGAACATTGGGCTTGCTCAAAATTGCAAAAACAATGTCAAGCACAAAAACAATGAGGGAAGATGGTAGTGCATACAGAATTCTCAAATTCCAAATCGATTTTCTTGCATCAGCGGTATCTTTTCTTGGGGCAACAACACTTGAAGGGATTGAAGCATTTTGATTCCCTTCAAACCTTCATCTTGAATCATCACCAGAGCCATTGACAAGTACAATTAAGCACAAACACATCAGAGCCACCAGAAGTCCATTCAAGCCCAATCAAGGCCTTGCATTCCCAAACTTATTTTTCCCCATTTTCTGCCTATTCTACTTTAATAGCGTAGTCAAACCTAAAAAAAAAGGGTACTTTGCTGTAATCAAGACAAAAACAAATAAAAGCGTTCAATTTGTAAACGCTGACCTTGATTCCGGGTTTTGCAAAAGCGTTTTGTAGAAATATGTATTCTAAAAATAAAGAAGAGAACAATATTGGATGTGGTAATAAACAGGCTAGCAGGTGGTAATAAAAAGAAATAATGAATAATTAAAAGTTATATAAAAAATTATTAAATAAAATAATATGACAATTAGAATATATAAATATATAAAAGTTCCTGTAGCTGGACTTCATGCTACCGCATGAATACCAAGTGTCACCTTACATGCGCTCTAAGATCTAAGCTCACTTAAACCATCATGTAAACCATCTTTTAGATTCATTTAATCGACTCATCTGTGCCATGATCGATTTGCCTCGTCACTCGCTCACCATTTTCTCTTATTATTACTGTGTATCCATTCATCTAAATCCCAATGGCACAATTCCCATCTACTGATGCATCTTCCTATTCTGCCTGGATACATCTTCATCTTCTTCCTATGATCTGCGTCGATTTCTTATGGCCCCTTTTTATAAATCATAGGTGTTTATTACTTCTCGTAAAAAGAAGCATGTACTTCGAACTGCAAGAATTGCAGACTCGTTATTAGCTCAAGGGCTTCGATAGGCCAAACTCTTTAGATCTTTTCTATTGGCATGCCTTCTTTCAGCCACATCAACCACCAAATGAAAGATGACAGATCCTACCGCGAAGAGCAACTAAATGGACTTCAAATGCTACCTCTTGAAATATAGGTGAGACTTTAAATTAGCAGTAAAACGGTGACCAGTATTCGCAACTGAGTTTTTCTTAAAATGATTAAGTGAATAAGAAGAAAATAGTAACTGAATCTACTTTTCTTACTGACTAATTCAATTCAGTTTGTTTCATCGGACTGAACCTGGGTCCTTATACTACCTTTGTTTCATCCGATTGAACCTGGGTCCCTATACTACTTGCTCTATCAGAGCTTGAGATGCGGCAGTTTGATCCAAGTCACAGTCAGTGCTCTCCCAACCGAGTTTATTTTGGAGTTGGCCAAGCTGAGTTTATTTTGTTCATTTTCGTATTCGGCTGCCCAAGCAAGCGGGAATGAGGGAATCTATGCCAGTCGACGTTTATGCTGTATGGAGGATGTTAATACTGTATGGAGGTATGTCCTTCATAGTCATCCATCTGCCTCTACTAATGCATGAACTACGCTCGCCATATGCTTGAAATTCATGGAAGCTGGCTTATATAAGAAGCTATCTCGTACCTTATTTATGGCCGTGTGAAGAAGGTGAAGGTCTAATAGGAAGCCGGTTTGAAGCCCCCTACCAACTCAATGCCCACCAGCATACTCGAGGTCTCCACCACTCGAGGTCTCTACCAGAATGAGGTCCAACTCTAGGATAATCTGTTCTCTCCAGCACTCCAGCTTCAGTTCCCTTATGATCTTCTTCTTCTATGATCTTCTTCTGTTCTCTCCAGCTTCAGTTCCCTTATGATCTTCATTTGTTCTCTCCAGCTTCAGTTCCCTTCCCTTCAACTTCACTTCGGTTCCATAGACACCACAGTACCCTTTCGGTTCCATAGACACCACAGTAACATGCAACAATAGTAACATGCAACAATGCCATAGTAGCAACAGGTGGCAAGAGAGCAAGAAAGTCCATCAGTCACAGTAGGAAGGATGTACTGATTCCAGTATAGACAATACCTGGGAGCTAGCTAGCATTTTATACTAGTAGACTAATTTTAGCATTAGTCTAACAAGTCCAAAAAAATGAACAATACAAAACCAAGATAATAGATGCTTCCGCCTCTGGCTTCGGGAGGACTATTTATCTAAAAACTTTCATTATACTCGATCAAATAGTAGTAGAAAACAACTAGCAAATAACTCAACTAATGTTTGTTCTGATTACTGTAGTCCCTAGCCATTGCCAGATTGCGGGGACTAATAAGGTTGCTTTTGAAAGCTTTACATATAATAAAGATAAAGCAAAATTCATGTGGTAGCTAACTTTTCTAAAACCAAACGTTTTTTCTCCTCGGCTTGGAAATAAAAATAAAAGTTTCATAAGATTCACTAATGTGTTTCCGTATTGACTAGTTTTTATGAGTATTAAAAGAACCACACTTAAAGTATAGGGAGATTACCATATATAGTCAAAATGGACGTCCATGCCATTATCCCTATGTGCACACTTTCACCATTACATTATATTTGGAACTAGTGTAATATATTGAGGGAACATAATTGCATTTATTGATTTTATATGTTTTCTGAATGTGAGAAATTTTGTTGAAGAAATGGTTTTATTTCTTTTTAATGGTGGATGGATATGTAAATATATTTTCTGTAATCTTGTAATTTTTATGAGAGATTTTTTTGAAAGTTTTTTTTTGTTTATTTTCTAATTTAATTTTTTTAGTATTTAGTAAGGTTTCATTGAAATCATAAGTTAGACAAATAAAACTTTTACAATCGAAATATTGTCGAGATTTTTGAAAGTGATAAATTTATATATACAAATAAAAAACCAGTTTAAACAACACAAATTAAAATTTGACACTAAAATTGATGAAAATTCTAAAATAATCACACTTTAAAACTATTTATATAATAATAACAAACTAAATATCTAAATCCAAATGTCACTGCCCAATATCAAATAAATTAAATTAATGAATCTTACATAATACTCCGATTACTCCACAATCGGGTAGTTTTAAGTGTAATAAATTCATTTGATAGTTGGCGTAGTGATAGTTTGGATTTGACCATTGTACAGGCCATGTACCCTGCAAATTAATTATAATATACAATCTTGGTTGATGAATGTAGTTGTTCATACTTCATCCATGTACCCTGCAAATTAATTATCATAAACAATTTTGGTTGATGAATGTAGTTGTTGATTAATTTTATAATCGAACTAGAAGCCACTTTTGGGATGGCTTTGACGTGTCAAACTTTGGTGAACTCGTATCATGCAACTCGATGATCATTAATAATTTCGGTAAATAAATTTTTCATCACAGTTGTTATCATGTTTAAAAACCCTCTTTAAGATCGTTTGACGTGTCAATTTTTGGGTTAACTTAAGCACCCTACGGCGGTTTCGACAACATTTTCACAAGCATCCAAAACTACTGTCTACTTTACGACTTGGTCAACATATGATTTGCACTTGGTTTCAGTGCTAAATCTTAGTACTTTATCATAGTCGTGTGACAACTTTTACATGTGTATGCGTAGTCTAGTTTGGGATAGAATTTGAATTTGTAAGTATTTGAAAGTATGATAATTCTATTCTGAATTTTATTTTGATTGTGGATTTAGAAAATATTTTAGAATTAGATGAATACGAGTAAGGAAAATAATCAACGTATATATTTGTAAGATTCTAATTTAGAATTTGTAATATATATAAGTATTTTACATTTAGAATTTGTAATATATAAGTATTTTACATTTCTAATAGTTAATTTTAAAAATTATAAATTAAATATATATATATATATATATATATATATTTTGGGTAATTAAGGTTTTATATTATTAAAAAAAATTAAGATATATAGTTTTTCTAAGTTGTTCTTTAAGGTATCAAATCTTTCTCAATATACCATGACTTGTGACAAAGGACTAAAAATTCCCTAAATAAGCTCAAAAATAAAGGTACCTATACCCAGCTTTGTGTCATGACTGATGCCAATTCCACCAACCCCATTACAATACAAATCTGGCAAATATTTCATAAAAAATATACCAAACATGATAGCCATAACAAGATCATAGGAAACAAGATACCCAACAAATATATCATAAAATACACCATACATAATCACCACAGTTGACTCATGACCAACGAGACTAAAAGACCAGAATGTTGAATCTGACAATTAACTAGACGAAAATTAAAACCAATGAAGAGACAAGAGCCCTACTGACTAGGCCAAAGAAAACCACTCAATATGCCAACCAATTGCAATAACACCCTACTGAATCACTGGTCATTGTCTGAGGAAGAAATTGTTGCAAGAACCCTCGCACTAGAACCGGGAGGATCCATTAGGACACAAATGTATGATTCGCAAGCAACATAACCTTCCACATGCGCCAAGCGAGATTAAATATTGTCCAGGTAGAAGTGTTGGTTTCTAAGCATCCTCTTAATGTCTTCCAGGGTGGCAAGGACATTATATCACAATAACTTGCTTGTCTTTCAATACCAGACTCGACAGGGTCTTCATTTCCCAGTGCAAAACCACATAATTCAAATATTACTTCTTCCTACCCCTAGTGTGCCTAGGACCAAGAACCCATTCCGATATGTCGTCCATAATTTCAGAGTCTGAATGGGATTATCTTTCAACCCCCGCTTGAATCTCAAGCTTATGAATTTCCTTCCTTGTGTTTCACAGAACAACATAGAAGTAAGTGTTAGTTAAATTGTGAGTGAAGAGTCTTGTTCATCTCTAACCCCGTAGAGCACTTCCACCTCCCCACCGTTTAAACAACATTCTTTGTCTTGATGACATAGCTAAGACTTGGGGGGGCACACCTAGAGAAAATATTTTTAATACCTCTACCAAAAAAGAAACAAGAGAAAAAACTAGAGCCACCTTCTAATAGACTAGAGTACCAACCCTCAATATTGTCACTCAAACTCCAACCATGAAACTCAAACTTGATAGAAGCCCCCAATGGGAGACACAAATGGCATGAAAACCTTGACCAAGGATTCACTCTTTGATACCATTAAGTAAAATAATAAATACCAATAAACCTGAAGAACACAAACAGCTATGGGACGCAACCATCCACAGTGTTCAACACATAGGGGCTTTCTCGGCCATAGAAAAGGCCTCAAACACTCACGTCCAAAGAAATTAGATTAAAGAAAACTTGCCTACTGAAACTTAAACCATTTCAATAAGCCCTAAAGTAATAGCCATAGACCAGAAGGAAAACCACCCTAAGCCAAAACCAGATATTGAAACTAAAATTCCAAATGCAATGACATAAAATCTAGCAGCTAAAAATGAGACACAATGATGAAATGAAAGAAAGAAACCAAATAAATTAAGAGAACAACCTGAACCATTGTGTTGCAAGACGAAATTGACTCCCTTGTCAGCCCACCAGAGTTTGGTACCATGCATGGACCAGGGTGATAAAAAATCTCTGATGTTTCATCCACTTCTTACACACAGTCTCCTCTCAACGCCTTAATTACATATACAAAAATCAACATATATCTCCTCACAAACACAGCTTGATCATAGTGCATGCATTGGGAGATCAAGGACCAACCCTTACCTCCACTCAAACCATAACTAACTAGATCGAATACTACCATAAAACCAATGTATAATAAAATTTCCTACTGGAGAGCAGGATGCAAATGCATATAAGGGTAACCATGTCTCCCCTCCTTAAATTCCAATCAAATCCTAGCGGTGGCGGAAAATACCTCCAAGGCCCTCGTTACAGCCTTATTAACAGCCCCATTGGGGAAAATCAAATTTATAACTATAAAGATATATGTAATTGTTTTTTGTATGGATATGATTAAGTCACTAAGCTCTAGTTGACTTTAAAGGGCTATGAAAAATGAGTTAAATGGAAACTCAATTTTTATAATATTTCAAAAACTAACGCTCAATATTATTATTTAGTAATCTTTATAATAATTCGAATTAATTAATAATTTATATTTAAAATTTTTGATAAGAAATTGTGGTTATATATGCCATTCAATGTTCTTTTTATAAGCAACTTTCCATATATCAAGTGGGAAATCAACCACATTTGTCAATATGGTTGTGCTAGCTGGCGACTTACATGAATGAGGGGATTAATACATCATGGTTTACTATGGTTTGGTATGGCTAAATTTGTTCAAGTTATGGTTGAGGAGGGCTTATTATGGTCAACATATAGTTGAATATGGATGACCATACCTTTTCACATCAAATTACAATTAACTATGATAAGTTATGATTAATTATGGTTGACCATGGTTTTTTATGTTTGTGTATGGTTTATGATGGTTGACCATAGTTTTATATGATATATTATAGTGGCACATTTTGACAATTGAGGGCCATTGTTGACAACATAGGTTGACCATTTTTTACCATGGTTGGCCATAATAAGAGATTTAGAGCATGAGTTCACCATGGTTGTTCAAGGTTGACTATGGCTGAATAGAAATGACCATGGTTACAATGGTTGACGAAGGTTGACCATGGTTGACTATGACTAACTATGTTGTTTATGGTTGAGCATGGCTAATAATGAGTGACAATGTTTGATCATCTATGATCATGGTTGAGTTTTCTTCATCATGTTTAACCATAGTTGAGCATGGTTGACTATAAAAATATGAGAGTAAGAATTTTGCTTAAAAATAATTTAAGAGATGCATACAAGTGTAATAAGATATATTAAACTAGAAATGTTTTTAAGTGTAGAAAGGAAATGACTTCGACTAACTATTATATGTTTTAGACTTTATGCTAGAAGCCGTAGAAATTAAATTTTGAAAAATATTGATTTGTGTTATTTAAAATGGAAATTTTACCATGGCTACCTAGGAGGGAGAGTGGGGAGTGACATTTTCAAAACCTCCAAGGTTAGGATCGTTTTTGTGAGAGAATTTTAGATATTATATATTTTGATGCATACATGTCAACAAAAACATGTAGAGTAATGAATTAGTGATAAAAACATAAAAACATGTATTAAACCATTTAACATCATTCATCTAGTAGTTATAATCTTCATCAACCACAAGTCCACAAATTACAAGTTCTCATTTATATAGCGTGTAAGGGTGCACATAACCAAAATAACATTGAGTGCAATCCATATCTAAACCTAAAATAAATTAACAAATAGGCTCTATATGGCCTATAGCATCCAAAAAAATAATGCTACAAAAAATACCCACATATCATCAAAATTATTGCCTATCTTAGGATCTTTGTGATTAATATCACCCTATAAACATTAACATAAGGTAGAAAAAATGTAGCATGTCAAGTCAAGATTTTGTTTGAGTGATGGGCACATTTTTAGTAGGGTCATGATAGAGGAGTTCGACAACCAATGTCATTAATATCAAGCTACATAGAGGGCTTGATGTCATAGTACATGATAAAATTCAATGGAAACATTGTAATCCTTCCAATCCTGAAATCTTGAAAAATGCATAAGTTTGTTGGATTTTAAGGGAGATCTAAAATTCTACTTTCTCCATATGAAATCCAATAAGGTTAGAACCACTCTCAAACATCTTGAGTCATTTCATGGTAATGTTAAAAAATTAAAGTAAAATGATGAAAACGAAAAATGAAGAAGAATGCCACTTTTACTTTAATAATTTCACACTACCAGGAATTGCATATCATTACTATGGTCATAGGCTTGAATATTAGGCTGCCCCACTCAGAAACTCTTGTTTCTTTGAAAAAATTGTGTTTGGAACATCTTTGCGAATTTTTTTTGTGAAAAGACACATGGAGCATATTTTCTTTTGTATGAGTATGCTCCTAGGTCACTCTTGATGCGTACCAGCTCAAAGCACATTTTGAGACTGGATTCAAGGCGTGTGGAGGGGGATGTGCGCGCTCCCCCACAAATCTGTTTTTTACTATATGTATGCATTCAACGCCCTATGGCACTTGGATTGTGGAGAGTTCACAATTCAAACTTTTGATGCCAACAAATCCCTACTGGATTTTGGGTCAATTAAATTGGAAAATATGCTCAAAATCCTTCCAAAACATATAATTAATTTAAAAAAGAAAATTAATTTTAAGGAAAAGATATATAATATAGGAAGTACAAAATCTCAATACTTTATAAGGATTTTTATTAATAATATGATATAAATTTTAAAATATTATATATTATTTAAATATATATTGCAATACTGACCATTTTTCCACTTGCAAGCTAATTTGACAATTCTGAAAATTAAATAAATGTAATTATGAACCTCCTAATTTTTTAAAAATGGTTGTATTTGACTCTTTTCAAATATAACTAGTACAACCACATTAAAAATATTAATGTGGTTGATATATCCTAAGGATTTGTAAATAAAATAAAATAAAACTATTGCATCATGAATAATGTCTTACCAATGTATACATTTACCTGATTAACCTTGTATACAAAGGTTATTGGTCAACTTCAACTTGAGAAAAAAAAAGTAATTACACATCTTATTGTAAAATGGACCATTTTGCTAAATAAAATTTGCTTATATATTAATTTCCACATCTAATTAGAATATGAACTTATTAGAATTGGAATAATCTCAAATCCCTAGGAAATTGGTGGGCAAGAAGCCATATGAATCTAGTTTGCTTTGAGGAAAAAAAGGAATTACACATCTTATTGTAAAATGGACCATTTTGCTAAATAAAATTTTCTTATCTATTAATTTCACCATATAATTAGAATATGAACTTATTAGAATTGGAATAATCTCAAAAATCCATAGGAAGTTGGTGTGTAGAGAACCACGTCGCACCAATATAATTTTTTAAATTTATTGAATGTCAATGCAACCTAGCAAACTCTCTAAAGCGCTACAACCATTGATAAGCATTAAGACTAAGCATATGCTGAGCATGTTCTCTTGAGAATTAATATATACCATCAATTAAAAAAGTTAAAAAAATCAACAAATCCTCATCCACCTTAAGTTGAAATAAATGACTTTGGCATAAGTCATCAGTGTCTATTTAGTCCGACAGTAATGAACCAAGGCTAGGATCATTAATTACTAAAAAAATATGTCAAATATCATTGCAGCTCAATCCAATCATGGCAGTCCAATGCACACATCCATATGTCCATATTTATTTCAAACATTCGAATGTAACAACGCGTAGCTTCGGAACACAATGTGACATAGATCACGTTCAACGATACAAACACATATTATGTGTGATAGAGATCACATTAAATCACACATACAATTTGAATTGTTAATAAACATCGCCATTGAACGTTTGACAGAGATCAAGTCGATTGATACAACCATTATTAGGTGTGAAAAAAATCATGTTGATCAATACATTACAAATACAGTTTGAGTGGGTCTAATGGTTAAGAGCATGCGTTTCCTCCTAAAAGGTCACAGGTTCAAAACCAAAGGGGTAGAGTATGTATGCCTTCATAGACGTAACAGTCAAATCGTTGTGCAGAGGTGGGTCCCTTGTCCCACAAATAAGGGAGTATCATACACCAATTTGTTGTGTGGCTTGGTCGTGACCTTAACATATATATATGTGTGTGTGTGTGTGCGTGTGTGAATTATGCATCCAACGATCTTTGTGAAACAATGTTGATGTGAAGTGTGACAAATAGAGCGCGTTGCTTTGCTGATATGCACCTCTGATAATCAATAGTTACAAAATATGTTGTTGGTTTATCAGATTTTCCTACCACAGACCACCCAGTCTTTCCAATTTCTAGATAATTGCAAGTCCTATTTGATGAGCATCTTTGTAGTAGCCAAACTACGTGCTCGAGCTATGGAAACAGTCGAAGCTAGGAAGGGTTTGTCCTATAATGGGGTCACCTATTTTTATATTTTATCCAATTCTATTCTACTTATTGCCTTGCTTATGTTGATTTCAATTTGACAGTAGATGGGTGCAATTGCCTAGAGCCTTTGAAGTACGGACAAGGAAACCAACGCACTTCTTAAACTAATGATGTCGGATGGGCATCTTTATGTCGATTGTGGAATTTTGGAATTCGATCAACAAGGGCGAGTTGAATTATTTGACCTTTCCCATGTCAATTTAGATCCCTTAATACTCCAAAAATCCACAATCAACTTAAACTCAAAAAATCTGAACAATGAATACAACATAATAATACAGTATGCAATGAACAACATGACCAACATGTATGGTACACCAAAGAACCTCACTTTAATGGATAATATTGTTGAATCCTTGCCAACCATCACTGGGATTTGACATCTGGAGATGGGAATGATAAGTTTGGTTGAGATAAGACTACATACAAAGAGATGCTCCACATGCTACATGTAAGTACTTCAAGATTTTTCTTCTATGCTAAAAATATAACAATAGCTATCTATGAAATAGATGTGCACTTTTTAATAGTCTAACTTTTTGAAGTTTTGGTTTTCATTTTATATTTTTAAGTTAAATTTTTTCTAATGTGTTAGAATTTTAAATTTAGTGCTATAGTTTGTAAAATTTAAGTGTTTTAGGTTTTTAGTTACGGTGTTTAATTTATTTAATAAATTATAAATTTAGTGGTATAGATTGTAAAATATAAGTGTGGTAGATTTTTAAATTTTAATAATATAGTTTATAAAATTGAGGTGTTTTCGATTTTTAAAGTGTTTAACTTATTTATAAATTTAATAGTATAGTTTATAAAATTTAAGAGTTTTGTATATTTAAAAAATTAGTTGTTATTATCGAAAACCACATTTTAAACCTTTATTTGCTATTATTGAAGAACACACATTTTAAGGACATTGTTGTTATTATTGATGAATTAATTAAGCTTCTATATCCGAATAGATTGATCAATGAGCATTTGAAGCCTAATGAATGAATCGAGAAGAACCCTACCCAAAATTATATTGACAAATTTCATTAAAAAAACATTATATAAAACAGTTAGAAAATGTCACACCGTTATGTCATGCTCTTGCATGTGGATAAGTATAAAAGAGTATACATACCTTGTTCCACATTTTGGATATCTATTTCGTTAAATGGATGAATAAAATAGTGTACATAACTTGTTCCGTTTTGCATTTTTCTTGTTCGCAATATCGAATCTTTTCCCAAATAATCTATTCAAATTGTTTTGCTACTTTACAAATCTACGTTAGATGGAGAAAACTTACACATGGGGACACTAAAAAATATCTCTGTAATAGAGGATCATGAGGGCACTGGGCAAGAATTCAGGCATGCAATAAGAAAAGAAGATAACATTCAGTATGTTTCTTTCCACTGGGTTCATACAGATTCACGGGATTCAGTAGAACCACAAAATAAAACCTTTTTAAGCAATTGCAATTCTGTTGCAAAATTTCATCATATAATAATGTTGAAAATGATATGGATATCACATGGATATAAGCGATAGGATAATTTTTTAGGAGTGTATTTATTGTCAATGTCATGCTCAAGTGACTATTTCACCTAGAAGGCTACAAGGCTCCCAGTTGTTCATGACGAAGGATATGATTATTTCTATACAATGGAAAGGGGGTCAGCTTCATTTGATAAACAAACATGGAGCAGATCATGCGTAGCCCTCCCACAATGCTTTATTGTTCATAGTGTGGAAAAAACCTTCGGGAAGCTTTATTATTCATAAGGAACGGCGAATTTTTTTAATTCAATTAGGTGATTATCAAAAGTGCAAAATTTTAGGAGAAGGGAAATAGGTGGGTTTTCTTTGTATGAATTGAACCGTGAACCATCATTGATGTTGTAGAATTTTTATTTCATTTATGTGATGGAAAGGTAGAGGAGGAAAAAACACAAAATAACACATAATTAACCTTCTATTCATAAAAATTCTCACATACAACTATCCATAGAGTTGTGGCTTTTAATTTTTCACACATTACAATAACCCAATCACGGGTAAATAAGCACCACACTTTCTAAATATAGAATTAGTTAAACTTTAACTAGAGTTGACTCTTCTCCATCTAACTACTCCATGCAAACTCACACTCGACTTCTAATATTGGACTTGATTTAACTGAACTTAACTCTCCATGCATTGCATGCATTCAAGTGTAATTTACTATTTCTAACACTCTTCCTTAATTACAACCATATAACTCAACCTTAACCTGATAATGACTCAACATAACTTAAGCATGCTTGCTGGTATAAGACTCAGGTAGGCTTTCAGTGACTCAAAACTTTTACAATGTTGGATTTTCTTTTTTGTTTCTTCCAAATTATATACCCTCAAAATTGCTTCATTCTCAACTGCACTTTCTTGTTGTAAGCTCCATATTTCTTCACTTGTTGTTGCTACAATTTTTCTTTGTCTTCTCTTGTATTTGTTCTAGAAAGTAATTTGATTCAGTTTTCTATAACTTCCTCTTCAAAGATTCATTCAACCATGGACTCCTGCCACAACTCTTCATCTTCAAACTATGAACTTCGCTATGTTTCATGTGCTTCATATTCATGATATTCTTTCTTCCATATTTCTTGATACCATAATCTGTTCTATTCTTGACTCATTTGCTGAAAGACTATTTCAATGCTTTCTTCTTTCACTTCAGAAACTTCCATGTCTTTTCCTGCATATTTTTCTTCATCTTCTCTTTCAGCTAGATTGCTATCATGTTTACCTGCACACTCAAAATCATTGTTAAAAACATATTCATTATGATATGTAGCCAGTTCAACAACCCCTAGTTGATTTTCTATGTAAATAAAATAAGACCAAGGTCATGGGACATGTATTCCAAGTTGTATGTTGGAAAAAACACTTTAGTGGACATAACTGTGTGATTAATTAGTGGCTATGGAAATTGGAAAAGGTAAAGAGGCAATAACTGACATTTTATTTATGAAAATAAAGAAAAATAGGAGAAGAAAGGTGAAGAGACACAAATTTTCATGCAAGGGAAATTAGAGGGAAAATGAAGGAAAATGAAGAAAATAGAGACATAAATGATAAAAAGGCATTAGAGAAACAATTCACAACTTTTGCTCAGTTTTAGCTTTTGTCAGTTTAGTTTTGGAGCTCTCATTTCATTCTCTCATTCTCTTATACTTCCACACTTAGAGCATGCTTGGAGCACTCTTGTATTCACTAGGATTTGGAGAAAGAAGACAAAGGAAAGAAAGGGAGCACAAGGGAACAGTTGGATCAACAACTACAACAATGATACTTTGTAGGTAACAGGGTGCATGTGTGATTTCCTTACTGATTTTTGGATGTATGGTATATGCATGTGATTCTTTGGTTACGTGTTGTCATTGGCATGGAGATTTTCTTGGATTGACAATTTTTTTCAACCTTTCCTTTCCATTTCGTGGATAGCCATGGTGTTTTGGGTTTCCCACTTGTTTTTCTGATTGGTGTTCTAGTTCCCTATGGCTGTGAATTGGAAAAAATGATTTGGAAGGCCTGTAACAAATTCGTTTGAGTTATTAGTTCCTAGAAACGTAGGTTGGGACAAACACATTGGAGTCCTTGGTGGGTTGAGTTACTAGTTCTTGGAGCCACAATTTGAATAAATTATCTGGAGCACTAGAAGCCTATGGGCTTAGTTAATACTTCCTTGATCCATCAACAAGTTGGGAAGACACTGATCTGGTTAATGTTAGTGATTTCCGCACCGTAGAGGGAGAATCACTACGGTTGAGGGTTGAGGTGGTTTGGCCTCTAGAAGCCCTAACTGGTTTTGTATTGGTTTTTCCATGAGTTCCCACATTCATGCTTGGAATATGGCGCAAGAGTGATTGACTGAAAGAAATATCTAGTTCAGCCCAATCTATGCACGAGTGATACATGGAAGTCCCTAACTTGGTTGGAATTTTCATGTTGATAATAGTTATTTTCCTATTCTGATTTATGAAGACTTGTACTAGTTATCATGTTGACATTATGGCTAATTTTCCATGGTTTCTATGTTGGTTATTTGTTGGTTATATGATATATGATTATCTATGGTTCTTTTCATGTTTTGATAATCTAATGAATGGTTGATTAATGCATGGACTAACAAGTGTTCTTGGAATTAACTAGAGAGGTCTTAAAGCCTTCTTGGTGATTCTCAGATGGAGACTATTAGTTTATGATCATATATGCATTCATGACATGTAGCTTAAACATCTACCATATGTTCGACGAAATGTGTAATGTGGATTAGGCATGTCTATCTCAAGTTCTCGCTTGAGTTTAAATGGCTAGCAACTTTATCATCTTTTCTATGATTCTAGAAAGTTACAGGCAATGGTTTGAAGGTTGACTTGAAAAAGTGGCTTAGATCTCAAAACCACATGCACAGAACTGGAGGAGTTGGGACATAACCACATGGAAGTAAGCCCGTGAGTGTGGTTATAGGCTTGCAACCACATGTATGCAGTGTTAAGGGTGTAGTTATGGAGCTAGGTCATAAAAAAGGGTTCCAACTTAGGAATTGATACCCGGGGTGGTTTTTCAACTCCTGAGTGATCTGTAGTCTCTATAGGATATTAGCAAGGGTTTAGTTTGTAGGCCCCACTTCCTTAACTGGAACTTGGAGGTCGGGTCATGTCATAGTGACACATTTACCTTGGAAAGCTTGTGAATTTGGGAAAATGTGGGAGGAGGCATTACAGTGAGAGTTTTTTTCTATTCCGCTTCTTTCTCTACCTTCTCTTCCACTTCTTTACCAACATCTACTACTGCAAATAGGTTGTCTTCCACTTGGTTTCCAGACACAAGTGGGCTTCTCTCACCAAATAAAAACACATCAATGCATTCTTTCTATTACATCATGTGCAACCACTCATCATTATTTAATTGTTCTTAATCAAAGTTAACATAAAAAAAATTTCAATTGTTTGATCTACCAAACCACTTGTTGCTCCATTAGTAGCTTGATCAATGTGAATCTCAATTACTGCTAGTTCACACATTGCTTCATGAGCGGTTCCAACTTTTGCTTCATCAAACATGTAACTTACCATATTTTCATTGTCAATTTTTCAAAAAATACACCAAAAATATATTTAATATAATGTTCATCCACCCTATCGTTGGATATCCAAGCATACATGTGCTCATTAACAATTTCAACTTCACCAAATTCATCAGTTGTTGTTGAATTCACCAATTCACTTCTCACTTTGTAGTCTTCATCCACATGTGTCTCATCATACAGGGATTCACACTCATATTCACCATCCACGTTATGACAGAGTTCTCAAGCATGTATATTCTTTTTCTCTTCACACAAAGAGGCTTCAACTTCTCTCTCTACAATATTTGTTTTGTCTTCTTCATCCATATGCATGTCTGGATAATGGGTTTCACTTTTATAGTATTCATGGCTATCATCCAATTTTGAGTGAGATTCTCTAATCTTTGTTGTTCTCTCAGAGTCTTGCTCATCCACTCTCAAATTTTCCGTTGACTTCCTTATTGATTCTTCAAACGTTTGTGACACAACTTGTTGTTGCATGTCACTTTTATTTGTGCCAAATTATGCTTTGAGGATCTTTCATGCTCCCTAAGAAGATGTAGCTTTTGCTACCTTGCACAAAAAAATCTCATCCAATGCCTATTTTATAAAATTTGATACTAAAGCATCATATACTTCATCATATGGGTTATTATATCAATACTAAATTAACTATTTCATCGAAGAAAAGTTTGCATTTTGACAACCCAAAAATGAAAATTTTTACCCGTAAACATAGGAGGTTGTAGTAGATCCACGCTACATAAATCACCCTTGATCTATTTTCCGTATTCTCGTAGACTTCTCAATTTCTTGGCTGTGGCCTGAATCTCTCTAAACATCACAACGATCTCTATCTCTTCTTTTCCATTTTTTTTTTCGATCTACTTGAGCCATCTTTTCTGACCTATGAGTGTTGCTTCTAGCTTATCATTCACCTTCTACTTTTTTCCTTCTTTCCTTACTGCATGAGGCTTCTCTCCATATCCCCTAAAAAAATATGATTTTCAACATGCCCCCTTTAAGACACAATCTTCACCAATTCACCCAAAAAAACATTTTAAAATAAAATTCTCACAGAGTTTAACAAAATTTTACACCACCTTAAAAAAATATTCCTTAACTAAATAAATATGGAATGACATACTTATTCCTCAGTTAAGCTTGTGGTGTGATTTTCATTTTATGGAGTGAGATAATTCTGCTCAATTAAACTTGTGTTGTGATTTCCTTTTGTGATTCTGACATATTATCATCACCATATTCAGTAGAAATAGAATGGAGAATGATTAGCTTGTGTTGTTACTTCCTTTTGTGATTTTGGCATATTCATCATCATCATATTTAGTAGAATGGAGAATGATTAAATTTATGCATCTCATTAGGCGCTCACACCAACTATTCTGCTTCCAAAGACAATGGCATTTTCCTGCTAACCGGGACCAATCATATCAGTGAAGATTGCCTGTGAATGAGTAAGTTTCTGTGGGTAATCTATTACTGCCCGTATGCCATGTCGAATAAATAACGAAATCTTTAGTTTATTAGTGGCATATCAGTATCAATAGCAAGACCGTTTAGCTTGTTTAAACATCAATATCGATAGATGAAGCAAAATAATTATCCAGATGCAGCTGGTGTAGTCGTGGATCCAGCACCATGTACAGATACCTAACCAGTAGTATTAATTAGAGATCCATAGCAAACACCACCAGTAGCAGCATATCCGGTAACCATCCATTACCAGAAAATCTAGTTTACCTTGAACCTGTTGAAGCATCGCTTGTAAATCCACGCTATAGCAAAGTAAGCATATCCTAATATATTATAAGTTAGTTCCAGATACACATCGAACGGTGAAACCAGTATAACCAGTAGAAGTACCTATAACAAAGACATAGGCGTAGGTAGCAGGGTAACCCATCCTAGTAGAATATTTGCCAGCATTTCATCCAGACACATATCCAGTTGCTATAGTTGCTTACCTTCAATAACGTGAATTGCATTATGCTTATCTTCAATAACGTGAATTGCATTATTTGTATTTAGCATTGTCCAGGAATACCTGTGAATTTCATTATTTGTATTTCGCATTGTTCGGGGACAGCTGTGAGGAGGTAGTGACACAGCAGAGAGACAAAAAAGATAAGGTGGTATTGAATACATGTCGATGAGCAAGGCTCCTTGCAGAGTCATTTAAGGTATCAGTACTTCCTGCTTGGTAACATAATACCTTTGCAGAATTACAGAATTCAAGAAACGTCGTTCTCAATCACTCCATTGTCACCCACTTCAAAGATGAAATCCGATAATATCCAATAGTATGTTTAAATTTTATTATAATCGCAATAAAAGTTCAACCTATTTTAATTGGATACAAGTAAAATTAACGTACTTAATATTCAAAATCATTGAAAAGTTTTGCATGGTAATCATTATGGTCTTTGTTGATCTAGATAAAAGGATATCATTCAATTCGGTTGCAGTGGTAACCCAATAAGTAGATGTACCCAACTTCTTTTTAGAAAGCGTTCATCCTTGTTAATAAAGATACTAAACTTCTTACGGTGGTTGATACACTCGTATGACTCCTCGTTTCGCAGAACATTTTTTTACCGTTTTTTTAATAATTATTGACCATTAATAGAAAAATAAACATACTTAAATCAAATATGTTTTCCATGCAAATTGAAAAGTAAAATTCAACTGCCCCAAACTTTTGGAGATTATTATATGAAAGGTCATATACAGGATTATTATTATTTTATTTGTAGCATATATTTATTAGCTTTTAATACGAAAAGTCGTAAACGTATAATTATAAGAACTAAATGTATAATAGGTGTAAATTTAAATTGTATGCAAGTGCCGTATAGAGATAATCTATAAATATGGTTATTCGGTTCTGGCTTTTACATCCATGTGTAGTTTCCAATCATCAATAGATATCTTATTTAGAATTTGATAACGAATAACAGATTCCCCTTGGAATGAATTGTTCACAGATGTAGAGACGAAACAACCTGCGAGAAGATATGTTGTGCCAGGATATTGTAAGTATTCTCTGTTGGATGGAAAGAATCCCAAAACACGTGTTTCGATGGATCGCGACAGATGGGGGTCAAGCGGTTGCACAGTATTGATCCCTCCAGCAAACCGGTTCCGCAGCAACCTCTCCTCACTTCTTCAAAGCCTTCCACACATTAATTTACAAACTGTTAGCAACCTCCCAACATAAGTGCGCTAAAACTCATTCAGGCATGCAGGGATTAGAGAGAGCGAGAATATTACCATATTTAGTGGGATTCTTTATTAGGTCAAACAGCTTATCGTATATGTCAATATAAGCCATTTTAAGACCAGGAAGTGTGGGTTTCAAAGTCTCCAGTAAGGATGCAGCTTTTTCATTAAATGAGATAGCGACATCATTAAACTCATCAACGCACGCGTTACCGATCAAGTTGTGGAGAGTAATTTGTGAAGGCAAACATCCGAAAGGAGGAAGGCCGATTAAGCAAAATAATGTGGCTCCTTCGCTGTAAATATTCTGTGACAAAATCAGTTGACATCACAACTTTGTCGGCAGGATATTTACATTAATCATATTCATGCTATAAAATTATGAGAATTTTGATCACTTCAATTTGATATACATGAATATAGTCATAATTTAATGCTTACTCCCACATTATCTAATTGCAATGAATGAATGCTATGTGAATTATTTAAAAATGATGATAAATTTTATTATTTTACAAAACAATAGGAAAAACTTATAATGATTTAAACTTGTTATAATTTAGTTGTAGGGACAGTCAAAATAAGTCATCATTATTTTCCAAGAAAAGCCACAAAGTCAGCAAAGAACAGACTAAATGCCTCTAAACCTTTGGCAATTAACTTATTTCCTTATTTGCAGAAAAGACTAAACTCTTACCGAACAAAAAGTTTCAAAGCATACTCGAAACCAAACAAATTTAATTACTTCCATCTAAAATATTTATATAATTGCTATTTCCAAAACTAATATCTAAAATAAAAACAACATGAAACATCATCGTTAATGTAAAGCCAATATGGTCACATGTATAAATTCTGAGAGTCTCTCGAGAAGATGATCCTGGAACTCGGTAACAGTATACAGTGCATTAGTAATGGGATTGATATAATAATTGTTGGCGAAGTCATCGGTTCCCATACTTATCGCAAACAAGCCTCTCGATATTAACTCGCTGGCATTCTTCCCGCCTACCATATCTACAAGCTGCTCTCGATAAAGCCTGAAATTCTGCAGCTGCTGCCTGAGAGTGAGAACATTCTGCATGAATTCAATATTATATTCAGCTATGAAATGTCTTTGTATGTATCTAAATCCTTGTATCGCTATAGCATCACATATAGAACATGTACTAACAATGGTGAGTGAGGTAATCTCATCGTATCCACTAGCAGAAGAAGCAAAGCTGGCGCCCGTCAGAAATCGTGGTCCTTGTAATTCAGGATCCAAATATGCGAGCACTGTATCCGGAAGACCTGCTAATTCGGCTGTATACTGTGGGAAAAATCAAACATAAATGTTATTACAAAAGTGTAATGAGAGCAGTAGGATGGGAAATATTAAAGCTAATTAGTTCTTTTTCAAAGAAAAATAAGAGTACTAGGATTGGAAAAATTAAAGCTATTTTATTTTTGCGAAGGATAATAGTAGTCCTAGAATTGTGTTCATTATACAGAACTGAGAAAACGGGACCGTATCGATTCGAAGCAGCACTTATAAAAGAAAGCCTACTATCAGTTCCTATGTCTAGCCATGCAAACGCTCCTTAAAAAAAAAAAAAAAAACTTTCCAAATAAATTTGTGAACTCTCTAAGCAACGCCTTTTTCTTTCTGCATATAGAAAAAATAAATCATTAAATTCAAACTAAAAATAACTTTCCAAGTAAATTTGTGGACTCCCCACACAACGCCTTTTCTTTCTGCACAAAAAAGGAAACTTGAAAGAGGGGGGACAGTAGTAAGTGCAAACTTACAGAGTATATCTGTTACTAATTTTCCGTTGGTAAATCGACCAGTGGGTTTACGATCCTTGAAATCTCTCCCATACGGAGGAAAGTTGGCCTTTGCAATCGTCGCAAGTGCATTGTTATTACCAGGGTCTACAGTAGAGTCTCCAAATACGTAGGCGGCTGGCACCAAAGGCTTTGTGGCTTTTGTCTTTGCATCCGTTAAATTTGGTTCACGCAATGCTAGGAAAATAGTAAGACATGTCACGATACAAAGATGAAGACGCCCCTCCATAGCTGATACTTCTGTGTGAATTGTTATGGCACGCGCCTAGGTTAAATAACAGGCTCATGAGTTTACTTGCGTGCGTGACTTATCACGGAATGGAAATTGACGTCACGGGAAATATGCCCGTCACGGGGTAAATTGACCGTTTGATGGTTAAAAGCATAGTTATCAAATTCGAATTTGAATTCTATTTCGAATTTGATTTGTTAGTGAAAAAATTTGATTACCTAAAATTTAATACGGAAAAAATTAACATATTATAATTATTTAAATATATGTTTTAACCAAGAAACAAATTTAACTAACCATTAAAACTATTATAAATTATATAATATGATATTCAATAAAAATTAAATTTCTATACAAATTTCATATTACAAAACATACCCATTTCATATTATCATAAATTTTATATTTAAATAAAGTCAAATATTTTTTCAAAATTTAAATTGTTAATTAATAATTAACAAAAAAAAATCAAATTCCTTTTATTTAACTTAAATAAATATATCTCTCACAAATACTTACAATATAATTTGTAAATTAAAAATCTAAGATATATCAATATTATGTTTTACAAACGTCCATTTTCTGGTAGCTTTTCGCTATATCTCATAATTCCTAACCTATTTATACATCATAAGCGGTAAATTAATATATATATCATAATCCCTAGCCTATTTATACCAACGAATTTCATCAAAACCTTTGCCATATAAATCATAACGGATATTATCACTCGACATTTCATTAAAAACTTGCCATCTAATTTATGCTCCAAAAATTCATTACAATCGGCACTGTTCTCCCTGTACCGAACTTCGAATCAGCAAACTATTCGACGAACCGAATCGAACCACCGAATTCTCGAATTTTTTCGACCAGTACGACCGAATTTGGTAACTATTGTTAAAAGTATTCTTACTCGTCAACTTTCTTCGTAAAACTCTCCGAGCGAGCGCGGAATATTCTCATATTCAAAACATCTGGGCGTGGGCAGGACAATTCTTGGCACACCTTCATTATTAAACTCCAATGCATATTAACGTTGTGGTCAATTCACACCGACATACTAAAATCCCTTCGGCAAGGCAGTGAATTGACCTTGGTGTTAATTTGCAGGGGAGTTTAACAACGTAAGGAGCATCGAATTGTCGTGGGTAGATGGCTTTTTTTTGGGTTAAGTTACATTGTATTCCATTGAAGAGCAGATTATATTGTTGATGGCCTTTTTACAAAAACAAACCGACGGCAATCTTATCTTTGGCAGCTGTATGATGAGATTAAGATTCTACAACAAAATAAATATGACTGCAACACAGAGACGACCAAAAACAGAAAATAGACAACTGAAGAAAGATCAAAACATATACCCATCTCAGGAGTCCGATAATAATACCGGAGCGGGATCTTTTGCACTCACAGCGAGAGGCACAGGCGCTTGAACTGATATTGAATGTGTTTCTCCATGTGAACTAAATAGGTTTTTAGTTTTTCCAGACGTACCTGTTTTTACCGTTGATTCTTCTTGATATCATTCAGAAATGAAACAATATCATGTGTTTTTTTCCTAAGAATTAGTCTCAACAAAGTCTTGAGTTGCCACTAAAAAGTAATAACATGCATATACTAGTTTTTCCCCAACATGCATATATTTAACATGCATATATTAGTTTTTCCTTAATGAAAGATTTATTATGTTTATTTATATCACAATTTTTTTGGAATAGTCATATTAAGGAGAATTTTGGACAAGTTTTGAACCAACCAGTGTGCTTTATCATCATGACAAGATGAAGAATCAGATCATAGTGACAGGTTAAATAAATAGACGAATCCAACAATATAAAAAACAATTACTTTTGAATTAATTTAAAATATAAGAAAAATAAATTAAATCAAATGTATTAATTTTTTTTTTTATAAAATAATTTTCACTACATTCTGAAAATTCATATTTTAATTATAATTAAAGTAATTAAATATATAAATATGATTAATTAAAACCCTAGATGTTTAAACTAGCATATGATTGGGCTAAGAATTATGAGAAAATAATATCCTTAGGTAATGAAATAATTTTATATATATATATATATAGAGGTCTAGTGTTCGAAGTTGAATTATTCATGTGATAAGCACCAAAAACATGTGAGAGGTCAATGAGTGTGACACTTAGGGGATGTAAGTATCTTCCATTTAACTTGTGATAGATTTGGGCATGTGAGAGGTTGCATGCTTTAATTTATAGTGGATTCTTCCCTTAAGATAGGAACTCTAAACCTATGATATGTCACTAATTTGTTTTTTCACTAAGCTTTGTTGATACCTAAGACTTTTTCATATGTAGAGTGGTAGGTATGGTGAGATTCCATGATGGAGGATTACCCTTATAACCTTGAGGAAGCACATTTATGGCGAGAGATGCCATGGTGGAGTATCTTTCTAGATTTGAAGAGACGTCAAGGTAGTTATGGCGATATGCTGGGATGGATGAGTATCCTTCTAGATTTGAAGAGATTTCAAAGGAGTTATAGTGAGATGCTATGACAAAAGAGTATTCTTCCAGCATTGATGAGGCACATGTTGAGAAGGTAAGATGAGTTGCCATGATGGAGGAGTATCCTTCTATCTTTTGAAGAGATTTCAAACCATGTATGGCAAGATGATGGAGGAGTATCTTCCAACTTTGAGGCACACGTAGAACATGTATCATGAGATTCCATTTTGGACGTGCATCTTTCTATCATTAAAAAGATTTCAGAGTAAGTTTGGGGAGATGACATGATGGATTATTCTTCTAGCATTGAGGAGTCGCATGTAGAACAAGCATGGTGAGATGTCATGATGGAGTAGTATCCTTCCAAACTTTGAAGAGTTGCCATGATGGAGGAGTATCCTTTGAATGATAAGGTAGCACATGCAAAGTTGGTATGGTGGGATTCCATGATGGAGTATTCTTCTTCCATCTATTGTTAAGATGGTACATGCAAAATAGACATGGCAGGGTGCCATTTGGGAGATTGTTCCAAGACCTTCTTAGGAATCAATGATTGATTGCAAGCCTGCAATTGATGGGAGGTGTGGGAGATTGTTCCAAGACCTTCTTAGGAATCCATGATTGATTGCAAGCCTGCAGTTGATGGGAGTATTGAAGAGTATTTGGACATGGTTATCACTGAAGGATTATCTTAAAAAGAGGGGTTTGACCTTGTCGAGGCTTTTTCTTTAGTTGTTGGAGGTTCCGAGGTTCATGGGCAAGATACCCATGTTTTTGTCCCTTATGGATTTGATTAATGCACCACAAATTTGGTATTTCAAGATTGATGAGTTGTTACCCATGTGGGGTTTGACCAAGATATATGTAGATTTATCTTTGGTTGCTTGATATATTTGATCCATTTTTCTTAGTCTTGTATATATCAATATTATCTCTCCAAAATCAAGGAATTGGATTAGAACCACAAAAAAAACCAAAAGAATTTGGTTCACAAAGTTCACATGAAGAACATTGGAGGTTGGCAGGGCATTGTTGAAGTTTTCCTTGTACTAAAGAGATTTAGAGTGCAAAATGGAGCAATGGTCCATGGGTACGTTCTTTCGGGTTTCTAGGTGGTCAACATTTTTTTGAAGCCCATAGTAGAGGGAAAGTTTGAGATGCTAAGAGAGTAATGTAATGTAATATTAGGTAATGTAATATATATATATATATATATATATATATATATATATAAAGATAAATAAATGGATGAAAAGTTACAACACCTCTCTTGAAAAGAAGTTAGGGATGAAAGTCAAAATGAGGGAAATTAATTAGAATTATAAAGCTGAAGAGAGTTCACTAATTAATAGATTTTTATAATATATAAAATATTAAATATAAAAAAGGAACTGAACAAAAAATGGAAAGAAAAAATCCAAGGGGAGAAAAATTCTTATCAATGGATCAAGAAGGAGAAAAACTAAAAGAACAGAGTTGGGATTCAACAAAGACTAATTTTCCACTCTCATCCGTGTTAAGATTACTCAATTTCCTCTCCATTTCAATGACTTCCCTAAACTTAGAATGATGAAAATGATTTCAATAACTTCCCTAAACTTAAAGTGATGAAAATGAAAAATCTTTATTAATCTTAGCCTCTTAGCCTCCTCCATATAATGTGACTAAAATTAAAAAGCAAATAAAACACCCATCCAATAGCTTAGAATCTAAATATGCTTATCTATCTATCCTACCTAACATTTATAGATTGCCACTTGGGTGCCTCGAGAGGGTGCATTATGGTAAGCAACTACTGCCTCCTAGGCTTGCACTCCAACCTGAGACAGGACATGATTGCCATGCCCCCAATTCCACGATGGCCACGTCCACATTGTCATGACATATTAACCCTGGCCACCACTAAAGCTCTACAAAAGCGGGACAGAAAAGAACATCTTCTCCACGCATGCCAAAAAATAAATTAAAAAAAAAAACCCCTTTATAGTATATAGAGAATGAAAAGAACTGTTAGAGTCACCCCATAACCCCTGCCGCATCCCAGAGAATCACGGCCGCCCAAATCACCCCTCCCACCAGACAATACCACTGAGTCCAAACCAGAGATGGTCAAGAACGCCCTGGTTTAACTGCACACCATACCACTCAGATAAGACGTCCAAGCCCCAGCCGAACTGAAACCCCCCACATAGGTATCTCAGAATAGCCAACAACACTACCAGAAATTGAAACCCAAGGCCCAATCCACCCTAGAAGCAGCACCAAACTGGGGCACGAGCAAAATGAAGCCAGAGAAGTAGAATTACCTTATGTACATTGTGAGGGGAGACTGGCCGTCATTGTCGAAGACCGTAGCTGACTCCCCTATACCCCAGGGTTCCGTCGGCCTTTCGCAGGGGCAGGCTGGATACGTTGCCTAACCTTCAGACCAAAATTCCTGTCCTGGACACCAGCTTCACGAAATCCGCCATCTTCTCCATGAGCCCAGAAAAACAGGGAAGTGTTTCCAATATACATGATAGTGTCAACGTGAAGACCATTTTGCCATAACTAAATTAGAAGCGTGCAGACCATTTTGCCAGAACCAAATTGGAAGTAATCTGTTAACGTGTGTCCTTTTCTGAGAATATTTTTTGGCTGATTTTTGCAGGAAAGATGCGTTAAAATTATAAATTCAAAACTAAAATAATTGGTATAATTCAAATGTTTGAAAAGTTTTACAAGATTGTATTAAAAAGACATATTTAATAATAATAATTCATAAATTTGTTGAAAATGGTATCTTACTAAAAAAAAATCAAAAGATTACATAGTAGATAATTATTGTTTAAAATTATTAATTTGATAAAAGCTTAAAAATTTTCTGACATAAATTACACTAATTTGATATCTCGGTTGGCTTTGATCTTAAAATTGGATAATAATAATAATAACGGAAATTAATCTGTTTAATGAAAGGGTTAAAATTCTGGTGTAAGTGGGTCCCTTGTCTTACAAATAAGGGGTCTCATACAGCAATTTGCTGTCTAAAATTCTCTTTCTGTCAGAGTTGTACCTATAATTGTGATATTTGACATATAAGGAATTTCAAATCTCTAAAAAATGATGATGTTACTAACCAATAATCTAAGTTTAGCGTTTGTGAGAGAGCTCCATCCTTTTGTCTCATGATCATTATTATTGATTGAAATATTATAAATATATAAAACTAGTGCAAGCATTGTCAATATTAAAAAAATAGTAAAAATGAACTAAATTATAATAATAATAATAATAATTATTATTATTATTATTATTATTCTATAAAGAAATAATATAGGAGTTAAACATTTAAATAAATACGTAATAAGATTTTTAACCACCATCTTAGATCCATCTTAACTCTATATCTAATAAGCAAAGCGAGGGATCAAATTTCTTGAAATACAAGCCTCTTTCAAACTAAAAAGAAATTTAATCCTCTTTTAAATTGAAAAGAGATTTAATCTCTCTTAGTTTGGTAGATCCCAAACTAAGATGGATCTAGATTGCTATAATTAATTCGAAGTAAAATTATAATAAACTATAAATATTTATAAACTAATATTGTATGATTAAGTTTATGTTAAAAAATGAAAATATATAATTTAGAAAAAAAATTATGTACTTAAATTTATATAGAAAATAAAAATAATATATTGATTATTATAAATTAAATATTTTTTAGTATAATCAGAAAATATTCTGTAATTATATTTATATTAAAAATAAAAAACAAATCATCCATTATTATAAAATAAATGTCTTATTTAAAATAATTTTATATTAGAATAATTAATAACATTTCATAAAATTAAATAATTTATTTAATTTTCATTTGACATTTTTTTTTTGTTTTTTCAATGATTTAAAAATCTCTCACCAAATAACCTAAGTGAATACGGAAAATTTATCACTACAACATAAGTTGCTTGTTAAGACAATAAAGACAATATATAAGGCAAATATTATTATCTCTTAGGAGACAATTTCATTTTTGTCTTTCTAGAGACAATAGTTGGGATTAAAGACATATTGCTTTTATAGAGACAATATGTCTTTAATCCTAGCTATTGTCTCTCTAGAGACAATAAAAAGATATATTTAAAGACAATACAATATCACTTTTGTCTCACAATATAAAACAATGAATCCAAAATATGTCATGTCACCATTGAAATAAATCAATATAAAAGGTATTTAATTAAAACTAAACTATAGTCTCATTGATTAATCCATGTTAGGGCATAGTGAAATCTAACCACCAACCTCTTTCTTATAAGGCAGATGCTCTTCCATTGATAGCACCATTTGAAAAAGTAAGTGAGTTATGATAGTTCTTGAAATTTCACATATACACGTTGATTAAAAAAATGCATAACTGGAATATCTTAAATAAACGTATTAAGCACCCCTCTTGTATAGTAGTGAGGCTAGCAAGGCAAATTCATTTTTGAGAAGAAATATGAAACCTAACATATCGTAAAGGTGGATTCACTGAACAATATCCATGGCCCCTATAAGAAATGACAAAGAAGCCAACAAACCAGATTCCTCCTTAATACTATAGCATGAGAAATGTTTTGATCTCCTCAATGGTAGAATCTACAATGTTGATACGAGTTTTGTCCTGCTTAAATTTTCTAAGTTGCTTGAACTCACATTGTATCATGATTCTATGAGTCATGTTGTTGTAACTACTCATATTTAGAGTTGAAATAGTGGCCTCTACGTTACTAAGGTTCGTTGCCAATGTTGTAGCTCATGCATTATGTGAAAGGAAAGCAAGAAAGAAGATATAGTTTATAATATATATCATTTACTTTTATTTAATGAATTATTTTAGATGTAATTCCTCAAATTACTAATGAGATTGAAGAATTGTACCTCTATGTTGATGATGGCACAAAAATTTCCTTGACTCTGTGCAAATTCCAAAAGGTAGATAGGTTTATGTATTTCCCTACATTAGCTTCTATAGGAATCCCTAAAAGATTATACCCATATATATTAAAGAGGTTGTAAATGTTTGTTGCACAGTCCAAGGAATTCATATCATAATATTACATCAGTTTTCCTTGGAAATCATAACAAAATGAATAATGTTTACTACAAAAGATTTTAACTCTATGAACTTGTAATATTTAACGCAGTTAAAGTTCTCAATTATTACAACTTGGATCATACTTATGTGCCAATCATTTAATTTCATTCCATGTGAGATCAAACGTGAAGATGCTTGACTTATTCTTTGGGCTATCTGACACCATTTTTTTGATGTCTGGTACTGTTGTTCAGCGAGATGGATAAACCCTGAATTTGATAAGATATTTGTTCTTCTCATAAAGTTTGTTGATTCCCTATAGATAAGAACACCATTTTTTGTTATTTGGACAACAAATTCAATGTAGTCTACTCCATCTCTTATGACAACTTGGTAAGCAATATCCATACAACTAGTGTATTCACTACTAGCTCCATTGTGAGAAATTATTAATGGTTTTCCTAGAACCACCAGTTGAAGCACAATTAATGTTATCAGTTCATGTACAATACTCCAAATTTGCAATATTTCTAGTGAAAACTATATTAGAGTGCTAAAAGTCACATATGGAAAGTTACTAGCAAGCAAGCATGATACAAAGTGAATGGTGCACATGCTTTGGAGGATATATTGGTATTTCTTTGTGCAAAACAAGCTATATTGCCATTAATCCACAAAAATTCAATTAGTTTATAATTCTAAGAATCTTGATCAACAAAGAAATATATTCAACAAGAGATATATATTTAGTGTTATAAAAATGTTTTGGCCTTGAAATACATAAGAAGAATCATAAACCAGCATGGATAAGGGATTGGACAAATTGGTGGAGGTTAAGTTGAAATAAATCCATATCTATAGCCTCTGATCATGTTATAGAGAAATCCATTAGAATGCCATCAAATGTGAAATTCATGTTGTCTGAAAACTAAAGATATTCCTTTACTACATCATAGATATAATTTTAGCTCATGCCATATTAATCATGGGAAAAATTAACAACAAATATTTCCATCCTTGCAGAGTGTGCATCTTGTACAATACTTGTAGGTGCTTGCAAATATAAGTCTGTATTGACAGGCCAAATGTAATCCTTTGGAACCATGATTCTAGCAACAAATGTCTTCACAAATGTTTGATTTTTTATGAGGGAACCATATGTTTCATTTGTTGATGGGTACACATCTTCTTTTCCAAGAAACAACAATATTATCGTTGTCTTGGTTCTTCGAAATTGTGGTGCAACGACTTGCAAAAACCCAATATCAGTGGAAGAAATGTAGTTTAAAGTTATAGATTTTGAAAGAGACATCATAGATGATGACATGCATAAGCTATGTTAGATAAGAATAAAAATTTAAGTATCCAAGATGATGAAAATAAACAAAACAGAGCATGAGAGAAATCATTTAGAACAATGCACACAAAATAATATTGGTACATTGTAGAAAAAAATCACTAAAATTCCACAACTGTGAAATGGAACAATACACATGGAAATTAGAAAGAGATACATGTACATTCAGCCGATTGATATTAATTTATGCCTCCTGCTAGAGGCAATGGATATATAACTTGAAATGCATAAGAGCGGGATTGAAATGTTTGAATTGTTCGAAAAAATGGAAGCATGAGATTCTTGTAATTATTCAAATTCAACAAAATCAAAAAATTCCATAAAATTCCACATTGAAAGTATACATTCCACAGTTTAAATCTCAATTGGCTATAATATCTATTTGACTTTGGCCATCAATGACCACACTATGCATTTTTTGTTATAAGAATAGGGCCTTAGAGAGTCGGTTAAAATAAACATGTACCATGGAATTACTTGAACAAATGTTTACTTGCTACCTGTTATCACTAAAAAATGCACCATAGGATAACAATGACTTCAAGACGTCGAAGAAGAAAGATCAAGTGATAACTAATAAACAATTAGCCCAAAGGTTACTAGATGATTACCTCTTGGCTTGGATTGGTTCTTTTCCTATATTAGGGGGGCATCCCTAATTATCATAGGCTAAAAATAATTTAACATTCTACAGTTTATATAAGAAATTAGCACATAAATATGGATCCTTGGCATGAAATTAAGAAACCAAAGGAGTAATAAAATAAATAGTTGAAAGAATATGAGAGAATTTCAACTAGCAACCAGAGAAATATGACAAAAAAAGGAGAAGAAAATGCACTCCAACTAATTGATAAAATAAAAAATAGAAGCAAAAGATTGTCTACACCACTGAATAGAACATAAGATAATGCATCCATAATTTGAGAAGTTGTAAGAATAACATGGTCAAAATTTGTATTTGTAGTGTTTACGAGACCCATTGTAGCATGGATAGGAAATACAAGATTCATCCAATAACATGCCATGCATATCGTATAGATAGAAATAAAATTATTTTTGAAGAAGAGACATATATGAAGTGTTGTTGATTACTTTCATAGAAACTATGTTAAATCATGGTGATCTTCCCTCACTTTATATATTTTTTATCCTCTTAAAGGAGGTGCCTAGCTCATGCAATGCACCTCCCCTAACAAAAGATGAAGTGAATTAAAGCAAA
This sequence comes from Pinus tabuliformis, assembly GCA_031772625.1. Lineage (NCBI taxonomy): Eukaryota > Viridiplantae > Streptophyta > Pinopsida > Pinales > Pinaceae > Pinus > Pinus tabuliformis. The sequence continues at coordinate 733,509,240 of CM062816.1, read as the reverse complement.
GGCAGTGCACCTTACTTATGTAAGAGCCTTGTGCCCTATATGAAGTGAAATGGAGTGCAGTGATCTCATGCATGTATGTTTAACTCTCTCTGCATGAATTCCATCTACTCTCCTCAAGTTTAGAATGATTTCCTTTCAACAAAAAAAATTTAGAATGAATTTCTGACTTTAATTGAAGGTAAAGGGAGACTGGAGAAACTATCTCTGATAGAAGGACTAAAATATTAGATGGAAGATATGATTGTTCTAGATCAAAAGGCACTTCCTTGTGTGGTTACTTTGGGTATCTGTGATTTATTTTCAAGGATTTCCATTCACCATCAAAGTTTGGAATGAATTTTTGACTTTAATTGAAGGAAAAGGGAAATGGGAGGAACTATCTCTGATATAAGGATTGAAGCATTAGATGGAAGGAATAACTATTGCATATTAAAAAGGAACTCCCTTGTTTCACTACTTTAGGTATCTAGATTTTCTTTTTCACGAAAAGTATCTCAACCTTAGAATTTTTCCTTAAAAATAAAATATAATTTTGATGATATCAAGATGTCTCGAAAATCCAAGGTTCAAACCCTCCAAACGAATATGGACAATTAGATAAAATTAGTCGCTGGAGTTGTTTGATGGAGCAAACCAAGGAAAACCTTGCAAATGTGGTGTTGGAGGTGTCTTACTCTCTTTAGATACCAATAGTTTCTCCCTTAACTAGGTCAAGGAAATGGCTCTAATAAATGGGCAGAGCATATGACATTGACTGCACTACTAAGAATTGTAGTGGAGAAAGAATGGATTGTACTCAACTATTTGGAGATTGAAAGTTGACCATTGATTGGATCAAATGGGATGCAAAGATGCATAGTATATAGTATATATATTCAGCCAGTCCTTGATCATATTAGACTTCTAATTGGTAGCTTCAATGGTATCTCTCTCACACATGTTTACAGGGAACATGATGTGTTGGCTGACAATCTTTTAAAACTAGGAATTGAAGTTGCAAAAGTCTTGGAGATGAAAGAAAATATGGAGGAAGGGGATCATCCAAAAAATCCCAAACATTTTCTCATATAGCCTTAATATATCTCCTATTTTCTTGCTATTATTTCTATTATTTGAATAGGTGCTCTATATGATGTTTTTCTTTCTATCTTCATGAAATTGTGGTAGACAGACTTTATGCTAGTTATGATGGTCATTTTTTTGGTTCCCTAAAAATTTTCAGGTCCTTATAATAGGCAGAAACATCTTTTTGTGTGTAAGATATAGTACAATGTTTCAGATAGAGGTTAACTTAGGATTTATTTTTTTCTTGATTTTATATGTGCCTAGTAGCACTCACAAAATGTGAATACTTTTTATTTTTACAAAGTTACAATTTTTTTCTTGAAATAACAAATATACTATTCAATTTGAAATTGGATAGATATGATATTATATATCTGAGGAGATATTTAATTTAATACAATGCAATTGGATGCCAAAAGATTTCATAAGGTATGGGTTGTCACTTCCCTTAGCCAGGCTAATTGTTCTAGTAAAATTTAGAGTTGGATTATTGTTATTTACTTTAGTACATTATAATGGCATGGGCATTAGATAGAATTAAAAATAAGGTAGGGGCTCCTGTGAGTGACCCTTGGAACTATAAAGAATGGTCTTGCAGATCTGTTGACCTTGATATCTCAAGGGTGTAGGTATAGTTGAGCTCTGAATTTATAAAACATGACCTTGGGCTTAATAAAGTAGAATGGTGCAAGAGAACATAATTTTCATATGAATCTACACTTTGTATTCCTACTCAATATGTGTGTGAAGTTCCTTTATCTTTGGGCTCAATCCCCCCCTGCACTATATCAAGTAGTGGTCACTTCTCAAGGTTCACAGAAAACAAAAATCAACACAACGTTATAAAATTGTGGGAGGCAAAGGTATAGTTCTTGGGAAACTATTAACAAGAAAACATGTTAGGGTTTGAGGCTTTAATCCCTAATACAAGTAATATCTATTAATTAGATTATTTGTAAATTCTATCCACCCTTTAGGGCCTGCTATAGAGAAAGGGTATGAATCAACACCCACCATCACATATATTGCTAAGTCTTCATAGCAAAGTAATCATTATCGTCAAAAAGGAATAAGGAATCATACCAAGAGATGGATGCCCCCACATAGACCTACTTTTTAGGCCATCAACATTAACAAGGAAGGAACTTGAAACCTTGTGTTAATCAAGTAGTTGACAACAAAAAGATAAAAAATCCTAGTGACTAGCACTTGAGAGATAGAAAAATCCATTCAATTGGTTATTACCACCTCCAAAACAATCTCATTTGTAATGGTTACCTTTCCCTACACAACCAAAAGAGTATAATATGTCTCTAGGGATAAACTTGTCAGTTTTGTTAAGATAAAATGATACAACAAACTTGGTAATGAAATGTGGCTCAGGGTGAGTACTATGCTCCCTAAAGAAAATTCAACATTCATACCATGGGTATTTTTTGGAGATAGTAGTATTCTATACCAATAATTGTTTCAATAACACTCTGGGGCCTATAAACAACATTCACGAATATGCCAAAGGTCATCCTAATATGCATCCAATCCTAATCATTCTTTAACAAGGAGACTAGGTACGTGACTCGTGAGGCTTGAGGCAACCTTGTATGATAATTATAAAGGAACATAAATGCCTCCATCCCAAAATTGAATGAGTTCAATGTTAAAATTATGTTTGGTTTCACTATCCTTCTTTTATCAAAGTCCTATTTATGTTTTCACTACTATAGTTTCCTTTTTGGGTAATTGGCCTTGACTAATTCAGTTATTTGATGTATGATGTGAAGAAGCTTATGGATTGGGAGCACAAGTGTGTGACTATTCGAAAAATAAATGCTTGTGGGCATGATACACATGTTACTGTGCTTCTTGGAGCTCCCAAATTCCTTCATAAACACAAATATAAACGCCGGATGCTTACCATGCCACTATATGTTAGTGCGGTACACCAGATGCAAGTGATAAATAGTGCAAACTTTAAACTCAAGGATGCTCTTCATATTATCATATTATATTTACACTTTCAGATGGACTCAAATTTATTTTCCTATTAGAGTTTAAATTCTACCTAGACTATATGATTTTCATTATGGCCATAGACTTACTGTAATTCATTTATTAGACCTACTTAATCCGATGCTTTATATTCTTCAATATATTTTAAATCTATTTGGTTGTAGTTTTTTGTTCTTTTATTTCATATGGATTTTGGGGTAATACAACTTCCCATTTCACTAATGCAAATCTTTATTTTCTTTACCATGAACTTTTGAAGGGCATTATAAGACTTATTTTTCAACCTTTCGAAGAAGGAGGTGGAGATGTTGCTCACATGATTCATTAAGGTGCACTTGGAGATGGAAAAGCTAGATTTGAAATGCATGTTACACCCAATCAGTCAACTAGGACTATAGCATCAAGTCCAAGGCAAATTTTGGCCGGTTCAAGCATTTTTTAAGTTGTTATAGAAGGAAAAGGTGGACATCCAACTATCCCACACATTACTGTAGATTCAATTGTAGTTACATCGTTTGAAATTTTGTGCTTGCCAATTTTTTTTCTCGAGAGGGTGATCCTCTTAAAAATATATATATAACTCTTCTGCTATCTAGTTCTTGGTTGACTAGTTTCTTTAATTTTTAATAATAGGTTGCACTATCAATGTTTACAATTCAATCAAGGAAAAATATTTTAGTTTCCCTATATAACTTTTTGTCCTCAAATTTGAGAAAAGTATAATTATATTTGTGTGAGATTATTGATCAATCTATATCAGTTTTCTATATTTAGGTTTCAATGATCACTCCATTTAAGAGTTGAGAAGACAACATCCTTCTGAATTCTTTAAATTCTCGGTAAAGATTGTTGGTAAGAATTAGTGATTGTAAAAGAGATGGTGGATACTACACCATATCTATTTGTTTCCTTACTACCATGGATTTTACTTTTAGACCATCTTACAACGCAAAAAATGGTAGAGTCTATAACGAATATTATAACCATTAGGAAGAGCATCCCATATAATAACTTGTTAACCATGTTACGAGGTAGGAAATGATACACTCTGTAATAAACGATATAAATGTAAAGGAAGAGAAACCCCTAGAAAATCTTGTAGACCATCTTACAAGGAAGGAAATGGTACAACATATAACAAAGAATGTAACTATAAAGGAAGAGCATACCCTCAAAATATGTTGTGATTTTGGAATATGTGAAATTGTTGGTCTTCTCTCATAATCTGTTACAAGAAAACAGAAAAAATGCACCATACTAATAATGCCTAATTTTGTGTGTTATAATTAATGGAATATGTACAACACTATGGATACAAGATTATAAAATAAATCCGTCAATGGATCTATTTCTCAAGTTCCTTCTAGTCCTTCATAAGTTGGTACAAGGTCATTTAGTCTGCCTCTAGACTTGGTCAAACAACGTAGTATTGTCTTCTACAACAATTGATTCTGCCCCACAAAGATTAAAGACATAATATGTCATCAACTTTCTTCCATCAATGTCTATAACCCAATCAACATCATTATAGTTTCTTCCCTCATTTCCTATCCCTCGAATTACTCTATAGCTAAAACCCAATCCCTCAGTGCCTTGCAGGCATGATAATATATTTCTCATTACTAACCAATGATTCAATCTAGGATTTGAAATCAACCTACTAAATCATTCATTCCATTAAACAACATTATATGACCTTATGAAAGCCATGGTATGCATTTCCCTTTCCCTTGCACCCTAATAAGAAATTTAACAATATCGGACACCTTCTCAATTGTTTTCAGCTCCATGTCATTCTATGATTTTTAGTTTTGGTTGAAAAATTTGATATACGCATGTTGTCCTTCATTCAAAACTTTTTTAAGAAAAATTATTTGATACTTCTAATTATGCATACCTCTAGTCATTAGAATGTTGTATTAATAATGAAACTCACTTAGATCCTTCATCTCAAACCAAACTAACATTTTATTTTTGGTTGTTGGAAAACTTCATGTGGATCTCTATCAATATTAGGCCATCAAATCACAATGTAACTACAATAATTTAATTTTTCTGAGTCTAACAAGGTGACCTTTTGGCCCTTTTTAGGTAGATTTTCTAGTAAATTTTGCTCAAAATTTGGCTAGAAATTGGTATTTTAAAGTTTTTGAGTCCTCACAAGCTGAGTTCCCCAATAGTTTTCCAGGGTACTGAATCCCTTTATGCATTCAAAAAGGAAATTTAAAGGATATAATGGTGAAATATCACAAAGAATCATAGCTTCACATAACGTACAAATAAGACAAAAAAATCAACTTCCCTACCCTACAATAGCAAAACCCTGAACCTAATTACAAAACAAAATACAAACACTTTTAGATCCACTAGAATGATTCATTGGTAGGAAAATTACTTCAAACTATCATTAAATCAACATAGGTAAACTAGGATAAAGATAGGAGATTCTATTATAGAGAGAAAATAATAATGAACGACATCCAAAAAAACTTATTTTTATGTATATTATCAGATATGGAAGTCTGGAAATATGGATTGCTTGTACACTCAATTTAGACATATAGTTCACGTGATACTTAGAACTGAGAATAATATTGAAATGGTGAGCCATCTAACAACTTGGAATGACGATTTGAAACAATTTTATCGAGTTCTCGAGGACCTGATCATGAAATTTTCAAAGGGCTTTGGAGAACTACACAAATCCTTCACATAGAAGTTATTGTTTGTGATTAAAATCTGCACATTGATAAGAATTATAATTTTTTGCCAAGGATAGAAAATACTTTCATGAAGAACAATGCATCTTAAAAGTTCTTGGATCTATTACAAAAGGCTTTATACATTGAAAATGTGAATTACAAATAAACATGAAAAAGTAATGATGAATGAATTAATAACCAGATTCATCTTATATTAGTTAAATGGGCATAAACCATCATTGAGTCCTAATTGAGGTGTATTCTCTAATTGCATCAGATCAGACCTTAAAGTTGTGTCCCTGTTATACTTTATATCTACAGACAGGTGAGCTAGCAGTATCTTAAAGAAGATAGACATCCTTTTGATCAACAACATCTGATTCCAATTCCAGTCTTGTGCATTTGGGATTCCTAATATCAGCAACATGAGAGGCAGTTAACTTGAAATTCTAATCAATTGAGGATAAAATCCTTTGAACACCATTTTAGGGTTCAATAAGATGACTCACATACATCTGTTAACATGGTATGGAAGAAGCATCAGAAGCCATCTATGAATCCTCCTCATGACCCTAATTCTCCTCAAAGCCACTGGGGTTCTTTCTATTATAGTAACTATCATACCATTCATCCAAGGATTCATCGAAACACGTAGTCCATCCAGACTTACAAATGTCTTGGTGCTCATCACGAGACCCATTTTCCATTGGAGGGCACTTATTACCAATTGTGTGCCTACATTTTGGTCCACTGGAAGAAAAAACAAGAGGCTTCTTCTTTTTCTGCTACAATATGTTGATAAGAAAAGATGAATAGTTGTGCTCTACAAAGATGAGCTTAAGCACAAATGTATAAAATAATGGCGTTCAACTTTGATCATATAAGGACAAAACTAGCTCTCAGTATTGCACATCTCAACGCACATGGATGCCAAAGATCAACATGTCTTATATCACTAAAGTGAAAGTCATGGTCAGGGACAAATGACCCAACCTAGTCTAAGAAATCTCCTAAAGGAGAAATTATTGAAATTATAGCCTTGTTGATGGACCAATAACTCTTCAAGGAAATAAAATCCAATGAAATCTTCAACCAACTTAAAGGAAAATAAATTAGTTAATGTTGAATGAAGTTACTATACAAAGGCCTTCATTTTCTTCATTGTTGAATTTGATTTCCTTTGTATAATAAATAATTTTATTGGCTTTGTACTAGTTCAATGAAATTCCTTACTATCAAGTTGGTCTAACATTTTGACCCACTTTCTCTACCTAACCTTGGAAATGGTCCTATTCTTTCTCATCAATTCCAAACCTTTTTCTACTAACTTTTAGCTCAATTTAATATGGAATCTAGGAATTGGCAAAACATTTTAATCCACTTTCTCTACCTACCCTTGTAAATGGCCCTACCTTTTATCATCAATGCCAAACCTTGTTCTACTAACTTTCGTACATGAGGAAATTTTTTTTCATCTAAAATTAGTTTCTATTTAGAGAAACAAAACTTAAGCAAGTTTTGGTGTTTCCCTCCCTGTGAAGCCTCTAATAAGATGAAAAAATTATGTTAATTAATGACTATCATGAAAATCAAATTGAAGGTGGAGAAGGTATTTTTCCTAGGTTGTTGATGAAGCTCATAAATTACAAGGTATTTTCCCCATGATTCACCAAAAAAGACCTAAGAGTAGGCCTTAAGATGGTAGTTATTAAAGTAGCAGAAGAAAGCACCCTGAAAGATGAAATACTCAGAAAATACCCACCAGGTCTTTAACACCAAAGCGGGGGTAAAAGTTTTAATAGTACAATGAAGAGAGGTCCCTAGTCTTAGGTGGATTTGATTCCAGACACGTGTCCAACTAAGAGGTGGATTCCATAGATGGAGAAAAGTTGATCCTAGCTATGATAGATGGAGAAATTCTAAAATGCCATTACGATTCTAATTCAACTATCCAACTGACCTCATAACCTTGTGATGCTTGCTTTCGTAATGGAAAATTACACAATTATTCTTCAACTCAAAAACACTACAAATCGTAAAAATACAATTACAAAATATTGTCAAAAACACTAGATAAGTATTATAACTGTCTACCTTGAGAACCTGTACACAATAGTAAAACCAGCTCACAAAAAGATAGCAATGATAGATCAACGCCTTAGAATTTAGCCTCTTCAAGAAGGAAACCTCCTTTACATTACCAAATGTTCGGAACGCGTCGACAAAAGTATCTCTATGTGATTTTCACTGAAGAATCTTCTCAAAAACATGTACACAATGTTATAACCTTACCCAGATAATGAACTACAAATATGATCCCAGACAAAGTGATCCATGGTCACCTCCAAAAATTCCCTTTAAGGGATGTGGAAACTAAAGATAAGGGAAAGGACTGTGTGAAAGCTCTTTCAACATCCAAGTATAATGAAGTCATAATAGTAGCAAAGATGGTGACCTAACGATCAATTGAAGAAACATTGATGTTGTTTTCATAAAATCTTTAGTCCCCTAGTGAACCCGATTGTTTTAGGTAGAATCACCCTAGGGTCTTGGGTTGAGAAGCCAAACAGAGCGGAGGGCATACAGCATAAAGAGACACACAAACAAACAGTCCTAATACTTAAACAGTTAAACTTGGTACATAAGCTCTTACCCATAGGTCCTATGTTTGAAGTCATTCACATAGGTTTCAAACCCTCTACTTCTTCCTTGCGCTTTAAGACCTGTAATTCATTCCAGGAAAAGCATATACACCAAAAATAACTAAAACCATGTTCACGATATCAAGGTTAGATCATGTAAGAATGTAAGCAAGTAAGCATTAACGTGATATTTTATAAGCAAATCATTACATAAATTAATGCATAAAGACCATAATCATGAGGAACAAGACAACTCCTCTTATTAATGTAAGCTAAAAAATATGGAAGAACTACAACCTGAGTCATCTGCCGGCTCTAAGAGAAACCATCCTCCAAAGCCATCATTCCCAGGCCTCATCAATCCTCCTCCATAAGTATACACAAGGATGTCATGAAGGGATGATGAACATCTCAACAGGGAAACATGGGTTTCCTATGACTTGGGAGCGGAATAGGCACATGGATATCTTCAAACTTGATAAGGGATGTAATCAACTATAATATCAATATCTAATATTTTATCCTCCTTCAGGCCTTCCCATGGAGATGCATTTATAATTCTCCAAATTATTTTTTTTAGTTTTGAAACAGTTGGGCCATAGGCTATAGTAGGTGGGTATCAGGTCAAACACGTAAACCCCACTGGAATTAAGGGAGATTATATATTTTTTTATGGGTATAGGATGACCCACGTGTACATGTGCTTTAGATAGGAAATAATCATGTATCGGGTTTAAAACATTGTTTTTGAGAAAATGGACCAGGTTTGGTAGGGAAGAGTTGCCCTAGGCCATATCACAGAGCATCAAATCTACCAAGGGTGGTAAATGATGCTATAACATATGCCCCCTAATATATGAGGTCAGAAGGGGTACATGATGACCAACATGTATTAAGAGTATAGAAAGAATCATGCGATGACTTGAGAGGAGTTCACCAGATTTCAGCTTGCTAAGCCAATGGAAGATATCAGAAAGAAATTTGTTGTCTGAGGTGGGCATACCCATGCTCAGAGATAATAAAGAATGTCTACATATCAAACACAAAAGCGGACCCAATATGTATACAAGTATAAAATAATTGAAAATACATAGTGGATCATCTGATCATATCCATAGAAGTACATATCATAATATCTCATATAAAGAACTAATCAATGATGCTGAAGTAGAAAGATGATCATTACAGTCATAAAGCTGATCCAAAAAGTACCAAGTCAAATAATGGAACAAATGGTACTACACACAACTCGGGTGCCAACATATAGGATGTCGTTGTGATGAACTGCAACATATAAGGTAGATGATGTCACTAGTAGAAATAGGAGGAACTGGGAAGTGAACCAACAAATGTTGATGAAAGTCCGAGGTCTTCACCAACCACCATGGTACATTTATACACAATGGGAATAGATGACCTGGAGTCGACCATGTGATAAATTGTTTGATTACCGGCCATTGATGTATACCGTTAACAAACTTGAAAATACTCACCGATAATGATGATGAGAGCCAAGGTACCCAGTAAAATCTAACAAGTGTGAATGAATGATCTAAAGTCGAACACTTGGAAGAATCTATCAATCAGGAGACAATGATGTATTCCCATAGTTGATATCAAAGGAATCTACCACTGATGGCTCCAAACCCTAAGGTATTGCCAAATGGACTCTATACCTTGTTCCCAAAGCAATTATTTGAAGTCGATGGGAAAAGATCTACTGGAAGGAAGACATTAAGGCATCCTTCATCAATCTAGTGTGAGTCTAACCCATAGGCCAAAAATGTGTAAGGAATCAGATGAAGAAAGATGTAGTAACCAAACTGAAGAACGTTTCCAGTGTACAAAATATGTGGCTAGCACATGATAGAAAACCTTCGACCCAACCAATAATGAAAGCTGACACAAAGGTGAGGAATCCACCAATAAGGTCAAATGGACACCAAGGTACTACACGAATCCCAATGTGTGATAATGAAAGCTGACGTCAAAACCAAGGGAAGCCACTCAGTGAAAAACCCATGATACTGATCGATGCTGAGCACAAGGTCACCTATCAATCATGGAAATAAGGATAGGGTGCAGCTCTATGTCTACTCTTAGAGAAAATTTTTGTAGTCAATAGGAGCAAGACCCGCCAACAAGAAGTCAATGGAGACCTTCTCAAACCAACACAAGCAAAGGACTAAATTTCTGATGTCATAGTGAACATGATCTCACAACTAGGGATGGCCAAATGAAAATAAGTTAAGAGACACCACAGAAAGGCCGACATAAAATAAGTCAAGAGACAACACAGAAATGTTGACTCAGGTTTACTTCCCTTGAACAAAAGCACGACTCAAATGTGATAATATGGAAGCATATGATAACTTTGTATAATTTTTTCATGCAAGAGGCACAAACAAACTCTCCATATGTTTGGAAGAGATAACCAACTAGAGGATTAATGAATCAATAACAAGGTTAAGGCTTTCCTATGTCAAACTAAAGCCCATCCCAATGGAGGAAAGAATTAATTTTGAGTGCTTTGTTCAAGGGCGACACAACTAATTCTTGTTGCCATCTATCATGGAAGTAATGTCTCGTTCCCGCTCTTTTTGATTTTTTTTTTTTTGTTTCATATTAAGAAAGCATGAAAGAGAATAAAAGAATGTCTATCATACAATGGAAAGAACGAGTGTCTAGATACATATGTGATAGTTCCTGGGAGGGGAAATTCCTATGCTCAATGAAAGGTGACGAAACTGGATAATGACACTCAAAGGAATGTTCTTTCCATGGGAAAACGGTGTCAAGTTGCAGAGGCCAAGTGATTGAAACATTGATTTTGTAGAAAGACATGGTCAAAAAGTGGCTTATACAAGAGTCCAAGTGAAGATGGCTTAAGGCAAAAAAAAGGAAAATAGTCAACATTCAATGCAGTGGTACAACTCAACACAAAGGATCATCTAGGGTATAAAGCTGAAAATATATCAAAGAATAAGGAGAATGAAGCTTCATCACAAAAGTCTTGGCGAGACTAAAGAGGACTCCGAAGCCTAAGGACAAAAGTTCAGCCTAGGCTCCAAGTGACAAAAAGGTACTATCTAGGGCGTCGATGATAAGGTAGGATGTACCACACAAGTTATGACACTTCTAAGCAATGAGAAGGTTATGGATCATAACTTGGTGGGGTCGATCCTAAAGAAAAAATGGAAAAGGAAACCGATAAATGAAAAATGCAGGTGAAAAAGCTAACCTATATGCCAGTTTTGAGAACCAATACCTGTCAGAGTAGATCAGCCATAAAAATTCCCAAAGGAGAAGTCTTCCAAATTCTGTAGACATAATTAAGAACACTAGAAAAGAAGTTAATAAATCCCATATATAAACTTTAGATAAAATATTATGTGATAGAATACAAAACTTGAAAATGCATAAATTACATGTACAATATGGTACAGGGAACCACGCAGACTTACAACTTACACATAATAGTTCTTCAGGACAAGCCACTTGCAGGGCTTAGGCCAAGGACTCCTTTGGTAGCAAAAACTCATGGCTTCAAAAATTCTACCTCTGAAGTCAAATCAATGTCCAATAAATCATTATAACTAGAAGGATCAAAAGAGGGAATTAAGGGGTCCCATATCCCCATGGAAGAAATCACTCGGTCAATTGTCGGGACCAAGTCCTGAGAAGAAAAATAATAGTTCAAACGATCCTTCTCAGAAGCAATTGAACATTGAGGATATAATGCCACATAGTTCAGCGATGGTGAGTAGAGCTACTTTAACACTTGGAACATACCAAGGGGTATTCCATAGTAAATTCGAATTAGGGGGGTGACTATCATATGTAAGCTGAACAACAGTGAAAATATTTATGTTATGAGGAAAATACATCACTCAAAAGAGTGAAGACACCACAACATTCATAGCATAGACAAAATCATTCGCAAGTAGCATATTAAAGTCTAAAGCACGATCAAACACCATCATATCGATTAAGACAGTCTTCCCACCTAAAGTAATAGGCGATTGAGGAAGAACACCCATAGATTCACTAGGTCTTCTATCATAGACTAACAACTGATTATCAACTGCCAACAACTTTGGAGAACCCAAATCTATCCAAGTCAAGGAGGATATAATACTTGCATAGGATCCTTCATCCACCATACATCGATAGATGTTTGTGGAATTAACTCTAACCCTTATTTGGAAAGGTGCAATAGAAGGAAGATGAGGCTCAACAAGATTATCCCAATCAAAGCAAACACTCCTAGAACTTGGAGGGGGTACATTCAAAGATACCGGAATTCCCCCTAGACCATAAGAATCTGTACTAGAAATCAAGAAGACTATTTTGTTAGGCACTTCACCCCACAAAAGAGGAGCGGAATCAGCCATAGATTGTACCGTCTCAACCACTTCATCAACCAATGATTTATGAGACTGTTGAGAAACCATAACATATTCAAGAGTAGAAGAACCTTCAAACTCAAACCATATCATTTGGATCATTGGAATACCAGGGCATAAATGAGTAAGATAGTCTCCCTTACATCACTTACAAGTAAGATTAGGTTTAAATCTTCTACGCCTAGGTTTTTGATCAACATTCATTCCACCAACATGACTAGCAGTGGTTGGTGGAGAGTCCCCAACATGACTCCCAGAGGTTAGTGACACTTTCCAAAGAGAGATACGACGCATGCCTCCATCCCTACACATAGAAGCAGGTGAGTAAAAAACAATATGCCTCACAGATGTAGGTCATGCATTGCTAGTATGACTTGCAGTGACTAGATTTATGGCCCCAACATGATTTGCAATGATTGAAATCTCATCTCCAACGTGACTTGTAGGGGTTGGTAATGATTCATTGCTAGTATGACTTGCAATGACTAGACTTATGGCCCCAACGTGACTTGCAGAAACTAGAAGGTCATCTCCAACATGACCTACACGGGCTGGCGATGGTTCATAGATAGAACTATTCTTTGTCTTCTTCTTCCTCTTTCTCTTCTTTTTATATGTCTTATTACAAGAGGGATGAGAAAGAGGAATTCTAGATTTCTCTTTTGAAGAAGATGAAAAATTAACACCAATTTTATTCCCTCAAAATAAAGAATTCACCTGATAAGCTTCAAGAACATATGTAATATTTTGAGTGGACCACAGCCAAACTGGCAGTCCAATAGTCAATCTAGGAATATTCAAAGTGGCCGTCAAGGGGGTACAAACATTTCTAAATAAAGGAAAAGAACAAGAATCCCCTTTTGGAAGGATACCTTGGTTGGAGTCCATAGGAATATTGGACATACGAAAATTATATGCAGATCATTCCCATACAAGATTCTACAAATGACTTTCCAAAGAAGAGAGATGCACAATCAAACATTTTCCCTTAAGGAGGAAACTCCACAACTTTCAAAAGAGAGATCAAAATCCTTTCAAGAGCAATGGAGTGGTTAGTCAGACACTCAGAATCTAAGGTCTAAAATTGACAAGACAATTCCACCTAAATCCAACTAAACACAAAGAGCAAAGCACAAACCACTATAAATTCCCTAAAGATGCAACCAATTAAGCAACTTCCAAGTATTTCTGCTACGGGTGATGTAGACCAGACATCAAAATACAAGAAAGTGAAGTAACGGACGTTCCAAAGATAGTTTGGGATTATTATGGCCAAAGCCTACCAACGAAGGTAACATAAACAGTTACAGTGACCCCCAAACAAAAACCTTTGCCGGTGCAAGTACCAAAGCTTCAGAAGGGTACCCTCCAGAAGTACTAATGAATGTGATGCAACGTCTTCCTCAGGTGTCGCATGATTCCCCTTTGCAACAACCTATGTGATCCTTAGGAATAATAATTATGGACACCAATTTGTATCAAAATCCAAGTGGAATAGTCTTGGGGTGGGATCCAACAAGTAGGAGAAGGGGTATCTCTCTTTCCTTGTCTTCATTCTCCCTTGTGCTTGACTCCCAGTAATGAACCTTTCCCGGTCTTTCTAACAACACTGTATTTCACTCATTATTCAACATATATGTTTAATAGTTTCAGTGGCCTTGGAGATTTAACTCCCCACTCACCTATTCCAAGGACCTAAAGAGCTAGACTTGTTGATGTAATTAATGACAAATCAAAGAATGTTCTAGTTCCTTTTAATTAAGCACTTGATTTTAGAAGGTTCTTGTTTAGGTCACGGCTAAAATGAGAGTGAAACTTGTGGTGTTTTGATGCAAAAGAAATCAATAGAATATGCAAATTCAACTATTTTTCTTTGATGAAAAGAGAATTCTATAAGGTTCTAGGAATAAGCTTGTAAAAGAAAAAAAATCTTTTTTCAGAAAACACGCTCCACACACTCAAAATCTAAGAAGAGGATGAAAATTCCTATAGTCACCAGATCAATAGGCCAACTTGACTACAAGGAGGGTACAAATTTAATAACAAACTTCCCTCAAAACCAAGAAAAACCAATCGAAAAAAGTTTACAATTGCTCAAAAATAATGAAGAAACCAAAAACAAAAAGCTAGAAAGAAAAAGAAAGGAAGAACGATGTTTTTGTCTTTTTATATTTTAAAGAACCCATTTTTTTTTTGAGAACACAAAGATTGCTAAAATTCCAAGACCGAAAACAAGCATAAAGAGTCCCAAAATTTGCAAGTTATGCACAAAACTTGAAATGACAAAGGACCACAGACTTGCATAGATTGATATGAAAATCAATATAAAGGACTTCAACAAACCAAAATAACATCAAGAAAGACTTTCAATATCACCAAAGAGGCACCCAAAAAACATGAAAAACAAAATAGGTCAACCAAAAAAGAAAAGGAAAGAAAAGAAATATGAAAGTTGGGTTATAAACAAAATTGAAACTAGTTTCTTGTTCCACAAATGTCAAAACAACCAAGAACTTCTACAAGAATCCTTGAACCCAAAACCCAAAATTAAACTTTACTAAAAAACAAAACCTTAGGTTGACTAGGTTTTTCAACAAGACGAAGATTAGAAACTGAAAACTTGGATGAAAGCAGAGCTTTACTGATGGTGAATGACCAGAAAACAACAAAAACCACAAAGAAAAAATCTTTACTAGGTCCAAGATTTTGAAAAAATTATTCAAAATAAGGTATACACGACTGTGCAAAGGCAAAGCAGTGTGTATACATGACTGAAACAAAGGAAACTTGCGATTACGTGAGTTTATTTGAAGAAAATAGCATGTATATGCTACTGTATCTTCTGAAAAACACGTATATAAATCTCAAAAATTTAGGCCTGATCCGAAAGGTCAGAATTGATGCCGAAGAAGCAAACATGTCACAAACACTGTAAAAGCAAGAAACCAATCAGACAGGCCCTGACCAAGAAGAAACAACCCAATCTAGGAAAAACAAGAATGCTTTCCCTAGTGTAGTCATCAATTATGTTTCAAGTAGAATCACCCTAGGGTCTTGGGTTGAAGATGCCAATAGAGCGGAGGGCATACAACACAAAGAGACACATAAACAAGCAGTCTTAATACTTAAATAGCTAAACTTGGTGCAAAAGGTCTTACATGTAGGTCCTACATTTGAAGTCGTTCCCGTAGGGTTCAAACCCTTTGCTTCTTCCTTGTGCTTTAAGACTTGCAATTCACTCAAGGCAAAGCATATACACCAAAAATAACTGAAAGCATGTTCATGATATCAAGGTTAGATCATGTAAGCATGTA
Organism: Pinus tabuliformis; assembly: GCA_031772625.1. Taxonomy (NCBI): domain Eukaryota; kingdom Viridiplantae; phylum Streptophyta; class Pinopsida; order Pinales; family Pinaceae; genus Pinus; species Pinus tabuliformis. Next base: position 733,493,101 of record CM062816.1, on the reverse strand, counting down.
AGAAAATAAGCATTAACGTGAGATTTTATAAGCAAGTCATGACATAAATTAATACATAAATACCATAATCATTAGGAACAAGACAACACCTCTTTATTAATGTAAGTTAAAGAAAATACAGAAGAACTACAACCTGAGTCATCCACCGGCTCCAAGTGAAACCGACCTCGGAATCCGTCCTGCCCAGGCCTCTGCAATCCTCCTCCATAAGTATACACAAGGATGTCATGAAGGGATGATAAACATCTCAATAAGGAAATAGGGGTTTCCTATGACTTGGGAGTGTAGAAGCACAAAAATATCTTCATACTTGATTAGGGATGTAATCAACTATAATATCAATATCTAATATTTTCTCCTCCTTTAGGCCTTCCCATGGAGATGTATTTATACTTCTCTAAATTAGTTTTTTCAGTTGGGAAACTATTGGGCCATGGGCTATAGTAGGTGGTGTGTATTAGGTCAAACCCCGCCTGAATTAAGGGAGATTATATATTTTTTAATGTTTTAACACATATACATGGGCTGTGTATAGGATAACCCGTGTGTACACATGCTTTAGATATGGCATAATGGTGTATGGGATTTAAAACATTTTTTTTTAGAAAATGGACCAAGTATGGTGGGGAAGGGTTTCCCTAGGCCATATCATAGAGCATAAAATCTACCAAGGGTAGTAAATGGTGATATAACGCGAACGACACTGTGACTTTAGTGTGGGTGGAGAATATCGAGCAACTAAGCCTAGTCATAGTCACAACCTAGAAGGAAAAGGTAATCAGTGTGACTATCATCACATGATACTAGATATTATGGTGTATTAAGGTAACCACCACCTTGATTAGCAAAGATAAGAACCTTTGATAAAGGTATCTAAAAAGACAAAATGTTATCCCTATAATTCTTAAAGAGGCAAATGCATCCTAAGTCACCGATTTCACCAAATATGAAATTTAAAACTTGAATATAGGCATATATCAGCCTTGAAAATAAGGCTCCTGCACCATTCTTATGTGGAGAAACCATCAGGTCAATGCTTTTGGCCTAAACCTTAACCAAGCCAACTAAGGCTTAATGTGACTCCACCATGAATATCTAGATGTGTTCCATTTGTTTTTTTTGGTCCAATTTGCACAAATTTCCCACGTAAATGTGTTGCTGGACCTTCAACCCCTACTGGTACAGTTCCAAAAATTATGCCTGGAAAAAGGGGCATGGATACAAAATGCACATTTTCTCTGTGAGAAATTGCAGGATGATAATCTACAAGAGAGGCAGTCTCAGAAACACTCAAAGCTAATGGTTTCCAAACCTAGTGTCAACAACGCATGATAATGGATGGAACATGACCATTTGAGGATGGGGTTTCGGGGACTTTATGCATTACACCACCAATCCTTAGGTGAGGAGGTTCATGAGGGTGTTTATTATCATCACTATTCATCCTTACACTCCCTAAATTATTACAGATAGAGGCACGAGAATTTTATATTACACTAAAATGAATATCATGTATTGGTAGTTTTAAATCTAATGATACACCTCCAACAATATTTATAACTATATTTGGAGCCACATTTGCACCAATGTGGTTTTCCTCCCTCAATTCTATTGCAGAAGCAAAAAAGACACTTTTGGCAATGGAAGTTGGTTGAATTAATCTACCAATGTGCATAGAGGGTACCATAGGAGACCCAACAAAGGTCCCATTCATACAACTGGTATTATACTACAATGATTGTGGGTTACTCACTAAAGAAGGAGGATGCCCCACAAACATACCAATATTGCTATTGTTGTTGGACAGATACGATACTTGCCTCTCTCATAACTATTCTAGGGCCCTGTTTGAGATTATATAATTTAGAATATTCCCAAATTTAGTTGAAAACAAATATAATAAGGCATATCCATTCTAATTAAAACACAAAATTTTGAATTTTTGTGCACTTCAAAAACTTCTCTGGTAGTTTAACTTTTAAGCAAATACAATAGGGTGCAATAGTTTCAAATTGAAATGAACAACTGTATAGTGAATTTTTTGATATTTAAGATGTCAAAAATTTTATCCTTTGTCTTGACCAAATTCTTACTGGATTAAATAAAACACTTCAAAACAATTGGTCATTTACTTGGGTAGTAATGAGATATCCAGAGTCAAACACTCCATCAATAGTACCATGGAATTCATCCCCTACCTACATGTAAATTGATTAAAGCAACAATAATTTTATGACAATTCTTGTCATATACATAAAGAAAAGCTACAAAGAATTTTGTTCAATGACAATTGAATAAAGCATATTTTACTTACCAGATTATGGACTACAACCATTCCTGCAACTGCAATTCTTGGTGTCAGTTTATCAGATAGATGTTGAGTTTTTTGTCTTCAGTTATGAACAATTTCTGAAGTGATATCTTGGGTAATATTGTTTGGGGCATGTTTAATTCGAGAAGGGTCCATGGGATTCGGAGTTTGTGAAACATTATGTGCAGGAAATGGCACTGTCTAGCTTATAAGACCTACATGCAAATGGAAGAACTTCTCTGCTTTTTATTTTGTTTCACTTCAGGAAGGGTTGATGTTTGATGTTGTTGATGAGGCATTTGATGGTTAATGTTGCACTATTTTCTTTGTTGATGATTATAGTTTTGCTAGAAAAAAAATGCCAAAGGGATCTGGAGGAGACTTGATAGTGTAGTTGGGAAGAATACACGGGGATGATTTTTTTTGAATTGTTTGCTCTTGATTGGATTGAGAAGGAGAATATTTTTGTGAACGTGAATGTGATTATTCTTCTTGTTCTGCTTCAAGCTCTAGTCTTTTCAAATGGACCATCTTTTTTTTCTTCAGTTGAGGATTTTTTGAAACATTAGTCCAAGAAAAATAACTTAGGTAGACACATGTTGTAGATAATATCAATAAATAAATAAATAAATAAATCTTCAATTATAGTATTCCATGATTTAGATGTAAGAATTACGAAGTATATTGTATTTCTCTATTACTCCCATTGAAAAGGGTATTTTATTCTCCAAGGAAAACCTCAGAGAGAAACTCAAGGGATGCTCCCCCGCATTCAAAAATTAAATCCCTATTAAACTCATTGGTGTGTTAAGATATTTCGACACATAGGAAGTAATTAAGTATAACTTGGTCTAGTGTAGAGTTAGGTAAAGTGTGTTTCTTTACTATGTACTTTTGTAACTTACAATTCAACGGTCACGATATGTAGTGATCTGATGGTTCATTCTCTCCTCGGTATTACCGAAACTTGATCCGTGGCTTAACACCCGATTCGTCTATCATCTCTATTTAAAGAGCATGGAGGGTCATTTGTAGGGTAACCGTTCATGAGAGAAGCTTATGTAAATTTTCATTATTTTATTAATAAATTGTGTGAAGTGGCCGCGTTGGCTCAGACTGTGGAATATTTCCCTCTTTTAGGGTTTTAACCACATCAACAATACTGGTGTATTGATCTGTGATCTGTTTTTGAGCTGTGTCCTTTGGTGTTTTGTCTAAGGAACTTACCTTGTAAATTCCTACATGATATCAGAGTTGTTTGAGGGCCGCATCCATTGGTGATCCAAATTTGAAGCTGGTAGAACTGCATCCGACTGTCGTTTCCTAGATCTACTATTTATGACTACTTTCGGGCCAAGAGGACTGCTCTATTGCATTAGGATCATCTGTTCCAGTGAGGAACCTCTTTCGTTTCACATGAAAAGGTTTCTGGTAGCCCTAGCTACGTCATTTTTAAGATCTGGAGGTATATAGTGTTTATTTGCAGTTTTTAGTTATTTTATCTCTATTTATGTCGATTTATTTATCTCTTTGGTTTTTTTATTACCGGATCTATACATTTCATTTCTGCATATGCTTTTTTCCCTACAACTCTGTGCGATTTGGGCAAATCAGAAACATAAAGGAAGGATTTTTCTCATGCATATGCTCTTTTCTGCTGCGCTTTAGTGTGATCTTGGAAAATCAGAAACATTGGGGAAAATATTAAGTTTCCGGGTAAAGCTAACTTAAAGCCATAAGGTTTGTTTTATTTTTTTATTTTTTTATGTCCGTGTTGGGTTTTTTGTTTTTTGTTTTTGTAGGCAAAAGAGAGCTTTCTCATGTAAGCACAGACCCCAAGCTTTAGTGACTAAAATAAATAAATAAATATATAAATAAAAAAATAAAAACCCCTTCCTCTTTTCCAAAAATTACTAACCTTTTAATCTAGCTCACTTGGTCCAAAGATAATTTATGAGAGTAGAGGTCTTGAGTTCAAGTCTTTCTCTTTGTTGAGCTAATTAGATGAAGTTTGGAAAGGGGGAAGATTTTTTTTTTTTAAATATAACATTATCATTCATTTCCGCACATTCTCGCACTTCGTCGGCATCTTCAAAAAATTTTCTTCAAAAAGCCATAACGTCTTCATCCAGAAGCCATTTTCAGAGCCGTTTTTTTTAATCATCCTAATTTTTCGAGATATTTCCATTGGAACACTTAGTTTCAGCATCTACAACTTCATTTCTGTTAAAATGGAAATTCCATACCAAGTTATTCTTGACAGCACCAACTACTTCCAATGGTGGTCCTACATTGTGGATTTACTTAAAAGTAAAGGTCTTTATAGAATAGCCTCATTGCAAGAAACCAAATCGAAAGATGAAGATAAGGCAGCCAAATGGGAAAATAGGCAAGATTAAGCATGTGGGTTGATAGGGATGTCTATTTCTCCAGACCTTAGATTCCATATCACAGAACTTGATACTCCTAATGAAGCAATGAAACAGATCACTAAAGTTTTTGGAATTAAAAATGAACTTAGAGCCCATCAAATCGAAAATGAGTTGCTTACATTGGACCCCAATAATTTTTCTTCCATTGAAGATTTTTTGTCCAAGTTCAATACCCTTAGACTTCTCTTGGAAGGTGTTAAGGTTACGAAAGAAGATGGCAACCTTATCTATTCCATTCTTACTAAGTTGGGACCAACCTACTCTGTGTTTGTTTCCACCTTCCATTCTACAAGAGAAGCCTTCATTTCTCAAGGACAAGACTACAAGTCCCCTTCCTTTGATTCCTTTTGTGATTCTTTAATAAGAGAACAAGAAAAAATCTTACATCTTGGTCTTCTTAATCTTGGAAACTCTTCTAAGAAAGCCTTAGCCGCTCAACAAAAACCAAATTCAAAGAATCCTAAGAAGTCATATCCTAAAAAGAATGGTCCTAAACCAAACAAGGGTCCTAAGCAATTCTAGTCTCAAAATGAAAAATCATTTCAACAAAATGATAAGGCAAATAAAAACAAATGGAAGAAGAATGATAGACATTGCCACTTTTATAATTGACATGGCCACTTAGAATCCAAATGCTTTAAGAAGATGGAAGCCTTGGAAGCAGCAATCAATAAGCATAACATCCATTTGGAGCACTCTTCAACTTCAACTTCATCTTCAGGAAAAACACTTTCTGCATGTGGTTGTCAAGCATCTCGGTCTGACTATGCACTAAATGTATCTTCTTCTCATTCTGATGAGTGGCTCATTGACTCTGGAGCTTCTTATCACATGGCCAAAAACAAAGCCATGTTTTCTTCTTTAAATGATTGTAACACCAAAAATATATATGTTGGTGATGATAGATCTCTTAGTGTTGTAGGGACTGGAACTATTGATATAGACAATGGTCAATTTAATGATGTATTATGTGTTCCAACCTTATCCTGCAAACTTCTATCTGTATATCAGATAACTCATTTAGGTGAAGGTAAAATCGTTGAATTTTCACCTCACAATGTTGTAATTAAGGACCTAAGAGATCCTAGATAGATTTTAGCTACTAGCGTTGCTAATGATTCTACAAGGTGTATAAGTTTAACAACTTTGGGTCATCAAATCTTCCCTCGATATTTGTTGCTCATAACGATGAAGTGAGAAAATTTTGGCATGAGCGATTCGGTCACTTAAACTATCGCTCCCTTCAGAATCTATGTAAAGAAAATATGGTGACAGGTCTTCCAATGGTATCTTGCAGAGATGGCGTTTGTTCTGGATGTGTACTCGGAAAACATCATCTAGATAGTTTTAAAAAATGTACCTCTTGGCACACTTCAGCCCCTTTACAGCTTGTGCATAGTGATTTATGTGGTCCACTTCCAGTTGTTTCATTCTCTGGCTACAACTATTTCTTAACTTTCATTGATGATTTCTCCAGACGCACTTGGGTATACTTCTTAAAACTCAAGAGTGAAGTATTTAACATGTTCTTTGCCTTTAAGGCCTTTGTTGAAAACAATTTGGACATCAAATTCTTAAGCTAAGATCTGATAATAGTGGAGAATATGTTAACAACAAATGCATCAAATTTGCATTGAGAATGGAATTCAAATGCAAAATATTGTTCCATATACTCCACAAAAAAATGGTGTAGCTGAAAGGAAGAAATGCACCTTAAAGGAAATGACTAATTGCATGCTTCAATCTAAAGGACTTATTCTTAATTTTTGGGTAGAAGCAATTAATTGTGCAGATTATATAATAAATCGCACTCCTACTAAGGTTTTAAAGAATATCACTCCAGAAGAAGCATGGAGCTCAATTAAACCAGATGTAAGTCACTTTCGTGTTTTTGGAAGTGAAGCATGGGGCCATATTCTAGATGAGAAACATAAAGCTTTAGAACTTAAGAGTGAAAAATGTATTTTTGTTGGATATTCTGAAGATGTCAAAGGATATAGACTTATTCCATTTAAGTCCAAAAATGTTATCATTAGAAGAGATGTAAAGTTTGCTGAAAATATATCGGCCTACGAGCCTAGTTCGGCGGATGTGCCACCTCTCTCTATCTCTTCTACTTTTGAAAATATTTCTTCTTCAAATGATGAAAGCGAGGATGACAATCCTCCCCCAACATCTTAGGATCCTCCTTCAGCTCCTCAGCTTACAAAATGGGTCTGTGCTACTCAGGATGTAGCAGGTGATCTTGCTAATGATCGTACAAATCAGTGATGTACACATTCTCAGTTTGATAGAGCCTCTTCTTTACTGGCTCAAGCTTCAACAAATTATGATCCTGACACCTTTGCAGAAGCTTCAGGCCATCCAGATTGGGACGTAGCTATGAATGAAGAATATCGTTCATTATTGGCAAATGATACATGGGATCTTGTTCCTCTACCAAAGGGAGAAAAACTTGTAAGATGCAAATGGGTTTACAGAACCAAGAATGGACCAGATAGAAAAGTTGATAAACATAAATCTTGTCTTGTTGCTAAGGGTTTTTCACAAGTAGAAGTCATTGACTATACTGAAACCTTCTCCCTTGTTTCCAAAATGAACTCTATCTGCGTTGTTCTTTCCCTTGCTGCCTCTTTCAAATGGGAAGTCCATCAGATGGATGTTAAATCTGCCTTCTTGCATGGGGACTTGCATGAAGAAATCTATATGGAACAACTTATTGGCTTTATACAAATAGACTCTAGCCTTGTATGTCGGCTTAAGAAATCCCTTTATGGTCTCAAGCAAGCCCCTCGAGCTTGGTATGCCAAAATGGATAGCTTTCTTTTATAAACTACTCTTCTAGGTGTCATTCTAACAATACTGTCTACACCAAGAAAGTGGGCAAGTCCCTTATCATTCTTGTTCTTTATGTTGATGATCTTATCCTTACTGGTAGTGCTCCCAACCTTATAAACCATGTTAAGTCCATCCTTAAAAAGAAGTTTGAAATGACAGACTTAGGACACTTGCATTATTTCCTTGGTCTTCAAGTCTTCCAATCCAGGGAAGGTATTTCCCTTTCCCAGTCCAAGTATGCCTGTGATCTTCTACGCCATTTTCACATGGAAGACTGTAAGCCAACCCCTTCTCCCTTTCAGTCTGGAGCCAAACTTTCAGTCACTTGTACTTCACCTGAAGTTGATGCTACCTTATACCATCAACTGGTAGGAAAAATTTTGTATTTGACCCATACTCGTCCTGAAGTTTAATAAGGATTTCACCCAATGCTCTTGGGCTACGTCTCCTGGTCCAGCCTTTTAGTGGTGGCATCTCTATTATGTTTTCAAGCAGAGTTTTTACAACAGTGAGCTCAATTCGAGACTCACTAATCATAATGAAGTCAATAGGAATGGAGTGCACAGACTCTCCTTACTGAAACTCGACCTCTGAGGGTCACAGTAGTATGAAAGGCCTATGCCGAGGAGCTTGCTTGAACCTATCAAGCCTTCAATGGAGTACACAGACTCTTTGACTCTCTTTGGCTCTATCTCACTCAATGTTGCCTTCAGGTCAGCTCGGCTTCTACTCTCCATTCTCTGCTATTTAGCTTCTTGCGTCTCTATGTTGTCCATTCTCTGTGTCTGTCAATTCATGGCTTTAAAGCCAGTCTGCTCCTTGACTTCTCATTTCCGCTTCCGAACCTTTTGGTTTCCTTTCCTCTGTCCATTCAAATTCCTCTGCTCTACATCATCATCACTTGGTAACACCCCCCAAGGAGGTGGCCACCTGTTTTGCTAACGAATTAGGTGTCAGATTCCCTGAATCATATTCAAATCGCCATTAAATCTGTTTACTACAAGATCGCCCACGAACACAAATCGTTTTCCAACTCATCATCCACATCGCACTTCAAATCCCCTGTCAACTTGCTTTCTGATCTGTCAAATCCGGTTAGTTATCGGGACGTATCTCAGCCATCGATCTGGACCCCCCAGATCTTGCAGTCGTCCTTCATATCGGGCAGACAAGTCACACGGTGTTTACCCATCCGATGTGGGTGGTTTTATCTCTCTTTTGCTGGAAGCGTGTCGCTCGATGTGCGGCATCGGGCGAGACTCAGTCAAAACTACTTACTGCCTCGAAGCCTTCCAATATCTTGCCGGTTTTGGGGAATCTCGTGCTATGGAATCGAAATAGTTACATTTTTGAATTTTATGGCGTCTTCAGGTCCGTGTGCTTCGGGGCTTTCCTTCACTGAGGGGGACACCCTGCGATACGCGATTTAGTGCTTAGTGCTAATCGCATATCAGAATCCACCTTTTTTTCCTGAATTAGCCTCCGGTTCTACCAATTTTGTGCCTTTGCACTTTACCATGGGCCAATGGTCTGCGCGCTCGACCGAGGGTCCTCGGTGCTCCACTCTGGCCACAACTGTAATTGTTATGAGGATTCCTTTTGATAGCTTCGATCTTTTCTAGGACTTGAATCTTTTAGTATAATTTGAAACAGTCATGAAAACTTAAAGAGTTTTAGGATCCAATTTAGATCACAACCTTCCCACTGAAAAAGCTTTTGGACCACGAAAATTTGGTTTTCTTTCAAGCATCAATCAAGTGAGGGTATTTCTTCCTCGCTTTCTCAATTTCTATCCATTTCGCACTGCTTGTATTTGAACCACTGAGTTCGATCCTGAGGTACTCAACATCACCTCTGCGTGTAGTTCTTACCTTTCTATCAGAATTGCATCTTCCTATAATTCATTAAGATATTTAGGTAACAGATCATCAATAGAAGGAAATTGCCTCTGCTCTTCGGGATCTTCAATTAATGAAGGTTCAAATAGTCTCAAGCTATCTGAATTAACAACTAAGTAGATGTGCATGTAAGCTGGTAGATCAAGGCAAAAAACATTCTCACCAATTTTCTCAAGTATCTTGAAAGGTCCATACCTTATTGGCTTCAGCTTCTTACCTTCACCTTGCATTCTGTCTTTGTTGATATATAGCCAGACTTGTTCACCAACTTGGAAACTATGCTCCATCTAATGCTTGTCATGCCTTGTCTTGTACTTGGCTTGTCTCTTTTCCAACTATTCTTGTACTGTTAGGTGAATCTCTTGGATTTTTCAATGAAATCGATTTCCTTGTCCACATCATTGTGTTCATCAACTGCTATGTCTTTACCAAGGACAAATTCCAAGGGAGACCTTGGTGTGAAACCAAAACAGGTCTCAAAAGGAGATCTCTATGTAGAAGAGCGTTGAGCTCGGTTGTAAGCATGCTGCACATAACATAAATGTTCATCCCAGAGTTTGGGATGCTTGCTACAATAGCCTCTAAGAAACTGGATCACTGTCCTATTGACCACTTCTGTTTGTCCGTCTGTTTGTGGATGAAAAGCTGTGCTTTTCTTCAGCCAGGTGTCCATCAATTCCCACAAACTCGACCAAAATTTCCCAACAAATCGGGTATGTCGATCAGATATTATGGAAGCGGGTAATCCAAAATGAACCCATACATGTTGAAAGAATAACTTTGTAGTTTGTTCAACTGTGATTTGTTTGTTACAAGGTATCAAAATGCACATTTTTCTAAATCTATCCACAACAACATATAAATAGTCATGACCTTTCCTAGATTTAGGCAATCCTCCAACAAAGTCCATGGAAATACTTTCCCCAGGATGAGAAGGAACTAGTAGTGGAGTGTACAAGCCTAGTTTTCTATTGCTTTTAGCACACATGGTACACCCTCTTACATATCTAGAAACCATCTTATTCATTTTTGGCCAATAACAAAATCTTTGCAGTTGTGCAACCGTTTTATTTACACCAAAGTGACCTGATATTAGAGAAGTGTGTGCTTCTCGAATTATCTTTACTCTTTTAGTTTGTCAAATGCATAGATTCCCACAATGGTACAAGAGTTGGTCCTTAATATGATAATCTAATTCTTCTACTCATTTTCCTTGACTTAAAGTTGCATATACATCTTTAAAATCTATGTCTTGAGCATATTGTTCAATGTAGCTTTCATGCAATACTGAATTGTGCTTAAGTATAGTAGATGCACTTGTAATTGGTCTAGATAACATATCTGTAACTTTATTGTGTATGCCCTTTTTATATCTGATGACTAAATGAAACTGTTGTATAAAACCCATCCATCTATAGTGTCTTGATTGCTGCAACCTAGTTTGGGAGTGTAGATATTGAAGTGGTTGATGATCAATATGTATAACCGTCTCTTTGCCCATTAAGTGACGTTTCCACTATTTCACACTCTGTACTAATGCATACAATTCTTTATCATATGTGGGATAGTCAACTACTACAGAATTAAATGTCTCAGAATGATAACATATGGGTTTACCGTGTTGTATCAACACTGCTCCCATGGCATAGTCACTGGCATCTGTTTCAATCTCAAATGGTCTTTGAATATTGGGCAGTGCTAGTACTAGTGTTGTACTAATCTTTTCATTCAAGGTGTCGAAGGCTTTCTGCTATTTTCCTCCCCACTAAAACACCTTGTTCAATCTTGTTAAAGCATGTAAGGGAGCTGCAATTAAGGAAAAGTTAGAATAAACTTTCTCCAATATTGTACTACCCCTAAGAAGCTTCTAACCTCTATAGCAGATTTGGGCTTAGGCTAGTTTACTATGAATGCAAACTCAGAGGGATCTATCTTCAATTCACCACCCCCTACTATATGTCCCAAATAATTCAGAGTTTTTTTGCCAAATTCACATTTTGAGAGTTTAACATAAATTTTTTCTCTTTTCAAAACATCTAGAGTCTACTTAACATGCTTTAAATGTTCTTCCCACGTTTTGCTAAATATAAGAATGTCATCCAGATATAAAATAACAAAATCATCAAGAAAAGGTCTGAGTACATCATTCATTACTCTCATGAAAGTAGCAGGAGCATTAGTTAAGCCAAAATGCATAACCAGCCACTCATACAATCCTTGCTTTGTTTTGAAAGTAGTCTTCCATGCATCTTGCTCTGCAACTCTCACCTGATGATAGCCACTATGCAAGTCTAACTTGGAAAAATAAACAACTTCATTTAACTAATCTAATAGATCATCTATTCAAGGAAGGGGATAACGATTTTTTATCGTTATCTTATTCAATGATCGGTAATTAATGCACATTCTCCATGAGCCATATTTCTTCTTCACCAAAATAATTGGAGACCCACATGGTGATGTGCTAGGTCTGATGAACCCCTTCTCGAGCAACTCTTGTACCTGCTTCTTGATTTCTGCATTCTCTAAAGCGGACAACCTGTACATTCCGATGTTAGGAAATGGAGCATCTTGCTGCAAATTAATATCATGCACTATTTCCTTTTTGGGTGGCAGACCTTTAGGTTCTTGAAACAATACATCATATTTTGAAACAAATTTTTCTAAATCAGTTTTTTGTTTAGCATCACAACCCTCAAATAAATTGGTTTTATCAGGTTTCCTTTCCTTTACAACCATCAGTACAATTTTTTTGCATGAATTTACAATTCATTTCATTTGCCTTGAGTTTATGAGAGTATAATTATTCTTGAGCTTATGAGCTCTTATAGTATATTCGATTCCATCTTTAACGAGTAGATACTTGTTCTCAGCTATATAGAAAATAGCTTTCCTATCATACAAGTAAGGATTTCATAAAACAATTCCACATATATCCAGAGGAACTATATCTAACTCAACGTCATCTATAAATGCTGACTCAAAAGAAAACTTAAGTTTACATTGTCTAGTCACTTGTAGCTTTGCTTTATCACATAGCCAACCTAATGGATATGGTTTGTTGTGAGGTGTGGTTAGTAATCCAAACTTCTTTACAATTGCTTCAGAAATTAAATTTACTTGTGAGCCACTATCAAACAAAGTTTCAATCTTTGATGCTTGGAAATAACTCAAATATGAAAAATCTCACGTCTTTTTCTCTCATTTTCTTCATTATCAGTAGATTGTGCAAAATTACTAGTAGATGCTTTAGAATTTTTACCTTTTATACCTGTGGCTATGATTGTTGCTTCATCTCTTGAGTCTGACCCCAAATCTTTTTGAATAGCTGCAACAATCTTCTTCTTCTTGCCCTCGAAATTCTTAGGTTTCAGCTCCAGATGTAGATCTAGCAGTGTTCATCATCATGCCCATCCTTCTTATAGTGAGTGCATGAAGAATTTATCTTCTATATAGTGTTTGTCTTCCTCTCTTTCCATTTCTGTTTTCTTTTCTCCTTATTTTTTCTTGTAGTGGGTTGGGATGATCCCCCAACTTCTTTGTTCCCATTCTTACCTCTAGCTTCTAGATGCATAGCCTGAACGGATACCTCATCGATGCTAGTGGGATCAAACATGAGGATAGTGTGCCTCATGTAGCTGTGTAGACCATTGATGTACTTCAATAGAGTCTCAGGTGAGTCTAAAGAAATTCCTAGAATCAAAGCTCTTTTCCTAAATTCTTGGGTGTAACCTTGTACACTTTGCCCGTTTAGTTGTCGAAGAGTTTGCCAGCTCATCATGGCTTGTTGCATGTAGGCTAGTGGATAGAATTGCTTTTTAATTGTAGAAACAAATTCACTCCAGACAAAAAGTATCTTACCATGTTTCTTCATGTTAGATTGTGTCCTACCTTCCCACCATACCAAGGCAGTGCCCCCAAGGCATAGGTTGGCCAACAAATCTTACTATTGGTAAGTCAAATTTAACATCTAATTTAATCAAAGATGTCTTCTTTTTATTTTTAGGGCTATTAAGAGGCATGAGAAATTTTTATTCTTTCGCTTTACCTTTGGAGTGGTCATGGGGGAAAGATTCTTCTAATCCTTTGTCTTGTTTGGAGCTGTAGGCATCTTCATCTCTATGTTTCTTAAAGTCCCTATACATTTCCTCCACCATGGATTTCAGGGTCATAAAACTATCCATGAACTGGGGGTCTAATTCCAAGGGATTTTCTTTTGATATTTTCCTCTTAAAATAGACTCTTCCAATTTTTGGGTTAGTTTCAGCCAATTCTCCTTCTCCTAATTTAAGCTTTGATCTAGTTACCATTGAACAACAAAATCCAGCATAAGCTTGTATAACCTTAGTAAACCTAGAGCTCTGATACCACTTTATCTGGAATTTATCCAGGATAAAGAATGAAAGGTATTACAGACTCATGTGCATGGATGTGCCTATGTTACTTATGCAACGGATCGATAAGATTGCTAGAATACATAAACACTGAGGCAATCAGAGAAAAAATAACAGTCAAACATGTAAAAAAAATAAGTTTAATAAGGAGTTCACCCAATGCTCCTAGGCTACGTCTCCTGGTCCAGCCTTTTAGGGGTGGCCTCTCTATTATATTTTCAAGTAGAGTTTTTACAACAGTGAGCTCGATTCGAGACTCACTAAACAAAATGAAGTCAGTAGGAATGGAGTGCACAGAATCTCCTTACTGAAACTTGACCTTTGAGGGTCACAGTAGTATGACAAGCCTATGCCAAGGAGCTTGATCGAACATCTCAAGCCTTCAATGGAGTACACAGTCTCTTTGACTCTCTCTGGCTCTGTTTGGATCGATGCTACCTTCGAGTTAGCTCGGCCTCTACTATCCATTCTCTGCTATTTAGCTTCTTGCGTCTCTGTGTTGCCCGTTCTTTGCTTCTATTAGTTCATGGATTTAAAGCTAGTTTGCTCTTTGACTGCTCGTTTCTGCTTCTTGGGCTTTTGGTTTCCTTTCCTTTGTCCATTCAAATTCCTCTACTCTACATCATCACTTGGTAGCGCCTCGCAGGGAGGTTGTTGAGTATGGAGCATGATTGTTTAGAGGTCTTTGTTTCAACCAGATGTATACCCGAGGAAGTTTGTACACCCCTCCATGCGGGGGGGTGCGAGGGGGACTTGTCCCCGCCCCATGGGGGTTCGGGAGGGATGATCCTCCCTGGCTGGGGGATCTGGGGGCTAGCGGTCCCCCGGCGGGGGTTTCGAGGGTAGCACCCTTGAAGCTAAAAACAGATGTAAAATTGCCTTATAAAAGTATAGTAATTTCTAGTCAATCTGGGTTGTTCATTAGGCAGATGATCTGACGGTAGAACTTATGTTTAGTTTAGGGTTTTTTGTCCCTAGAAGGCAACCCTTGTCTTTGTATGAGGGCATTGTATTTGAGGTTGTGTAATAGATGTGTATTCTCTGAGCGAAAAACAAAGAGGTGAGACTGTGAGAGAAAACAGAGGATATTACAGTGGATCTGCTATAGGTTGTGTCTCTTCATTTTGCTGGATAATAGAAAGGAAGGATTGGTTGTTCGGGGTGGACGTAGCTCAAACTTGGTGAACCACGTATATTTGTGTCTCTCTTGTTTTATGCGTTTTCTGTGTTTATATTTCTGCAATATTTTATGTGTTCCATTGCTCCGTAATATATAATTTTCTAACAGGGGTGGCCACCTGTTTTGCTAATGAACTAGGTGTCAGATTCCCTGAATCATATTCGAATGGCTGTTAAATCTGTTTGCTTCAAGAATGCCCACAAACACGAATCGTTTTCCAACTCATCATCCACATCGGACTTCAAATCCCCTGTCATCTTGCTTTTTGATCTATCTGGTCAGTTATCAGGACGTATCTCCACCGTCAATCTGGACCCCCTAGATCCTACAGTCGTCCTTCATATCGGGCAGACAAGTCGCATGACGTTTAATCAAAATTGCTTATCACCTTGAAGCCTTCTGATATCTTGCCGGTTTTGGGGAAGCCTGCGCTACGGGACCGAAACAGTTACTTTTCCGAATTTTATAGCGTTTTCGAGTCTGGGCACTTCGAGGCTTTCCTTCACTAAGGGGGACGCCCTACGATACGCGATTTAGCACTTAGCACTAATTGTGTATCAGAATCCACCTTTGTTTCCTGAATTAGCCTCTAGTTCTGCCAGTTTTGTGCCTTTATGCTTTACCATGGGCCAACGGTCTGTGCGCTCGACCGAGGGTCCTCGTTGCTTCGCTTTGGTGACAACTGCAATTTTTATGAGGATTCCTTCTAATAGCTTCGATCTTTTCTAGGACATGAATCTTTTAGTATAATTTGAAACAGCCATGAAAACTTAGAAAGTTTTAGGATCCAATTCGGATCAATTGGAAACAAATGATTGACATAACCCCTTGGGCCAGTTTAAAAAGGTGTTTGCACAGTGAAAATAGTTCATTTATTTATTTGTAAAACACAAAGTTATACTATTCAAATAAATTAGTAACATAATTTCAAATTATTGTTCTCTATCCCTCAAGATGACTCGATTAACCCTATCATATCAAATTTGCAAACAAGTTAGTTAATATCCAATTGCCTTAATATGCATATTCCATCTTGTTGAAGAGACCCGCCATAGAGCCCTTCGGGCTTTTTCCCTAGATTTTTAAGATAAGGGTTATGTTTGTTGTATGTACTCCAATAAATTCTAAATTTTCCTACTCCTCCATCAATCCAGAAATTTAATTTTGAAAGAGAGTAAAAGTTGGAACAATGATAACACTCATGTATAAACTATATTGTACCTAGCCAATACATCAACGAAGAAAAATAATTGTCCTAAATACATATTGTACAACTAACATTTACCATGCTTACCTGGATATTGTAAGGAATATGGCTTGGACTTTGCTTCAACATCGACAAGTTTTTTCATATTCAAATCCTCTTTCCATGACTATGCTCCAACAAATATTGCTGGCTTCTGAATAAAACAAACACATAAAATGGACACTCTGAGATTACCAAAGCAATAAAAATATAATGAAATGTATATGAAATTACTTTTAAGAGTTCGTACTTACATTGCTAGATTTTGTGTCCCTTCCAGAGCTACCAACTCTGGTTTCAAGCATTGAAACCACATGATCACCACCTCAATGTAAACAAGTATTAGGTCTTTTTATTTCTTGATTATTTCACTATTTTCCAAAGATTTTGCACATGGAAACACATTGTAACTGTCATTGGGATGTTTTTCTCCCAAATGAAAAATAATTAATTCATTTAAAGGGAATTCATCCTCTCCACAACTGTACACAACAAGAGAAAAACCCTTATAATATCCATTTCCAGAAACAAAGATAATGTCAGACTAGATATTCAAACATTATAATAGACAAATTTACAGACCTATTCTCATAAATGGCTATGTCTGAGTTAGATAGAACAATGTTGCGAGAAAAAATACCTTGGGGTTGTTTCCCACGAACATCAAGTTGAGTCAACCTCGAAAATAAGGCTCCTGCAATACTCTTATGTGGATAAACCATCAAGTCAATGCTTTTTACCTACAACTTGACCAAGCCCTCCAAGGATTAATGTGTCTCAACCATGAATATCTAGATGCCTTCCATTTGTTGTTTGTAGTCCAATTTGCATAGAGTTCCCACATAAATGTGTTGTTAGACCTTCAGCCCCTGTTGGTATAGTTCCAAAACTAACTCTTGGAAAAAGAGGCATGCCTATAAAATTAACATTTTCTCTATGAGTAATTGCAAGATGATAATCTATAGGAGAGGCATTCTTAGGAACACTTGAAGGTAATGGTTGCAAAACCCCGTGTCTAGGACGAGTGATAATGGACAAAACATGACCATTTGAGCAGGGGGTTTTGGGGATTTCATGCATTACACCACCAATACTTAGGTTAGGAGCTTCATGACGATGTTGATTATCATCACTCTTCATATTTACACTCCCTAAATTATTACAGATAGAGGAACCAGAATTTAATCTTGCACTAAAATGAATATGATGTGTTAGTCTTTATAAATCTACCGATATATTTATAACTATATTTGGAGCCACAAATTCAACAATGTTGTTTCTCTCCCTAATTTCTATTGCAGAAACAACAGAGACAATTCTGGGAATGGAAGTGATCCAGGTGGATATTGGTGGCCACCTGCCAAGTCCACCTGGACCCCCACCATTGTTCCTCTCAACATTTTCAGTTTCCTTAATTATAGCACAGTTCACTATTTTTAGTAGTTTTTCAGGTCCTAAACTTCCGGAGCCGTTTTGAGGCCCTAAACGACGTTTTTTGGGAAATCTAGCTTCGTGATTTGTTAGGTCTTTTCCGTTGTAGTCCTCAGAGAGATATTTCCAACAGGCTATCATGTGTGTAAAACGGAGATCGTATGCCAAAGTTACGACCCCGGGAAGTTGATGTACCAATTTACCCAAACGGGGCCCACAGTTTGGTGTTTCATCTTCTAGGGTTAGGTTTTGGAATGTTAAGAGTTTTCCATTGTTTCTCAACCATAAATAGGCCTTCGAGCCTCATTCTAAGACAGTTCAGAGGCATGTAGCCGACACATCTCTTCTCAGAGATAAGATACCATCGCCCTAGCTGAGTTATTTCTATTTCTATTTGTAAGCATATTTCAGTATTTTACAGTAATGAAATGAAGTATTATTTCCGCTGCATATCTGTCTTTATGGTTATCTCTGTATTTTATTGCGTTCCTGTTTAAATCCGGATCAGTGGTATCAGAGCGGTCTGTTTTTTCTCTGTTTTTCATTGCATGTCCCCAACGAGGTTGGGATATAAGGAGTTAGGGCTTGAACTGGTCGAACCTTTGCGAGACCAGCCTCGCAAATCCTGACGACCTCCCATGGCGGATGAGAAGAAAGACAAGGGGGTAGGAGATCCTATCAAAATCTTGCTCGAAGAAGCCCTCGAGCAACAACAGAATGCGATGATGGATAGTTTTGCCCAGATCCTTCAGCGGCTACCTAGAGGCGACGCATCGGCTTCTAGCAGCTACTCTGGAAACGCCATGCCCTTTAAGGTACAAGTTAATTTTGAAATCCCCATATTCGAGGGTCAGATAGACGCGGATGCCATAGATAAATGGTTAAATCTGCTAGAGGGTTATTTTTCTGTTCATGAATTTTCGAGTCGGGAAAAGATTGTTTTTGCTCTTCTCAAAGAAACCCCCCACGTCAAAGACTGGTGGGAAACCTATTGCGAACAGAAGGATGAAAATACAGGCTCACTATTTTCAGCCGCACCGACCTCGAATTCATTCCGAGATGCCATCAAGGAGCAGTACTACCTTGTCGGAAGCTATGAGGATGAATACATAAAGTGGACCACGCTGCGGCAGGGAAGGGACCAAGACGTGCCGGAGTTCACCAATCTTTTCCATACCCTTCGTACAAATTTGAGAATCAAGGATACAGAACAACATTTGATACTCAAATATCGCGACTGCCTACATAAGTACATCCAGGAAGAAATAGAATTCCTGAACATCTCCTCGCTTGGCACAGCATATCAATATGCCGTCAAGATCGAGCAGAAGTTTAAACAAAGGAAGTGAGACTTTGGATCTGCGAATCAGAAGCAAGGGAAAGGTGCCCCTAAACCACAGAACAAAGGACAAAGCCAAGGCGGGGTAGCCCAAGACAACCCGCCAAAGCTGCAAGCAAAGAACAGTGCCGCGAAGCCGAAAAAGGACACGGGAAAATGGTGTGAGTTCCATAAGAGCTCCACTCACAACACAAGTGAGTGTCGGGCCAAGCAGTCACTGGTGGCTGAGCTAAAGGTTTCAGAATCAGATGCATGTTCCGACTCTGAGTCAGAACCCGACAAGGGGAATGACAAAGGGAAGCAGATCATTGATGCAGATCCCAATGCCACTGTTGCTACCGCCAAGGTCTAGAAAAATGAACCCAAAGATCCAGAGGAGGAGGAGCGTCTCTTCCACTCCCAGATGTGGGTAAAGGGCTCCCCACTACAGTTCATTGTCGATAGCGGGAGCCAAAAGAACCTCATTTCGGCAGAGGTCGTGAAGCGGTTGGGCTTACCAACCACAGCACATCCACAACCATACACCATCGGGTGGCTTCACCAAGGACGGGATCTTCGTGTGAGCCAGCAGTGTCGCCTTCCATACAACATCAAGCCCTTCACGGATGAGGTATTGTGTGACATTGATCCCCTTGAAGTTTTTGATGTATTATTAGGGCAACCATACTTGTGGAAGCGACATGCTGTGTATGAATCAAGGCCCCGTGCTATTATTATTACATTGGGAAACAAGTTGTACAGGATACCAGAGGTAGCACCATCTATCGCCATCTCTTTGGTTACTGCAAAACAATGCAGTAAGCTCATTTCCAAAACTGGAAAATTTGTTTTCCTGATGATACGCCCTCAAGGAAAGAAGAAGACGGTGGCCACAGCCTCGAGGCAGGGCCCTTCTGCACGACAACTACAGATGGACAAGGTCGTGGAGGAATACGAGGACATCTTCACCTCCCCCGCAGGGGTCCCTCTGCACTGTCAGGTCAAGCACTCCATCGATCTGACCCCAGGTGCGCCGCTACCCAATGGACCAATTTATCGGCGCTCTGTTCTGGAGAATGATGAAATCAAGAGGCAGATTCAGGAGCTGCTGCAGAAAGGTCACATCCGTCCGAGTTCATCGCCTTGTGGGAGCCCGATCGTGTTGGTACAGAAGAAGGATGGGACTTGGAGACTCTGTATTGACTATCGGGCACTGAACAAGATCACTGTCCGTAATAGGTACCCGATCCCACGGATTGATGGCCTCTTGGACCAACTAAAGGGGGCAAAATATTTTAGCAAGATCGATCTAAAGTTAGGATATCACCAGGTACCAATCGAACCCTCTGATGTGTGGAAGACTGCCTTCAAAGCCAAGGAGGGCCTTTTCGAATGGTTGGTTATGCCTTTTGGATTGACGAATGCTCCTGCAACCTTCATGAGGCTAATGGATGACATCTTGCGGCCATTCACCAACTCATTTGTAGTGGTATACTTGGATGACATTCTGAACTTCAGCCAGAGTTGGGAAGAGCACCTCCACCACATCCGACAGGTTCTCCAAACACTGCGGCAACACAAGCTATGTGCCAATTTGGAGAAATGCACTTTTGGCATGACCTAGGTTCAGTATCTAGGATACATTATTGATGAACAGGGGGTGCATGTGGATCCAGCCAAGATCCAAGTCATTCGGGATTGGCCATCTCCAACCACTCTGACAGAGCTTCACAGCTTTCTAGGTCTTGCCAACTTCTACCGCAGATTCGTGTTGGGGTTCTCTCATATCACTTGGCCCTTGAGTCAAGTCACCAAGGGAGGAGCAAAAGCAAAGTTCTTTTGGTCTAAATCTCAACAGAAGTCATTCATAGAGTTGAAAGATCACCTCTGCACGGCACCAGTGCTTGCATTACCAGATTTACAACAACCATTTGAGGTCGAGACAGATGCCTCTGACTATGCTATTGGGGCAGTCCTTACTCAACATGGGCCTCCAGTGGCATATCACAGTGAAACACTTTCCGACACAGTCCGGAAGTATCCCACTTATGATAAAGAGATGTATTCCATTGTGCAGGCCTGCCGACAATGGAAGCATTACATTTTGGGGAAGGAAACGGTCATCCACACAGACCATCGACCCCTCCAGTTCATACAGACCCAAGGGAAATTGCAGAATGATCGCCATCATAAGTGGTCTACATACCTGCAGCAGTTCCATTTGAATATCAAATATAAGAAGGGTAGCACCAATAATGTTGCAGATTGCCTCAGTCGACCACCGATCATGGCGTTAACCACTGTACTCAACTCTTGTGGGCACGAGACTTCTGATTGGCCACTTCTCTACAAAAGCGACCTAGAATTTGGCCACACATACCAGGCACTCTTGGAGGGTCGGCATGTTCCATATTTTCACCTCCAGGATGCCCTGTTATGCCACCTGGGTCACCTTTGTGTTCTTTCAAGCGAGCGTGCCGAGATGATTTGGGAAGCACACTATAGTCGAACTGTTGGGCATTTCGGGGTCGAGAAAACGGTGGCAGTACTACAAACGTATTTCTATTGGCCGAATCTTCGACAAGATGTCGGGAAGTATATCAGATCATGTACTGCCTGTGCCATTGCCAAACCGACCATTAAGAAGCAAGGCCTCTATAACCCGCTGCCTACCCCTAGTCGACCTTGGGAATCCATCTCCATGGATTACATGTCAGGCCTTCCTTCCACTAAGCATGGAAATGACTGTGTTTTTGTGGTCGTCGACAGGTTCTCGAAGATGGCCATTATGGCAGCCTGCAAGAAGAATATCACAGCAGAAGCCACTGCTAAACTCTTCTTCGAACGAGTGTGGGTGCACTTTGGGATCCCACAGTCTATCATCTCAGATCGGGACAGTCGGTTCCTCAGTACATTTTGGTCCAGCCTCTGGTCAATGCTAGACACCAAACTCACTAAATCCACAACTTTCCATCCTCAAACTGATGGCCAGACAGAGGTTGTCAATAGGATGATTGTACACATTCTGCGCATGTACAACTCAAAGCATCCACGCACATGGGACGAGAGCCTCCCCTATGTTGAACACAGCTACAACCGAGTTCTTCATAGCTCGACTGGCCACAGCCCTTTTCAGGTGGGTTTGGGATTCCAGCCACTATGCCCCATTGATGTGGCCATGCCACTTGCAGCTACTCACATAGATTCAACTCATGTCCAGTCTGAATCAGACAAGGCAACCATCTTCATTGAACACATCCAACATATTCGCCAGCAGGTCCATGACATTCTGGAGAAATCAAATGCCAAGTACAAGCAGCGACATGATCAACATCGGGTGCCACACAAGTTTCAGGTGGGCGACAAAGTCTGGTTGCATTTGCAAAAGGAACGCCTTACTGGAGACTATCGGAAACTGAGACCACTCCGATATGGTCCCTACACCATTACTAAGGCTGTGGGAGACAGTGCATTTGAACTCAGCATTCCCCCATTCCTTGGCCTGCACCCAGTGTTCAATGTGGACCGCCTGCGACCATACTTTCCACCATTGCTAGATACATCCGACATTGCAGAATAGCTCACAGCCACAGAATTAAATCCAGATTGCATGGAACAAGCTGCAACTGATCGAATCATGGACACACAGATCAAGAATACTCGCCAACAGAATATTCAACTGTATCGAGTTGTCAAAGCAGGCCAACTCCTTCACAATGGCAAGTGGCTCACCAGGGACCAAGTTCAGCAAAAGTTTCCCCATCTCATGGAGGAACTCAACGCAATGGGGACCATTGCTTCCTAAGGGGGGAGGAATGATCCAGGTGGATATTGGTGGCCACCTGCCAAGTCCACCTGGACCCCCACCATTGTTCCTCTCAACATTTTCAGTTTCCTTAATTATAGCGCAGTTTACTATTTTTAGCAGTTTTTCGGGTCCTAAACTTCCAGAGCCGTTTTGAGGCCCTAAACGACGTTTTTTGGGAAATCTAGCTCCGCGATTTATTAGGTCTTTTCCGTTGTAGTCCTCAGAGAGATCTTTCTAACAAGCAATCATGCACGTAAAACGGAGATCGTATGCCAAAGTTACGACCCCGGGAAGTTGATGTACCAATTTACCCAAACGGGGCCCATAGTTTGGCGTTTCATCTTCTAGGGTTAGGTTTTGGAATGTTAAGGGTTTTCCATTGTTTCTCAACAATAAATAGGCCTTCGAGCCTCATTGTAAGACAATTCAGAGGCATGTAGCCGACACATCTCTTCTCAGAGATAAGATACTATCGCCCTAGCTGAGTTATTTCTATTTCTATTTGTAAGCATATTTCAGTATTTTACAGTAATGAAATGAAGTATTATTTCCACTGCATATCTGTCTTTATGGCTATCTCTGTATTTTATTGCGTTCCTGTTTAAATCCGGATGAGGAAGTTGGTTGATGTAACGTACCAATGTGAAAAGTGGGTGCCATAGGATACCTAACAAAGGTCCTGTTCATATAACTAGGATTATTATGCAATGATTGTGGGTTACTAACTAAAGTAGGAGGATGCCCCATAACCATCCCAATATTTCTATTGTTGTTGGATAGATAGTTTGGAGAGATACTTGCCTCTCTCATAATGATTCGAGGGCCTTGTTTGAGAATATATAAATTACAACATTTCCCCAATTTAGTTGAAGAAAAATATAATAAGGCATATATGTTCCAATTAAAACATGAAAAATCAAAGTTGTGTGCACTTCATAAAATTCTCCCATAGTTTAACTTTTAATCAAATACAATAAGGTGCAATAGTTTCAAATTGAAATGAAAAACTGTGAAGCAGTCAAGTTTTGGATATGTAATATGTGAAAAAATTTAAGCTACTAAACTATAACACACCCGCTAAATATGTTTTTTTGTCCTTACCTAATTTTTGTCATCTTTACAACTCAAGTAAAACAACGATCTTAGATGGGCACCAAAGAGCAAATGCAAGTGAGCCCTTTGCCGCACAATGCAGCTAATTTCCTAAGTTTGACATCATGTTATATTTTAAAATTATATATTTTAGACAACAAAATATAGGAAAGATACAAGTGAGAGAGAAAAACATTGTCACATATATCCATTACAATTCATCACAGATGTTCATTACACACATGATATTTTCACTACATGTGTTGTTGCTAACTGAGAAGCAATTGTGAAATTTTTTTGTGAACCTTCCTATGATTTGTACATGCCATTGATACTAAACTATTATCTATAATAGCATTTCCTTATTTACCTCCATAATCTATTTTTTTAGTGTCAACCAATAAAACTGTATGAAGGGGAATGACTTGCAAGAACTATCTCATAAGCCCTTTAAAATCAATGGTCATTGAGTTACATGATCCACCTTCCAAGGGGGCATGCATGTTTTAACCATAGAAGTTGTTACAAAGTTATCTTACTTGTTCTCTTATGCCTAAGAAGCTCTAAGGAAGGTCCAAATTTGTGTTTATGGTGCCCAACAATCTCTTACAAAGGTTGAAAAGAAAATTTTATTTACGTAGGAATTTTTAAAGAGGTCGAGACCCCAAAAACCTTTTTTAAGGTACAATACCCTTTTTATTTGAATTTATTTCATCCATCAATCATTTTCTAGCTTACTTACCAACATCTGGTATTTTGAAAATGGTTTTGGTCCATTTACAAGTGGTTACCTGAGATATTCGAGCTAGGATTTTCAATGCAGAGCTTCTTTTTAGCACTACTGTCATATATCCATGACTAAGAATCCTTCTTCTTATTTTTTCATAGCACTATACAGGGTTTCAGTTGAATATCCATCAATAAGTAAGTGTAGAGTTGCAACAAGCTTTCTCATCCCCAACATCTTGGTGGATTTACAATGCAATATGAAAGAGATGTCAATGTTTGTCAGAGAGGCAAAGCCTACTCCAAGGAAGGTCTTAATAGCACACACTATAAATATTTGGCTTTTGGCTCTTTAGTATTTATGGGTCATGAAACTGTAACCCCTATACGAGAAATTCATACCAAAAGTCAACTCAAGCAATTCTATGATTTATCCCATACCAAAAATCAGCTCAAGCAATTCAAGGATGAGCAAATTGATTTCCATCCATTGGATAGATTGATAGTTGAGTCAACCTCTTTGATGACACGAGGGTTTCAAGACTTGAGATTAACCTATCCAACACTAACATATGCTATAGATACAATTCCCAAGAGCTTCAAGGGATTATGAGTAGGGCTATAGAGAAGTTTCGTTTAATACGTCGGTTTAGATCAGCAATGCAAATATTAATTCCATGTTGTATTTTCCATTCAAGGATCACATTCACCACGCATAATTAGAACCTCTGTGTGGGTAGGAATACCATGTAAGTGTACAAAAACCACTCTATAGTTTTAACTTTCCCTTACTTCTGTAAATACACATATATGTATAAGAGAACTTAACAGCCGCCCAACAACTGTCCATAAAACTTGGTAGAAAGGTAGAGTGAAAATCTAACAGCCATGTGGCATACTTATTGAAAATTCTAGGTAACATTTAGTTAATAAATTTGTGGATTCCCTAGACAACGCCTTTTCTTTCTGCATAAAAAAGGAAACTTGAAAGAGGGGGACAGTAGTAAGTGCAAACTTACAGAATATATCTGTTACTATTTTTCTGTTGGTAAATCGACCAGTGGGTGTATGATCCATGAAATCTCTCCCATACGGAGGAAAGTTGGCCTTTGCAACCGTCGCAAGTACATTGTCATTACCAGGGTCTACAGTAGAGTCTCCAAATACGTACGCGGTTGGCACCAAAGGCTTTGTGGCCTTTGTCTTTGCATCCGTTAAAATTGGTTCATGCAATGCTAGGAAAATAGTAAGACATGTCAGGATACAAAGATGAAGACGCCCCCCGATAGCTGATACTTTTGTCTGAATTGTTATGGCACGCGCCCATGGGCCCGGAAGATTCTCATATTCGAATCAGCTATACGTGGGCAGGACAATTTTTGGCACACCTTCATTATTAAACTCCCGTGCATAGTAACGCTGTGGTCAATTCACACCGACGTACTAAAATCCCTTCGGCAAGGCAGTGAACTGACCTTGCTGTTAATTTGCACGGGAGTTTAACAACGAAAGGAGCATCGAAATGTCGTGGGTAGATGGGTTTTTTTTGGGGGTTAGGTTACATTGTATTCCATACAAAAGCAAATCGACGGCAATCTTAACTTTGGCAGGTGTACGATGAGATTAAGATTCTACAACAAAATAAATATGACTGCAATACAGAGACGACCAAAAACAGAAAATAGACAACTGAAGGCAGATCAAAACATATACCCATCTCAGGAGTCGGATAATAATACGGGAGCGGGATCGGGATCTTTTGCACTCATAGCTAGCGGCACTGGCGCTTGAACTGATATTGAATGTGTTTCTCCATGTGGACTAAATAGGTTTTTGGTTTGTCTAGACGTACCTGTTTTTACCATTGATTCTTCTTGATATCATTCAGAAATGAAACAATAGCATTCCTATCATTTATGTTTTTCCCTATGAATTAGTCCCAACAAAGTCTTGAGTGGTTAGTAAAAAGTAATAACATGCGTATACTAGCTTTTCCCTAATGAGAGATATATTAATAGTTTAGAATGTAAGTATCTTTATTTATATTATAATTTTTATTTGGAATAATCACATTAAAGAGAATTTTGGACACTTTTCCAACCAACCAATGTGCTTTAACATCATGACAAGATGAAAAATCAGATCATAGCAGCCGGTAAATAAATTCACGAAAAGTCTCTCACCCTTAGAATTTTTCCTTAAAAATCAAATATATTTATGATGATATCAAGATGTCTGGAAAAGCCAAAGTTCAAACCCTCCAAACGAATATGGAAGATTAGATAAAACTAGTCCTTGGAGTTATTTGATGGAGGAAACCAAGGAAAACCTCTCAAATATTCTCTTAGGAGACAATTTCATTTTTGTCTTTCTCGAGACAATAGTTGGGATTAAAGACATATTGTCTTTATAGAGACAATATGTCTTTAATCCTAGCTATTGTCTCTCTAGAGACAATAAAAAGATACATTTAAAGACAATACAATATCACTTTTGTCTCATAATATAAAAAAAATGAATCCTAAATATGTCATGTCACCATTGAAATAAATCAATATAAAAAGTATTTAATTAAAAATAAACTATAATCTCATTGATTAATTCATGTTAGGGCACAATGGAATCAAACCACCAACCTCCTGCTTGTAAGGCAGATGCTCTTCCATTGAGCTAGCACCCTTTGAAAAAGTAAGTGAGTTATGACAGTTCTTGAAATTGCATATATACAACTTGATTAAAAAAATGCATGAAAGGAATATCTTAAATAAACGTACTAAGCACCCTTCTTATATAGTAGTGAGGCTAGCGAGGAAAATTCATTTTTGAGAAGAAAGATGAAACTTGACATATCTTAAAGGTGGATTCACTAAACAATATCCATGGCCCCTATAAGAAATGACAAAGAAGCCAACAAATCAGATTCCTCCTTAATACTATAGTGTGACAAATGTTTTGATCTCCTCAATGGTAGAATCTACAATGCTGATACAAGTTTTGTCCTGCTTAAATTTTCTAAGTTGCTTGAACTCACCTTGTATCATGATCCTGTGAGACATGTTGTTTTAAATAGTCATATTTAGAACTGAAATAGTGGCCTCTACGATGCTAAGGTTTGTTGCCAATGTTATAGCTCATGCATTATGTGAAAAGAAAGCAAGAAAGAAGATATAGTTTATAATATATATCGTTTGCTTTTATTTCATGAATTATTTTAGATGTAACTCCTCAAATTACTAATGAGATTGAAGAATTGTACCTCTATGTTGATGATGGCACAAACATTTCCTTGACTCTGCGCAAATTCTCAAGGGTAGACATGTTTATGTATTTCCCCACATTAGCTTCTATAGGAATCCCTAAAAGATTATAGCCATCTATATTAAAGTGGTTGTAAATGTCTGTTGCACATTCTAAGGAATTCATATGAGAATATTACATTACTTTGCCTTTGAAATCATAAAAAAATGAATAATGTTTACTACACAAGATTTTAACTCTATTAACCTGTAATATTTAACGAAGTTAAAGTTCTCAATTATTACAACTTGGATCATACTTATGTGTCAATCATTTAATTTCATTCCATGTGAGATCAAACATGAAGATGCTTGACTTGTTCTTTGGGCTATCTCACACCATTTTTTTGATGTCCGGTACTGTTGTTCGATAAGACGGATAAAACCATAAATTTGATAAGATATTTGTTCTTCTCATAAAGTTTGTTGATTCCCTGTAGATAAGAACATTTTTTGTTATTTGGACAACAAAATAAATGTAGTCTACTCCATATCTTATGACAACTTGATAAGCAATATCCATACGACTAGTGTATTCATTGTTAGCTCCATTGTGAGATATTATTAATGGTTTTCCTACAACCACCAGTTGAAGCACAATTAATGTTATCAGTTCATGTACAATACTCCAAATTTTCAATATTTCTAGTGAAAACTATATGAGAGTGCTAAAAGTGACATATAAAAAGTTACTAACAAGTAAGCGTGATATGAAGTGAATGGTGCACATGCTTTGGAGGATATATTAGCATTTCTCTGTGCATAACAAGCTATATTTCCATTAATCCACAAAAATTCAATTAGTTTATAATTCTAAGAATCTTGATCAACAAAGAAATATATTCAAAAAAAGATATATTACTTAGTGTTATAAAAATGTTTTGGCCTTGAAATACATAAGAAGAATTATAAACCTGCATGGATAAGGGATTGGAAAAATTGGTGGAGGTTAAGTTGAAAGAAATCCATATCTATAACCTCTCATCTTGTTATAGAGAAATCCATTAGATTGCCATCAAATGTGAAATTCATGTTGTCCGGAAACTAAAGATATTCCTTTACTAGATCATAGCTATAATTGTAGCTCATGCCATATTCATCATTGGAAAAATTAACAACAAATATTTCCATCCCTGCAGAGTGTGCATCTTGTACAATACTTGTAGGTGCTTGCAAATTTAAGTCTGTATTGACAAGCCAAATGTAATCCTTTGGAACCATGATTCCAGCAACAAATGTCTTCACAAATGCTATATTTTTTATGAGGGAACCATATGTTTCATTTGTTGATGCGTCCACATCTTCTTTGCCAAGAAGAAACAATATTATCTTTGTCTTGGTTCTTCTAAATTATGGTGCAACGACTTGCAAAAACCCAACATCAATGGAAGAAATGCAGTTTAAAGTTATAGATTTTGAAAGAGACATCATAGATGATGACATGCATAAGTTATGCCAGATATCAATAAAAATTTAAGTATCCAAGATGATGAAAATAAACAAAACAGAGCATGAGAGAAATCATTCAAAACAATGCCCACAAAAAAATATTGGTACATTGTAGAAAGAAATCACTAAAAGTACACAACTATGAAATGGAACAATACACATGGAAATTAGAAAGAGATACATGTACATTGAACCAGTTGATATTAATTTATGCCTTCTGGTGGAGGCAATGGATATATAACTTGTAATGCATAAGAGTGGGATTGAAATGTTTCAATTGTTCCAAAAATGGAAGCATGAGATTCTTGTAATTATTCAAATTCAACAAAATCAAGAAATTCCATAAAATTCCACAATGAAAGTATAGATTCCACAGTTTAAATCTCCATCGGCTATAATATCTATTTGTCTTTGGCCATCAACGACCACACTATGTATTTTTTGTTATTAGAATAGGGCCTTAGAGAGTCAGTTAAATTAAACATGTACCATGGAATTACTTGAACACATGTTTAGTTGCTACCTGTTATCACTAAAAATACACCATAGGATAACAATGATTTCAAGACGTAGAACAAGAAAGATCAAGTGATAACTAATAAACAATCAGCCCAAAGGTTACTAGATGATTACCTCTTGGCTTGGATTGGTTCTTTTCCTATATTAGGGGGGCATCTCTAATTCTCATAGGCTGAAAATAATTTAACATTCTACATTTTATATAAGAAATTAACACATAAATATGGATCCTTGGCATGAAATTAAGAAACCAAAGGAGTAAGAAAATAAATACTTGAAAGAATATGAGAGAATTTCAACCAGCAACAAGAGAAATATGACAGAAAAAGGAGAAGAAAATGCACTCCGACTAATTGATAAAATAAAAAATAGAAGCAAAAGATTGTCTACACCACTGAATAGAACATAAGATAATGCATCCATAAGTTGAGAAGTTGTAAGAATAACATGGTCAAACTTTGTATTTGTAGTGTTTAAGAGACCCATTGTATCATGGATAGGATATATAAGATTCATCCAATAACATGCACTGCATATCATATAGATAGCAATAAAATATTTTTTGAAGAAGAGACATAGATGAAGTGTTGTTGATTACTTTCATAGAAACTATGTTAAACCATGGCGATCTTCCCTCACTTTATAGATATCTTATCCTCTTAAAGGAGGTGCCTAGCTCATGCAATGCACCTCCCCTAACAAAAGATGAAGTGAATTAAAGCAAAGGCAATGCATATTACTTATGTAAGAGCCCTGTGCCCTATATGAAGTGAAATGGAGTGCAGTGATATCATGCATGTCTATTTAACTCTCTCTCCATGAATTCCATCTACTCTCCTCAAGTTTAGAATGATTTCATTTCAACAAAAAAAGTTTAGAATGAATTTTTGACTTTAATTGAAGGTAAAGGGAGATGGGAGAAACTATCTATGATAGAAGGACTAAAGCATTAGATGGAAGATATGATTGTTGTAGATCAAAAGGGACTCCCTTGTGTGGTTACTTTGGGTATTTGGGATTTATTTTCAAGGATCTCCATTCACCATAAAAGTTTGGAATGAATTTCTGACTTTAAATGAGGGAAAAGGGATATGGGAGGAACTATGTATGATATAAAGATTGAAGCATTAGATGGAAGGCATAATTGTTGCATATTAAAAGGAACTCCCTTGCATCATTAATTTAGAAATCTAGATTTTCTTTTTCACGAAAAGTCTCTTACCCTTAGAATTTTTCTTTAAAAATAAAATATCTTTATGATGATATCAAGATGTCTCAAAAAGCCCAAAGTTCAAACCCTCCAAATGAATATGGATGATTAAATAAAACTAGTCGTTGGAGTTATTTGATGCAGCAAACCAAGGAAAACCTCGCAGATGTGGTGTTAGACGCATCTTATTCTCTTCAGATACCAATAGTTTCTCCCTTAACTAGGTCACGGAAATGGCTCTAATAAATGGGCAGAGCATATGACATTGACTGCAATGCTAAGAATTGTAGTGGAGAAAGAATGGATTGTATTCAACAATTTGGAGATTGAAAGTTTGCCATTGATTGGATCGAACGGGATGCAAAGTGCATAGTTTATAGTATATATATTCATCCAGTACTCGATCATATTCGACTTCTAATTGGTAGTTTTAATGGTATCTCTCACACACATGTTTATAGGGAACACGATGTGTTGGCTAACAATCTTTTAAAACAAGGAATTGAAGTTGCAAAAGTCTTGGAGATGAAAGAACATATGGAGGAAGGGGATCATCCAAAAAATCCCAAACATTTTCTCATATAGCCTTAATATCTCTCCTATTTTATTGCTATTATTTTTATTATTTGAATAGGTGCTCTATATGATGATGTTTTTCTTTCTATCTTCCTCAAATTGTGGCAGACAGGCTTTATGCTAATTATGATGGTCATTGTTCTGGTTCCCTGAAAATTTTCAGGGCCTTATAATAGTAGGAAACATCTTTTTGTGTGTAAGATATAATACAATATTTCAGATAGAAGTTAGCGTAGGATTTATTTTTTTCTTGATTGTATATGTGCCTAGTAGCACTCACAAAATGTGAATACTTTTTATTTTTACAAAGTTACAATTTTTTTCTTGAAATAACAAATATACCATTCGATTTGGAATTTGACAGATATGAGATTGTATATCTGAGGAGATATTTAATTTAATACAATGCAATTGGATTCCAAAAGATTTCAGAAGGTATGGGTTGTCACTTCCCTTAGCCAGGCTCATTGTTCTAGTAAAATTTAGATTTGGATTATTGTTATTTACTTTAGTACATTATAATGACATGGACATTAGCTAGAATTAAAAATAAGGTAGGGGATCCTGTGAGTGAGCCTTGGAACAGTAAAGAATGGTCTTGTAGATCTGTTGACCTTGAGACCTCAAAGGTGTAGGGATATTTGAGCTCTGAATCTATAGAGCATGACCTTGGGCTTAATAAAGAAGAATGGTGCAAGAGAACATAATTTTCATATGAATCTACACTTTGTATTCCTACTCAATATGTGTGTGAAGTTCCTTTATCTTTGGGCTCCATCCCCACCTACACCTCATCAAGTAGTGATCACTTCTCAAGGTTCACAGAAAACAAAAATCAACACAACCTTATAAAATTGTGGGAGGTGAAGGTATAGCTCTTGGGAAACTATTAACAAGAAAACATGTTACGGTTTGGCTTTGATCCCTAATGCGAGTGATATCTATTAATTAGAGTATTTGTAAATTCTAGCCACCCTTTAGGGCCTGCTATAGAGAAAGGGTATGAATCAACACCCACCGTCACATAGATTGCCAAGTCCTCGCAGTAAAGTAATCATTATCATTAGAAAGGAATAAGGAATCATACGAAGATATGGATGCCCCCACATAGACCTAGTTTTTAGGCCATCAACATTAACAAGGAAGGAACTTGCAGCCTTGTGTTAATCAAGTAGCTAACAACAAAAAGGTAAAAAATCCTGGTAACTAGCACTTGAGATATAGAAAAATCCATTCAATTGGTTATTAACACCTACAAAACAATCTCATTTGTAAGGGTGACCTTTCCTTACACAACCAAAAGAGTAGAATAAGTCTCTAGACAAATATTTCTAGGGATAAACTTGTGAGTTTTGTTAAGATAAAATGATACAACAAACTTGGTAATGAAATGTGGCTCAAGGTGAGTACTATGCTCCCTAAAGAAAATTCGACATTCATACCATGGGTATTTTTTGGAGATAGTAGTATTCTCTACCAATAATTGTTTCAATAACATCTTGAGGCCTATAAACAACATTTACAAATATGTCAAAGGTCATCCTAATATGCATCCAATCCCTACCATTCTCTAACAAGGAGACTAGGTATGTAACTCGTGAGGCTTGAGGAAACCTTTTATGATAATTATAAAGGAACTTAAATGCCCCCATCAAAAAACCGAATGAGTTCAATGTTAAAATTAGGTTTGGTTTCACTATCCTCCTTTTATCAAAGTCCTATTTATGTTTTCACTACTATAGTTTCCTTCTTGGGTAATTGGCGTTGACTAATTCAGTTATTTGATGTATGATGCGAAGAAGCTTGTGGATTGGGAGCACATGTGTGTGACTATTGCAAAAATACATGCTTGTGGGCATGATACACATGTTACTATGCTTCTTGGAGCTACCAAATTCCTTCATAAACACAAAGATAAATGGCGAGCGCTTACCATGCTAGTATATGTTAATGTGATACAACAGATGAAAGTGATAAATAGTTCAAATTTTAAACTGAAGGATGCTTTTCATATTAACATATTATATTTACACTTTCAGATGGACTCAAATTTATTTTCTTACTTGATTTTCAATTTTACCTAGACTATACGCTTTTCATTATGGCGATAGATTTACTGTAATTCATTTATTAGACCCACTTAATCTGATGCTTTATATTCTTCAATATATTTTAAATATATTTGGTTGTAGTTTTTTGTTTGTTTATTTCATATGGGTTTTGGGGTAATACAACTTCCCATTTCACTAATGAAAATCTTTGTTTTCTTTACCATGAACTTTTGAAGGGAATTGTAAGACTTATTTTTCAACCTTCTAAAGAAGGAGGTGGAGGTGTTGCTCACATGATTCTTTAAGGTACACTTGGAGATGGAGAAGCTAGATTTGAAATGCATGTTATACCCAGCCAGTCAACTAGGACTATAGCATCAAGCCCAAGGCCAATTTGGGTTGGTTCAAGCATTCTTGAAGTTGTTATAGAAGGAAAAGGTGGACATCCAACTATCCCACACATTACTGCAAATCCAATTGTAGTTACATCATTTGCAATTTTGTGCTTGCCAATTTTTTTTCTCGAGAGGGTGATCCTCTATATATATATATATATATATATATATATATAACACTTTTTCTATCTAGTTCTTGGTTGACTAGTTTCTTTAATTTTTAGTAGTAGGTTGCACTATCAATGTTTACAATTCAATCAAGGAAAAATATAAAAGTTTCCCTATGTAACTTTTCGTCCTCAATTTTGAGAAAAGTATAATTATATTTGTGTGAGATTATTGGTCAATCTGTATCAGTTTTATAGATTTAGGATTCAGTGATCACTCTATTTAAGATTTGAGAAGACAACATCCTTATGAATTCTTTAAATTCTCAGTAAAGATTGTTGGTAAGAACTAGTGATTGTAAAAGAGATGGTGGATACTACACCATATCTATTTTTTGCCTTACTACCATGGGATTTTAATTTTATACCATCTTACAATGCAAAATGGTAGAATCTATAACGAATATTATAACCATTAGGAAGAGCATCCCATATAATAACTTGTTAACCATGTTACAAGGTAGGAAATGATACACTCTGTAATGAACAATATAAATGTAAAGGAATAGAACCCCCTAGAAAATCTTGTAGACCATCTTACAAGGAAGGAAATGGTACACCATATAACAAAGAACGTAACTGTAAAGGAAGAGCATACCCTCAAAATATGTTGTGATTTTGGAATCTGTGAAATTGTTGGTCTTCTCTCATAATCTGTTACAAGAAAACAAAAAAAATGCACCATACTAATAATGCCTAATTTTGTGTGTTACAATTAATGGAATATGTACAACACTATGGAGACATGATTATAAAAGAATTCCATCAATGGATCTATTTCTCAAGTTGCTTCTAGTCCTTCCTAACTTGGTACGGGGTCATTTACTCTGCCTCTAGACTTGGTCAAACAACATAGTATTTTCTTCTACACCAATTGATTCCTCCCCACAAAGATTAAAGACATAATATGTCATCAATTTTCTTCCATCAGTTTCTATAACACAATAAACATCATTATAGTTTCTTCCCTCATTTCCTATCCCTCCAATTACTCTACAGCTAAAACCTAATCCCTCAGTGCCTTGCAGGCATCATAATATATTTCTCATTACTGACCAACGATTCTATCTAGGATTTGAAAGCAACCTACTAAACGATTCAATCCATTAAAAAAAATTATATGGCCTTATGAAAGCCATGGTATGCATTTCCCTTTCCATTGCACCCTAATAAGAAATTTAACAATATGGGCCACCTTCTCAATTGTTTTCTACTCCATGTCATTGGATGATTTTCAGTTTTGGTTGAAAAGGTTGATATAGGATTGTTTTCCTTTATTCAAATTTTTCTTAGGACAAATTCTTTGATACATCTAATTATGCATACTTTTAGTCATTAGAATGTCATATTAATAATGCAACTCACTTAGATCCTTCATCTGAAACCAAAATAACATTTGATTTTTGGTTGTTGGAAAACTTCATGTGGATCTCTGTCAATATTAGGCCATCAAATCACAATGTAACTACAATAATTTTATTTTTCTTAGTCTAATGAGGTGACCTTTTGGCCCCTTTTAGGTAGATTTTCTAGTAAAATTTGCTCAAAATTTGGTTAGAAATTGGTATTGTTAAGTTGTTGAGTCTTCACAAGCCGAGTTCCCCAAGAGTTTTCTAGTGTACTGAATCCCTTTATGCATTTAAAAAGGAAATTTAAAGGATATAACAGTTAAATATCACAAAGAATCATAGCTTCACATAACTTACAAACCAGACAAAAAAATCAACTTCCCTACTCTACAATAGCAAAACCCTAAACCTAACTACAAAACAAAAGATAAACCCTTTTATATCCACTAGAATGATTCATTGGAAAGAAAATTACTTCAAAATATCATTAAATCAACATAGGTAAACTAGGAGAAAGATAGGAGATTCTATTATAGAGAGAAAAAAATAATGAACGAAATCAAAAATAACTTGTTTTTATGTATATTATCAGATATGGAAGTCTGGAAATCTCGATTGTTTGTACACTCAATTTAGAGATACAATTCACATGATACTTAGAACTGACAATACTATAGAAATGGAGGGCCATATAGCAACTTGGAATGATGATTTGAAACAATTTTATCGAGCTCTTGAGGACCTGATGATGAAATTTTGAAAGTGCTTTGGAGAACTACACAAATCCTTCACATAGAAGTTATTGTTTGTGATTAAA
This sequence comes from Pinus tabuliformis, assembly GCA_031772625.1. Lineage (NCBI taxonomy): Eukaryota > Viridiplantae > Streptophyta > Pinopsida > Pinales > Pinaceae > Pinus > Pinus tabuliformis. The sequence continues at coordinate 733,456,598 of CM062816.1, read as the reverse complement.
ATCTGCGCATTGCTAAGAATTATAATTGTTTGCCAAGGATAGAAAATACTTGCATGAAGAACAGTGCATCTTAAAAGTTCTTGGATCTATTACAAAACACTTTATACATTGAAAATGTGAATTACAAATAAACATGAAAAATTAATGATGAATGAATTAATAACAAGATTCATCTTGCATTAGTTAAATGGGCGTAAACCATCATTGAGTCCTAATTGAGGTGTATTCTCTAATTGCATCAGATCATACCTTAAAGTTGTGTGCATGTTATACTTTATATCTACAGATAGGTGAGCTAGTAGTATCTTAAAGAAGATAGGCATCCTTTTGATCAGAAACATATGATTCCAATTCCAGTCTTGAGCATATGGGATTCCTAATATTAGCGACATGAGAGCCAGTTAACTTGAAATTCTAATCAATTGACGATAAAATCATTTGAACACCATTTTAGGGTTCAATAAGATGACTCACATCCATTTGCTAACATGGTATGTAAGAAGGATCAGAAGGCATATAAGAATCCTCCTCACAACCCTAATTCTCCTCAAAGCCACTAGGGCTCTTTCTATTATAGTAACTGCCATACCATTCATCCAAGGATTCATCGAAATATGTAGTCCATCCAGACTTACAAATGTCTTGGCTCTCATCACGAGATCCATTTTCCATTGGAGGGCACTTATTATCATCTGTGTGCCTACATTTTGGTCCATTGTAAGACAAAACAAGAGGCTGCTTTTTCTACTGCTACAATATGTTGATAAGAAAAGACGAATAGTTGTGCTCTACAAAGATAAGATGAAGCACAAATGTATAAAATAATGGAATTCAATGTTGATCATATAAGGACAAAACTAGCTCTCAATATTGCACATCCCAATGCACATGCATGCCAAACATCAACAAGTCTTATATCACTAAAGTGGAAGTCATGGTCATGGACACATGACCCAACCCAGTCTAAGAAATATCCTAAAGGAGAAAGTATTGAAAATATAGCCTTGTTGATGTACCAATAACTCTTCAAGGAAATCAAATCTGATGAAATCTTCAAAGAACTTAAAGGAAAATAAATTAGTTAATGTTGAATGAAATTACTATACAAAGGCCTTCATTTTCTTCATTTTTGAATTTGATTTCCTTTGTATAATAAATAATTTTATCGCCTTTATACTAGTTCAATGAAATTCCTTACTGTCGAAATGGTCTAACATTTTGATCCACTCTCTATACCTAACCTTGGAAATGGTCTTATTCTTTCTCATCAGTGCCAAACCTTTTTCTACTAACTTTCAACTTAATTCAATATGGAATCTAGGAATTGGTAAAACTTTTTAATCCACTTTCTCTACCTGCCCTTGTAAATGGCCCTATGTTTTATCATCAATGCCAAACCTTGTTCTACTAACTTTAATACATGATGACAATTTTTTTCATCTAAAATTAGTTTCTATTTAGAAAAATAAAACTTAACCAAGTTTTGGTGTTTTGCCTCCCTGTGAAGCCTCTAATAAGATGAAGAAATTATGCTAATTAATGACTACCATGAAAATCAAATTGAAGGTGAAGAAGGTCATTTTCTTAGGTTGTTGATGAATCTCAAATTATAAGGTATTTTCCCCATGTTTCACCAAAAGATGCCTAAGAGTAGGCCTTAGGATGGTAGTTATTAAAGTAGCAGAAGAAGAAAGAAACTTGAAAGATGAAATACTCATAAAATACCCACCAGTTCTTTAACACCAAAGCGGGGGTAAAAGTTTTAATACTACAATGAAGAGAGGTCATTAGTATGAGGTGGATTTGATTCCAGACATGTGTCCAACTAAGAGGTGGATTCCATAGATTGAGAAAAGTTGACCCTAGCTATGTTTTGTGCTATACAACAACCCTCCCCATTTCAAAAGTTTTCATATAAAACTTTAAAAAGAAATGGGTCCCCTTTAGAATATAAATAAAATCAATAAAACGCTTGAAAATAAATTTTTATAATAGGTCATATAAAAATTTTCTTTTAGGGTAGGTTACATCGCAATCGTAATTTGCAAAACTTTTGAAACCGTGGAAGTCCTCTTAAGAAAATATGATCTGATTTGAGTCATAATAAAACCTTATCGTAAAAAGCTTTATCAAAGGAAATCATTATAAAAGTGAATTGTTGCATCGTGCACATCCTTTATCTCAATGGTGGACTTAAAGTGTTCCATTGAGATCCACCAATGCGATAACTCTATCAGAAATCGCATATCGCTACTTGTTAAGGAAATGTCCCAAGTGTTCCATGGAAAACCTCTGATGCGATAAGTCAATCACAATCACTTATCACTAAAATCATAAGACACATCCCAAAAGCTCCTTTGAAATCTTCTGATGCGATTTCATTATCGAATATCATGCTTTAGATAAAGGTAAAATATGAAGTATTGTGAACATGTGCAGTTTAAAGTTATAAGTCAATTATAAATAAAATTTAAATGATTTATCAATTTTAAAGCATGTCGCCTCCCCATGCAACCTCACTGCTACTCACAATCACAACCATGTAGAGGAACCATTTAAGCATGGCACTTGTAACTCCGGTCTGCAATATGCAATTATTGCTAACTGCCGATTAGGAAGTCACGATGCCCATTCTAAAAAGGGTCATTATAAAGTTGCAATGCGACATTCCATCCCGACATTAAAGTTTCACGTTGGAAGTTACGGGAAATCATTAAGGAGCATTTATGGTTGAATCCTTCAAAGATTTCATCCGTGGTGGCTTAATATATCCTATATTCATAGCATCTATTACGCTTAATTGTTGTTAGTCTTGTGCACTCTGTATTAGCTTTTAACAAGTTTTTCCACTGTTAAATCCTTCTGTTTCATTTTTTAGAGTGAATCTGAAATCATGAGTCCAACAAAAATGTCTAAGAAATCTCAAAAAGTAAAGGTCCCCATCATAGCAAAAGACGAAGTTGGTACTAATAGCTGATACTACCTGTCTAGGCCTTAGCAAGACTTCATGGGAGGGCATATATAATCTACTCAAAGTCGAGGATCCAACCGAAATTGAAGAAGAACGAGGAATGACTGATTCAAGTGATAAATCAGAAAATACTCTTAAGGATTTAGCCAGCTCCTTCCTCCACAAAATAGCAGCCCGTGTGAAATTGTTACCATACAATGACCTGGTGAGATGGGTAATAGAGAGTATCAACATAACTGACAGAGCATTATTTACAGCCGATGGAAGGATGTTCGGGACATTTAGGGCAGAAGACGTCAAGAAGATGTATCATTTGCCGGACCCTAGAAACATTACAACAAGGAATTTTTAGAAGCTTTTGCCAAGGAGAATGGAGACATTTCCAAAACAAGCTTAAGCATGAATCCTCTGGTAAGTACTCCGTGGACTCCTTAACATCTCCCTATTTCTATGCTAGTGCTATGATATGTAGAATCTTAGAGCCTCTTATTCAGCTAGATTTTCCATAGAAATGGTGCCTTTAATGGAAGCAACAATTAACTCTTTTATCATGGATTGGGAAACCATTTTATCAGATAAAATGGCCAGTCAAATACTTGATTATAGAAGAAATAGGTATGTAACTATCCGGATAATACCCCCATTCTATATGAGCGCATAGATTATCGATACCATCTGTTACAATTCTGACTTCACCATTCTAGGTTGGAAATGGACTCCTCAAGACCCAACTCCTATTCACATTTATCATAAGTATTTGTGGAAGGCCCATTATAAAGATCATATATATATATATATATATAATTTTCCATTGTTTTGTTTTACTCGCCCATCAGGCCATATTCAACAAACTTGCTCCTCGGTTATCCGATCAGGCCAGCATTGACCTAACATCAATCGACAGCTGGTTCGGTGAAGAAAAGTTCACCTATGTCAGAATTTTTGGCAGCACCACAGATCCATATGTTCTACCATTGTACATTCCTGATAAGCTATTGGCCAGAGAAATAGGTCATCAGATAACAAAGAAAGGAATGTCCAGGAACCTCAAAGAGTCCAAGAAACAAATGTTTCCTACATTTCCCCACCACTGTGGTACTTACTCACTGCATGATTTGAAACATGCCGAGAAAGAAGCAAAGAAGATAAAAATTCTAAAGTTAGCAGTCATCCCTAAGAGACAGTATGACCCAAACAAAGTGGCTTACAACTTTACCACTTAGGTGAAACTTGCCAAATTTGAACATGAGAAAGATGACTATGATGACTTGTTCACTTCGGCTGAGTCATTTTCACAGGTAAAACATCTAGCAGGGATCAAATTGGGAGCAGGGGAGATAGATAAGTTTATGCAGTTCAGGACACAGAGGTTACAAACACTAGCTCTAGATTTATTGAAAACTGCCCCTATGGTGCAGCAAGAAGGCCACATTGAAGAACACACTACTGAGAAGTTTCCCGAAAAGGAGTAGACAAATGAAAAGACCAACGAGCTCCTAGATACCAATGTGCGTATTGATGCCAACTTAATCAAGGAATGGGAGCAATTCGATCAACAGATCAAGAACCAGAATGACTCCCAAAACATCATTATAACAAAATCGCCTTCAACACAAGAGCCTATTGTTACTAGTATTACAATTGAAGGGGCAGTCGGCACAATTAACACTCAATATGATATTGAAATAATTCCAGAGAATCCTTCCAAAGAGATTGTATTGAAGGTTGAAGAAATACCACCCCCGGATGTATTTTACAATCCAAAGCATAGGGTTGTAGTCAAAAGACAGAGGAAAGAAAAGGAAAATTGACCAGGGACCATTCTCAACTCCTCAAGCTAAACTGATGAATGTGGTATGGAAGGACTCAAAATTCAATCCTTATGAGGATTTAACAATGTTATCTCAATATGCAGGTGCCTATACAACCACTATAATGGACAAGGCCTCTAAAGTTAGCCAACTGATCAAAGAAAAGGATCTAAGGATCACCCAACTTGAAGAGAAAACGGCAATGGAACGACAGAAAATCGGTCAGCTTGAGCAACAACTAGCAGAGCAAAAACAACAGAATGAGCAACTAAAAGAACAATTAAATATGGAGAAACAAAAGATCAATCAGTAGGCTCTCGAGAAACAACAAAAGTTGTCTCAAGAACTCAGCAAACTTCAAGTGGCACTTCAGCAGGAGAAGAAGGCCAAAGAAGAACAAATTGCACAACTGCAATTATAGGTAGAGAAATTCAAAGGTTATCTGAAGATTGATGAATTCAAGAAAAAGGCTTTAGAAGTAACTAAAGCCTTATCTTGGCAACCAAATATCCTTTGCCATAAAATATCATTGGTTGACCCATTGTGCATCATCACTGCATCACTCATTGAACAAGCAGTTGACACCAGGTTAGAATTTGAAAACACAGATGATAAGGTCACAAGATTTCTCTCTTGGCAAAGTAGAGAAGAAGGCATGGCTGCTAATCTACGGAAAATCCAAGAATCGCATAAAGAAGTCTTATTTTTGGAGTGGGAATCACAATTAATAAAAGCCAAAAGAGCTACTTCCAAAGCCAGGGCCACAATGAACAATGTGATAAAGTCAGTAAATGATAGCTTATATGGAGCTAACTTGATCTCCGATTGTTCCTTAGGAAAGCTCCCGAAGGAAAAAGCACTAGAAAATCAACGGAGACAAGATTTGGTCGGCAGACAAGAACTAATCGGCAAAGTGCAGAACTTGACTTGGGATGCATTTTGGTTCTTCCTAGTCAAGCCGCACATCCAGTAGATAGCCACCAAATGCCTTGCCGAAGCTGTCAATCACATGGTTCCTGAGCTTTCAAATGCCACATACATAGGTCAACTACATTCCAGGCTGAGTCATCCTCCAGAAATTCAGGAAATTCTCTCAATTTGTCAGCTGCGAGTGCAAGAGAAGAATTAGATACAATGAATCATTTCAAAGGCTATCGAACTGTTATTTTCATAAATCAAATCCCATATTTTCATGTTTACAGTTTCAACAGCTAAAAGCGATTTTTATTGACAGTTAGTTTTTATTTTATTATTTAAACCCTTTCATGTCTTTTAAGAAAGGGTGCTCAATTTGTATAAAACTTGACTTGAGAAGTTACACTTTTGTACTTTTGAATATATTTTTATGAGTAGTGGATCAAGGTTTCACATTTTTGTGAAGAAACTTTTTCATGCACTTTTGTATCTCTTGGAAGTTTTCTCAAATAAGAAAGTGGAATGAGAGTGTTATTTACATTGGAAAGACTCAAATTCATGCGCTATTTCTATCATTGTTCTCTTGTCTTGTTTCCTTATGTGATGAAGCATTCCTTTTAAAAGTTTCTATTGTTGATATATGTATTCTCTTCAAACAATTCTTTATCATGTCATTTCTGAAGATTTAGAATTGTTGTACTTCAAAGATATATCTTAGCGATATACATTGTTATGAATGCGATATGTTTTTATAATTACTGTGTTTAACTTCTGAAACAAAGTAATCATTATATATGAATACATATTTCTATTGATAAGTAAGCCATCTATATGATTATTTATCTAATAGGAATAATCAGAAATCACATTGTTAATACATTACTTGGGTTATATAAGTATATTTGTATATTTTTGAGTTATAGGTTAAAGCACTTATCATCTTTATTATACATTATAAAGCAATCACCCATCAAACCATTCATTATATGGGAAACTAGTCCCATAATATCCATTCGGAGCCACCATGCCAAACGGAAAAGGAGTTGTACTAAGGTCTGGACCGGGTGGTTATCCGTAATGTTGGTGCTAGAATTTTAGAGGCATCAACCTTTTTGTCACTAGAAGGAGGGCATGAACTATGAATGGCGATCGAATCCAAATCCCTAGGCCATTCTAAGAGTAAAACTCCCTCACCATCTCCTACAACTTCTCCTTCACATTCTAAATCTCCTATTTTTAAGTGAGAAGTTGAAAGGAAAATACAACATGCACTGCTAAAAACTTACACACACTTGAAAATTCTTCTCTTGAACCCCCTGAAGTATAGTCCTTGATTCATAAACTCTAAGGGCTTTCGATATCCCAAGAACAGTGTGAGTTATCCCAAGGCAGTGTCACTTCGCAATATATTCCATCCTAGCCTCTTACTAGAGCACAAAGTGAAAAGCTTGGTATTCCACCAACTAAATTTCATCTACTAAGTCGAAAAAGAGCTAGGAAGACACCTTTAGAGTCTGACAGTGAGATTATTTCCTCATCAACATCCATTCCATCTAAACCATTTCAAAGTCATCCATCTATTTCACAACTCCACATCATAGTCCAAAAGGGTATAGGTACACCAACATCCTATACCCAATCACTTTGAACTACCTCGTCACCTTCTTCTACCGTTATTACAACAATGGCACAACCTCAACCGAGGCCATGGACCAATCCAGGAGCTGTCGTAATGCCTACACCCTTGAGTCAATTACCAGCTCATCCTGAAAAATGGTTACCAAAGTTTAATCCGAACGTTGGCATACTAGTAGAAGAACGTATAAATAATTTTATTTTATCAATAAACTTGATGGGGTAACAGAAGAAGATGTTGTTGTTAGGCTATTTCCATACACTCTACAAGGAGCAGCTGGATCATGGTATTTTTTATTACCACCAGGATCCATCAATAGATGGGATGCTTTTCAGGAGCAATTTTTAACCAAGTTTGGAGACAATAGGTCCATAGAGACTTTGATTAATGATCTCTCCAATCTGAAATCTGAACACAAAGAACCCATCAAAGACTTCAACTCTCGATTTAATAAACTGTTGAATAAAATTCCAACAACATCTAAGCCTAGTGAAGAAGTCTGAAGTGAATGGTATATTTCTACCTTGCCTTCAAACATAGCCATCTTCACTGATAGGGTTGCCAAAACCACATTAGCAGAAAATACGAGGGAAGTGATCGTTGTTGAAAAACGTATCATTGCTTTAGAAATGAAAAATGATCTTCAAGAAAGAAAATCCAAAAAAGTTACTTTCAAATATGATTCAAAAAAGAAAGCAGTTAAAGACCCATATGACATGGAAGGTTTACAAAAGGTTCTGAAAACTATGTCCAATGAAATGGTGGAAATAAAAAAGCAGGTAGCTGAAACTTCTACTAAAAAACCATTTAGAAACTTTAGAAGAAATTAGTCAACTGACCCTAAACTACCTAATGCTATATCTAATGCAGAATCGGATCTAGATGACGATGAAGATGAAGACACAGTTTTATCATCGGAGGAAACAAAAGAAGATGAAACAATTGAATTTCATGGAATGTGGGACTTTATCTTGCCCAACTCTGATAATGAAAGTGAAAAAGAAGCTCTCCTGGTAAATACTAGAAGTAAAAATGTAGTCGAGCCTGTTCAAACAAATCCAAAGAAGAAAAATTCAAGCCCTGTTATCAAGGACAAAGCTCCCATGAAGAAAACTCTAGTTGTGCCTACCCAAAATCAACCATCATCCTCTAATCCTCCATCATTATCTAAAATGTTAGTAGTTTCTGACTCTATGGATTATAACATCGTGGAAGACATTAAGAAGACTCGAGAAAATATTTCTTTACATCAACTTAGCAAGCTCAAACATCAATAGAAGTTGTTACTAAAATAATTGAATGCAATACCTTCTTCTCCTCTTCAAGCCAGTGTATTATCCAAGGCAGCTAAAGGATCAGGTAAGCCACCATCGGATAAAGTAGATGCTATTGATGTTGTTTTAATCGGAGATAGGTCTACTTCTCATACTCCTCCTTTTCTCTTGATTTATGAGATCTATAATAGGAATCTGCATAACTGCTTGATAGATTCAGAGGCTTCATCAAACATAATGCCAACCTTAGTTTGCTCCAAATTAAACATTGAGCCCCAGAAATATGCAATTCATATTGTTCAATTAAATTGGACTAAAGTGCAAGTTTTAGGAGAGATTAATTCAGTTACTATTAGGTTATCGGCTGATCCCAAAGTAGTTCAAAGAATTGATATATTGATTGCTGACATCCTTGAGTTTTATGGTTTAATTCTAAGCAGGGATTGGTCTGAGAAACTCCATGGTTACATTTCCACTGATTGGTCTTACATGTGGCTTCCCTATAAAGGGAAACCAAGCCAAATCAAAATAGATCAAGAAAAACACATGACTCATACAGTAACAGAGTTTGAGCAAGAAAACCAACCTGTAGCTTTCAATAACAACATTCTCAGATATTACTCAGCTAAGCCATTCTTTGAAAATTTTAATGCTCAACAATTGGCTTTTCCTACTAATAGTATCGCATCACAAAGTGAAAATTTCTCTCATACTGATGCCTCAAGCTGTGTTAGTATTGCTGATGAACTTGTAAATAAATTTGTAGATAAGTCTTTATTTTGGCCTTTATATTTTGATGGATCAAAATCCAATGATGGTGCAGGAGCAGGGTGTATTTTAGTTAGTCCAGAAGGGGAAAAAACTACGCTATCATGTAGACTAGAATTTGAGTGTACTAATAAAATTGCGGAATATGAGACATTGATTCAAGGGCTCTATAAAGCAATAGGCCTGAATATTCAATATCTGAAAGTATTTGGTGATTCCGAAATTGTCATCAAAGAAGTATGGAACATTATCCATTGTCTCTTAGGACATCTCAAACATTATCAATCCCTTGTTCAAGATCTCATAACTCATTTTCTAGCATTCACATTTCTCCTATTCCTAGATCTCAAAATGTAGCAGCTAATTTATTGGCTAATGTTGCTTCTAAGCTCCTTCCATCCGAGGATTATAGTCCAGATAGGTTTTCAATTGAATTCATTTTTTGGCCATCTGTCCCAGACAATACACCATTTGGTGGGTATTTAATCATGATGAAGACATCTTAAATTTCTTGACTTCTAAAAAATCTTATCATGATCATATTATCGATGAAAGTGATCACGATCTTCAACTAAAACAAAGACTGAATGAGAATTCTATTCCTAAATCTGTGGTCAAGCTAGAAGATCTCTATGATATCAAAGATAGATTCAAAAAGGTATCTAATGCAAAACTTCAAAGTTCCACTTTAAGGTTTGAATTAGTAAATCTTGGCACTAAGGCCAAACCACAAAATGTCAATGTAGGACTTGAACTCACATCGGAAGAAATATTTTCTTTCATCAGATTATTAAACAAATACAAATTTTTTTATTACAAAGAACTGAGAACTTGTGATACTTCTATCATTCAACACACAATTCTAATTATTTCTGATGAGAAACCTGTACAGCAAAAGTTAAGGAAAATTCACCCGAATCTGGAAAGTCAAAGCAAAGCAGAGTTGAATAAACTTTTGAAAGCTAAAATAATTTTCCTGGTCAGACATTCCAAATGGGTTTCAAACTTGATACCTGTAAGAAAAAGGAATGGTGATATTAGGATTTTCATAGATATTAGAAATCTCAATAAAGCATGTCAAAAAGATAATTTCCCATTACCAACAATGTAGAAAATACTCCAAGCAGTAGATAGTTCATAATTAATTTCCTTTCCTGATGGTTTTTTAGGATACAATCAGATACTGGTGCATCCAAATGATAGACTAAAAACTACATTTAGAACTAAATGGGGAACATAAGCTTATCAGAAAATGCCTTTTGGTTTGATAAATGTCGGAGCTAATTTCTAACGAGCCATGGATATAACCTTCAAAGGTTTGATCAATAGGTTAGTTGTTGTTTACTTAGATGACATAACTGTCTTTTCCAAGAAAAGGGCCAATCATCTACATGATTTAAAATAGAACTTTGAACGATGTAAAGGGTATGGGATTTCTCTAAATCCCAAGAAATCATTCTTTGCTCTTGATGAAGGCAAACTCTTAGGGTTTATTATATCCAAAGATGGCATATATATTGATCCTGACAAGATACAAGAGATTTATGATATTCGTTTGCCACATAACAAGAAATCAATGCAATCATTTTTGGGACAAATAAATTTTGTAAAAAGATTCGTTCTTGATTTTTCTCATATAGTCTTACCTTTACAAACTATGATTAAGAAAAATTCAGTTTTCAAATGGGAACCTAACGAAAAAGAAGCCTTTGACTAAATCAAACAGGCAATCATTAATATTACTCCATTGAATACTCCCAATTTCTCTAATCATTTTATTTTGTATACTTTGGCCACTGAAACATCCTATGTTGTTGTTTTAACAAAAATAAATGATCAGCAAGTAGAAGCACCTATATCCTTCTTTAGTTCCAATTTGCAGGGTGTTGAACTCAACTATTCGGAAGTAGAAAAACAAGATTTTGTTGTGTTTAAATCTAAAAAAAAACTTTAGACCATTTCTTCTAAAAACACACACAAAAGTAATAGTCCCATTCTCTATAGTGAGGCAATTGATAGTGTAAAGGGAAGTAGGATAAAAGAGAGCTAACTGGGTAACAACTTTACAAGAGTATGATATTGATATTAAACCAACAAAAGTTGTGAGAGGGCAAGGTTTTTACAAGTTATTAGCAGGAGGTTCTAATATTATATAACATGAAGATTCAGATAATACTCTTCAAGTGAACGAGATAAGTATCATAAATTCTGAATCTCAGTATGCTGATATGATATTTTACTTGAAAAATGGATGTGCTCCCCTTGATTTAAGTTACAAAAACAAACATGCCTTAATATTAAAAGAAAAACACTTAGAAATCACTAATGATGTGTTATTTAGAAGAAATTATGATTCAATTTTATTAATATGCCTTGAAAAAACAGAAGCACAAAAGGTTTTGCAACAATTACATGATGGTCCAACAGGTGGACATTTTGGAGGAGATACTACGGCTCACAAGATAATACATGCTAGATATTATTGGCCCACTTTGTTTAAACATACCCATGATTATGTTAGGAAATGCAAGATATGCAAAACTACTAATGGGAGACAAAGGAAACTAACCTTTCCTTTACAACTAGTAAACATTGAGCAACCATTTGAATAGTAGGGGGTTGATATCATAGGAGATATTGTTACACATTCTTCCAAGAAACACAGGTACATCCTTATAGCCATAGACTACTTTACAAAGTGGGTAGAAGCAATTCCATTAAAGCTAGCCAATTATGATACAATCATTGAATTCATTGATCAATTCATCATTACCAGGTTTGCTGTACCTAATGCCCTTATTTTTTATAATGCATCTTATGTTTCTGGAAGTAGTATAGTTGAATTTTCTCTTAAGAGAAATTTTAAATTAAAATATTCTGCAAATTACTATCCTCAAGATAATGGTTTGGCAGAGTCAACTAATAAGAATCGCATTAAGATTATTAAAAGAACTGTTGATCAAAATCAAAATAATTGGCATAAATCTTTCATATTTGCATTATGGGCAGATCACATAACTCAGAAGGCCTCAATAGGTACTTCTCCTTTTGACTTAGTATATGTAAAAGAAGCTGTAATACCTTCAAACTTAGCACTCCCATCTCTAGCCATAGTACAATTTACTGAAGAAAATAGTTCTTCCTCTATTCAATTAAGATTTGATCAAATCCTCAAATTGGAGGAAGAAAGAGAGAAGACCAAAATCATTCATGCTAAACATCAACAAGTCATTAAATATTCTTTTGATGCAAGTTCTACTAGCTCGAAAACATTACAAATTGGTGATCTCATGTTGAAATGGGACAGAGCACATCAAGACAAAGGTAAACATACCAAATTTCAAAAGATGTGGCTTGGACCATTTCAAATCATTGAAAAGATGGGATCATCAATGTTTATACTACAAGACTTAACAGGAAAGAGAGATTCTCTTCCTATGAATGGTCTTATCTTAAAGAAATTCTTTTCTTAAGGAGGTAACCCCTTCTTACCTGTAAATATTCTTTATGCAAGTTTGTTTATTTTAGAAAATAATGTTGTAAATAATATTCAATTCGCATTTTTACTATCAAAAAGCTCTTTGAGAGAATATTGTGAATACTTGATTTCAATAGGTGGAAACTTTTAAGGAAATGATTACAGTCTTGGAAAGTTGAATAAAACATGAAACTCTAAGAACCTATTTAAAGTTTGTAAAATCTTCCAAAAAACCTTGAAAATACTGTAAATCATTCTAAAGTTTTACAAAGTCGAGAAAGGTTATTCATAAAAAGTAAAGACCTTTTGAAGCTTAGCATCCATAACTCTAAAAATGTCATCCATAAACTCTTAAAGAGAAAGTCACTCACCCCATCCACTAAGTTTATGATTTTTCAGAGTGTAATTCTAAAATATGTCTGATATAGAATATAAGAGGTCTCATTATGAGCCTGCTTACCATGATCATAGGGAACTAATTAAACTGACATTACCAATACTACATATCAAAATAGAGTGTGTCTTATAATCATAAGACAAGGCGTCTCATTACGAGCTAGCTTGTTCAATTCAATTACAACTAGTGAATGGCATTGTTATAAGCTGGCTCCCAAACTAGGACAATGGCTTTTTATCTTAAAAAGTTAAAATAATATAAAATAAAATAAAAAATATTTATGTAAACATATCTTTATGAATTTATATTTCAAAAGTTATACTCTTATATGGATGGGACAATGAATGATTGATTGTCAAAAGGTAACCCTATCGAGACTATAGATGTTTGCTGACAACAGAGGCACTACATGTGACAAAAGAGTAAATTTAAAAGCTAAGTTGGAGGAGCCCCCTACTTTTTCTTTATCAACAAATCAAAGCTTTAAGATACCAAAAATGTTTTTATTTTTAAGGGATTGTAAAAGAAATTGCAAAAAATTGTTATTTTATTCAGAGTTAATTTTTATTTAGCTATTCTTAGATGGTTTCCTTTATCCTCAATTGTTTCCAAACTAAGAAAGTTTTAGATATTGCATTATTTTTTAGAGATAATTGTTTCTCCCAGTGAATCGCCAATTCTTTTGCTATACAACAACCCTCCCATTTCAAAAATTTTCATATAAAACTTTAATAAGAAATGGGTCCCCTTTAGAATATAAATAAAATCAATAAAATGTTTGAAAATAAATTTTTATAATAGGTCATATAAAAAATTGCTTTTCGGGTAGGTTACATCGCAATCGCAATTTCCAAAACTTTTGAACCCATGGAAGTCCTCTTAAGAAAATCCGATCTGATTTGAGTCATAATAAAACCTTATTGTAAAAAGCTTTACCAAAGGAAATAATTATAAAAGTGAATTGTCGCATCGCGCACATCCTTTATCTCAACGGTGGACTTAAAGTGTTCCATTGAGATCCACCAATGTGATAACTCTATCGGAAACCGCATATCGCTACTCATTAAGAAAACATCCCAAGTGTTCCATGGAAAACCTCCTATGGCATACGCTGATCACAATCGCGCATCGCTAAAATCATAAGACACATGCCAAAATATCCCTTGAAATCTTCCAATGCTATTTCATTATTGAATATCGTGCTTTCAATAAAGGTAAAATATGAAGTATTGTGAACATGTGCAGCTTAAAGTTATAAATCAATTATAAAGAAAATTTAAATGATTTATCAATTTTAAAGCATGTCGCCTCCATAGAAAATTTTAGGGGCGAATGTTTGCCCTTCGGCGAAATTAAGGGGTTTTAAATTTTTAGTGGGCGAATATTTTGTATCATAGTACATTTTTACAAATCACCTCAAATAGCCCACCTTATTTTAAGGGAGAGGGTAAAAAAGGTAAATTTTCCCCTTGAAATTAGGAGTTACAACCTTCCATTCGCCCATTTTCAAGAATAGGTTTTATTTAAGTGAATCCATTCACCCATTTTCAAGAATAGGTTTTATTTAAGTGAATCCTATGGGACAAAGGCCCAAATACCATATTTATAAAAGAGGTATGGTAAATTAATAAAAATATAAATAAATGAGAGGTATGGTAAATAAATAAAACATTTTTTATATCTACTCCATATGTCACCTTATATACATGCAAAGGTGTAAAAAAATAAAAATATAAGTAAAGTGGAGGTATGGTAAATAAATAAAAATATAAATAAACTAGACGCATGGTAAATAAATAAAACCTCTTTTTATATTTAGTCCATAACCTTCGTTCTATTTATGAAGGCTCAAGAAAGAGGTTTTATTTAAGTGAATCCTATGGGCCAAATACCATATTTGTAAAAGAGGTATGGTAAATTAATAAAAATATAAATAAACGAGAGGTATGGTAAACAAATAAAACATTTTTTTATATTTACTCCATAAGTCACCTTATATTTACGAACACTCAAAAAATGCGTTATATTTAGGTGAAACCTATGGGCAAAATACTATGGGACAAATACCATGGACTAGATTGTTATTAATACCATGCAAAAAAACATTATTAACCCAAATATTAGTATTAATAAAAATAAAAATGGCACATGGTATTGACCCATGGTATTCACCAAAATGGCACATGGCATTGACCCATGGTATTCACCTGGAATGTAGCCTATTTAAATGGGGGAATTAAACCAGCATAGATCCATCTTTACTCTGGATCTACTAACCCCCGAGAGGTATCAAATATCGTGATATGCAAACTAGCATAGAGTGAAAAATATTTGATCCGATTAAGAGTAAAAATGGATGTTGTAATTTAATGTATGTTAAACATTTTAGCTTGGTTAAAATAAAAAATAAAATAAAAATCAACTATTAATTTTATCAATCCAGGTTTATGATAACCCATGGTATTGACCCATGGTAATACCATGGTATTCATGTGAGCATAGACTATTTGAAGGGGAAATTATATCATCTTAGATCCATCTTAATTCTGGGTCTACCAAGTGCTCAGAGGGATAAATAGATTTCATCCCCCTAAGAGTGGTAGATGTGGAGTTAAGATGGATATAGGTTGGTTTTTATGATAATGAAGATATTAAATAGAGTTAGGAAATTATATTGTAAAAACATTTGAAGGTGAATGGTTAAAGCATAGATATTGGACAAGTATATTTGTATACTTCTGTTTTAAACTGAAACAAATCCAGGGTTAAAAGGAATGGATTGATTGCACTAGTCAGCCTTCTATAACTTTCCAACATATGCTGGAGTAAACAGATTGTAATTTGGGTAATTTTTCTAATTGCAAACAGGAACATACTTGTGTATTGGCAGGGTGGTTATGAGGTCCCTAGAAGTGATGAATTTAAATTTTTGTTGGTTTTATATATAGTATTAAGTTTTTTCTCATGCTTTCTGTGAATGGCACGGGTGAATTTTATCCTACACCCACTAGGTTATCGATATGTAATTTCGGTAATTTTGATTTCAAAAGGTATTTTAAAGAAATGCAATGATTTCATTTGTGTATTCAAAAACACAATATTTTATAATTGAGTAAAATATTCGCCATACCTGGTGAGAGATTCACCAAAAAATTAAATATACATATCATATTATTGATAAAATCGCCTTCCATTTTTCCTATATACCATGGAGATTCGCCCATTTATTATACATGTAAATTTAGAGGGGGTTCTTAAAATTTTCCCTGGTCGCCTCCCCATGCCAGCTCACCATTGATCACAATCGCAACCATGCAGAGGAACCATTTAAGCATGGCACTTGTAACCCCCGATCTGCGATATGCGATTATCGTTAATCGTCGATCAGGAAGTCATGATACCCATTCTAAAAAGGACCATTATAAAGTTGCGATTCGACATACCATCACGACATTAAAGTTTCGCATTGGAAGTTATGGGAAATCGTTAAGGAGCAATTATAGTTGAATCCTTCAAAGATTTCATCCATGTTGGCTTAATATATCCTAGATTCGTAGCATCTATTATGCTTAATTATTGTTAGTCTTGTGCACTTTGTATTAGCTTTTAACAAGTTTTTCCACTGTTATGTCCTTGTATTTCATTTTGCAGAGCGAATCTGAAATCATCAGTCCAACAAAAATGTCTAAGAAATCTCTAAAAGTAAAAGTCCCCATCATAGTGAAAGATGAACCAGCAAAGTTGGTACTGATAGCTGATACTACCTGTCTAGGCCTTGGCAAGACTTCATGGGAGGGCATATATAATATACTTGAAGCCAAGGATCCAACTGAACTTGAAGAAGGAGGAACGACTGATTCAAGTGATAAATTAGAAAATACTCTTAAGGATTTAGCTAGCTCCTTCCTCCACAAAATAGCAGCCCGTGCGAAAGTGTTACCATAGAATGAGCTGGTGAGATGGGTAATAGAGAGTATCAACATAGCTGACAAAGCATTCTTTACAGCTGATGGAAGGATGTTTGGGGCATTCAGGGCAGAAGATGTCAAGAAGATGTATCATTTGCCGGCCCCGTAGAAAAATTACAACAAGGCATTTTTAGAAGCTTTCGCCAAGGAGAACGAGGTAGAGTTGGACCCTATCAAGCAATGGAGAAAATTACCAAACAAGAATAAGCATGAATCCTGTGGTATGTACTCTGTGGACTCCTTAGCATCTCCCAATTGCTATGCTGGTGCTATGATATGTAGACTCCTTGGAGCCTCTGATTCAGCTAGATTTTCCATAGAAATGGTGCTTTTAATGGAAGCAACAATTAACTATTTTATCATGGATTGGGAAACCATTTTATCAGATAAAATGGCCAACAAAATCCTTGATTATAGAAGAAATAGGTATGTAACTACCCAGATAATACCCCCATTCTATATCAGCACCTACATTATGGATACCATCTATTTCAATTTTGACTTCCCCATTCTAGGTTGGAAATGGACTCCTCAAGACCCAACTCCTATTCACTTTTATGATAAGTATTTGTGGAAGGCCCATTATAAAGATCATATATATAGACTTTGCCATGGTTTTGTTTCACTCATCCATCACGCCATATTCAGCAAACCTGCTTCTCAGTTATTCAATGAGGCCAGCATTGACCTAACATCGATCAGCAGTTGGTTCAGTGAAGAAACGTTCACCTATGTCAGACTTTTTTGCATCACCACAAATCCACATGTTCTCCCATTATACATTCATGATAAGCTATTGGCCAGAGAAATATCTCACCAGATAACGGAGAAAGGAATGTCCAGGAACCTCAAAGAGTCCAAGAAAAAAATGTGGCCTACATTTCCCCTCCATTGTGGTACTTACTCACTGCATGATTTCAAACATGCCGAGAAAGAAGCAAAGAAGATAAAACTTCTGAAGTTAGCCGTCATCCCTAAGAGACAGTATGACCCAAATGAAGTGGCTTACAACTTTACCACTCAGGTGAAGCTTGCCAAATTTGAACATGATAAAGATGACTATGATGACTTGTTCAATTTGGCTCAGTCATTTTCACAGGTAAAACATCTAGCAGGGATCAAATTGGGAGCAGGGGAGACAGATAAGTTTATGCAGTTCAGGACACAGAGGTTACAAACACTACCTCTTGATTTATTGAACACTACCCCTGTGGTATAGCAAGAAGGCCACAATGAAGAACACACTACTGATAAGTTTCCCGAAAAGGAGCAAAAAAATGAAAAGTCCAGCGAGCTCCTAGATACCAATGTGCATATTGATGCCAACTTATTCAAGGAATGGGAGTAATTCGATCAGCAGATCAAGAACTAGAATGACTCCCAAAACATCATTATACCAAAATCACCCACAACATAGGAGCCTATTGTTACTAGTAATACAATTGAAGGGGCAGTCGACACAGTTAACACTCAGCATGATATTAAAATAATTCCAGAGAATCCTTATGAAGAGATTGTATTGAAGGTTAAGTAAATACCACCCCTGGATGTATTTCACAGTCCAAAGCATAGGGTTGTGGTCAGAAGACAGAGGAGAAAGAGGAAAATTTACCAGGGACCATTCTCAACTCCTCAAGCTGAACTGATGAATGTGGTATAGAAAGACTCAGAAGTCACTCCTTCTAAGGATTTAACTAAGTTATCTCAATATGCAGGTGCCTATACAACCGCTAAAATGGAAAAGGCCTTGGAAGTTAGCCAACTGATCAAAGAAAAGGATCTAAGGATCACCCAACTTGAAGAGAAAACAATTGTGGAACAGCAGAAAATTGGTCAGCATGAGCAATAGCTAGCAGAGCAAAACAACAGAATGAGCAACTGAAAGAAGAGTTAAATCTAGAGAAAGAAAATATCAATCAGTAGGCTCTCAAGAAACAACAGAAGTTGTCTCAAGAACTCAACAAGCTTCAACCGGCACTTCAGCAGGAAAAGAAGGCAAAAGATGAACAAATCACACAACTGCAATTACAGGAAGAGAAATTCAAAGGCTATCCGAAGATTGATGAATTGAAGAAAGAGGCCCTGGAAGTGACTAAATCCTTATCTCGGCAACTGAATATCCTTTGCCATAAAATATCATTGGTTGACCCATTTTGTATCATCACTACATTACTCATTGAACAAGTAGTTGACTCCAGGTTAGAATTTGAAAATGCAGATGATAAGGTCGCAAGATTTCTCTTTTGGGAAATTTCAGAAGAAAGCATCACTGTTAATCTACCGAAAATCTAGGAGTTTCATAAAAAAGTCTTGTTTTCGGAGTGGGAATCACAGTTAATAAAGGCCGAAAGAGCTACTTCCAGAGCTAGGGCTATAATGAACAGTGTGATTGAGTTGGTAAATGATAGCTTATATGAAGCTAACTTGATCTCTGATTACTCCCCAAGAAAGCTCCCGAAGGCAAAAATGCTAGAAAATCAATGGAGACACGATCTGGCCAGCAAAGAAGAACAAATCGGCAAAGTGTAGAACTTGACTTGGGATGCAGTTTGGTTCTTCCTAGTCAATCCGCACAGCCAACAGAAGACCACAAAATGCCTTTCTAACGTTGTCAATCACATGGTTCCCAAGCTTTCAAATGCCACATACACAGGTCAACTACTTCCAGGCTGAGTCATCCTCCGGAAAGTCAGGAAATGCTCTCAATTTGTTAGCTGCGAGTGCAAGAGAAGAAGTAGATATAATGAATCAGTTCAAAGGATATCGCAATGTTATTTTCATAAATCAAATCCCAGATTTTCATGTTTGTAGTTTCAACAGCTCAAAGCGACTTTTATTGACAGTTAGTTTTTATTTTATTATTTCAACCCTTTCATGTCTTTTAAGAAAGGTCCTCAATTTGTATAAAACTTGACTTGAGAAGTTACACTTTTGTACTTCTGAATATATTTTTATCAGTAGTGGATCAAGGTTTCACATTTTTGTGAAGAAACTTTTTCAAGACCTGCACTTTTGTATCTCCTGGAAGTTTTCTCAAATAAGAAAGTGGAATCGGAGTGTTATTTACATTGGAAAGACTCAAACGCATGTGGTATCTCTATCATTGTTCTCTTATCTTGTTTCCTTAAGTGATGAAGCATTCCTTTTAAAAGTTTCTATTGTTGATA
This sequence comes from Pinus tabuliformis, assembly GCA_031772625.1. Taxonomy (NCBI): domain Eukaryota; kingdom Viridiplantae; phylum Streptophyta; class Pinopsida; order Pinales; family Pinaceae; genus Pinus; species Pinus tabuliformis. The sequence continues at coordinate 733,436,213 of CM062816.1, read as the reverse complement.
TATGTATGCTCTTCAAACAATTCTTTATCATGTCATTTCTGAAGATTTAGAGTTGCTATACTTCAAAGATATATGTCAGCGATATACATTGTTATGAATGCAATATGTTTTTATAATTATTGTGTTTAACTTCTGAAACAAAGTAATCATTATATATGAATGCATATTTATATTGATAAGTAAGCCATCTATAAGATTATTTATCTGTTAGGAATAATCAGAAATTGCATTGTTAATACATTACCCAGGTTAGATAAGTATATTTGTATATTTTTTAGTTATAGGTTAAATCACTTATCATCTTTATTATACATTATAAAAAAATAATCCACCAAACCATTCATTATATGGGAAACTAGTCCCATAATATCCATTCAGAGCCACCATACCAAACGGAAAAGGAGTTGTGCTAAGGTTTGGACTGGATGGTTATCCCCAATGTTGGTGCTAGGATTTTAGAGGCATCAACAGTATGATAGATGGAGAAATTCTAAAATTGCCTTACGATTCTAATTCAACTGTCCAATTGACCTCATAACCTTCTGATGGTTTCTTTCGTAATGGAAAATTACACAATTATCCTTCAACTCAAAAACACTACACATCATAAAAATTCTACTACAAAATACTGTCAAAAACACTATACAAATATTATAAGTGTCTACCTTGAGAACATGTACACAATGTTATAATCTTACCCAGATAATGAACTACAAATATGTTCCCATACAAAGTGATCCATGCAGTTATAGATGTAGAATCAAGAGTCTCAATGTTGGTCACATGATTCTTGTGGCATTCTTTGTATCTCACAATCTTCTCTACATTATCTACCTTCTTTGACCTCTCCATAGAAGACTTCAGTTCCTTTTCATTCCCATTCTTGCTTATGTGGGCATTATTGTTATTACTATGTATGTTATTTCCATCACCAGTCTCATGAATGATATTGGTGGGGTAGTGATAAATCTAGTATTAGTTTGATTTATAGAGCAAGTTTGCTAAATTTCAAAGAGTGACTATGGTTTGTTAACACACCTACTCAAATGTGGAGTCTATAGGAGACTTGATGGAGAGGTGAATTGGATGAATGTTGACTATAAATTTTCCATATTCAAGTCTAAGATCATTGAAAAAGCATGCTAATGTAGTTGGGATCCACTTTGACGTTTACCTCAGCGATGTAACGTCAATACAAATCCTATTGCACCAAGACAAATATATTTCCACACTATCAAAAACGTGGAAACTAAAGATAAGGGAAAGGACTGTGTCAAAGCTCTTTCAAAATCCAAGTACAATGAACTCATAATAGTAGCAAAGACGGTGATCTAACCATCAATTGAAGAAACATTGACGTTGTTGTCATAAAAACTTTAGTCCCCTAGTGAATTTGATTATTTCAGGTAGAATCACCGTAGGGTCTTGGGTTGAGAACCCCAACAGAGCGGAGGGCATACAACATAAAGAGACACACAAACAAATAGTCCTAATACTTAAACAGTTAAACTTGGTACATAAGCTCTTACCCATAGGTCCTACATTTGAAGTCGTTCACATAGGGTTCAAACTGTCTGCTTCTTCCGTGTGCTTTAAGACCCGTAATTCATTCAAGGAAAAGCATATAGACAAAAAAATAACTAAAACCATGTTCATGATATCAAGGTTAGATCATGTAAGCATGTAATAGAATAAGCATTAACATGATATTTTATAAGCAAATCATTACATAAATTAATGCATAAAGACCATAATCATCAGAAACAAGACAACGCATCTTTATTAATGTAAGCCAAAAAAAATACTAAATAACTACAAACTAAGTCATCTGCTAGCTCCAAGGGAAATTATCCTCCAGATCCATCTTGCCTAGGCCTCATCAATCCTCCTCCATGAGTATACGTAAGGATGTCATGAAGGGATGATGAATATCTCAAGAAGGAAACAGGGGTTTCCTATGACTTGGGAGTGCAGAAGGCACATGGATATCTTCAAAATTGATCAGGGATGTAATCAACTATAATATCAATATCTAATCTTTTATCCTCCTTTAGGCCTTCCCATGGAGATGTATTTATACTTCTCCAAATTAGTTTTTTTTTTTTTTTTTTTTTTTCTTTTTTGAAATAGTTGGGCCATGGGATATAGTAGGTGGGTATCAGGTCAAACCCATAAACCCCACCCGAATTAAGGGAGATTATATATTTTTTAATGTTTTAACACATATACGTGGGTTGGGTATAGGATTACCCATGTGTACACACGCTTTAGATAGGGCATAATCACGTATGGGGTTCAAAACATTGTTTTTTAGAAAATGGACCAGGTCTGGTAGGGAAGAGTTTCCCTAGGCCATATCACAGAGCATCAAATCTACCAAGGGTGGTAAATGATGTTATAACATATGAACCCTAATATATGAGGTTAGAATGCGTACATGATGACCAAAATGTATTAAGAATATAGAAAGAATCATGTGAGGACCTGAGAGGAGTTCATCAGATTTCAGCCTACCAATCCAATGGATGATATCAGAAAGAAAGTTGTTGTCTGAGGCGGGCATACCCATGCAGAGAGATAATAAATAATGTCTGCATATCAAACACAAAAGTGGACCCAATATGTATACAAGTATAAGATAATTGAAAATACATAGTGGATCATCTGATCATATCCATAGAAGTACATATCACAATATCTCATATAAAGAACTAATCAATGATGCCGAAGTAGAAATTTGATCACTGAAGTCATAAAGTTGATCCAAAAGTTACCAAGTCAAATAGTGGAACAAATGGTACTGCACACAACTCGGGTGCCAACATATAGGATGTAGTTGTGATGAACTGCAACATATAAGGTAGATGGTGTCACTAGCAGAAATAGGAGGAATTGGGAAGTGAACCAACAAATGTTGATGCAAGCCCGAGGTCTTCACCAACCACTATGGTACATTTCTACACAATGGGAATAAATGATCTGGAGTGAGCCATGTTATAAATCATTTGGTTACTAGTCATTGTTGTATAGCGTTAACAAACATGAAACTACTCACTAATAATGATGATGAGAGCCAAGGTACCCAATAAAATCTAACAAGTGCGAATAAATGATCTGAACTCAAACACTTGGAAGAATCTATCAATCAGGAGACAATGATGTATTCCCATTGTTGATAGCGAAGGAATCTGCCACTAATGACTCCAAACCCTAAGGTACTGCGAAATGGACTCTATACCTTATTCCCAAAGAAATGATTTGAAGTCGATGGGAAAAGATTTGTTGGAAGGAAGGCATTAAGGCATCCTTCATCAATCCAGTGTGAGTGTAACCTACAGGCCGAAAATGTGGAAGGAATCGGACGAATAAAGATGTAGTAAACAAAATGAAGAATGTTTTTAGCATACACAATATGTGGCTAGCGCATGATAGAAAACCTCTCACCCAACCAATAATGAAAACTGACACAGAGGCAAGGAATCCACCAATAGGGCCAAATGGACACCAAGGTACTGCACGAATCCCAATGTGTGATAATGAAAGCTGACGTCGAACACAAGGGAAGCCACTCAGCCAAAAACCCATGATACTGACCGATGTTGAGCACAAGGTCACCTATCAATCATGGAAATAGGGCTAGGGTGCAGCTCTAGGTCTACTCTTAGAGCAATTTTTCGTAGTCAATAAGAGCAAGACCTTCCAACAAGAAGTCAATGGAGACCTTCTCAAACAAGCACAAGCAAAGGACCAAATCACTGATATGATAGTGAACATGACTCTCACAACTAGGGATGGATGAATGAAAATAATTTAAGGGACACCACAAAAAGGCCGAGTGAAAATAAGTCAAGAGACACCACAAAAAGGCCGACTCAGGTTTACTTCTCTTGAACAAAAGCACGACTCAAATGTGACAATATGGAATCATATGATAACTTTGTATAATTTTTTCATGCAAGAGGCATAACCAAACTCTCCATATGTTTGCAAGAGATAACCAACCAGATTATTATTGACTCAATAACAAGGTTAAGGCTCTCTTATGTCAAACTAAAACCCATCCCAATGGAGGAAAGACTTAATTTTGAGTGCATCGTTCAAGGGCAACACAACTGATTCTAGCTGCCATTTATCATGGAAGTAATTTCTTGTTCCCGCTCTTTTTTGAATATTTAATTTTTTTGTTTGTTTCATATTCAGAAAGCTTGAAAGAGAATAAAAGAATGTCTATGGTACAATGGAAAGAACAAGCGTCCAGATACAGATGTGCTAGTTCCTGGGAGGGGAAAATTCCTATGCTCAATGCAAGGTGACGAAACTGGTCAATGACACTCGAAGGAATGTTCTTTCCATGGGAAAATGGTGTCAAGTTGCAGAGGCTAAGTGATTTCAAGGTTGATTTTGTAGAAAGACATAGTCAAAAAGTGGCTTATGCACGAGTCCAAGTGAATATGGCTTAAGGAAAAAAAGAGAGGCAAATAGTCAACATTCAATACAGCGGTACAACTCAACACAAAGGATAATCTAGGGTATAAAGCCAAAAAGATATCGAAGAAGAAGGAGGATGAAGCTTCATCACAAAAGTCATGGTGGGAATAAAGAGGACTCCCAAGCCTAAGATCAAAAGTTCAGCCTGGGTTCCAAGTGACAAAAAGGTACTATCTAGGGCGCCCATGATAAGGGAGGCTCTACCACACAAGTTATGACACTATTAAGCAATGAGAAGGTTCTGGATCATATCTTGGTGGGGTCGATCCTAAGGCCAAAATGGAAAAGCAACTGATAAATGCAAAATTCAAGTGAAAAACCTAACCCATATGCCAATTTCGAGAACCAATACCTGTCAGAGTAGATCAACCATAAAAATGCACAAAGGAGAAGACTTCCAAGTTCTGTAGACATAATTAGGAACACTAGAAACGATGTTAATGAATCCCATATATAAAATTTAGATAAAAGATTGTGTTATAGAATAAAAAACTTGAAAATTAATAACTTATATGTACAATATGGTACAGGGAACCATGAAGACTTGCAACTTATGCATAATAGTTCTTTAGGACAAGCCCCTTGCGAGGCTTAAGCCAAGGACTACTTTGGTAGTAAAAACTCATGGCTTCAAAAACGTCTTCCTGTGAAGGAAAATGAACTTCCAAGAAATCATGATAACTAGAAGGATCAAAAGAGGGAATTAAGGGGTCCCATATCCCCATGGAAGAAATCACTTGGTCAACTATTGGGACCAAGTCTTGAGAAGGAAAATAATAGTTGAAAGGATCCTTCTTAGAAGCAATTTAACATTGAGGATACAATGACACATAGTTCACCCGGGGTCGGGTAGAGTCTACTTGAACACTTGGAACTTACCAAGGGGTATTTTTTAGTAAATTCAAATTAGGGGGGTGATTATCATATATAAGCTGATCAATAGTGAAAATATTTCTATTATGAGGAAAATACATCACTCGAAGGAGTGAAGACACCACAACATTCATAGTATAGAAAAAATCACTCCCACGTAGCATATTAAAGTCTAAACCACAATCAAGCACCATCATATCGACTAAGAAAATCTTCCCACCTAAAGTAATAGGCAATTGAGGAAGAACGCCCATAGATTCACTAGGTCTTCTATCATAGGCTAACAACTGATTATCAACTGCCAACAACTTTGTAGAACCCAAATCTTTCCAAGTCAAGGAGGATATAATACTTGCAAATGATCATTCATCCACCATACATCGATAGACATTTGTGGAATTAACTCTAACCTTTATTTGGAAAGGTGCATTAGAAGGAAGATGAGGCTCAACAAGATTATTCCAATCAACACAAACACTCCTAGAGCTTAGAGGGGGTACATTCAAAGATACCAGAATTCCCACTAGACCAGAAGAATCTGTACTAGAAATCAAGAAGACTATGTTGTTAGGCACTTCACCCCACAAAAGAGGAGTGGAATCAGCCATAGATTGCACCGTCTCAACCACTTCATCAACTAACGATTTATGAGATTGTTGAGAAACCATAATAGATTCAAGAGTAGAAGAACCTTCGGACTCGAACCATATCCTTTGTACGATTGGAATACTAGGGCACAAATGAGTAAGATAGTCTCCCTTACATACCCTACAAGTAAACTTAGGTTTAATTCTTCTACGCCTAGGTTTCTGATCAACATCCATTCCACCAACATGACTAACAGTGGTTGGTGGAGAGTCCCCAACATGACGCCTAGAGGTTAGTGACTCTTTCCAAAGAGAGATAGGACATGTGCCCCCATCCCTACACATAGAAGCAGGTGAGTCAACAGAAATATGACTCATAGACGTAGGTGATGCATTTCTAGTATGACTTGGAGTGACTAGACTTATGGCCCCCGCATGACTTGCAGCAGTTGAAATCTCATCCCCAACATGACTTGTAGGGATTTGTGGTGATTCATTGCTAGTATGACTTGTAGTGACTAGACTTATGGCCCCAACGTGACTTGCAGCAACTAAAAGCTCATCTCCAACATGACTTGTAGGGGTTGGTGATGATTCATGGATAGAACTATTCTTCGACTTCTTCTTCCTATTTCTCTTCTTTTTATATCTCTTATTACAAGAGGGATGGGAAAGAGGAATTCTAGATTTTTCTTTTGAAGAAAATGAACAATTAACACCCATTTGATGCCCTCAAAATAAAGAATTCATTTGATAAGCTTCAAGAACATCTGGAATATTTCGTGTAGACCACAACCAAATTGTTAGTCCAACAGCCAATCCAGGAACATTCAAAGTGGCCATCAAGGGGGTACAAACATTTCTAAAGAAAGGAAAAGAACAAGGATCCCCTTTTGGAAGGGTACCTTGGTTGGAATCCACATGAATATTGGACATACCCAACTTATACGCAGATCCTTCCCATACGCGATTGTAAAAATTACTTTCCAAGGAAGAGAGATGCACATTCAAACATTTTCCCTTCAGGAGGAAACTCCACAACATTCAAAAGAAAGATCAAAATCCTTTCAAGAGCGGTGAAGTGGTTGGTCAGTCACTCAGAATCTAATGTCTAAAAGTGACAAGACAATTCCACCTAAAGCCAACTAAACACAAAGAGCAAAGCGCACACCACTATAAATTCCCTAAACATGCAACGAATCAAGCAACTTCCAAGTATTTTCACTCCGGGTGATGTGGACTGGACACCAAAATACAATAAAGTGAACTAACGGACCTTCCAAAGATAGTTTGGGATAATTACAGCCCAAGCCTGCCAACGAAGGTAACAGAAATAGTTACGTTGACCCCTAGACAAAATCCTTTGCCAGTGCAAGTACCCAAGCTTCACAAGGGTACCCTCCAGAAGTACTAATGAATGTGATGCAACGTTTGCCTCAGGTGCCGCATGATTCCCCTTCGCAATAACCTATGTGATCCTTAGGAATAACAACTATGGACACCAGTTCGTATCAAAATCCAGGTGGAACAGTCTCGGGGTAGGATCCAACAAGTAGGAGAGGGGGTATCTCTCTTTCCTTGTCTTCACTCTCCCTCATGCTTGACACCCAGTAACGAACCTTTCTCGGTCTTTCTAATGACACTGGATTTCACTTATTATTCAACATCTATGTTTAATAGTTTGAGTGGCCTTAGAGATTTAACTCTCCACTCACCTATTATAAGGCCCTAAAGAGCTAGAATTGTTGATGTAATTAATTACAAATCAAATAATTTTCTCGTTCTTTTTAATTAAGCTCTTGATTTTAAAAGGTTTTTCTTTAGGTCAAGGGTAAAATGAGAGTGCAACTTGTGGTGTTTTGATGCAAAAGAAATCAATAGAAACTTAGCTATATGCAAATTCAACTATTTTTCTTCGATGAAAAGAGAATTCTATAAGGTTCTACGAATAAGCTTGTAAAAAAAAAAAAAAAAAAAAAAACGCGCTCCACATACTCAAAATCTAACAAAAAGACTAAAATGCCTACATTGCACACTATGTTAATGCAAACGATAATGATGGTGCAAGATTGTATGTATTCTCTTACAATAATCAAGCGTGTTCCTTCACAAGATCAATAGGCCAAATTGAATACAAGGAGGGCACAGATTCAATGAAAAAATTCCCTCGAAACCAAGCAAAACCAATCAAAAAAAGTTCACAATTGCTCAAAAAATAATGAAGAAACCAAAAACGAAAAACTAGAAAGAGAAAGAAAGGAAAGAACAATGTTTTTGTCTTTTTCTTTTTTAAAGAACCCAAAAAAGGTTTTTAAGAACACAAAGACTACTAAAATTCTAAGACCAAAAACAAGCATGGAGAGTCCCAAAATTTGCAAGTTATGCACAAAACGTGAAATGACAAAAGACCACAAACTTGCATAGATTGTTCTAAAAATCAATATAAAGGACTTCAAGAAACCAAAATAACCTCAAGAAAGACTTTCAAGATCGCCATAGGGGCACTCAAAAAACATGAAAAACAAAATAGGTCAACCAAAGAAGAAAAGCAAAGAAAAGAAATCTAAAAGTTGGGTTATAAACAAAACTGAAACCAGTTTCTTGTTCCGCAAATGTCCAAACAACAAAGAACTTCTACAAAAATCCTTGAACCCAAAACGCAAACTGAAACATTACTCAAAAATAAAACCATAAGTTAACTAGGTTTTTCAAGAATAGGAAGATTAGAAACTGAAAACTTGGATGAAATCAAAGCTTTACTGATGGTGAATGACCAAAAAACAACAAAAACCACCAGCCAAAAATCTTTACTAGGTCCAAGATTTTGAAAATTTTATTCAAAATAAGGTATATGCGACTGTGCAAATGCAAAGTAGTGTGTATACGTGACTGAAACAAAGGAAACTTGTGTATCCATGAGTTTATTTAAAGAAAATAGTGTGTATACGCTACTATATCTTCTAAAAAATGCGTATATAAAGCTCAATAAAGAGAAACAAAAAAATTAGGCCTGGTAGAAAAGGTCAGACTTGATGCCCAGGAAGAAAGCATGTCACAAATAGTATAAAAGCATGAAATCAATCAAATAGGCCCTGATCAAGAAGAAACAACCCAATCTAGGAAAAAAAAGAATGCTTTCCCTAGTGGAGTCATCAATTATGTTTCGAGTAGAATCACCCTAGGGTCTTGGGTTGAGGACCCCAATAAAGCAGAGGGAATACAGCACAAAGAGACATGCAAACAAGCAGTCTTAATACTTGAACAGCTGAACTTCGTACAGAAGGTCTTACACATAGGTCCTACATTTGAAGTCGTTCCTATAGGGTTCAAACCCACTGCTTCTTCCTTGTGCTTTAAGACCTGCAATTCACTCAAGGCAAAGCATATACACCAAAAATAACTGAAAGCATGTTCATGATATCAAGGTTAGATCATGTAAGCATGTAAGAAAATAAGCATTAACGTGAGATTTTATAAGCAAGTCATGATATAAATTAATGCATAAATACCATAATCATCAGGAACAAGACAACACCTTTTTATTAATGTAAGCTAAAGAAAATACGGAAGAAATACAACTTGAGTCATCTGTCGGCTCTAAGGGAAACCGTCCTCCAAATCTATCCTCCTCAGATCTTTGCAATCCTCCTCCATAAGTATACACAAGGATGTCATGAAGGGATGATGAACATCTCAAGAAGGAAATAGGGATTTCCTATGACTTGGGAGTGTAGAAGGCACAACGATATCTTCATACTTGATTGGGGATGTAACCAACTATAATATCAATATCTAATATTTTATCCTCCTTTAGGCCTTCCCATGAAGATGTATTTATACTTCTCTAAATTATTTATTTCAGTTGGGAAATTGTTGGGCCACGGGCTATAGTAAGTGGGTATCGGGTCAAACCCCACCCAAATTAAGGGAGATTATATATTTTTTAATTTTTTAACACATATACATGGGTTGGGTATAGGCTGACCCACGTGTACACACGCTTTAGATAGGGCATAATCATGTATGGGATTTAAAACATTGTTTTTTAGAAAATGGACCAAGTATGGCAGGGAAGGGTTGCCTTAGGCCATATCATAGAGCATCAAGTCTACCAAGGGTGGTAAATGGTGCTATAACACCAACGACACCCTGACTTTAGTTTGGGTGGAGAATATCAAGCAATTAAGCCTAGTCATAGTCACAACTTAGAAGAAAATCGATGTGACTATCATCACATGATACTAGATATTATGGTGTATGAAGGTAACCACCGCCCTGATTAGCAAAGATAAGAACCTTTGATAAAGGTATCTAAGAAGAAAAAATGTTATCCCTACAATTCTTGAAGAGGAAAATTCATCCTAAGTCACTGATTTCAGAAAATTTGAAATTTAAAACTTGAATATAAGCATATATCGGCCTTGAAAATAAGGCTCCTGCACCACTCTTATGTGGAGAAACCATCAGGTCAATGCTTTTGGCCTAAACCTTAACCAGGCCATCTAAGGCTTAATGTGACTCCACCATGAATATCTGGATGTGTTCCATTTGTTTTTTGTGGTCCAATTTGCACAAATTTCCCACGTAAACGTGTTGCTGGACCTTCATCCCCTACTGGTGCGGTTCCAAAAATTACACCTGGAAAAAGAGGCATGGATACAAAATGCACATTTTCTCTGTGAGTAATCGCAGGATGATAATCTACAAGAGAGGCAGTCTCAGAAACACTCAAAGCTAATGGTTGCCAAAACTAGTGTCAAGGATGCCTGATAATGGATGGAGCATGACAATTTGAGAATGGGGTTTCGGGGACTTTATGCACTACGCCGCCAATCATTAGGTGAGGAGGTTCATGAGGGTGTTGATTATCATCATTATTCATCCTTGCACTCCCTAAATTATTACGGATAGAGGCACGCGAATTTTCTATTGCACAAAAATGAATATCATGTATTGGTATTTTTAAATCAACTGATACACCTCTAGCAATATTTATAGCTATATTTGGAGCCACATTTACACCAATGTGGTTTGCCTCCCTGATTTCTGTTGCAGAAGCAACAAAGACACTTTTGGCAATGGAAGTTGGTTGAATTAATGTACCAATGTGCATAGTGGGTACCATAGGATACCCAAAAAATGTCTCATTCATACAAATGGTATTATACTACAATGATTGTGGGTTACTCACTAAAGAAGGAGGATGCCCCACAAACATACCATTATTGCTATTGTTGTTGGACAGATACGATACTTGCATCTCTCATAACTATTCCAGGGCCTTGTTTGAGATTATGTAATTTAGAAGTTTCCTCAATTTAGTTGAAAACAAATATAATAAGGGATATCCATTCTAGTTAAAACATGAAGATTTGAATTTTTGTGCACTTCAAAAACTTCTCCGGTAGTTTAACTTTTAAGAAAATGCAATACGGTGCAACAATTTCAAATTGAAATGAAGAACTGCGTAGTGAATTTTTGGATATGTAAGATGTAAAAAGTTTTAACCTTTGTCCTAACCAAATTCTTACTGGATTAAATAAAAAACCTCAAAACAATTGGTCATTTACTTGGGTAGTAATGAAATATCCAGAGTCAAACAGTCCATCAATAGTACCATGGAATTCATCCCCTATCTACATGTAAATTGATCAAAGCAACAATAATTTTATGACAATTCTTGTCATATACATAAATAAAACCTACAGAGAATTTTTTTCAATGAGAATTTAATAAAGCGGATATTACTTACCAGATTATGGACTGCAACCATTCCTGCAACTACAATTCTTGGTGGCAGTTTATCATATAGATGTTGAGTTTTGTGTCTTTAGTTATGAACAATTTTTGAAGTGATATCTTGGGTAATATTGTTTGGGTAATATTTTTTGGGGCATGTTCAATTTGAGAAGGGTCCATGGGATTCGAAGTTTGTGAGACATTATGTGCAGGAAATGGCATTGTTTAGCTTATAAGACCTACATGCAAATGGTAACTTCTCTGCTTTTTTATTTTGTTTCACTTCAGGAGGGGTTGGTCTTTGATGTTGTTGATGAGGCATTTGATGGTTAATGTTGCACTATTATCTTTGTTGATAATTATAATTTCGTTGGAAAAAAAATGCCAAAGGGATGTGGAGGAGACTTGGTAGTGTAGTTGGGAAGAATACATAGGGATGATTTTTTTCTGAATTGTTTTCTCTTGATCGGATTGAGAAGGAGAATATTTTTGTGAAATTGAAGATGATTATTCTTCGTGTTTTGCTTCATGCTCTAGTCTTTTCAAATGGACCATCTTTTTTTTCTTTAGTTGAGGAGTTTTTGAAACATTAGTCGAAGAAAAATAGCTTAGGTACACACATGTTGTAGATAATATCAATAAATAAATAAATAAATATTCAATTATAGTATTCCATGATTTAGATGTAATAATTATGAAGTATATTGTATTTCTCTATTACTCCCATTTAAAAAGGTATTTTATTTTCCAAGGAAAACCTGAGAGAGAAACTCAATGGATGCTCCTCCACATTCCCAAATGAAATCCCTATTAAACTCATTGGTGTAGACAAGTTCTCCTAGCCTAAGGTAATTCAAACTGGGCACTTGATCACACAAAACTAGCCATATTTTAAGCAGCATTGGAGACAAATGATTGACATAACCCCTTGGGCCAATTTAAAAAGGTGTTTGCGCAGTGAAAATAGTTCATTTATTTATTTGTTAAACACAATGTTATACTATTCAAATAAATTAGTAACATAATTTCAAATTATTTTTCTCTATCCAACAAGATGACCTTATTAACCTATCATGTCAAATTTGCAAACAATTTAGTTAGTATCCAATTGCCTTAATATGCATATTCCATCTTGTTGAAGAGACCCACCATAGAGTCCTTCTGGGTTTTTCCCTAGATTTATAAGATAAGGGTTATGTTTGTGGTATGTACTCCAATAAATTTTAAATTTTCCTGTTCCTCCATCAATCCAAAAATTTAATTTTGAAAGAGAGTAAAAGTTGGAACAATGATAACACTCATGTATAAACTATATTGTACTTAGCCAATACATCAACCAAGAAAACTAATTGTCCTAAATACATATTTTATAACTAACATTGATCATGCTTACCTGGATCTTGTAAGGAATATGGCTTGGACTTTGCTTCAACATCGATAAGTGTTTTCATATTCAAATCCTCTTTCCATGACTATGCTCCAGCCAATATTGCTGACTTCTTAATAAAACAGACACATAAAAAGGGCACTCTGATATTACCTAAGAAATAAAAATATAATGCAATCTATATGAAATTAGTTTTAAGAGTTCATACTTACATCACTATATTTTGTGTCCCTTCCAGAGTTACCGGCTCTAGTTTCAAGCATTGAAACCACATGATCACCACCTCAGTGTAAACAAGTATTAGGTCTTTTTAATTCTTGATTATTTCAATGTTTTCTGAAGATTTTGCACATGGAGACACATTGTAACTTTCACTAGTATGTTATGCTCCCAAATGAAAAATAATTAATTCATCTCAATGGCATACATCCTCTACACAACTGTATACAACAAGAGAAAAACCCTTATAATATCCATTTCCAGAAACAAAACTTGATTTGATTCTTCAACTTGTCCTGACGATGAACCACACTGGTTGGTTTGAAATGTGTCTCCTGATGATGAACCACACTGGTTGGTTGGAAACGCGTCGACAAATGAAATATCATGTGATTTATGCCGAAAAATCTCTCATAAACTTGATATGGATCACAGAATCCTCAATTCAACAAAGATAATGTCATACTAGCTATTCGAACATTATAATAGATAGATTTACATACCTACTCTCATAAATGGCTATGTCAGACTTAGATAGAACAATGTTTTGAGAAAAAAATACCTTGGGGTTGTTGCCCACAAACATCAAGTTGAGTCCATGAATGTCAAGTTGAGTCAACCTCAAAAACAAGGCTCCCGCAATACTCTTTTGTCGATAAACCATCAGGTCAATGCTTTTTTCCTAGAACTTGACTAGCCCCTCCAAGGATTAATGTGTCTTAACCATGAATATATGGATGCCTTCCATTTTTTGTTTGTGTTCCAATTTGCATAGAGTTCCAAAACTAACGCTTCAGCCGTTGCTGGTATAGTTCCAAAACTAATGCTTGGAAAAAGAGGCATGGCTACAAAATGAGCATTTTCTCTGTGAATAATTGCAAGATGATAATTTATAGGAGAGGCATTCTTAGGAACACTCGAAGGTAATGGTTGCAAAACCCCGTATCTAGGATGAGTGATAATGGACGGAACATGACCATTTGAGGAGGGGTTTTTGGGAATTTCATGCATTACACCACCAATACATAGGTTAGGAGCTTCATGAGGTTGTTGGTTATCATCACTCTTCATATTTGCACTCCCTAAATTATTACAGATAGAGGCACCAGAATTTAATCTTGCATTAAAATGAATATGATGTGTTAGTCTTTATAAATCTACCGATATATTTATAACTATATTTGGAGCCACAAATTCACCAATGTTGTTTCTCTCCCTGATTTCTGTTGCAGAAACAATAGAGACAGTTCTGGGAATGGAATTTGGTTGATGTAACGTACCAATGTGAAAAGTGGGTGCCATAGGATACCTAACAAAGGTCCCATTCATATAACTAGGATTATTATGCAATGGTTGTGGGTTACTAACTAAACCAGGAGGATGCCCCACAGCCATCCCAATATTGCTATTGTTGTTGGATAGATGGTTTGTGGAGATACTTGCCTCTCTCATAAAGATTCCAGGGCCTTGTTTGAGAATATATAAATTACAACATTTCCCCAATTTAGTTGAAACAAAATATGATAAGGCATATATGTTCCAATTAAAACATGAAAAATCAAAGTTGTGTGCACTTCATAAACTTCTCCCATAGTTTAACTTTTAATCAAATACAATAAGGTGAAATAATTTCAAACTGAAATGAAAAACTGTTAAGTAGTCAAGTTTTGGATATGTAATATGTGAAAAACTTTAAGCTACTAAACGATAACACACCTGCTAAATATGTTTTTTTATCCTTCTCTAATTTTTTTCAGCTTTACAACTCAAGTAAAACAACGATCTTAGATGGGCACCAAAAAGCAAATGCAAGTGAGCCCTTTGTTGCACAATGCAAATAATTTCCCAACTTTGACATCATGTTGTATTTTAAAATTATATATTTTAGACAACGAAATATAGGAAAGATACAAGTGAGAGAGAAAAACATTATCACATATATCCATTACTATTCATCATCGATGTTCATTACACACATGATATTTTCACTACATGTGTTGTTTCTAACTAAGAAGCAATTGTGAATTTTTTTTGTGAACCTTCCTATGATTTGTACATGCCATTGATACTAAACTATTATCTATAATAGCATTTCCTTGCTTACCTCCATAATCTATTTTTTTTAATGTGAACCAATAAAACTATATGAAGGGGAATGACTTGCAAGAACCATCTCATAAACCCTTCAAAATCAATGGTCATTGAGTTACATGATCCACCTTCCAAGGGGGGCATTCATATTTTAAGCATAGAAGTTGTTACAAAGTTGTCTTACTTGTTCTCTTATGCCTAAGAAGCTCTAAAGAAGGTCCAAATTTGTGTTTATGGTGCCCAACAATCTCTTACAAAGGCTGAAAAGAAAATTTTACTTGCCTAGGAATTGTTAAAGAGGTCAAGACCCAGAAAACCTATTTTAAGGTACAGTAACCTTTTTATTTGAATTTATTTCATCCATCAATCATTTTCTAGCTTACTTACCAACATCAGGTATTTTGAAAATGGTTTTGGTCCATTTACAAGTGGTTACCTGAGATATTGGAGCTAGGATTTTCAATGCAGAAATTCTTTTTTCCAATACTGTCATATATCCACGACTATGAATCCTTATTATTTTTTCATAGCACTATACAGGGTTTCAGTCGAAAATCCATCAATAAGTAAGTGCAGAGTTGCAACAAGCTTTCTCATCGCCAACATCTTGGTGGATTTACAATGCAATATGAAAGAGATGTCAATGCTTGTCAGAGAGGAAAAGCTTGCTCCAAGGAAGGTCTTAATGGCACACACTATAAATATTTGGCTCTTTAGTATTTATGGGTCATGAAACTGTAACCCCTATAGGAGAAATTCATACCAAAAGTCAACTCAAGCAATTCTATGATTTATCCCATACCAAAAATTAGCTCAAGCAATTCATGGATGAGCAAATTGATTTCCATCCATTGGATAGATTGATAGTTGAGTCAACCTCTTTGATGACACGAGGGTTTAAAGACTTGATATTAACCTATCCAACACTAACATATGCTATACATACAATTCCCAAGAGCTTCAAGGGATTATGAGTAGGGCTATAGAGAAGTTTCGTTTAATACATCAAGGAGTAACATCAGCAATGCAAATATTAATTCCATGTTGTATTTTCCATTCAAGGATCACATTCACCATGCATCAATAGAACCTGTGTGTGAGTAGGAATACCATGTAATTGTACAAAAACCATTTTAGAGTTCTAACTTTCCCTTACTTTCGTACATACACATATATGTATAAGAGAACTTAACAGCCACACAACAACTGTCCATAAAACTTGGTACAAAGGTATAGTGAAAATCTAACAACCATGTGGCATACTTATTGAAAATTCCATGTAACATTTAGTTAATATGTCATTGAACCCCATTTATCAAGCTTAGAGCAAGGAATCTAGAAGTATTGTAGGGTCATCAGTCATTTCCTTGGAAAAGTTAATGATAGTGGAACATAAACGAGACCTTTTCACATGATAGTTATGCCTATATGATAATTACTCATAACAAGTTATGTATGTACTAGCCTATACAAGTTTACTGTTGTCTTATTTGATGGAATTACACATTATTGCACTATGAATAGGTAGGCATAGTAAAAAGTTTCTTGCCAGTGTTAAAACATACTGAGGTGAAAACTCTCTTTACTGTCAATATGTGTATATGCAACGACAAGATATATATTCAATTTTACTGGTTGGGTGGACCTAAGAACCATGCCAGACAGGTAATATCTTTAGATAATGAGGATCACAACATTGTCTTAATCTCCAGGAATTAGGAAAACATATATATATATATATATATATATATATATATATATATATATATATATATATATATATATATATATATATATATATATATATATATATATATATATATATATATATATATAGTGTAGAAGCAATTAACACTTACAGAGCATCTGACCATTTAAGTGACAAATTTTGCTTCAATTCATGATAATGCTTCAGATTACCAATTTGAAAGAAGTCATGTATGTATGCTACATGAGGTCTTTGGGGGTCCCAATGCCAAGGAGGTATGTTTAACATTTTTTAAGGCATGTGTGCCACCTAATTAGTTTCTAATACACAACATTTGTAACATACCACATTTAGTTTAATCAGATCTTACTGATTGACAACAATGCCTACATAGTCATGAAATCGTGTGTCCTGGTGTATTTAGGTATGTTAGGAAAAAGATAGGATTAATTGGGGTAACATAGCTAATAAATCCTTGATCAATGTGTGACTTGGACTGGAAAATGGGACTAGGCTCACAACTCTCCTCCCGTCCACTAACAAACTTCCAGTAATTCAGTTGTCACCCACAAGCATGAAAGCACGTTCCACTCATCCATGAGGGATTACAAAGGTTCTTTTTCCACCCCTCCACCCTTATAGGTTTAGCTTGTAGACATAATATTGGATTCCAGAGGAGATCTTCCTCCACTAAACAACCATGAGTGGTTTCATAGGTTTTTATTTACACACATCCACCCTTTTGGATTCAGTTTACAAACATATTCCAGGATTCGAGAGGAGATCTTCCTCCACCAAAAATCCATGATGGATTATAGATTTTTTGTTCCCACATCTCCACTCTTATACATTCAGCTTGCATACATATTATGGGATTCCAAAGGAGATCTTCCTGCACCCACCAACCATGAGGGATTCCATAGGTTTTGGTTCCACACATCCACCTTTATATTTAATTAGGAACCCTAGATAACCCAAAAATAGCCATGCTTAATGAAATGCGAAGGGATATAAATTTATTTTACTTTGTTATGAACCATGAAAACTATTCCAATTGTTTCTTATCATAAATGAATTTCACATTGTTATGAAACATAAAACGATCATAGTCATTCTCTATCAAATAATGGCTTCAATATTTCTTCCCTAGGGGGAATAATTCCATCCAACCAGTGGAATGCTAGAATGTAAAGAAAAATCCACTCATTGGAACTGCTGAAGGATAATTCCTCACACGGAGAGATTAAGGGTTCTAGCCTCCTTATGTTGGCACAACAATTCCAATGCCACAAATAGGACACACAACAGTAAGAATAATACAAGCAATTGAAATTACAGTCATGGTTTCCTTTATCATTTCGTACACCTTCGTTGGTATTTACCCTAAGTTTTTATTCATTTTCAATGAAATGATAGATAGCGAATGAGAACTAGAAAGGATTTAACCCACCTTTGGTGCTATGACATTCCAAGTCTTGAAGTTCTATCTCACTATTGTCTAGGTCTAGACTTTGCCATCAACATGCTTGATTTTGTCACTTGATTTCTTTTCGTTCTTCAATATTCTTACTTATGTTCTTTCCTCTACCCTCCATTTCCACTGTGTTCTCTCTCCTTTCTACCCTCTTTTTTTGTGCTCCCCCTGTATTCTTATTCTTGAACCATCCTTCTGGTTAGTTAGGCCTTACCCTTCTAGCCCAACCTTAGATGGACCCTTGTCCTTCCTAACTCGTCACTAGAAAAGTGTTTCCTTTTGCCACCCCCTTTCATTCCATTTTCCCTCCTCCCAGGTTGGCAAGGTGTGTGGCAGGGAAAAAAATCCTGTTCACAGTTGCAAACTATCTTCTAACCATTGTTGATTGTATTTAGCCCTCTGCATCTAATGCCTGCAAGCACCCCTGGTTTACTAGGTCTCGGTGTTCAATTCCCCTCCCCATGACTGAATTTTTTTATACCTTATGATTATGCACTATACATAGCAAGAATTAACAATTATGTATATTCCAATTTTGAATATTTAGTATAGTTCATGTTTAGGTTATTGTTGTTGATGTCCCACTCAATGTCTTTAAGTTGTGTGGCCCCTTAAGGAAAGACCACTATGTTAGTGGTTGAGGTCTTATTTAGATTCCATTTATTGTTTTATTCATAGACATAGTGTATCTATTATCTCCAGTTTGTATACAAGGATAACTAAGAAGGTGTTTACCATAACCATGTGAATGCGATTTGTACATGTATTTCTAAACGTAACAAAATATATACAATATCATACATATGTGAGGTGACTATAGTAATATTTATATTATATGTCTGAATGTGCCATGATTGGGACCCTTAACAAAATATGTACTTGTTTACCACATGACAAGGGGCATTACATAAATGATTGGCCATTTACTTTGGTAGTAATGAGATATCCAGAGTCAAAAAATCCATCAACATTATCACAGACTTCAACCCCTGCCTACATGTAAATTGATCAAAGGAGCAATACTTGTATAAAAATTATTGTCATATACATAAAGAAAAAATTCAGATCATTTTCTTGAATGGGAATTGAATAAAACATATTTTACTTACCATATTATGGATTGCAACCATTCCTGCAACTGCAATTCTTCGTGGCAGTTTATCAGATAGATTTTGTGTTTTTTACCTTAGTTATAAACAATTTTTGAAGTGATATCTTGGGAAATATTGTTTGGGGCATGTTCAACTGGAGAAGGGTCCATGGGAGCTAGAGTTTGTGAGACATTTTGTGCTGGTAATGGCATTGTGTGACTTAGAAGACTTACATGCAAATAGAAGAACTTCCTTTCCTTTTGATTTTGTTGAAATTCAGGAGGGGTTGTTGTTTGATTTTTTTGATGAGGCATTTGATGTTTAATGTTGCACTATTGTCTTTGCTGATGGTTCTAGTTTTGCTGAAAAAAATGCCAAAGGGTTGTGGAGGAGACTTGGCAATGGAGTTGGGAAGATTACATGGGGATTATTTTTTCTAAACTATTTTCTCTTGATTGGATTGAGAAGGAGAAGATTGTTTCCAAAGTGAACATGTCTATTCCTCTTATTCTGCTTCAAGCTCTAGTGTTTTTAAATGGACCATATTGTTCTGCTTCAATTCAGTATTGTCTAAAACGTTATTCCAAGAACAACAACTTAGGTATACTGACATTATAGATAATATCGATAAATAAATAAATAAATCTTCAATTATAGTATTCCATGATTCAGATGTAATAATTATGAAGTATATTGTATTTCTCTATTACTACAATGTAAAAAGGTATTTTCTTTTCCAAGGAAAACCTCAGAGAGAAACCCAAAAGGATGCTTTCTCCCATTCACATAAGGCATCCCTATTAAACCCATTGGCATCAACAAGTTCTCCTTGCCCAAGGGAATTCAAACTAGGCACTTGATCGCACAAAACTAGCTAGATTCCAAGCAGCATTGGCAACAACCGATTAAGATAACCCATCTAGATTGTTTAAAAAGTTATTTGCGAGTGAAAATAGTTCATTTATTTATTTGCAAAACACATTGTTATACTATTCAAATTAATTAGTAATAGGATTTCAAATCATTGTTCTTTATCCCTCAAGATGACCTAATTAACCCTATCATATCCAATATGCAACAAATTAGTTAGTATCCAAATGCCTTAATATGCATGTTCCATCTTGTTGAAGAGACCAACCACAGAGTCCTTCAGAATTTTTCCCTAGATTTAAAAGACAAGGGATAATTTTGTTGTATGTATTCCCATAAGTTTCAAATCCTTTCGCAACTCCATCAATCTAGACATTTAATTTTGAAATAGAGTAAAAGCTAGAGCAGTAATAACAATCATGTATAAAATATATTGTACGTAGGCAATAAATCACCCAAGAGAAATGAATTGTCCTAGATATATATTGTATAAATAACATTGATCATGCCAACCTGGTTCTTATAAAGATGATGGCTTGGAATCTTCTTCAACATCGACAAGTCTTTTCATATTCAAATCCTCTTTACATGACTATGCTCTAGAAAATATTATTGACTTCTAGATAAAACAAATGTGGAAAAAGGGCACTTTGAGATTACATAAGCAATATAAAATAATGAAATGCATAGAAAATTTCTTTTAAGAGTTCTGACTTGCATCACTAGATTTTGTGTCCCTTCGAGAGCTCTCAGCTCTAGTTTCAAGCATTTAAACCACATGATCACCACCTCGGCATAAACAAGTATAAGGGCTTCATCTCTCTTGATTATTGCATTGTTTTCCAGATATTTTGCACATGGAAACCCATTGTAACGACCATTGGAATGTTATGCTCATCATTTTTTTACAATTTTGAAAATGGTTTAATCTAGGAGTTATCATACATCGATAACTACCTTCCATCATTTTTGCATAACTTAGCAGAAATTTCCATTGATATCAAAAACTTTCCTTCGTGGAATGATTGCTCCCCAAAAAAATGTGGGTGAGGAAGAACCAAAACTAAGAGTAGGGAAAATGAAACACTAAAGAAGAAAATTTCATATATTTGATTAGAGCATCACTCTTATGATTACCATAACATAGAAAGGAGAAGAGGGAATTTAACATAGATCAAAGTAAAGTTATCCCCCGATCTATGTTATGACTATTTCATATCTAGTTATTTGACTCGGCAAACAAATAAATAAGGTTTGCCTTAGATTCTCCCCTCCTATTTCAATTGTTATTCCCCATTTGGGTAGGAGAAACTATTATTCTCTCATTACTGATTAGGCTAGGAGCCCTGTCTAAGTAGAGAATAAAGGTAAGCGGATCCAATATTTGGGCATTTCCTTTCAAACCAAGAGGATGAACTCGAAAAGGGAGTATAACATTTATCTTAGGAGCAACATTTATCTCATCACAATAAAGAATATGAAAAGTATAAAAAAAACTTGCCTAATAACTATTTGCAGATGTAACAAAACACAAAATGATCTTGTGAGTACAATGAGAAACCAAATTCACACAACATTCTAGTGCATGCCTAATATATCGTGAGATCCCTCATATAAACAAAAGAAAATAAGGAATACCCACACAGTGAAATGATCATCATTATCCTTTTGTATTTCAAAGTTCTACACAACAATTTATTTAACCAGCTAAACAATGGCTGAATTTTATAGAGGCCACATTCATTGAATGGTGTAATTGAGTACCTCAAATTTAAAAGCAACATTCGAAAAAATTGGAAAACTAAATATTTTGAATCTAAGATAGGTGTAGCTTGAAAAGAAGAGGCACATCGTGTAGATACCACGCTATGTTTTTGTGTGTGTTTTTGTGCAACAACATCCATTCTTTGATTTATTTAAATATAGATAAAAATATATTTACTGCACAAAATAGATCATTGCCTCTCAAAATTTAAACATTTAAACAACTTAGCATAACAACTATAAACATTTAAAAATCTTAGCATAATAGCTATAAGATGAAAATAAAATAAGGTAAAATGGTCGGCCTTCCACAATTTAAAGAAAACAAAAATAAAAGTTTCAATCCAATGTTAAACATGGAGAAGAACAAGTGGGTACAAATAAAATCATGAGAATTCCTCAAACTAAGGAGTCTAGTTTGGATGAGAGATTCTTTCAAACTAGTTCTCCTAAATTAGTGTGTAAGTTGACAAATTGTCTCAACCGAGTGAGTCTAAGATAGACAACTATCTTAAGACCACTTACTCATGTATTTAAACGTATTATTAAATTTTTTGAATAATGTGAATTACATGAGCATGAGAGACCACATGATGACTCTCTGCCTTTTCCGCCAGTTTAATTTTTGTGTGTTAATTCGTTGTGCATATGGTTATATGGCTTTGTGACTCTTCTTCATGTGATATCGGTGCTAAGTTGGTTTGGGTTAACTCCCTTAAGGGAGGGCCTAAGATCTGTGAGAGATTGAGGGCGGACAACGGTTGTTTGTATCAATACGCCCTACTGCAAAGTCCTGTGTATAAGAAGAAACCGAGTTGAGTATTGTAAGAAGCCACTTTGCAATGGAATGCGCAAGAGCATGAGATTGTGGAGACAAGTCTTGTTGTTGCCTACAACGAGCAGTGAGAACAGTGATGTTTTTTGTCTACAAGTAGGAATTATTCCACAAAAATTATCTCATGTGGGTCAGCCTCATGGCAATTGTTTGGTTGTTGAAGCATCGTGTGAATTCAAATTCTTCCTATAGTAACAAAAGAGTGGAGTCATTGACTGTAAAAGGCAGCTCACCGAGTGGAGCCATCGAGTGCACCGATGCAAGAGAATGTTGAATGCTTTGTTTGACATAAAATGCCAGCCGAGAGCGCTCATTCCATTTTTAAAATTTGAGATCCTTTGACAAGTATACGATTATTACATTCAATAATGCATTGAAGTGATGTCGATCATTCGCCCAGCAAATTGAAGTTGATCCCATAATGCAATAGTTGGAACGACTCTAAAAAAATTATACGAGGACCATTAAAGATCAGTCTTTAAGGTATGTTTTGATCTGAGTCAAAATATTTATTTATCCTGTATTATAGTTTGCCTGCATGAAATTACATCTAAGGGATCTATGCCTTTAGAGTCTCCTTGAAAATAAATCCAATTCTAGAAACCTTGGAAACTATTCGAAGTTAAAATACAAGAAGTTGGTTACTCGGTCCATCGTTTTCTGTAAGTATAGCAATGTACAACGATTTGAAACCTCCCCTTTTGAAAGGATAAGGAATTTGTATTAGAGATGTATAAAAATTGGTACTCAAATGGTGCATTCTGTGCTATTATTGCTCGCTGGTGGATGCCACTACAATTAATTCTGTTGGCGTTGTTCCACGTCAATAGGTTGATATATCACTTTAAGATGTGTACATCAAGTAGTCCTTCTATTGTTCCAGAAATTGCATTCTGAAATAACAAAACGATAGTTGACTATGTTGTTGCTGAGGTGATTAATCTTGCAAAATAGTTATGCAATCAAAACCAAGGAAATCGAAGTGTTATCTCTTGAGGTATTATATGAAAGATTAAATCATTAGAAGAGGCGACCTGTAGGACCGAGCACAGTGGAAGCATTGTTGGAAGAGTTGTTATCACTGTATACGTTGCTCTATATTCAGAAGTGTGGACCCAGCATGCATTTAAAAAAAAGGGAATTAGCATTTGCATGGAGTACTTGTGTCTTCAACGAGTTATTTTTATGGAGATGAACCCAGTCTTTGCCTAAAAAGGTACCAGCGTGAGTCTGTAAAGCAAAAAGCCAAAATCATGGAGGAGCAACCTTGAGAAGGTTCCAGTGTAGAGCTTCAGCACTGTTCAAAGTATACCGTGAAAAAGCTTTAATAATAAAAAAAAAACACCTATGGTATGGTACATATAGTTTTTTATAAAGGGAATGGTGCATGTGTTCTAAATTAAAATCCAAAATTTCACGTGATTTCATAAAGAGTTTCTTTTGTTTGTTACTTAAGGAGTTATTTTGAAATTTTGAGCATTCTTTATGTAATGGGGTAATAAGGTTATAAAGTGTGATTTTTGAGTGGAGAATAATGTAATTTTTAAGAGTGTATTAAAATGTTTATTTTGGAGACATAACGTGTTATTTTGTGGAGTAATAAGGTGAAATTATTTTTTGTAATTTTGGAGAGATATGACATTTTTTAAAATTTGGAGTCATAAGTGAGGATTTTTAAAAGGAAGATCATTGTTGCATTTTGAAGAAAGGTTTTTAGTAGAGTATACTTTTATTTTCGAAGACAAGCTGCTTCAAGATTTTGTGAGCTTGACATTCTTATTGTTTGAGAAATTTTATTCACAATGTTATGAAGGTGAAGGTTGATGTACTCCCATACTTAAATAAAAACATATCCTTTTGTGGTGATCGTGTCCTAGATCCACCCGAAATTGAATAAAGGGATCATAAGTACACTCCGTGTCATGAATGTGCTTGCATGATTTGAGTCAAATTTGTAAAACACTCTCTTTATTATGCTTTAAAAAAACAACTACATGCACATAAGAAGGTTTACATATACAAGTCATCGATCAAGCTCTTGCAATCAAAGCTCCCATAATCAATTAAGTTCATAAGAACAAAATGTCACATCATCGACTTGATAAAAGTAATATTCTATAACAACATTTCACATCATGTAATCAAAGTAATCAAGTTAAGGATGCTACAAAAATCAAGCATTTCAAGCCAAGATGACATCAACATCTTCAACACTTTTTGTATCACTTGCAAATACACATTTTTCTGAATTGTACGGGTGCATTTTCGGTTGTAACCAACACCCTCATTTGATTTTTTATAGTGCATACATTAAGTCAAGTCAGTTGTCACTTGAACATTTATCATTTGGGTGCATTTTCGACAGTGTTCAACACCCATCATTTTTTAGCACTTTCAGTGCATCACTAAGTGCAATAATCACAGAAGAGTTCAAGACAACAAGTATTTCAAGCAAGTGCAATCAAGCAAGTGAGTGTGTTCATAACAACAACCAAGCAAGCGAGCATGTCAAAATCAAATCTACAACAAATGAGCTAGTATGAAGTTGATTGAAGCATTCACAAGGTGTCAGTGAAGCATCAAAGGAAAGAGATCGTCATCAAGCAAGCGTGAAAGCAAGAAAGTGTGAGTTCAAACAATCAATTGTTAAAACAAGTTCAAGCGAGCGTGAGTTCCAATAAGTTCACATGGAGAAAAGAATTTAGTTGTTAAAGATTCTTAACAAGTTGATCCTCTCAACTACTGAAGACATGGTGCAAATCAGCAAAGAAAATCTTGTTGATATGTCAATGAATCTTCAACATCCATATGAAATGACTGAGTTCCTTCAACAGGAGTCGCAACTGCAGAGAAATGAGTTGCAAGAGAAGTGTGTTGCTTCCAAGTCTTTGACCAATTTGGAGATAGTTGATCATTCATCCAACTAGGTTCAAGTGTTCAAGTTGTTCTGGTTCAACTTTATTCCAAACCCATCATCAAGCCATGGGAAGAAATTCAAAGTAATTGAAATTGATGCAGCTTAGGATATGTCAAAGATAACGACAACTTACATATCCTTGATTATTTAAAGCCCATTCAGTTCGTCAGTGCTGGATTACTTGAACAAATCACCTTAACAAGTTCTTAGCAACTTGCAGACCGATGTCAAGGCACACAAACTCACGTTGCAGACAAACCGAAACGTTCTCATTATCAAAGAAGCGGTCATATGGAAGATCATTGTTTTGATCTCCATCCTTGTAGCCATTGTAGCAAGTCAAATCATACATCATAGAAATGCTGCAACCAATGACAATCAGCTAGATTAAAGATAAATTATTCATGGATTGATCCCTCGGAATGGTCATCCACATCCAGAATTTTGTACAAGTTTTACAATTGGATTCACTCACACATATTGCAGCCAATAGTTAAATGAAGATGGTAATCTCATGTAGTTGAACGTGGGAGTACAATAGTAAAACTCTTCTACACCTACAGGGGGGAGTTCAGATATAATTTGGAGAAGATTGCCTCTCCTTTCAGCTGACAAAGGGTCTAAAATGTCAATGAAATTGACAAGTGGTTGTCAAATTGAAAGTCTTGACAACATCAGTGAAGCAGCCAGTGGGCATCTCCATCAGCCAGTGGGTGATCATCATCAGCAAATACGCCAGTGGGTGTTCATCAAATTGTGTCAGTGGACAATAGATGTTGTTTTCAAGCAAAGGAGAGTTGGATCCTTTTATGGCTTGGAAAATGATGGAGTTGTCAATAGACATTCAAAGATGAAACAGTCATGCAACTGACTCATGTTCTCTTCAGATTTGAGTTTCTTCAACATCCAGCTTTGGCGGTTTTTCAGGTAAATGTCTTTTGAGGATCAACTTGAGAACTTGGAAGATGGTTCCTTGTTCATTTTGGATTTATCATTGAGGGGGGGGAATGTTAGCCTCACTCTCTTAAAAATCAATAATTAATCCAATTATTAAATTAAATAAGTAAAATCATGAGAATTCCTCAAACCAGGGAGTCTAGTTTGGATGAGAGATTCTCTCCAACTAGCTCTCCTAAAATAGTGTGTAAGTTAAGAAATTGTCTCAACCAAGTGAGTCTAAGATAGACGCACTATCTTAAGACCACTTACTCATGTATTTAAATGTATTATTAAATTTTTTGAATAATGTGAATTACATGAGAATGAGAGACCACATGATGGCTCTCTGCCTTTTACGCTAGTTTAATTTTTGTGTGTTAATTTTATTTATTATTCTACAATTTTGACTTTAGTAATCCATCCTATTGGAAGCCATTTTATGTAATATACATCCCTATGAAAAAAGGGTTTTTAAATTTGGTGAGTAGTATTAAACACAAAGTGTGGATCAGTACCCATAGGGAGAATAGAAAATTAAATGCAGATTTAACCAACATATGAAGAGTAGGGGGGATGTGTGGCCATCTATAGAGAGCACCCAACTACAAGTGACAAATTGAATTCTTGAGATGAATGATATTATGTTAAAGGGAATTTGATTGATTGAAACCCTAAAATAAAACAAGAACAAAGATGGGTCATGCAAGTCTTTGATGTCATCCTCTACACTGTCCAATATTTGCATAACGTAAGGATTTGTACAATAATATGCATCCCACTAGACGTGGGAGGAAGCATCAAAAAACACCATGTATGCAGCGGTGCATATGATATCCCCACCATACTTTCCAAGCCCACATCAAGCAACACCTGCAATCTTGAAACCTGCAAAATTTAAATTAAAAAAAACTAATCCATGTATTCAGACCTAAATAATCCATGAATAAAACCACTATCACACAATTTCTACACAAACTATCATAGGGTATCAATAGAATTGTAAAGGCTTCGTGTTCTTATCCTAGCTACACAGAATTATGCACTATATCCATGCTTGCATTGTACATATTGCAAAAGATTATAGTGGAGCCTAAAAGTGTGTTGCTGAGCTGATCCAACTTGTACATGAGAACAAAATTGAGTGTCATTAACATGTTATTTATTTCCTCGATGCATTCCCTTTGGTGCTATTACCCTCCCACAAGAAATGTGGTGCACATCCCAGATGCCCTAATCCCACACACACAAACTTTCTTGTGTTCGCATTATGTAGATGTTGCACAATCATATATATTTCCCCATTGCAACAAGAATCATAAATACACACAAATTGTTATTCGAATCGACAAGACTGAAATGATTATTATTGCTATTATCAAAAAACTAATAGAATCACTAAATTCCACACACCCTAAATCTTGAATACAAAGATTTCTAGGATAACTGACTACAATACTGAAATGATTATGATTGGTATTGATTGGTATTGCTAAGAAACCCTAGATTAAAGAGAATAATTGACTTTTACACACCCTAAATCCTGAACATGAAGATTTGCAAGACCTCAACTCTTGTGTTGATGGCATCAACGAGCAATTGGTTAAATTCCCCTGGAGTAAGGAATGAGGGAGAACATAAAACATGCACAGTGGAATGATTAGGACCATTGGATTAAAAGTAATGATGCCACCATAGTAGTTGCTGCTAAAATTGAAAGAGAATCATGAAAACCCAAATCAGTTGGAGTCCATGGCTGTCCCTCGAGTGAAATTCGATCACATGTGAACTATGTAGGTGATCTACAGGGCAGCGATTCTGCCATAGTAGTGTCTTGTGGAGGATGGGAGCGAGAGCACACACAAAGGTGATGAAATATGGATTCCTTTTCATCTGCCTCAAGGCGTTGGAAATAATACCATAGATGTACTTGAGACGAAAACCCTTTTCTTCACCGTAAAGTAGTCATGCCATTTCCATACGCAGTAACCGGATTCCGGCTTCTCCATAGTGGAAACACAAATGTGATGTCCCCCAACCTCAACCAAATTTCGGGAATTGGGGTTCAATTCATCCCTTTGCCACGATATGGAGGGTGGATCCACAATCTCTCCATCATGTTGCTCAGCCAAATCCACAAACTCAACGATCACTCTCCAATCTCTCCATCATGCTACTCAGCTAGATCCCAAAACTTGAGGGCCAATCCCCAATCTACACATCATGGTACTCAGTTGGATCGCCAAACTCAAGGGTGGATCCCAATCTCTCCATGATCCTCAGTGAGATCCCAAAACTCTCCATCATGCTACTCAGCCTACCTACCTAATTGAGGTATCTTTCATTCTTGCTACCACCTCGTATGGATACTTCGTTACAGCCAGCCAGTAAGTTGCGCAAGGAAATGAATAGGAGGTCTGGTGTAGTGATTTACCTTCACTTTAGGAAATCTAGAGTTTTCAAAGGTCGATAGCCACTAGTTCCTTGGCTCACACCAATGCATTAGGGGTTCGATCGACTGATTCTCGGAAGAACACATATGTGAATCTACGATATTACAAGAACCAGAAATCAGATAGCTTCTCATCAAGCGACTTGGGAGAGGAATTTGAGGGGAAGAAATCATAGATAGCTTGAGTGCTGGGCTAAACTGAAAAGTCTGAAGCTACCATGAATGCTGTCATGGAGAGGTGATTTGGGACTCGATTCCACCATATCTTCAGCCACACAAAACCCTTGCAGAAAAAAGAAGAATAAACAAAAATACTACAAGCTACGCAAAGGTTTATTTAAGAGGAAACCATTTTTACACTGTGCATCAAGTTTTAGCTTTATTATCTAAGTGCCAACAATTTTTATTTATTTAATATAAACAGTTGAAACTTTAAGACAAAATTATAGTTTTGTCTTAAATTAATGTCTTAAAAATCTTTAGCTCCTTCCGTAGTGACAATGATGTTGATTTGTAACAAATATTACTAAAATTTTGTTGATTTGTTACAAATATTACTAAAATTCTACCCATCTTTTTCTAGAAATATATATTTAAGAAAAATGAAAATTAAGAAAATTGGACTAATCATCCAAATTTATGATTTGGTATTTTTTTTTAATCATCTCATTGTCTACCATATTATGAAATTTAAACAATTAAAGTTTTTACTTTAAATATGAAAAAATTATTTAAAATCAATTCTTTTGAATGTTTTATCAAAATTACTTTTATAAATCATTTCTCAACCAAAACTTTGTAAAACCATCTACAAAAATTAAGAGAGTTTGAAATTCAATTTTTTTTTTAAAAGTCTGTCTAAATGTGTCTTAAAAATATATCTTAAAAATATATCTACTTAAAAAATGCAGTTTACATATTATGTAAATATAAAATAAAATTCTAAGAAATATAAATTTAGAACATAAATATAAATATTTTTTTGCTAAATTATAGAAAACTTTTTATAGAAAAAATCCTTTACATATACGAAAATTTAATATAAATTTTGAGTAATGAATTTGATGTAATGTGGATTTTAATATATCATTTTTTATAATAATTTGATAATAATCTTAAAATGTATCAAAAATGATTGGAATGCAAAAAAAATAAAAAAAATCTTGTAGTAGAAGTGTTTGAATCATGTTCTTGATAGTGTAAATGGATTCAACACCATCAAAAACCTCTGGGGCACTCAAAATCTTGAAGTTTGAGAGCTGTAACTTGGATTTACAAAAATCTCCACCAAATTGTATCAAAATCTTGCTAGGATTTCCATGATTTTTTGGGAAATTTTGCAAGATGGTTAGACTACAGCTAATAATAATAATAATAATAATAATAATAATAATAATAATAATAATAATAAAAAAAAAATTAGTTATAAGTTGATATCGAAAATAGTAAATTAAAAAATAAATGTCTACTTAATTTGTCATATATATATAGATATAAAATAATATAAATTCATCTTAAATCATGTCAAATAAAAAGAGAAATTGAATAAGTGCTATCACAAAAATAAGTGATATAGAGAAGGTATTAAAAAAAAATGGAACAAAGTCTCATCAAGCTAAACCCATGACCTAAATATAAAGAGTTAATCCATCACATTTTTTTTTATGATTGAGCGCTAAAATATTCATTTAGATCTCGCAATATATCTAACTTGCATATCATGGTCGAGGCACTGATAACCCATATTTTTTATTCCAAAATCGTGTAATGGCATCCATATCCTATACATAAGCCAAATGTTATTTTTGCAAGTTGATTTAGGGCCATAGAGAAGAGTATAATCAGGCTTACAATATTGATGTTGAGTAAAAAAAAACTTGTAAAAGGCCTTGCCAAACCATCCTCAAAGTTTATTAAATATTTTAATGAACTCTATATGATACATATAAGCCATTGATTTACTTTACAGGGACGTTGTGATGGTTTTATATAATATACATGTTCCATAAGACATAAATCCTATTTTAAGCCTGGATAAGTTTTTCTTTTCTCACACCATGTTTGTGGCTATAGAAACTATTTTTAGTGTGCAAAATTATGTAATGGCATCCATATGATACTTATAGGCCAGATATTCACTTTTTAGGTTTTATGTGGTATGTTTGAATTATATGTATGACCCATGAGCTACAAAATTCTCTTTTATGAATTAAGACATCAATGATACTCTTTATAAGATGTCTAGTAACTCAATGATTTCCCTTCACAGAATGAGAGTCATCTAACACATGTAAACTAAGATACCCTTTAGAAGGCCCATATGGTGGTTTTGGATAATATGCCTGGTCCACCAATAGTGAATTCGCCTTTTAGGTCCTAAGAAATGATGGATTTCCTTCCTTGCACCAAATATTAGGTGTCAAGAACTATACTTTGATGAGTAAGAATGTGTAACCATCCCATATGACACATGTAAGCCAAATACTCCATTTATAAGGTATGTGTGTTGATTTTAGACTATGTAGTTGAAGAACACATAATGTCTAAAGCCTCACAAATTTCATGGGGAACTTATGGGTTGTCACAACACACTAAGCCACTACATAAGCTTTACACAAGTAATATTTTCAATGTATAACACATTGTTCAATGTGAAAATCTTGGTATTTGGGCTAAAAAGACTCTCTAAGGTTCATGGGTCGAGCGTAAGACCTTGGCCCACCACATAGGTCTTACAAAAGGAATTTTTTGAATTTTATAAATATATGTTTGTCACTTCAAGGTTTGGTACATGATGTACAGTTATCATAGTCTTTGCCATGGTTGAGAGTTAAGAGATAGAGTATAGTGCCACAACATTCACCTCTATGACACACGATATATGCACAAGGGCCATCATAGATGCTTCATAGAAGGAATATATAGCATACACATGGGATATAGTGGAAATTTTGATATTTTTAATATACGGATTCTTATTTCATTCCATGCCAAGATTTAGCATTCAAATGCATGGTATGATGTGATAATCAAAACAATAGTAAGTTGAGGGACCAAAATAAGGTACTTTTAAAACTTGTTTATGGGTTTTATGGCCCTTAAAATATAGATTACTATTTTGAATCACTTCATTTCCATTTCATACATAAAATTTATGCTTGAAATGGTGGTTGAAATTTTTGATATCTAAACTGATAGAAGATTACATTTTAGATAGTCCTGCATAGATTCTTCATGATAATTGAAAATAGATTCAAAACTAATTTCAATCAATAATATTTATAAATATTATTTCATTTTCCTTTTTAGTCATTCTAATCCATCATTGAATTAAAGTGTTATTTCCAAAACAATGGTGTTAGAATACTAAAAATATGTATAAACATATAATATTATAAGAAAACCATAACTTTACTAATTTAACACCCTATCCATCATAACAACATTTAATCAAGAGAAGAAAGGAGACAAAAAAGGAGAGGATATTGCCAAGAGTAATGGTTTGAGTTACCATCACCAACCTAAGAAAATATCTAGGACAAGAGTTGCTCGAGAAAAAAAGAATAAATTGTTGGACCATTGAGAGCTTTGACCAGAGAAGTAAATACATGACCCGATGGTTTAGGAATGGGTTTATGATGTTTAACACATCATGTAGGTGGGAAAGGGCTATATCTCTCTCTTTCTTGAAAGACGTAACAACTATTATAGAAGGGCACACTACAGTCAAGAAATAAATGGTATGGATCCACCCAACTTTATGGAAGGAAATAATCAAAAGTAGTTAAGTGAATGGGGTGTTAGAGAATACCCCCACCTGGCAGAGGTAAACTGCAGGAGAAGCCTTGATCTAACTTAGATTGTGCTTATGATATTGTTGGCACTAGTGCATTCAAAAGGAGCAATTTAATTAATTAAGAATGAATAATTAGACTATTTTCAATAACCAGTAGCTGAGCCAAGGGCCAATAGATAGATGATGGGGCAATGTGAGGTGCACCAATAGAGAAAAGGCATATGTGACACAACTACTAAGCTATGAACAATTGTGCATATTTTAAATTCCCAATCAATGTGAAACAACTTATAAATCTAGAAAACTAGGTGATGCATTGACTTGGAGACTCTTCATCTGGATGTTGGTGAACACTAGTTAATTGAAATTCTACCCATATAATTTGCATTGATGTCCAGTTGGTTCATTGCTTCATCACTATGTGTTGGTTCATCATTGTGTTTTGTTTGGTATCGTAAGTTTATTACAATGGTGCACTGCCTATGGAAGCAATGTTAAAAAATCCTTCATCAAACATGGTAAAACACCTGGTAAAGGGAAAGGTGAAGCACCTGAATATGATCATTATTTTGTGGAACATTAAAACGCTGGAGTAACTGCAGACTTATTTAATGCGTAACTTGCTTCATGGAAAGGTACTTAGTTTATTTATTCAGGAGCAACATGCCACATGACTTTTAGAAGAGATTTCTTTGAATAATTCATTAATAATGTTGATGCAATATTAGATTTTGCAAACTCAAAACTCAAGCCATCAGGGCTTGGCACCATCAGGCTCAAATTACCTGCACTTCAAGACTTCCTTTTACATGATGTTCTATACCTCCTGGACTTAAGGAGAAACTTGTTGTCTTTAGTCCAAATCTGCTAGGAAGGACACCCCATTCTTATATTTGATGGTAAGGTTGAGGTCAGAAAAGCATCAAATCACTCACTTGTCTTGACTACGATAGAAGAAAAAAAACTTTTGAAGTTCTAAGGAACCTCTACTTTTGCACAAAACGTTACATACAATTATCATTATGATGAAGGTACACCACCATCAAGTCTTTTATGGCATGATAGATTTGGTAATCTGACCTATGACAACCTTCATTTGTTGAAGAGAAATGGTGTTACTGGTTTTCCAACTATTCCTAGGAAACTTAAGCAATGTGATGCTCGTATCTTAGGAAAGCAAAACAAACAATCATTTCATGTTTCTCATTCCAAAGAACATAGAAATATTGAACTCATTCATTCTGACTTGTGTGGCCCTACGCTTATTCCTTCTACAAATGGAAGTAAATATATGATGCAATTTATTGATGACTACACCAGAATGCATTAGGTTTATTTACTGAAGAACAAATCTGAAGCATTTGAAACATTTAAGAACTTTTATGCATGGATTCAAAATGATTCAAAATCTCATATTGGCTCTATTCCTATAGATAGTGGAAAAGAATATACTTCAAATGAATTTGAAAACTATCTTCACAAGCATTAGATCAAACATCAAACAGTTGTTCCTTATAATCCCCAACAAAATGGGGTAGCTGAAAGAATGAACATGGAAATCTTAAATATGGTATGTTCAATGATTTTTTTCAAGAATGTTAAGCTAATGTTTTGGGTTGATGTGGTTCTATGTGTTGTGTACAGAAATAATAGATGTCCATCTCATGCTATTAGAAACAAAACTCCCTATGAAAGGTGGTATGGCCACATTCATTTGTTGAGGCATCTCAAGGTTTTTGTTTCCACCTATTATACCTTCATACCTAAGGAATCTATAAACAAACTTGGTGTAAGGAGTAACAAATGTATCTTATTGGGGTACTCAAATAACTCCAAATCATAATGTCTCTATGATGAAGTGAATAGGAATTTTATAATATATGTGATCTTTCTTGAATCTTCCAAGACTGACAATGTTGTTGAGCAGTAGCTTGATCGCTTGGATAGATTCAGACATGCAAAGTATTTTCAATATTTTGATAATGTGATTCCACATCTTGAAGGGGTAATCCGTATACTAGATCAATATATGGAATATCCTTCTGAAGCACTCTCTCCCCCACATGAAGCTCTAGCCATTGATCAAGATGACACTTTGAGTGATGTGATTAACAGAATTGGGAGGCTAAATCATGATTTATCACCATCTAAATCAACTAAGAAACCTGTTCCATCTCATAAAGGTCCTCCAAAATGGTTCACAAAGACACTTGAAAGTGTTTGTCCTTATGGGGTTGGAAATACAAGAACAAGAAGCTCAACCATACACAATGGAGGTGATGTAGATGATCCTGATTCACCTGTTGATATGGATGTTTCTTATGATTATGAACTAAATGTGTCTACATATTTTGAACCAACTTCCTTCAAATAAGTTTCTTCTCATGATGAATGGAAGGAAGCAATGCAGAAAGAATATGATGCTTTGATAAAGAATAGGATATGGAACTTAGTTGATCCTCCATTGGGAACCAAACCAATAGGCTGGAAGTGGGTCTTCAAGAAAAATTATAAAGAAGATGGCTCACTTGATAAGCATAAATATAAGCTTGTGGAAAAAGGTTTTGCATAAAACCATAACAAAATGGGCTACCATTCGGATACTCTTTCCTTGGAGGCTCAAAATAGTTGGAAATTCCATCAAATGGATGCAAAAACTACTTTATTGAATGGAGATATGAAAGAGAATGTTCTTATGTCCCAACTAGAAGGATTTATTATGAAGGGTCAAGAACACAAAGTATGCAAGCTTGTAAAATCCTTGTATAACCTCAAGCAAGCACCACAAGCCTAGTATGATAAGTTGACATAGCATGGTATGAAACTTGATTTCAAACATTATGATCTTGATGTTGCAACTTTTCTTTTCAAGAAAGTTGGAGAAATAGTTTTGTATCTTGTGGTGTCTGTAGATTATCTTTTGAGGATAGGGAACAATGATAACTACATTACATCCATAAAGAAAGAACTGAGGAAATGTTTTAAAATGACAAATTTTGCGCTATGTTCACTACTATCTTGGTATTGAAGTAGCCTAACATTTGAATTTTATATTCCTGTCTCAAAAGAAGTACATTGGAGATCTGTTGAATAGTTTTGGCATGGATGAGTGCAATCCTTTAACTACTCCAATGGAATAGAATTTAAAGCTCACATCCATTGAAGGAAAATAATTTGAGGATGGAACAAAGTATAAGCATCTCATAGGAAGTCTCAACTACTTAACTACTACAAGACCAAACATTTCACTTGTTGTTGGAATCCTCTCCAGGTTTATGAAAAATCCTTGTGAGTATCATTGGTTTGTTGCAAAAATAGTTCTAAAGTAGTGGAAGGGAACTCAAGACTTTGGATTCAAGTATACACAGGTGGGTGACTCCAGCTTGATTCGATAGTCTGATTCAAATTTTGATAGATATAAAGAAACCAAATTATATTATTTATGTTATATTATGAGTCTTGGATCAGGATTTGTCTCTTGGAGGTCACACAAATAGTTAGTTCCATCTGATTCCACAAATGAGGTAAAATATGTGGCGACAACTGAAGCAGGAAAGGAAATTGTGTGGCTTGGGAAAATTCTTGAATATTTGTAGGAGAAACAAGTACATTCAACTTCTCTTTTGATTTAAAATGCTTGTGTAATAAAGTTGGCCAATAACCCAAAGTTATATGATTGAACAAAGCACATCAATACAAAATACCATCTGATTCAACATCAT
This sequence comes from Pinus tabuliformis, assembly GCA_031772625.1. Classification (NCBI taxonomy): domain Eukaryota; kingdom Viridiplantae; phylum Streptophyta; class Pinopsida; order Pinales; family Pinaceae; genus Pinus; species Pinus tabuliformis. Next base: position 733,399,264 of record CM062816.1, on the reverse strand, counting down.
GTTGAAGCCAAAACAATCCACCTACAATATTGTTCCACAAATGAACAAATTGAATACATCTTCACCAAAGTGCTTGGAAGGGAAAAGTTTTAAATATTCAGAAAGATGCTTGGACTCACCAACATCTCCTCATATTAATGGTGGGGGATGTTGACACCTAATCTTTAGGATTAGGAAAAGTTATGTAAATATTAGAAGACAAAGAGACATTGGGATATGAAACCCAATAGTCTCCCTCTCCTTATATATATTGATATTATCTCTTAATGCAAAACAAAATTTGATTCATATTTACAAAATTGGTCTGACAGGAAAGACACTTAGAATAATCATATTAGGTAAATGACAATAGTAAACATATGATGGAATGATAAGAAGTACAATCCTTATACATTTGTATTCCTTTTTATGGCATGTGAAGCATCAAGGGGCTCGTAAAACATGATTAAAAAAGTCTAGTCTGAAGATAAGGGTAATGTGTAGCAAATGGGATGAAAAAATAAGGGTTGCATGCAAGCATGTAGAGAGTAACCCATTAGAATGAGTTGAATTAGCTATAGTGAACATGTCAGGATAGTGCATGAGTCAGGTGAGCACGAAGGAGCACAAATGAATATTGAGACAGGTTGGGCCAAACTATCATTTGGGAAAAGTATGTAATAAATATAATTGACCCATTCGAAATGGAAGGATATAACATTCTTCAATTTGGAATGATTGCTTGAAAATGCGGCAAGAGAGTTGGCTAAGGAAACAAGCATTTGACCAATTACAATTTGGATTATAAGTGCTAACATGAGATGAAGACTTGCTGAAGGAGTTCAAGGGGAAATGCATAAGTTTATACGGGTTTGCATAATGTGCAATCACCCAATGTCTAGCATGATTGGTTGGGTCATTACATAAGTCATGAGACAATTTTTTTACATGATAAAATGTATGGAGATAACTTCTTGTTAGTCAAAGGAAAAGATAAGCAAGCAAACACAAGACAGATAAATACAAAAGATTATGATTGAATAAATAATTTATATTCATTAATTATTCTCTCATATACATCCACGAAGTTGTGGCCATTCCCTCTTCTTGCTTCACATTACAATGGCCCAACCACAAGTATATAACCAACAAACTTTTCAAATATGGAATCATGCAAACTCTAACTTTCCTTTCATCATGCAACCTAAGACTTCATGCTTTAAGCAAAATTATCTAAGTTTCCTTTAACTTAACTCAATATTTTTCTTTTTCTTGACTCATATTTTCTAGACAAAGCATTAACTTTCTAACTTTGGTTCATTTGAATTCTAATATTAGACTCAAATTTATTTCCTTAACTTAACTCTAGTCTTCATGCATATGGGAGTAGTTGTTATTTCTAAAAATCCCCGTTAATTATGACCGAAGGATGCAACCTTAACTTAATAGTGACTCAAGTATGGATGCTACACTTGCAATAAAAACTTGACTCAAAAAACTTTTTACAATGAAATTTTTTCTTTTACATTTCTTCCATATTCTATACCTTAAAATTGCTTCATTTTCATTTTCGCTTTCTTGATGTAAGCTCCATATTTCTTCAGTTGTTGCTACTGCAATTTTTCTTTGACTTCTTTTATATTTTTTCTAAAACAAAAATTAGGCTTTCAGATCCTATCTTCTATAACTTCCTCTTGAAAGTTTCGTTCACTCATGGACTACTACCACAACTCTTCATCTTCAAATTATGAACTTTTCCATGCTTCTTCTACTTCATATTCCTGATCTTATTTTTTCCATATTTCTTGATAGTAGAATTTGATCTCTTCTTGACTCCATTATGGAAAGGTTATTTCAATGCTTTCTTCTTCATCTTCAGAAACTTCCATTACCTTTCCTAAAAAAAAATCTTCATCTTCTCTTTGAGCTCTAACCATAACTGGATTTTTGTCTTGTCTACCTGCAAACTCAAAATCAATGTTAAAAACATATTTGTTATGATCCGTAGTTAGATCTTTCTCTGATTCTAATTTCTTCTCTGCCTCTTCAATTCCATTAAGGCTATCTTGCATTGTTATGTTGATAGTGGATATTATCATCAAAAACTCATGAATCAGTTTATCCTCTTCTTAATCATCAATTGTTGTTAGATCATGCACTACTTCATGAGAAATTATAACTATTTCTTCCTTACTTGCTGCTATAGTGGTAGCTTCAACCTTCAATTCTTCATCAAACATGACACTTTCATATTTCCACAATTAGTCCTTGTTTAAAAAATGAGACCACAAATTTCATCAATATAATTTTCATCCACTATGTGGTGAGAAATATGGGCATGCATGTGTTCATTAACAATTTCAACATCAAAAAATTCATCTTTTGTTGTTGGATTCATGAGAGATTCACTTTAAAATCCACAAACCATAACTCGATATGAAAATTTGTATTTTCTCTTATCAAACTTAAATGCCTCAAACACCGATGTAAAGAGGTCATTATCAACTACAATCATACCAACTAGATCACACATGTTATTCACTTCTTTTTTGGAAACCTCACTGTCATCGTCTATTGTAGGATTCACTAATTCATACCTCACTTTGTAGTCACCATCTATATGTGTCTCATCATAGTGGGATTCACCATCATATTCACCATCCATGTTACATTGGGGTTCTCGAGCATCTATATGTTCTTTCTCTACTTCACATGTAGAGGCTTCAACTTCTCACTTTGCAATCTTTTCTGTGTCTTCTTCATCCATATGCATGTATGCATGATGGGTTTCACTTTTATAGTCTATACGACCATCATCCACATTTAAGTGGGATTATCCAAGCTCGGTTTTCCTCCTAGAGTCTTGCTCATTTACTCTTAGCCTGCAATTGACTTTTGATTGATTCTTTAACAAACTATAACAAAATTTGTTGTTTTATGTCACTTTCCTTTCTACCAAATTCTACTTCCATGGTCTTCCATGCTACCTAAGAAGATGTAGATTTTTCTACCTTGCACAAGGACTTCTCATCCAATGCATGTTTTATAAGATCGAATACTAAGGAATCACATAATTCATCATATGGGTTATTATATCAATACTTAATCAACTCTTAACATTGAAGAAAGGTTTTCATTTTGACAGTTACTAAAAATTAAAATTTTTTCCAATACATTTTGGAAGCGTTACCAGATCTATCCTGATCCATTCATGCTAAAATTGTTCTACTTCATCTACTTGTCTTTTATATGCCCCAACTGTGGCCAGAACCTCTATGATATCTTCGAAATACATTGGCAATTCCTTTCAATTTATTTTATCGGTTTGCTTCATTCTTGCTTTGTGACCCATGACTGTCATCTTTATTTTGTTTTTTGTCTTATTTCCTTATTGTGTTATCCTTCTAGAAATTAACATCACATAGACTTTATTATCTTTAAAACTTAACATTTTAACCTTCACTTTAATGGTGGCTCGTAACTAATACTAGGAACTTTGCTAAGCTCTTCTACGCAGATTCTTATGGAGGCTCATGGCTACAACTTACGGTGGAGACTCCTTCTTTGGTCAGTGGCGGTGGCTCTTTCCTCTTCATATGGTGGTGGCTTTGTAGGCTACTCACCCTAATATTTTAGTAGTTGGATTTACAAACTCTCAATGAGATCTAGTTTCTACTTATGGACCAATGGATGCAAACTTTGATTTATAGGCTACTCACAATAGCCAAGGCTCTTAGTGGAAGTATCTCATGACTTTCTTAACTCCTTTGGTTATTTGAAACCTTGCTAAACCTTTCTCTGATATCACTTGTTATTTAGAGGTAGAGATAAACATATAAACACAAGAAAAATAAGTACATAAGCTTCTGCTTGAATAAATAAGTTTTGTTCATTAATTATTCTCTCATATAAATCAACCGAGTTGCTGCTATTCTCTCTTCTTACTTCACATTACAACAACCCAACCATGAGTATATAAGCACTAAACTTTATAAATATGGAATCATTCAAACTCTAACTTTCTTTTCCTCATGCAAACTATGACGTAACACTTTAACTAAACTTTTCTAGCTTCACTTTAACATAAATTGACATTTTTCTTTTGCTTAAGTTAGCTTTTCTTGACAAGGCATTAACTTTTTAACTCTTACTCACTTGACTTCTAATATTAGACTTAACTTTTTTTCCTTCACTTAACTCTTCATACATTGCATGCATATGAGACTACTTACTATTTCTATCAAGTGAAACGATTTTGATCTATGACAAAGTTGTGATCGATGGTAGCAAATCAAATAGGAAATTTAGAGATAGGTTTGGATTAATTGCGTGCTCTTATAATTTTTAAATTTCTATACGATACTAGAGTTCACTTGGTTGTAAGAACTTTGAATATTTGACAACTATTAGGCCAATTGGGTTGTTGATTCTATAAGATTTATTTCATTCATATCATTTGCATATTGGTTATGTTAAGGCATAATTGTATGGAATGATTATATACATACTTCAATAAGTGTTAAACTTATGAATTTTAATAATCGTGAAATATAAAAAGTGAGGTGTAGTATGGAATCATGTAGTTTTAGATTGAGAAAATTGATGAGATGAAATGAGTCACGATGCACCACAAACCTATAGTGATGGGCCATCTAGGTGCACTAAGTCAACCTCTGATGTGGGTGACTATAGGGGCATGACAATGGATTTTTAGATTAAATTAAAGTTTATGCTAGAGGTACTCTTTCAACCTCCTTCATAATTTATTTATATATATCTCTATGAAGTGAGGACGATAAATCATAGTCATTCTTCCATAGTTTGAAATGATATCAATTACTAATATTACTTGGTTTCTTAATAGTGAATTCATGGTTTTCTAATTACTAGATGAAAATATATACCAAAATCTTAATTACCTAACAAAAAAGTAATATCAAAAAATACTAAATTACATTTTGTATTTTTTTTTCTTCACAATATTAGTAGAAAGTTTTTTTACAATAAGAAAATAAATAAATACAAAATATTGTCTAAGAAATAATTAAATTATTGTTATTTGTCTCTTTGATATATTTTTTTAATAAATAAAAAGAAAATTGAGATGTGAGTATAAGACATATGCAAGGATTTAATTTCTGACTTTTCACTAAAAAATAAAAAATGAAAGTTTAAAATGAGTATATTGATCAATTTGTATTTTATTTTTTTTTGGATTTCTTTATGTATAGTTTTGATATATATATATATATATATATATATATATATATATATAAAATTTCTTGCAAATTTATATCAAAGTTTTAGTTAAAGTAATTTAAAATTTCTTAGATATTAAAAAAAAAATAGTACATCGAGTGTAACTCAATTGACAACCACCTTGTTATGAAGTTTTATGTAAAAGCATCTGATTTAAAGTTCAAATCCCGTGATTTAGGTTAATAAAAAAACAATAAATTTTATCTATTTATTTGTTATATTTTTAAAATGTGGTATGTATATTGTAATTGTTTTGAAATCAAATTATCTTTAATTTATTACTTTTACTTAATTTTTAATATAATGTTTAAATAAATATAGATTAACTTAAATACTTAAAAATTAGTTAAATTATTCTAACTTATCAAAATGCTATATTTTAATTTTATAATTAATTAAAAAAATAATGTAATTAACATATTTTAATTTTTTAGTTAATTAAAAATGATTAATGAAAAAGGAAAAATATAATATAAAAGAAAGAAATTGCTATGACTAAATTTCATGTGGTTTCAATATCTATTTTCAAGAACTTAAAATATAATTATATCTTATCCACTCATGGAATCTTCGTGCAAACTTCCCAAATGCACCAGTTGTCTCTAATCGTATAGTAGAAATAGAAGGGATAGAAGAGGAATTGATGTTTGAGAAATCTTGCTAAGAAAAGATGTTTCTTCAGAGCTAGCTACAACCACAAAATGAAGAGTCCAACAAATTGTTGTCTTTGTATAAGATAACGTGAATGGTAAGTGAAATAGAAGCTTTGATATAAGTGTGATGCAGTACTAACTTGCAAGTTGGTGGAATTAGGGTGCAGTGTCAAAGTCAATTTTGTAGGTATTAGATAATATTGTCGTAACTTGATATGGTTTTGTCTTAATTGTCAACTGTATTGTCTTAAATATAGAATTTTGTCTTAAATTTTTTTCGCTCAAACTAGTTTGTGTCTTAAATATAAAAAAGCTTTCTCTTAAATTGTTTTTATCTTAAATACAAAGTTTTGTCTTAAAAAAATTTGCCTCAAATTATTTTTGCCTTAAATTTTATATTTAAAACGATTCAATTAATATTAAATTTTAATGTAAAATAATTTTTAAGGCAAAAAAATATTTTCTCTCAAAAAAATATCTTAAAAGTGTCGTCCTTGTATTAATGTATACCTCCCATGTTATCATGATAATTTAGATCTAAAGTTGTGGTAATTTCGACATGTCAAACATGTACCTTGCCATTGTGATAATTTGGATATGGGTTGGATTATTTGTGGAGGTTGAATATTAACAATAATCAGCGTGTCCCGCAGGATTTGGATGTATATTAGATAGAGACTACGCTATTGAATCCTCAACAAAACAAAGATACCCGTTAAAAAATTGAAATCCATTGAAATCCAATTTAATTATCATTTTTTATATCAATTTAATGGCTTATGGGTAAGTTATTACCACTACATGGTGTGTGGCTCGGAAATCCAACACTAGTTGTGATATTTATTTTAAAATACACCTTGGTAAATTGTATTTCAAAACAATTTTTTTTCCTCGTACCACTCAAATTATTTTGGATGGGTCAGATTTTATATTTGATCTTATAATTGGTTGACTCGTTCCGGAGGAGCTTGTAGTTCATTAGTGCTACCGACAGCCTTTCATTGTGAGATCTCAAGCTCTGCATAAACGCATTTTACACCCATTTATATAGGTATTTTGTGTAAATCTGCTAACTGAACATAAGATTATTCATTACATACTAAAGACTCAAGCAATGCTAGCATAAAACTTAATGGTTTTTCTTTTCTTCTAGAGCATGAATGTAATTGTGTTCTCTTGTGAACCTTAGATTGTATTTTGAGTTTCACATATTTTGTTTTTTCTGGGAAAGAAAGAGTGTTTATTTTATGTTCAACAATATAGAAAGTAAAAAAATGAGATTGATCGAACAAAGTTACAAACTCAGGGTATAGGAAAGTTAGCTGACCCAATGGTTCATAATGAAGCGTGTCACAATATTGGTATTTTATATAACATTATATATTTTACATGTTTTTATTTTTTAATTGAGCTTAATTTATTTTATGTTTTTATTTTTTAAAATGAATTCATATTTGTTTATGTTTACACACTTTTATGTCTATATATCTTTCTCTACACTTGGCTATATAGAGCACTTACGCAATAAAAATTCACTCCCACTTTATCATGGAGATTATTAATCTATAAATAAACCTTTTTACGGTTAGCATTGATGTCAACATGGATTTAACATTGTTTATATTATCATTGATGTCAACTTGTTGATGGTGGCCCTCATGATTTGTGGCCAACTAGAGTTGAGCTATCATTGATTTGATTTAGAGGAGTTGGCATGATGTTGATTTGATACACAAATGTTGATCCATGTAGAGGTGTTTGACCAACTAAGTCTATATGATCCTAACTTGATGCAAAGGTGTTTGACCATTATAATGTTGTTCTCAATGACACAAAGGAGTTGGAGGAGGTTTCTCAAGAATAAAATGTTGAAGAACCTGTCATTTGTTTTTTATTTAACGTTTGGGACTTAATATGTGAGGAAATTGCAAACCACAATTTTAGATGTACATGTGAATATTAGAGCATATTAATAGTCTTTAAGAAAAAGGAGCTCAAGTCAGCTTATAATATTTATTTACGTATTTATTTTATTTATTATTTACTAATTTTTAATTTGATTTTAATAAATTCAATTGTACTAATTAGTTACATAAAATAGGTTTCAAGGTATCAAGAAGTTGTAGTTGTAGGAGGTCTGAAAGGCCTTGGAGATACTTGCAAATGAGGTTTTGAGCAAATCTGGGTAGTATTTACAAAATATATGCAACTCTTGTGTGGAAAAGTCACGTACATATGCCACTTTCTTTAAGTAAAGTTGCATATACATCTTGTAGGTGAAATTCCTGAAATGTGTGCACACTCAAATTATTCTATGGCTTTTTACTATAATTTTTGCACTCGGTTTTCAATCAAAAAGTTTGAGGAAGGTTGCCTTTCATCTAGAAGTTGATTAAAGTTGAAAAATCTCTATTTCAATCAAGATAGTGGCAGATCAAGTCAAGGAGAAAAATGTTGGAATATGAACAAGAGTGTTTGTCTCTTCATATTTGTGTGTCATTATTGTTTAATCGCTTCATATATTTTATTTATAGGAAGAAGCTTGACGTTTGTTAGGTTGGCTCTTTTGAGAGAGTTAGTCAATAGAGAGCATTGAGAGCCAATGATGAGAAGAGAGACATAGTTGTGTATTGTTGAAGGAGATCAGTTTATTAGAAAAGTTTGTGTGCACCCTTCAATAATTATTCGATGCATGTTTATGAAGGCATTTGATGGAGGACATTACTGCTATCATAGTGATTGATTTTTAACATATTTTATATGACACAGTTGTATTGCTAACATGGTCTGTGTAGGGGTTTATAGTTGGGAAGGTCATGTGTTGTTATTACAAAAAATTCATATGGTTGTAGCATAGTATTTATGTCTTGTATGGTTTCTTGGTGATACATGGATGGATTTTTGTATTCATATTTGTTATGTTGTTGGTGGATATGTATTGAGAGAATGTATATAGGATATTTGATGTGTGGTGATGTTACAATAATTTTATGTATACTGCTAGTTGTATTATGAGCAGATTGGTTGGGGCAGAGAATGTGTTATAGGTGAAAATTGTGTTAATGACTCCAGTTTGAAAATTGATGAAAAGAGGGTCATGGTTTTATTGTATGTAGAATAGATAGGACATATTTTAGAAATATATGAAATGAGGTCCATGATAGTTTGAAGGTTGGGGCCTTTAGTGTTGCAAGTAGAGGCTTGTAGGTGAGTGGTGTATTTCCAAGGGAGTAGTGGATTCCTTCTAGTAGAGACTAGAGAAATTGCACGAGGGGTAGAGGCTTCCTTCTAGTGGTGGATGGAAAACTAGTGAGGGTGGTGGCCTGCATGGTTTATGGGAGTGGTGGCTTCCGAGTGAGTGGTGGCTCTCATTGCTTTCTGAGTGGTGGCATGAAAACTGGTGGTGTTCAGTGATTCAAATGTAAAATAATTTTATGATAATATTAGAGACAATGACAAAGATTATCTACCAACGGTGGTTTTTACCTTTATGGTTTCCACATTACATCTAATGTCCTTGTGTGATGTGATTATTAATGTGTTTTTGTTATGTGTCATGATGGTTTATGGTTTATACATTGTTGATCTCATAGTTATATGATCATTAGTATTGTTAGTAATATGATCATGATTAGGCACATGTTAATTGTTTCTAATACATATTGTGAAGTGCTACTAATTAAATGTGTGATTCAGAAAATGTTTAAGAAAATATAAAAATTGGTCATAAGTCACACTATTGATTCATCCCCTCTCTGCCCCAGCCATCTCAGTAGTGTTCAAGGTTTCCAACGGTTACAAAACTATGGGCCAATAACATGCCTTATAGTACCACAAGCCCAAAAAACCTTAACTCATGTTCACATTACACATATTTATAAGACAGTTTTTCTAATTAATCAATTTAATTAAAGGGAAAAAAAAACATAATGACTTTTGAGATAAATCTCAACCTCAACTTTTCATATGTGACTACTAAGACACATATTTTAAAATATATCCATGGAGGTTAAATTCCTACCATCCAACACTAATAGTTGTTGAGAATTGAAATAAACTTTGGAAGCTCTATTCTAAATGGACACACATAGGTATAATTATTATTTAAAAGTGGAATTAAACTTATTTCATAATTTATAAGGTTTTGTACACTTGGGGTAGCTCAATTGGCAATGCTCGTGGAAATGAAGCCTTATCAAACCGGAAGTCTTAGGTTTAAATCTTGTGCTATCCCCGATCGGGGTGAAAGGTTAGACATGATAAAGACGTAATCCTACCAAGCTTACCAAAAAGAATTATAAGATTCTCTTTCGGTACATTTTATGACATTGAAACTTAAGATCAATTATTCCTTTTCAAACCACATTACAATTAATAAATTTATATAGACACAATTAACAGATTTAAACAAACTACTTAAAAACTTAATAATAGAGTTTAGGCTTCTGTGATCCATATTAAGTTAGAGAAAGATTTCGGCGAAAATCACATAGAATGTCATTTGTCGACGCGTTTCGAACCAACCAGTGTGGTTCATCGTCAGGACAAGTTGAAGAAACAGATCTAGCTTAGCATGTTATATAGACTGAGCAGAGCCTCCAACGGCTAGTTTGACCAACCGCTAATAAAGACCAAAGGACCAGGATCAAAATAATAGTTTATCAGTAAATAATCAAAAAATAAAAGTCGATTATTAGTTGGACCGCTTCTAACTGAATAAATAAATAAATAAATAAATAAACCCTAAATAAAAATAAGAAAATTAAATAAAATAAAAACACAAACAATTAAAATTAAAAATGAAAACAGATAATAATAATTAAAATAATAAAAATAAACAACTAGATATGAATAAGAGTTAAAACGTTAATAAACATGAATAAAAATAATATTAAAAATAAATAAATAATAGTAAAATTAAAATAAAAATAATAAAATAAGTAATAATAAATTAATTAATTAATTAATTAATAAAAATTAAAAATTAGTAATAATAATAATAATAGTCCAAAGAGAATAAAAATAATAACAGATAATAATAAAACACAAAAAATAATAAAAACGAAAATGAAATAAAATAATTAAATAATAAATAAATAAAATTGGGAAACTAAATGGGAATAAAACATAACTAAATAAATAAAAATAATAGTAAAAATAACTAAATAAATGAATGAAAAATAATAAATTAAACTTAAATTAATAATAATAATAATAATAATAGTAAAAATAAAAATTAGTAATAATCGTTAGAAGTGAATAAACAATATAATAAAAATAATAAAAATAGAAATGAAATAAAATAATAATAAAAATAAGATTGAAAAACTAAATGGGAATAAAACATATCTGAATGAATAAAAATAAAAATAATAGTGGAAATAAATAAATAAATAAAAATAACTTAAAATTAAAATAACTAACTAAATTAATAAAAATTACTAATAATAATAATAATAATAATAATAATAATAATAATAATAATAAATAAAATAACTGAATAAGGATAAAAGGGAAAAAGATTTAGATGTATAGAGTAATGTATATAGCTAAATAATATAAAAATTGTGTATTAAATAGTAATAAAGAAAAACAGTAAAAGCAGAAAGGAAATAAGATACCCCGAGGCCCTTAAATAAAAAATAAAATAACATAAATACATAAGAGAAAAAACAGTACAAAAACCAAAAAGGACGGAGGAAACGACTAGGAGGCGAGGGCTGGGACCCAACACCTACTGACTTTCCAACCATCATCTCTATTGAGGTTGCTAGGTCTCTTTTCAATCTCCAGCGCTTCCCTGAATTTTCGATGGTGGAAATGCGGAATCTTAGCAATAACCCTAGCTTCTTCGATACAAACATGATGATTGGTTTTCTCCGCATGCTCAGCCAAAGCGGAAGACTTAAACCTCCTATGCTTCAGATTCGCTGCGTGCTCACTAATCCTCTGATTAATGGAACGACCAGTCTCCCCAATATAGGGGGTCCCACAAGAGCAAGGGATCAAATAAACACCTTTCATATCTTTAGGGTCGATGGGATCCTTCACCGATCTGAGAGACGAACGAATGGTGTTCAGGGGCCTGAAGGACACCGGGATACTATGTCTCCTGAGAATCCTACCAATTCTATCAGTGGTCCCTTGAACATAAGGTAGAAGGACACCAGGAGTATGATCTTTTGGCTCTCTTTTCGTCAGAGAATTCTTGGAATCTTTAAGGAAAGCCCTATGACCCATGTATCTACTGTAACCATTCTCCACAAAGACATCCAGCAGATGGGATTTTTCCTTCTCAAAACTCTTCTTGTCCGAGATCCTCAGGGCCCGAGTAGCAAGGGTACTAAGGACCCCCATCTTTTGAGCTGGGAAATGGTGGGAATTGGCCTGAAGATACTGCTCCGTATGAGTTTTCTTTCGAAAAACTTGATGGGCTAGGGAACCATCCTCATTCCTAGAAATAAGAATATCAAGGAAAGGAAGGCATCCATCAACCTCCTGTTCCTTAGTGAACTTAATGGCAGAGGACTGCCTGTTAAGATGATCAAAGAAGAGATCAAGCTCATCCTGGCCATGAGACCAAATGACATTGGTGTCATCCACATACCTCTTCCATAGCTTAGGAAGGAGCCTGGAAGAGTTCAAAGCTTTGGACTCAGTCCTTCGTTAAAGACTCTGCCTCCTTTATCGACGAGCTAAAGGACATTAAGCTTGACCCTGGGGACATTCTGGTCAGTTTTGATGTTGTCTCCCTGTTCACTTGCATCCCTATTAATGAGGCCATGATTGTGATCAACCGCCTAACGGATCCTGACACGGCTAGGTTGGTTGAGATCTGTCTCACTTCCACCTTTTTCAGCTTTGAAGGAGAGTTCTTCGAGCAAACATGTGGGGTTGCTATGGGATCCCCCCTTTCCCCTGTGGTGGCTAATCTGTTTATGGAAGATTTTGAGTCCAAATCTTTGAACTCTTCCAGGCTCCTTCCTAAGCTATGGAAGAGGTATGTGGATGACACCAATGTCATTTGGTCTCATGGCCAGGATGAGCTTGATCTCTTCTTTGATCATCTTAACAGGAAGTCCTCTGCCATTAAGTTCACTAAGGAATAGGAGGTTGATGGATGCCTTCCTTTCCTTGATATTCTTATTTCTAGGAATGAGGATGGTTCCCTAGCCCATCAAGTTTTTCGAAAGAAAACTCATACGGAGCAATATCTTCATGCCAATTTCCACCATTTCCCAGCTCAAAAGATGGGGGTCCTTAGTACCCTTGCTACTCGGGCCCTGAGGATCTCGGACAAGAAGAGTTTTGAGAAGGAAAAATCACATCTGCTGGATGTCTTTGTGGAGAATGGTTACAGTAGATACATGGGTCATAGGGCTTTCCTTAAAGCTTCCAAGAATTCTCTGACGAAAAGAGAGCCAAAAGATCGTACTCCTGGTGTCCTTCTACCTTATGTTCAAGGGACCACTGATAGAATTGGTAGGATTCTCAGGAGACATAGTATCCCGGTGTCCTTTAGGCCCCTGAACACCATTCGTTCGTCTCTCAGATCGGTGAAGGATCCCATCGACCCTAAAGATATGAAAGGTGTTTATTTGATCCCTTGCTCTTGTGGGACCCCCTATATTGGGGAGACTGGTCGTTCCATTAATCAGAGGATTAGTGAGCACGCAGCGGATCTGAAGCATAGGAGGTTTAAGTCTTCCGCTTTGGCTGAGCATGCGGAGAAAACCAATCATCATGTTTGTATCGAAGAAGCTAGGGTTATTGCTAAGATTCCGCATTTCCACCATCGAAAATTCAGTGAAGCGCTGGAGATTGAAAAGAGACCTAGCAACCTCAATAGAGATGATGGTTGGAAACTCAGTAGGTGTTGGGTCCCAGCCCTCGCCTCCTAGTCGTGTCCTCTGTCCTTTTTGGTTTTTGTACTGTTTTTTCTCTTATGTATTTATGTTATTTTATTTTTTATTTAAGGGCCTCGGGGTATCTTATTTCCTTTTTGCTTTTACTGTTTTTCTTTATTACTATTTAATACACAATTTTTATATTATTTAGCTGTATACATTACTCTATACATCTAATTTTTTTTCCCTTTTATCCTTATTCAGTTATTTTTTTTATTATTATTATTATTATTATTATTATTAGTAATTTTTATTAATTTAGTTAGTTATTTTAATTTTAAGTTATTTTTATTTATTTATTTATTTCCACTATTATTTTTATTTTTATTCATTCAGTTATGTTTTATTCCCATTTAGTTTTTCAATCTTATTTTTATTATTATTTTATTTCATTTTTATTTTTATTATTTTTATTATATTGTTTATTCACTTCTAACGATTATTACTAATTTTTATTTTTACTATTATTATTATTATTATTAATTTATTATTTATTTATTTATTTAAGTTTAATTTATTATTTTTCATTTATTTATTTAGTTATTTTTACTATTATTTTTATTTATTTAGTTATGTTTTATTCCCATTTAGTTACCCAATTTTATTTATTTATTATTTAATTATTTTATTTCATTTTCGTTTTTATTATTTTTTGTGTTTTATTATTATCTGTTATTATTTTTATTCTCTTTGGACTATTATTATTATTATTACTAATTTTTAATTTTTATTAATTAATTAATTTATTATTACTTATTTTATTATTTTAATTTTAATTTTACTATTATTTATTTATTTTTAATATTATTTTTATCCATTTTTATTAAAGTTTTAACTCTTATTCATATCTAGTTGTTTATTTTTATTATTTTAATTATTATTATCTGTTTTCATTTTTAATTTTATTTGTTTGTGTTTTAATTTTATTTAATTTTCTTATTTTTATTTAGGGTTTATTTATTTATTTATTCAGTTAGAAGCGGTCCAACTAATAATCGACTTTTATTTTTTGATTATTTACTGATAAACTATTATTTTGATCCTGGTCCTTTGGTCTTTATTAGCGGTTGGTCAAACTAGCCATTGGAGGGTCTGCTCGGTCTATATAACATGCTAAGCTAGATCTGTTTCTTCAACTTGTCCTGACGATGAACCACACTGGTTGGTTCGAAACGCGTCGACAAATGACATTCTATGTGATTTTCGCCGAAATCTTTCTCTTACTTAAAAACTTATTAAAAATGTCATTAAATTACATAAACGTTAACCACACATAACTACATTGAATCACTGATTAATTTAATAGTAAGAATGGACATTATTGCATGTGTTTGCTTTTTAAAGTAATATAAAATAGATATGTGAATGATGGTATTCTTTTAATTATATTTTGTTATCAGTTTAAAACTAAATAATTTTTTAATAAGACAAAACACACCATTTATATTGATAAAAAATATATTTATATTTACAATAGACATTAATAAAAATATATAAATAAATAAATATAAATATAAAACATTAAGTTAAAAAAATAATTTAAAATAATTTCTACTCAATAGGTAAGAGTATCCATAAATTTTATACCTTGAAATTTAATATCAGATTCTTCTTTGTTTATTTGGACAACTCCGGTGTTCGTTTGGAGAGAAATAGTTTAATGAGGTAATTTAGTATGAGAATCTTCTAAAACAATAGTTTAATGAGTTGTATCTCTGTACAGTCTAGCTTTACTAGCATAAAAAAAAACTCTGATCACTAAAGTTAAGGTTATGGAGAATAAGGAAGATACCAAAAACAAACTCTCTCTTCAGCTAAGTGCAATCCACGCACAGAATCGAGCAATGTCTCTAGGACATAGTGACATGGCTCTCTAGATTATGAGGATCGAAGCTCTTTTCTCAAGTGGAAAAGGCCCATTGTTGCAAGGCACACCCGTAGCACCAATAGATGTATTAGCTTCTACATGAAAATTTCACGGCTTTATATTTTGATGGTTTATTTTCCTACGTTTATAAGCTTATAGTTCTCAAACTTTTAAACAAGCTCTTTTGTTATTTTGTTGAAATTATGGTAGGTATATTTGAGTAGAATGGAACTCGTGATCTTTAAATAGAAAGATGTTTTAGTAACATGATCTTAATCAATTAAGTTAATTCTCAATATTTGTAATTCTCAATATTTGTGTATTTATATTACAACATCTAATTATATATGAAGATTTACATTACTTTAAATATTTTTGAGCGAATAATAGTCATTGATGTTTTACTCTGATGTTGAAATGAATCGCATCCTGTCACAACCCTTTATATTTCTGGTATCTTTCCTCAGATTTATGTTGCATCCTCATGAATCTTATTACATAAATAAAATCAACATTTTTTCTCCTCTGCAAAAAAATACTAAGCATTACTAAATAAATAACTAAACTATTTACATATTTACTAATAAGCATTATCTTGAGATTTACCTATTTTATAATTTACCTAACAATATGATAATATTATTTTTCATAAATGAAATCTCCATAACATATATATGTATATATATTAAAATCCGTAATTATTTAAACCTAAAAATTGTAAACTCATATCAATTTTATAATAACAATGTGTGGTAAAAATAGTGAATTTTTTTACAAGAACAGGTATTTCTAAGCTTAATACAGATGTGTTATTTGTAGCTGATGATCCCAATATGGTATATCCGTGGAAATATCGTTTTATATGAATAAAACTTCCATAATTGATGAGTTTCTGTTTCATCTGGTTATTATATTAACTAAACCTTTCGTTCTTGTTGAGTTAACTTTATAAATGTGCGTGTTAAATTAGCAATTTTTTTAAATGTGAAAAAAACCACATTGTTATAAGGTGGAAAAGTCAACTAATTTTATTTTTAAATTGTGTCAGCCTTGAGTAAAAAGAATCCCCATATGTTCGTTTTTGACTCAAGTATCTAATTGATACACAAATAGCATGAGTTTTTGTTTTTTTCAAATTTCAATATCTTTCATGGAATACTCTAAACATGACAATGTGCCAAATTAGTGAAAAAAAAAATGTTTTATTATTAAATTGGTTTTTTTTTAAGAAAAGGACAACGTTTTTTTAATAAAAAAATTTGGAAATGGGTCATGTCTTTTACATTTTTAAGAAGAGAATTTTCAAAGAATTGTAGAAGATTTTTCAGTGAGACAAGATTGCTACCTTTTTTATTTCTATTGCCTAATATTAAATTACATATGTTATATATTCTCCAAAATATTCCGCAAATCTTAACTGTTCGACATAACATAAATATTCATAGGCAGAGTACCCATGACCATCAAGCTCCATAGAATCATGAGCGACTTCCATCAACTAAATGAGATTCATAGTTCCCTTAGCATCATGCTCTTGACCGCTATTCACTACAACCCTAGCTATCGCTGCCATTGGTCTAGGTGCTTCGCCCACACCGAACACCTCCTTCAACACTCCCATAATTTCCTTTTCGACCTTCACTTCAATATTCTTTATAAAATACCTCATATTTATCATTCCTACATTCATTGATTCCATAGCCTTTTGCAAAAGTTCCAAATCTTTTCCAAACCCATTCATATGTGCCAACAACACTGTTATTTGTTCTTGTATCTCTTTGACTACCAACTTGGTTGAATTATCAATCAACTGTGATACATTCCTACTACACCCGAATTTCTCTGCTTCTTTTCCACTGCCTGAGTTTGTTGAAGCCATTTTCTTCGCTATTCTTGCCTACACCAAGACTATTCTGCTCCTAATCTGCATTGCCCAACTCTTATTTATAATCTAGAGGTCTGATTGCAATGAGACTCCCATCACTTCACAATTAAATGAGCTCCTGATCTGCAAACCCATCATGGCACACTCCTTTAGTTGAAGCATCGTCACTTTGCAAACAAGATGAAATTCCAAAGTAATAGAAATAAACTCACCTCATACACCATTTAATAACTGACTTGGTATATACCACTTGTCTCGTTTCATGGTTGCTAAACACTACTGCTCCCGCATGTTAATAAATGTGCTACGTCCCTTGGCAATCTACCACCATTCCCATAACCAAGCTCAAGGTGGTAATTAAGGTGTTATACCTCGTAGTCGTTCTTCTCTCAATAATCCACCTGTACTCCACTGTGATTATATTCAATCCGCTCATTAAGTGACGTGACATATTGAAACCTCGAGATTTGAATGCAATTCCCCTTGGAGTAGCTTCACACTAACATTTCCTTGATTGTCCACCATACTATAATTCCCTCTTTTAACATGATAAAATTTGAAATTATCAAGATTTTTTAATAAAAGGATAAATCTTGTTATCATTGGAGAAGAGCTTTCATCAAAAGGTTGGTTGTTTCCTGAAAGCCTTATGCATTTTTGTATCACCACCAAAGAGTCACCAATGATAATAAATTTTTTATGCCTTTGGAGATGCTTATCTTCAGACCTTTCCAAAGAGAGAGAGCTTTGGCTTGGTTATTCAAAGCTTTCCCAAGTCCCCATGCATACTTTGTTTCATATTTTTCTTCGAGGTTAAATATCACCCCTATTACTCCTACCTCGTCTAGGTTAACTTTTGAAGCACCATAAAAAAAGAGCTAAAATTTCTCTATATTCCTTTGTCATTCTTCAAAATTTTTCCCCGACAGTCTAATACAGAACGGAGGGACTTTATTCCTCTTTCTTTATTGGAGGTAGACTATGAATTTTTAGGAATTTTGAGCCAATATTTTTCTTCTGCAAATATGTCCTTTATTTCCACTTCATCATATCCTCTAGAGGATATCACGTCAAATGGGAGTTGCATTTCTTTAATGGAAACAGATTCTGGAGAATGCCATTTATCTTGGAAGATCACTTGATTATAGCAGAGCCAAATCAACCAACAAAGAAATTTTGGAACCTCCATCCAGCAATGCATAATGAGGGAGCTAGATTTCTTAGGAAAAGGATATTGAGGTCACCATAGATTAAACATGACATTCCATTCATCAGGAATAACAGATAGCTAAAAAATAGGCAAGAGAGAAAATTTCCAGGTATCCACTAAAAAGGGGAAAAATAATAAGAGATGATTGATGGATTCCTCTGCCTTTCCACCAAGCACACAATGAGAAGGCCCATGGATGTTTCATTTCCTGAGGTTCTCATCTTTCATAATTTTCTCATGGACCAGCTCTAAGAAAAAGATGTTAACCTTTGGAAGACCATCCTTGTTTCAAATATTTTCCCATATTTGTGTTGGAGATGGAGAAGGAAGTTCCGTAATGAGCATAACATAACCCTCTTTGACTGTATAATTTTTAAATTTCCCTCCAATCCAAATTTGTTTATCCAATTTGCTTGTAGCAATAGGCACAAACCCTTTCAGATGGTCTATCATTGATTTCTAGTGATGCAATAAATGCTTGGGAAGATTCAAAGATATCCACCCATTCCAATTTCCTTGCTCATCGCAACTGGAGATGTCAGCTAGATGAGAAAAGCCTTGTTCCATCATTTAGTTTAAAAGATCCATAAACCCTTGGTCATCAACAAACAAATCAGAGAGGGGAGAGTGATATTTCCACAAATGAATACGCTTCCCATTACCTTGTTTCCAGCCTATATGATTCATTAAAAGCAGGGCCTCAGTTTTACAGAGATTCCAAATTTTGGTACCTTTCCCTTCCAAAACTTCTCCTTCAGGTCTAAGGAGACGATTTTTATGGAACTACTTCCTTGTAAAGACCCTTTTCCACCATTCATTTGAATCCAAGAGTAACCTCAAAACCATTTTAGCACCAAGAGTTAGATTCATGAGTTCAGGGTCTTTGATTGCTAATCCTCCCATATTCCTTGGCTTCCTTAGAGTTTTCCAATTGACAAGATGGAATTTGTTCTCATTATTTTTGCCTCCCTACTAGAGGAATTTTCTAATTAGACTACTTGGTATATGAATAATGTTCTTAGGAGCTAACAAACCCGACCCCAAATACACTGGAAGGGAGGAGAGAATAGAATTTATCATAATAACCCTCCCAGCTATATTTATCCACCTTACTCTCCAATATTAAATGTTTTTATTTTTTTTCTACATAAGAGAGTCCTAGTCTTCCCCATACTTTGGCTTAAAGGAAATTGGAATCCCAAGATAGCGAAAGGAGTTTTTATCAATATCAACCAGGAACACCAACAATCTAGAAATTTCAGCCAAAATCAGCCCAGATAAATTCTAATCAATCAACTAACATTTCTTTTTATTGATCAAACCTATGGATAGAAGAAGGTAGCAATCCAAGATCTTCTTGAATATTGAGGTAATAACTAAGGAGGCTCCACCACGTAGGAGAGTGTCATCTACAAATTGGGAGTGGTTGACTTCCTGAACATTTCTAGCGATGCTTAGGCTTGGAAGAGAACCATCCAACCTTGTAACCTCTATATTTTTGCTTAAGGATTGATCCATTATTGTGTAGAGTATAGGTGACTATGGACACCTTTGTCGAAGTTTTCTGGAAGTAGCAAAGAAGGATTCTAATCTTCCATTGGTCAGAGGGGAAATCTAAGGGGCTCCAATACAAAAAATAATCCATAAAATGAAATATTTACTGAACCCTATTTTTTCCAAAACAAGGAAAAGGAATGAATGATTTACCCAGTCAAAAGCGTTGGCCATGTTCAAATTAATAACCATTCTAGCTTCTCTCGCCTCCTTACTCGAGCGAATAGTTTCCTGAACTAGAATGATGTTATCAAGGATATGTTTGTGCTACATAAATACCCCCTTGTTATCAAAGATAGAGGAAGAGAGAAAAGGTTTGACTCTATTGGAAATGATTTTGGTCAAGATTTTGTAAGAAGAGTTGGAGAGAGAAATGGGACAAAATCTAGAGAAGTTGGTTGGGTTGGATTCCTCGGCGATTAGAGAAAGAAAAGAAGAATTAGTGCTCCCTCCAATTTTCTTTGTGATCCTACTGTGTTTTAGCATTCTCATGAGCTCCTTTTTAATATAATTCCAATATACTTGATAAAAACAAATAGAGAACCTGTTAGGCCCAGGAGCTTTTTTAGGTTCCAAGGAACAAACCACTCTTCAAACTTCCTCCTGCTTAATTTCATCTAGAAGGAGAAGATTGGTTGTAGGAGAAATCACTTAACGTAAAGGACAGAGTAAGTCCTTAGGAAAATCAAAAGGAATATGATATTTACTAAGGAGAGATTTGAAGAATATTGAGGCCTCATCCTTGATACCCTCAAAGGAGAAAACTATCGGCTTCCGAATAGGCTCTATTTAATTCTATTTCTTGCCTCCCTCATCTTAGATTGCTTATGAAAGAAGGCAGTATTGAAGTCCCCAACTTTTAACCACAGGTTGCAGGATTTTAACCTCTAGTGATTTTCTTCTTACTGACTTAAGGCGAATATCTGGCTAGAGAGTTCATTTTCGTGTTGAATATGTTTCTCCTCAATTGGAACTTCTTCCATCATTTTTAAGTGTTCCTCACGTTCTTAAACATTGTTTCTCATTTTTTTACCTAGAGGTTGATAGTTCTATTTCAACCAATGCTTGAGCTCCTATTTCACATTCCTTATCTTGGATTCCCATACAAAGTTTGGGGAACCCTAAACAATGATCTTTCATGCCCTTACCACCAGATCCCCCACTTCTTCTGTTAGTCCCCAATCTTCGTTTAACTTGAATGGCAGAGGCCTAAGGTTTTCCACCTTCTCCATTTTGATCATAATATCCTTGGGATTCAATAGACGAAGAATAGTCAATACCTTTAAAAAACCAGCAACTATGAATTAGAAAATGGTCCAAGTGAGATGGAATGTATTAAGGACTAGTTCATCTATTTTATCAAATGAAATTTCTTACATTTGGAATAACATCCAGCAAATCCCAACTGTCTAATAAGTCTTCCATTTGATCTCTGAATGGATCCCTCACTATAGATCCTCCTCTTTTTTCTGTATAATTTAAAATGGTATTGAAGTCACCTCCAATCACATAATTATGATGCATATTCCTTTCCTTTAGAATTTCCAAAGAGTCCCAAAATTACACCTTTTCACTGTATATAAATGGAGTGTAAATATTTATGAAGGGAATTCATTCTCCAATTTCTCTTACCTCTAAGAGATCCATCACCCAGAATTTCGTTTTTAGATCTTCCACCAAGGAAAAATCCATATTTCACCAAAAAATACCTAGACCTCGAGAGGATCCTTTGGATGATTGTAAAGTCTCGGAGCACTCTTTCCAAAATACTTCAGCAACTTTGATACCTTTTGCCTCTTCTAGTTTTGTTTCTTGGAGAAAAACAACCATCGAAGATTCTTGTCTTTTTATGTCTTATAGAACTAGATTTTTAGCGGGGTTACCTAGTACCCTTATATTCCAATAAATCACATTCATTTAGAATATGTTACTTGACCAAGCCCACCATCCTTTCCTTCCTTATTTTTTACCTCCTTTCCTTTCAGAATTGTTGTAATAACTAGTTGACTTCCTAGATTTTTATTCAACTCAACTTCTTTTTCCATTAGAACTTTCTGCCGCGGTCTACCTTATTTTTTTGAGCTCTTAGTTTCCTGGATGGTAAAATTATCTGCCCAAGTTAATGTCTGAGTCATATATCAAGTAATGATTCTGCCTATTGCATCACCCAGAGTCCCTAGAAGTTTACTTGGGGATTCTGACGCTAGGCCCACCTTTGTGGGGGAGGTAGCGAAATTAGTTCTTTTGGTTGTACTATATTCTGCTACTATTTCACCCTTCTCCGTTCCATCGATTGCCTTTTCCTTTTCATTGCAACTATCTTCTTCTTCTATGAAGGGTGTTTCTTCTACATCCATATGGGAGATGATAAGGATAAAAGGGTTAGACGAGGAAGGAACTGTGATATTACCCGTAGTTGCTTGAGATTTTTGAGATACTCCTTTCCATTTCAGACCTTTACTTTTCTTCTTCCACTTTTCCTCCTGGGGAGCTAAAATATCTGCAGGTTTTTGCCTAGCTTTAGAACAATCTCTTGCAAAGTGACCATAGTCATGATAGTGTCAACATTTAAAATGGATTTGTTCATAATCCAAAATTTGTTTGTGCTTCCATTCTCCCAAGTTTATGTTAATCTTCGTTGGTAAGCCTTTTTCCAAATCAACTTCCACACATATTTTAGCACAAGAAAATTGGGAACCCTTGGGTTCAGATTTATCCAAATACTTGCCCAAACCATTGCCAATATCCCTGAAGCAGTCATTGCTCCAACAAGAGATGGGAATCCTAGGGATCTTAAACCATATTGGAATAGCAGTGGGTTTTTCTTCATCTGAATTGAAATCCAGAGTCCATTTATTCAAATACATACCTCTTGATCCAAATAAATAAGGCCTATTTTGAAACACAACATCTCTATCTTCTTTGAATTTGAACAAGAATATGAAGAATATATTTCCCACAAAGGATAAAGTAATCTCTCCTTTCATTATAGGTTTTCAGGTCTTGCTTAGCAAAAATTCCATAGACTTAGGGGAAGGCCTAATCCAGATCTCTTCAGCTATCGAAATTAACCAAGATGGTTTTACCTCTGTGATGTTAACAGAATTTCATATGAAAGAGTATGAAAGCCACATGTGCATATTGTAAAGAAGATGAAACACAACGATAACCATCAAATCAAAGAACACAGTCACATTGATAACAAAGTTCATCAAGTGTGGGTAATGTCTTCAGGCCCAGTGTCAAGAGTGGGGAGGCTACTTCCTTAAATGCTGCAAGATGATGATGAGGACATAATACATTCTTTGTCATTACAAGGATAAATTCCCTCAACCTTAGTGACATGTCTCTCCATGAGACGTTCTCCTATATAAACTCTCATTCATATGGGCCATCCTTCAACATGATAAGCTAATAAATTCTAACATGACGTGGCATACAAGTATCCCTCAACATAATGGTAACAAGGATCTCAACAACAAAAACATCATCTTAGCAAATAAGAAGAAATACATGGCACCATTGAATTCGTGGCGCAAAATCATGTCAAACGACTATAAACTTGGCCCCTTTCTCCACCATCAAAATATGGACCCACGGGAATCTCGAAGATTCCTCCAAACATTCCTTCTTGGAGATGGCTGAAAAATCTATTGCTCAAATGAAAATTATGATCATATAATTGTGCTTCTTGCAAAATTATGTGAAAAATGACTATAAAGTTGGCATCGTTCTTCCTACGTCAAAAATAAGTCTCCAAGGGAATCTCTTAGATTCCCCAAGATTCTACAGAGATTCTTTGCTTCTAGCCGCCTGAATTTCAGCTTCTTGAAGGGGGAAATGGACCACACCATCATGTTCCCTATGAAATTCTGGTTCTTTTGAGTATAAATATAGCATATTTCTATCACTGCGAAAAAATTCCCTCTAGGAAATCGTTTAGATTCCTCACTCATGCATGGAATATTTTGTGGAATATTCTAGGGAATATTCCCCTAGAATATTCTCCACCTCGAAATTTGTGCCTCTCCTAGGCTAGGTTCCATCTGTGCCTGGTTCCGCTCCACTTCTCCTTCATGTGCCAAATGGTTAAACTGGTTCTTATATAAAATTTAAGGCAAAAATTTCAATGTCAAGCTCATAAGCCATTGGTAGAGACCAAAAATGGTGTGGGGTAGCCTCGAGTTTCAACCTTGCAACCTCCACGTATGGCATGGGTTTTTTAATGCTGGAGAATTTAAAATGGGTCACGGTTTTTACGTAATCATTTTTGGTTTCATGGTTGTGGTTTGTTATAACGCCAATGGGTGTGATGTGGGGCCGCCACATGGGACGAGTCGACCATCCAACCGGCACGGGTTCAAGTCCCACTAGCCTTGATTTTAATGGGCGTCATGTATGATACGTGGTCCAAATAGTCGTTGAAGTATGTGTATATTTGGCTTTGGCGAGGTTTGACCTCCCATCGACCAAATCATATTTAAATTTTTATATTTATAATGTGGTTATGTGATGGTGTGGGGTGGTGGGGTTGGTGACCCACCACCGCCCTTTTTTTATTAATTTTTTTGTTTTTAAAAGTAATTTTGTTAAAAAATTCGTACTAGATTTTAAGGGTCATTGGAAAAATTAAGTAAGCAACAAATTTTTCCTTTCCGACCGTCATTTTTCATCTGTTGTCCCTTCGCTAAATTTCTTCCTCATTAGTACTGCCACTTGGCCTAGTTTGACCAAAACTTTGACCGTGAATATACTAAGCATACAAACTCAGATTTGAGTGTCATTCACATTGTTAGAATCAGGACAACAAGCACTATGATTTGATCCCCATTTGGGTGAAATCCAAGAAATTTGATTTTTGAGCTTTTCCATAGCCACTGTTGAATTCTAAGCATGTTAGGAGCCACCCTGATCAAGGCCAAATACCAGTGAACTTTCCAATAAGATCACATTCTGTGTAAGCTAAGGAATATTTTCAAGCACCGTCCGAAAGGGTGACTTTTTTTACCTCAACATTTCGCTTAACAAATTTGGATAGGGTCTCTGCCGAACGCAGACGCTTGGAAAGAGAAGCCACGATGGCTTGAAAGGAACAATCATCAAAGGTGTCAAAGAGGTCCGGAGGGGGAGAATCCCCCTTCGCAAAAGCAATTGGAAGAGACAGGGAGGATAGATATTCGAGACAGAGCAGAGGCCAACAATATGATTATGATATATTATGCCCTATTAAATTGGGTTATTTTTGAGCTAGCAACAACCTCCACATACTCTTTTCTCACTTAATCACATAATGAAGGAAAAAATAGCATAGGCCTTTATTTTTTCAAATTTCTATACCACATACTCTTTTCTCACTTAATCATCTAATGGAGGAAAAAATAGAATGGGCATTTCTTTTCTCAAATTTCTACACTTTTATGAAATCTACTGTGTTTTTTTTCATTTACTTTCAAGTTTTTTCTTATGAATCTTATCTTGGTTCTCCTCAGATCTCACTCAGCTTCTCAATATCTTTCTTGTATTTTTCCCCAATCTTTAAGTAAGTGTTTTTTACCCTTTGAAACTCTTCAAGTAAAAAACCTTATACAAAACCTCCATTTTTTCTTCTTCTATAAATTTGATTATTTGCACTATATCAAACTTAAAAGTTCTTTGGATGTGTAATAGAAAATATAACACCTCAATCCATTTGTCTCACAACATGTCACATCACCTGGAATTTGTCTCTACCATGAAAAAATGATTTTTCCAAGAGAATTCCTTGGATCCACATTGTCATCGCATCCTTGAATCTTTCATTACTTGTGATATGTTATTTAGGAGACAAAACTTACTTTTGCAACACATCTTGTGGATGTAAATATTCCTCCAACATGCTACATTGCAAGGAAATGTTTTACTCGTGTGATGTATCACATGGACCAAAACTATATACCCATGCGACATTTCATGTGCAAAATCACTTGTGGTGTGTCACATAGCCCAAAAAAAATTTATTCTAGTGCAACATGTCACACTTAGGGTTTTCGAAAGCATGTCATGCTAGATTATTATTTCCTCTATCTTGTATTCTCATGCTTCAAATATCTTTTTGTATTAAGCCCTATATAAACCCCATTTTAACCCTAAAATCCCTTATGAAGCCCTTAATACTAAGTGATTACATTTCTAATGTTATATTGTTATGAAGGCTAGAAACCCTCATGCTCCCATTTTATTATAATTGTACCCCTTGTCTCATATATCTATCTCTCTCTCTATATATATATATATATATATATATATATATATATATATATATATATATATATATATATATATATACACACACACTAAAGAGACCTAGTCTTAGGATCATCAAATATTGTCTTGTACATTGTATTCATTGTAAAAGGAGGTTTCCCCCCCTCAAACATGAATATAATGATTGGTTTATTTTCCTTTTTCAGTGAAAGTTTCATAACATTTGGTATCAGAACTCATGATCCTAGGGTTTTCTTGCTTCAAACAAGTCATCATGGCATTTTCACTATAACATTTTTAAGGGGAGTTTCAATAGTGAAGCTTGAAGAATATTAAGAGGTCATTTTAGGAAATACTAGGTTCAAATTTTAGATCTTGGTTCACTATAATTTTAGAGATATGTTCCAAAGAAGTTAGGGTTTCTGAATGCTCCTGAAATCTATCTCACAGAAGTCAATTCAACATTTTCACTATGTCTTTCTTTTTGTGAGGTTTCGTACCATGATCTAAATGGGAAAGTTAGTCTTTGTTGTGATAAATTCCAATTCAGAATAGTAAACAAAGTGCTTGAGGATTATGAGGTAAATTTCATAATTTACATGACTTTTTATGTCTTTATATGTAATTCATGAGCTTACCACATGAATTAAAAAACATTTAACAACAATATAAAAGTAATACACTCAGCAATTTATAAAAGAGTTCACCCCTCCTAGGCTACGTCTCTTTGGTCCAACTTCAAATGGGTTGACCCAATCAAGCAAAAATTCTCCTACAAACAAATCTCACTCTAAAAACATGACAACCTACAGTCAGTCATGAAACAATCAACAAGAAAAGGGCTCTCAAATCAAGAACCCATACTCCATCTGACAAGGAGCATAACACATACAACAATTCACTTGAAGTACTAAAAGAGAACTTTCCTCAAAGACATAATGAGAAAAAAGAAACATGAGCTACACCATAGATGTCTCAGCTGCTGCAGGAAACATATGAAGGCTACAAAAACCCTACAAGGTCCTCTCCATTCTCAAAAGCCTTCTGAAACGGATCCAACCCACTGGTTGATCCTGGCACCCATAGACTTAAACCTGCAAAAAATCTCTTCAGAAGTACTCCAATGGATCTGAAACCTATTCCATTGGCTTAACAAGACCAAAAAATGCCTATCTAGCCTCTTCTTACTCCCGAAAATCCCAAACACTAAAGAGTATATGAGCTTCCCTTGCCTTTCTGCTAGTTTCTCTACAATTTCCCCAAAATACAGCAACCATCCTACAATTTCACCCCAAATTCCACTAACAGAGTGACAATTGGCGAAAAGTCTACCAATTTGGGGAATGGTTAATTTGGCCAATAAGCCCCCTAAATTCAGCGTGCCCCCAGTCACATCGACGCCCATACGACCTAGGGCTAGCCCCACACTGATGGCAATCAAGTCTTGGCGGTGTAAGTCTGAGGTCACATGTCAGCAGTCTGTCTGACGGTTACTGCTGGCAGTTTCGGAAGTAGTGGTTAGCTAACCCACGGTTTTTGCGGACGCACATGACAGGGTCATAATTGTTAAGTGTCAGTGGTTCCGTTGTGGGGATTACTGCCCTACTACATGCACCTTTTTTTTTGCAACAGTTATGTAACTGCTACGAGGGTGGGCCAGGGCCTAGCCCCTAGCCCCCCTACCCGTGGTCCCATAGCATGAGGTTGGCTAGGGGCTAGGCCTTAGCCCAAACCCCCAACACCAATACACACCAACTATCCTTTAATTAACATATCTCGACCAACTTTAAAAAGAGGTTTGATATTGTTAGTTGGTAAACAGTTACATTTTGTTTGGAGAGGTTTAGTGTTCAAACCTTGTGGACTCTAATTCAGACTCTTAACCAATTTTTGGTGGCCCTTGGGCTGCCACGTGGTGGCCACTTGCTATGCCACATGGTAGCCTGTGATTGAGCACCCACCAACCAATAAAAATTTGCCATATCATCTTCCACCTAACCTATACCCTGTGACACGTTAGCCTTCCATGTAGGTAGCCCAGTTAGTCTGCCACGTCAGCAGTACGGACTGATGATTGTGTAGTGATGCTCATTTTTTTTGCCAAAATCGCCTATTTGAGAAAATAGACAGAACGCGTTTTGGGAGCATACGGTGTCTGTTTCCCACGAAACGAGTTGCACTAGATTCATAAAAATGATCACTACGAATTCATTAAGGTTCCACATAGATCTTATAACTTTGTATTTTGAGAAAATTTTGAGCTCCAGATCACTCCTCCCCATTGGGAGCTTTTGGACCCCAAAATATCACTTTGAGTTGTTCAGTCAATGAGGGTACAGTTCCCTCACCTTTCCAATCTTGATCCATTTTGCCTTAGAAATTTTGAAGCTAATCATGACCTATTTGATGTAAGAATTGGATTTTCTCAATGAAATTCTTGGCTTTGTCTATGTCATTATGGCCATGAATAGCAACATCCTTCCAAAAAATGAAATCCAATATAGATCTTCTGCAAAATCTTTACCAAGGAAAAAAATCCAAAAAGACATTGTAAAATTATCCAAACAACCTTCACATGGAAATACTTGTATAAATGAGTGCTTGTTACATTTGTAACATACTGAATGTGTTGCAACTACTCATGCCAAAGTGTAGGATGCTTACTAAAATGTCCACAAATGGAAATGCATCTTACAATATGGAATAGATTTGACTCCCAAATTCCCATACAAATTGACTCATCAACAAGCCAAAATAGCATAACAATGCCAAAGAAATCATTGTTGCATATAAGTGATTTATTCACAAACATCACTTTTACAAAATTCCCAACTGTGGGGACATGCAACAAGTGAAATACAAAATAAATGCAGTCTTTAATTAGACAAATAGTCCAACCATTTCTTACCCAACCATGCTAGGGAATTTTTTTTATGCACATCACTTTCTTCTGGAACTGTTATGGTGTGTCTTGCACATTCCTCTACATTCCCCTTCTTAGGTGATTCCATTACCTGTTTGTCCTTTTGAGGAATATGTGGATGCAACTTCCAACACTTTTCAATCGAATGCCCACTTATGTTGCAATGAGTGCAAAAGTTTTTATGAGCTTTTCTTGGCACAAATGTCTTTAAACTTGGATGATAATTTCCCTTCTTGGTCTCAATTCCAATTGACATATTCATCTTCTTGATTAATGCTTTCCTTTTGTGGCACTTAGCTACAGAATGGTTAGGTGCATGATAAAAAGTGTAAGGAAAAGAATTCCACAGCATGTTATTCAAATCATCATGTTGTTTGCAATCATAAAAAGCCTTTGAATAATCAAGATGCTTATAGCTCTTATGGTTTTCCTTTGGCTTATGAGGCCGGTGAGGAGAACTTGACTTAGTTCTTCCCTAGTTATCCTTTGAACCATTCTTCTTACGTGAGGAAGTTGAATGGTGAGAAGAACTTGTCTTAGTCTTTTCTTCAACTTTCTCATCTCTCTCTAGAGAGGTCTTACATTTCATGTCCTCATTTTTCTTTAGAAATGAAGCTAGTACCAATTTTGAATGAAAATCCCAACAATTTTCCTCCTCGTGTCCTCTCTTATGACAAAAATAACAAGATACCCAAGAGCTATCACTAGAAGACCATTCTTTCTTTTCAACATAACCCAAACCTTCATGTCGAGGTCTCTCCTTTGCCTCAATTGGATGGATAATGCCGTGATTGTTCACTCCAAGGCCTCCTCCCTTGTAACCCATCTTGGACAAGAACTTTACTCCTATGCCTTTTCTATGCTTCTCATAGGCTACAAAAGAGCTTAAATCAATATTGTCATGTAAAGAAACTACATGTAAATGCTTACCATTTTCCTCATCTTTCGACTGAGGGACGAAGATGTTTTTAAACTCTTTCCTAATTCTTGAGGTGTCATCTTGGACTCTTGGTATTTATTATTTTAGCTCCTTGAACTTTTGCATTGATAGGTACTCAACCTCAGCTTCATGCAGAGAATAAGTGCATACTTGGCCATCTTCCTTCTTAGGGGGACTTTCTCAACTAGCCTCTTGTATGAGAGTTGTTGTGTAAAAGGATTATTATGAAGGTGATGGTGGATATGGTGGAGATGGTGGAGGTTTACCTCCATTTCCATTATCTCCTTCTCCTAGAGTACCTTCTCCTTTTTGAGGCTTGGAGCTTTCACCCTACAGTCTAGTATTCCTCTCTTCATAGAGGACTTTTACCATTTCTGCCTTGTCAAATAAAGCCTTCCTAAAATCCTTCTCATCCTCTAACATTTTTGCAGGCTCTCCTTTATGTGACATGCTTGCTAAAGCTTCAACTATAGTTTGAGGTATTATTGGTGGTGGAGATTGTGGCAATCTTGCTCTCCTGCCCAAACCTTCTCCACTCTTGAGCTTCAAACTTGTAAGCTTCACATTCACTTGCAAACAATTAAATACTCCTTGCACAAAGAAAACCATAGAGCTCTGATACCAAACTTGATCTGAATGGGAAAGTTAGTGTTTTCTGTGATAAATTCCAATTCAGAATAGTAAAAAAAGTTGTTGAGTATTATAAGGTAGATTTCAAGTTTTACATGAGTTCTTCTGTCTTTATATGTAATTCATGAGCTTACAACATGAATTAAAAAAAAAACATTGAACAACATCATAATAGTAATACACTTAGCAATTGATAAAGGAGTTCACCCCTCCTAGGCTATATCTCCTTGGTCCAGCTTCAAATGGCTTGACCTAATCTCATTATCCTCAAAATACTTCAGTGATAAAGAGTACATAAAGTGTGTTGACTAAAAGAGTGGCTAGTTTCCCTTTCAAGGAAACATTCTCTTGCAAAGAAATCTTACTCAAAAAACATGAAAACCTATAGTCATTCATGAAACAACCAGCAAGAAAAGGGTTCTCAAATCAATACCCCATACTCCACCTAGCAATGAGCATAAAACGTACAACAATTCACTTGATGTACTAAAAGAGAACTTTCCTCAAAGACATAATGAAAAAAGAGAAACATGAGCTACACCATAGATGTCTCAATTGCTGTAGAAAACATATGAAGGCTAGAAAACCCCTACAAGGTCCTCTCCATTGTCAAAAGCCTTCTAAAACTGATTCAACCCATTGGTTGATCCTAGCACTCATAGACTCAAACCTGAAAAACGTCTCTTCAAAAGTGCTCTAATGGCTCTGAAACCTATTCCACTAGCTTCAGAAGACCCAAAAATCCTTGTCTAACCTCTTCATTCTCCTGAAAAGACCAAAACCTGAAGAAGGTATGAGCTTCCCTAGCCTTTCTACTAGTTGCTCTACAATTTCCCCAAAATTGGGCACTAGTCCCACAATTTCACCCCAATTTTTGCTAACGGAGCGACAACTAATGAAAAATCTGTGCAATTTGTGGAATGGTTAATTTGACAAATAAGCCCTTGAAATTCGGCACACTCCCGATCACATGGACCCCCATACAACCTGTGGCTAGACCATCGCTGGCAGTCAAGTCCTGACGATTTAAGTGTGATGTCACATGTTGGCAGTCTATTTGGTAGTTAGTGTTGGTTATTTCGGAGGTGGTGGTTAGCTAACCCATGGTTTGGGAGGATGCACATGGCATGGTCATAATTGTTAAGTGCCAGAGGTTCCGATGTGGGGGTTACTTCCCTATCACATGTGCCATTTTCTTTCAATGGTTATGTAACCACTACGGGTGTAGGCTAAGGCCTAGCCCCTAACCCCCCTGTTCGCGGTCCCATGGCATGGGGGTGGCCAGGGGCTAGCCCTTAGCCCGGACCCCCAACACAAATGCACCACAACTATCCTTCAATTAGCATATCTCTACCAACTTTAAGAATCAGTATGGTATGGTTAGTTGGTAAAAAGTTGCAATTTGTTTATAGATTTTCAGTGGTTGAACCTCGTGGATTTTAATTCAAACTCTTAACCAATTTTTGGTGGCCCTCGGGCTGCCACGTGGCAGCCCCTGGCTATGCCACGTGGTAGCCTATGATTGGCCACCCACCAACAATAAAAACTCACCATATCATCTAACACCTAACTTGTACCCTGTGACATGTCAGCCTACCACATAGGCGACCCAGCTAGCCCACCATGTCAGTAGTATAGATTGCTGACTGTGTAGTGCTGCTCATTTTTTTGCCAAATTTGCATGTTTGAGAAAACAGACAGAATGTGTTTCATGGAGCATACAGTGTCCATTTTGAGCGAAACGAGTTCTGATGAACTTAGAACTATGAGAACTACGTGGTCGCTTAGCTTCCACACTGATCCGACAAGTTTGTATTTTGAGAAAATTTTGAGCTCCTGATCATACCATGAAACATGGACCATGTTGAGGTGAAAACATGGACAAGATCTAGTTCATATTTCATATCTCTCTTCACTATAATTTCATATATATGCTCTAAGGAATCCAAGTTCCTGAATTCTCCTAAAATTAGTTTCCAACATGTTAGTCTCGCATTTTCGTAATAACTTTTTTTTGTGATGTTTGAAATAGTGAAACTTGGCCCATATTTAGGAGAAATATCGAGGAATATTTGGTTCAATTTTCAAACTTTGTTCACTATACATTCAAGTTTATACCCTATGGAAGTTAGGGTTTGTGAGTAGTACTGAAATAAATTTTAAATAGGCCAGCTTGGTGTTTTTTTTATGTCTTCTCATTTGTTACCTTTTAGATTGTGAAATCTTCAAGTATTTCATGAGATATTTAGAAGTAAATTAGATACAAAATTTAAAATAATATTTGAAGACTTGGATCTGTGGCACACTATACAAGTTTTCTCATGGGAAGAAGCCAAGAATAAGAAATTTTTGGGAAAGTTACCATAACATATGCTTGAAACATTGAATTAAGTTCACACCTATGGAAATGCTAAGAATACATACCAGAGTAGTGCATAAAAAAATTCTAGGTTAAGAAGAGCTCAAATCTGAGAGATTGATTAATGAAAATTCATACATTCTAATATTATCTTAATTAATGTATGCAACTTACTACTAACCTAGTCTTTTATGAGAAGATCTTTTTCTTGTGATTGAAATTTGTGATAAAGATGAGTGTTATTATTGATTTCCAACATGCATCCAAAGAAAGCTATCACACCAATCAAATCCATTAAAGGCTCACCCTTGACTCATGAAAAAAGTGAAGACTTAGAATTTAGGTTATCTCAATTAGAGAAGAAAGTTGATGAAATGGATGGAAGTATGTTGAAAAAGATGGATTTATTAGATTCTCAATAAAATATTAAAAGAGAAATTGAAATGAAGATGAATGAAAATAAGGAAAAAATAGAAAAGAAGATGAATGAAAATAAGGAATAAATACAAAAATCCATGATTTTCATGGAAAATCTTCTCTTGCAGAGGCTTCTTAAAAGGGATGTGGACATCCAAGGAAGTCAAGAACATGAGGGAAGAATTGTATTGAGAAGCAATCTTATATGTGGAGTATGATATCATAATTGGAGGGTAAAAACATTGAATCACATAACCATAATCGTGAATTTTCAATCCAAGATCCACATCATCAGGACTTTAAGTTAGCACCAAGGAACTACTACATTCTAAGGATCAATATGAGGAAGTTTGATGGTTACAATCTTGTAACATGGATATTTTAGATCTACACCAAGTGGCATCCTCACAAAAGGTAAATATCACGTCCATGTTTTTAGAAAAAGACCAACATTTATGGTATCAATGGATTTGTGAAAGGAAAAATAATCATGTTATCTTGATCCATTTTTACAGAAGAAATTATAGGCCATTATGTGTATATTAAGAAAAAACACATTCTTTAGTCAATTTCTAAATCTTTGACAAAAAGTTCCAATTATAGAGCACATTCAACAATTCTAACTGTTGAGTCTTAAAGTAAAGAATATTTCAGAGGATAATCTCTTAGACCTATTTATGGGAACTTTAAAGGAAAGCATCCTATATCAGGTGCATATATTTGAGCCTAAATATATAGAGCATTCTTTTAGTCTAGAAAATAAAGTTGAAATTCAAAACATGGCCACTAGAAAATCGATTACTAATAATTATAGAAAATTTCATCCTCCCTCTATCGGGCATTGGATAAACTAGCGCTCCACGTGTGTTTCACAACATATGCTTAAACACCTCTCATGGATCCATTAATTTTGGCGATGTGTGTGTTTACTAACACCTGTGGGTCTTTGTGTAACGAAAATCGTGATTCCAACAAGTGGTATTATAAAAAAAAGGTCTTGAGTTAGAAGCACACTTAGCTCACACTGGGGGGATATTTTTGGACATTGGCTAAATGAGTGCTCCCTCCATGTTTCACCACATGTGCTTAATTGCCTCTCATGTATCTATTAACTTTCATGATGCGTGCATTTACTAACACCTACGAGTTCTAGTGTAGCAATAATTGTGATTCCAACACCCTATCCTAAATAGAAAAGGTTGGTTCCTCAATAAATGGATGAAAGAAGAGAAAAGGGACCATGTTTCAACAATGACATTAATTATAGTAAAGGGTATAAATGAAATGAGAAGAAATTATTCTACATTGACATGGAAGATGAAAAAGATAAAGAATGGGAACATTTATAATATCTAGAGCTAGATTCTACTCCAACAGTATCGTGTCATGCATTGGTTATCATCAACACTCCACAAACCCTAAAGATAGAAGGATACATCAAAAATAAAAACTTTATAACATTTTTGATTGATTCGGGGAGTACTCATAACTTCATTAATTACAAATTAGCAAAACTTATCAACTATTTCATATATATAACACTAAATTTTCAAGTAATGATTGAAGATGGAGGTACCATAAATATTAGAGGTAAATTCCATATTACTAAGCTCAATATGAAAAAGTGTTTGTTGGACAACCCAATGATTGCGATAAAAATGGGTGGTGTTGATTTTTTACTAGGGGTCCAACGGTTACAATCATTCCTTTAATTTTCAATATCTCTTCATAAGATTTACATCATAAGGAAAGGAAATTGATCTTAGAGGTATCCAAGGGAAATAATATAAAGTGATAAGATCTAATGAAATGACAAAATTATTCCAAAATTGGAATCAAGATGTATTGGCGCAATTATGTTCACTAAATGTTCAAACGTCAATATCATCTATGTCATGGAATCTCCATAAATATTTCAATTATCATCCCAAGGTATTTGGATTAACGCCTAAGGGTCTTCGACCTAATCGAAATCATGACCATGTTATTCATTTGCGGTTAGGAAGCATACCAGAGACAAATGAAGAAGGGTTAATCACACTAGAAGTAGAAAACAACCTTGAAATAAGGATTAAGTAGTCAAGTAACCCAAAAATTGTGGATTGCATCATCAAACAGAGGAACCTACTAGTGGAAGAGATCACATGGAAAGATGACTTACTTTTGCAACATCATTGGAAGTTATTC
Source organism: Pinus tabuliformis (assembly GCA_031772625.1). Lineage (NCBI taxonomy): Eukaryota > Viridiplantae > Streptophyta > Pinopsida > Pinales > Pinaceae > Pinus > Pinus tabuliformis. The sequence goes on along the minus strand of CM062816.1, from coordinate 733,363,251 downwards.
AAGTGTTGAGGAAAAAACTTGTTTGAAGCCTAGGGGCATGTTAAGCCCTATAAACCTCATTATAACCCTAAAACCCCTTATTAATCCCTAGATATTGAGTGATTACATTTATATTATTATATCGTTATGTAGGCTAGAACCCTTGATGGTCTCATTTTATTGTAATTACACCCCTTCTCTTCTATATATATACTAAGAAGACCTAGTCTTAGGATCATCAAATATTGTCTTGTGCATTGTATTCATTATAAAAGAAGGTTTCTCCCTCCACAAGCATTGAAATTATTGTTTTCTTATGATTTTTAACGCACAAGGATCATAAAACATTGATTTCGGTGAATTCAAAACCATTACATTTGAGTGACACATCAATGTAAAAATGTTCTTACCTAATATGTATCACACCTAAAAGGATATTTGGCGTCACATGTCACATGTTCTTAGAGTTTGAAATTTTGTATATTGCACAACAAGGTTTTTTTCTTGGTTGTAGGAATTGGTAACTAGGTTGGTCTTATACTCATGTCATATGGGATTGATTCCAACCATTACCAATATAACCCCTAGTTTGGCTTGCACAACCCCAAGCATGTGGCAACGAGTTAGACATTATATAGGATTTGAACATGGGATCTTGTAGTCACATTCACGTAAAATTTTCATGGGCTTTGTGAGTGACCTCCCTAAGGGGGAATATATTACACTAAAATTTATTTAAATTGCAACATGTTCTTTGTTATGCCTTGTGTATGACAATTAAAAAAAATTGGATGTTACATTTTTGCAGTATTTTGTATTGCATCTAAAATAATTTTGGATGCAATGTGATCAAAGGCTTACCATGGTGAAGGAAAGATTGAGTGATGAGGATAGTCTAGGTTGCCCCAACTACCCATAACCTAGGATCTCCAACACAAACACCCACAACTCTTCTTCAAACCAATTCTGGAATTTCAAAAAATTAACTAAACAATGCAGTCAAAATAAGAATGGAGATTTCCTTTGCCAAGTGCCATGAGAGATATCTCTCAAGTATTCCAACCCTTTTCTCACCTCATCTAACTCACAAGGGATTCCAATCATCAAATGATAGACTGAGCAGGCCAAATGGGCTTCAAAAACCCAAACTCACAGTCTTTGAAAATCCTTATTCTAGGCGCTGCAAAATATGTTTGCAACGCAGTTAAATTCATGTAGACGCTATAAATTATAGCACCCCAAAAGCTTTGTCTTTTCACATTCTGGGTAGGTGAAATGAATCGGTTTGGTTCATACTCACTTCTACACAGGTTTAAATGGGTCCTTGACACAAGGGACAAATTCATACACCTTTCATTGCCCGCAATACACTCTCACTCAAACTAACGAAAAAAATAATGGTTTTGACAACATTCAAAACAGGGTCCTCTAGTTTTCTATTGAAACAACACATTAATTACCAACAGGAACACATAGCCACTATTTCAAGGAAAGACACATATTCTTCAACGTACCTCACAATAGGAATCCAAAAAAGGTTAATGATAAATATCACCATACACTCCACCAATCGGAACCATCAAAGGGTCATCAATGTAGGGTACTATGTTTTCTATGAAAATTCTCTATTCATTGTAAATAACACATAGTCACTACTCCAAGGCACAGAGGAAATTTTGCCATGGGTTTGGGAATAAATACAACACAATACCAAGTTTTCATGGCTACCACACACAACAGTTAAAGTCACAAGGTATAATATCAATCAATTCCACGGATTATGGCAACACATAACATCTACAACACATATGTCATTCTAGCTTGTATCAACAACAATATCACACATCGATATTCAGACCAGCAACATATCCCAACCACATTAGAAACAATTATGAGCACAATATGGAGTTACAACCCATATGCAAATGGGAAAATAGTTCAACCTAGATTGCACTCAAACCAAAGCATCACTTTGACATAAAGGCATACATCCACGACACATTTAGATTCTCACTGTAAATTGACTCAACAAGTGTAGCCCTCAACAAATCAAGATAACATTATACAAACAAATAAATAAACATGTACAGAGGCATTAAACACATTTTTCATTAATCAAATCCAGACATACATTAAACTGGTCAAATTTTCAATTAGACCATGCCTCTCATCCTCTACCTCTTCTCCTAGCATTGGAGATTTTTCTCTTCCCTTCTCCTCTCTCTACCTCTACTTCACAGTCTTCTGCACACACTACTATTCTTCTGAAATACTCATTTCCTTATAAAGAAATCTAGTATGGGCAACCAAGAGTCACAAGTAATGATCTGTTTCCTCTTCTCATAAATAAGGGAAACTGAAATTACATTTACAATAGGAAATATTTCCTCTAAATAACAAAACTCATTTCCAAATGTAAATATATACAAAACATTTAAAATATCTCCTATCATAATCATGTGACCATCCCATCACATTGGCAAGCTTCAGTCCAATCTTCATTAAACGTTTTGGTCAATCTATGCACCTTCCATCATTGAGAAATTTCAATCTGTCACATGAAATAAATTTTGGACTCAATGTGGTATGTCGCATCAAAATAGGTATTTTGAGCATTATGTCACATAAGTGGAAACTTTTTGTGCATGTGATACATCTTACGAAAAACAATTTTCCTTGCGATACACCAAGGGAAAGAAAAAATTCAGTTCACGTAATATGTCATAAGGAAGGAAAAATTCTAAGGGTACGATGACAAAGAAGATGCAAAACATTTTTCTATGAAATTTTCCCTTTGTTGGGATAAGGGAATTATGTGATGCAGGGAAATCCTCTTCTTACCTATGACTCTATTTTTTTTTTCTCTCGATTCTATCCAATAAGGAATTCTCACATCGCGATGAATATTCTTTCTGGTTTTAATATTGCAGAGATATATTTCTACTGATACAATCCATCCCTTAAAATAGTGGTATACTGCCCTTCTAGTGGTCTGATCTGCTATCAATTTTGATCACAGGTTATATTTCCCTTCTTGATATGAGAAAAACTCATGTTCCCACCACCTCCCTTTTATTCACAATGTCTACTTGATGCCAAGCCTCAGTAAAAAATTACATATAGTCCTTGTGATGGGTCAATTGGATACCTTATCCCTTCGCTCTTTATCGCGTTGTCATTTATGATGGCATAACAACCTTAACCTTGAGGAAATTATTAAAAGTCTTATGTTCCCCTGTAGAAAATGTGATCACCACAAGCCACTAGCAAATCCCCTTTATCAAACGCAAAAAAGAGATAAGCCATTTCATTTCCATCACTTTTCTTGGCTCTGCAATGCGAAATACTTGTATTTGAAATTGTGAGCCCATTACAGGCCAAGAATTGTACTTCAGTTTCAAACACAGTCCCAAAAACACATTCCTACAAAACTAGATAAATTACAATACCACAAATGACTACAACAAGATTGGCTCACAATTTCCACAAGAAATTTCTCACACCGCACCTTGCCCTCTCCTTCTATGCATGTGTATTTATTATTTCATTAAACATAGGGACCATTACAATAAATATTTATTCCGGATCCATCAAAATAGTATGAATTGAACTCGAATAGCACAAAAAACACAACAACATGCTAAATTTGTTGATTACATGGCAAGTAAATGAAATCTTATCCTAATGGAATCCACATATTGATGAAATCAATCCCTATGTTAAACATTTTGACCTCTCGGTTAATCAAATTCATGAATGCCCTTGCATCATGCTCCAACGGAACAAATAATTCATCGTGGCTCCTTCCCATCAGGTCTTCAATACATTTACCATATTTTTACATTAGTGTAGCAGTCATTTAGTTTACATCCGTCACTAGATGTTTTTTCCATTGAAATATATATTCATAATATTCTTCATCCCTAGTATTTTTAATCAATGTTTGGTATAAAATATTTTCAATTTGTAGACATTCCACTATTGGTATTTTCTTTTTCCACTGAATTGGTTGTTGTTCATCCTTATCACTCAATCATGGTTGCTTTGTTGTAGGTTGATATTTATATAGATCTACCTCATTAAAGATGGGTGAAATTTTGATTCCTAGTGGATGTTCAAGGTCAAATGCGTTAGTAGAAAATTTCCTTATGTAAACATGCCAACACCAAGTCTCCTATTTCATAATTATGTTCTCTTTTTTTAAGATTTTCCCTGCTTTCATACTTGAGACTGTTGTCTTGGAGTTTTTGCTTCACTTTATCATGAATTTCTTGTATGGTTGTAGAAAAATCTTCGACTGGTGCACTCTTTTCTCTTTTCTTTCCAAATTTATGAGTTCATGCACTCCTCTTGGATGCATTCCATACAAAATATAAAAAGGACTCAGTGCCTTGTGATATTGTAGGAAAACTCAGCTTATGCCAAGACTTAATCCCACTTCTTTAGATGGTCTCCTAGAAAGTCTCCCAAGATGTTCCTGTTGACGGTGCTGGACCTGCCAACATTCAAGGGATCACCCCAGTATGAAGTCCCAACTAGAGCTCACACCGTTTGGTGTGGGAGTCCCATCTGGTATGATGGACCAGTTTCCATTGTCTTAAGGATTTGCCTCAACTCTTCCTTGTTAGCGCGGGAGAGTGGTTTGCTTTGTCTTTGAGAAGTGAGGTTTGCGTCCCTGGTGAGTGTAAGTGTACTTGTGTCAATGGTTCTTTCACTGTGAGGGGAAGAAGGTGAAGGTGAGTTCCAAGTTAAAAGGGATTAGTCCCAACTCGGCAATGAACACACAACACAAAAGGACGTACACAACTTACAACGGATCAGTCCACTCAGATACGGCAGTCACAACATACAAGGTAAGATAACATGTACAACACTCATGGATCAGTCCGAATGAGTGCAACAGTTGTTACAGCAAGGTTCATGTGAAAGGTTTGTCTTATGTCTGGCAGAGAATTTGACATAGATGGGACAACATTCACAACATATACAACACATTTCCATTAATATATTATGCATTACAATAAATGAATCACTTCATATTTAGAACATAGGTTAAAGAAACATGCATTACAAGTGTTAAAGATCAGTCTTACAACAAATACAATACATGTGTGAAAACGTGTTGGCTTATTAACATGCTTCTAAATTAAGCTAAAGTTCCAAGACACATCATTACACCATACATCACTAACCCCATCAGTGAGGTGTTGGAGCCACTACTTACTCCTCAAAGAAAAGATTACAGACTCTCTTGGCTATATGGGAGGAGCTGAGGTTAAAAGTTCTTTCATGTACAAATGAGGGGTGTATTTATAGCCAAGGGTGAAACTGACCCTTGTGGCTATTTGACTACCCTCATGATTGTTTGACTTGCATGACTTTTTGACTTACATTACTCTATGTTCAATAGGTGGGTCTCATGGACTTCCACGTTAGAGCACACTGATTAAAAACAAGCCCATAGTGGAGATGTGAGCAACATGACTCATGACTTGACTCGACATGACTTGACATGACAATATTGGTACATTCGTGTTGCTGCTAGAGTGCATGTCGAGCTATAGTGCTACTGAGTGATGGATGTCTTCATGGTGTATCACAGCTTCACCTCTGCATGGAGAAGTGCGAGGAGACTTTGACGGTCCTTGGTTTGCTTGATGAAGCTTTAGCATGTTGTTCCTTACTTTCATGCTGGAAGGCTTAACAAGCTCACTTGTTTGTGAAGGTGCATGCTTGTCATGTTTTTCCACTTCGCATGCTTCGTTTGTTCGTCCATTGGTGAACCTATCCATCTTCATGTTCTCCCTTTGTTCATCCGTTTGTCGTCTTGACATGTTTGTTGGTGTACCTGTATCTACAATCACTCATGATGAGACAATGTCATCAAATCCAAAACCTCCTACTCTACCATGACACATGATCGTTCAGATGCAGGCGACTGGGAGAGGCAACAGGGTTGTGATGCAGCGTGATGGCTCCATGCAACTGCCGATGAAAACTGTGCAAGAGTCAATGAGAGATGGAGACAGACACTCCAAGTCGACAGTGATTGTATATAAGGTCTAGCTCTGTTGGGAGGAAAAATTGCACAAATTTTGGGAGCTACAATTCAGGCTGCACGAGGGCAAGGTAGGCATGTTCTGTGCATTTTCTGGAATGAAAAGTCAATAGGGGCTCGATAGCCAGATTTTCGCAATTTTCCAAAGGAATGGGTTGGGCTACATGAAGGGTCAACATGCAAGGATTGCGTATTTTTTCTGGGGAACTGTTCGAGAGACTGGTAGCCAAAACTGCATAATTCCCAGAGGGAACTTCCAGTTGACTAGTGGGGTCACTGGCAGCCAAAACTACGCAATTCCTAGAGTGAACTACCAATTGGCTACTGGGGTCACTGGCAGCCAGAACTATGCAATTTCCAGAGGGAACTGCTACTTGGCTATTGGGGTCACTGGTAGCCACAACTGCATAATTCCCAGAGGGAACTTCCAGTTGACTGCTGGGGTCACTTGCAGCCAAAACTGCACAGTCACTGGTAGCAGGAATTTCACAATTCCTGGAGGGAATAGGTAGTCTACTGCTAGGAGCTGCTCGTTGGGAAAACTGAACTTAGGCCAGGAGGTCGGCCTGCTGATCATCTCTGCGCAATTTCTAAGCTGAGATAACTGATGGACAATAAAAGGCTTGCTCATGAGCACTACGTAATTTTTGAGATGAACAGTCGGTTTACTGTTCGAATGACTGACTAGGAAAACTGCACAATTTTCTGAAGGAGACAGGGATGGGCACTTGGTGTCTGTCCAACTTGTCTGTGAAATTTCCTCAGTAAGTTGAATGGGTGAGGTCAATGACCTCTATGTAAATTTTGAGGGGAGTCCGTCCTGGGGTGACTGTCGGGTCTGATTGCCCTAGTGTCCAGCATGAGAGTTGATTGAGATGTTTGCAAGCAATGTAGCTTGAAAGTGCTAGCTTGCTGCTTTTGCGTTGTTCTGGTTGACAGTCGATCGAGTCGAAATTATGATGATGGTATGGCTATCAGTGAGGAGTCTGGTCATCAAAACTTCAGCAAAAATGACTAAGTGTGTGAACAGTCGAAAGATGCATAGGTAATCATATGAACACACACTGGCATGACTTGACGACAAAATGACCAAACCATCCAGATACAAAAGTTCAACATGAGTGACCGGTTGTGCAAGCAAAAAGTGTGACACTTGTGATTGATCATTCATGATCGAGACGACGCTTGCGTGACATTGAACATGACTCTGTGTGTGAGTGCAATAGACGCTTTCATAGCAAACACAATAGACACATACAAAGTAAAGACTTTGAGCATAACCAGAACACAGTCACAAGCATGTCTTGGACATCAGCATGCACAGACTTGGATGCAATGAACAAGAAAGGTGAATGTAAAGACTCACACGATCACATGGAGTGAACCTGAGTGTGTGCAATCATTAAGTGAAACTCTTCAAGGGAGGCTCCAAAATTGGTGCAGGCCAAAATTTTGGAGGGTGGTTGTAGCCACTACAACACTTGGTGACAAATTGGTAGAACTCCAACTTCTTTGTTTTGGTTCATTGCTAGCATAGGTCCTTGGTCTTTCAAGGAGTATTGAATTGTTTTGTAGGTTACTTCAGTTTCTCCACTTACCCCATGGACATACATGGTTCACCCTTTTCCAACTCAGTCAAACACAATCAAAAGTTCAACTTAGATCTCAGTGTTTTGAATCTAGGAAGGATAGTTTAGTTCGCGAGTTGAAGATTTTTAGAGTATAAGTTTTCATCTCTAGCGTTGCTTCGATTCCAGCAAGCCTAGATAGTACCTCGACGGAGTCACACAGGAACACACACATTGCTCCACTACTAGTGAGCCTCGTCAGTACCTTGGTGGAGTTTCATGCTTCACCTCTCTACGCAGGAAACATATCTCTTCTTTCATCGTTGTATTTTTTAAGAGAACTATGCATAGGCACTTATTTATTTTTGGGGTGAAAGAGGGATCCTGACTTAGTAAGAGTATAAGAGCTTGTTACTTTAGAGAAGCATATAAGACCTCTGACATAGGTTTGTTCATTTAAATTTTCCCCTTCTCTATTTCTACCAGTTGGATTAGCTTAAACACACAAAGCAGAAAGCTGAGTACAGGAATGGGGCTTTCAAGTGTGGACACAGGTTCATGGTTAGACCAAAGCTTCCCATACAGATGGTTCATATTTTCCGTTAGGAATTCATCAGTCGAAGGTTGTAACCATCCATAGAGAAAATGGACACAAGATGGGCCAAGTGTTGCAGTGTCACAAGTCTCTTCAAATTTCAGCGACATACTCTATTCAAAGCCAGAACATAGTAGTTGGTAGCACTTATTTCTGGAAACAAAAATAGTGATATATCAAACAAAAAAAATTAAATTGAACAAAAATAGTAAGAAGAATAAAACAAAACAAAAGAAAAGATAATAAGCAAAACAAACCAAATGAAACAACAAGTAGCAAGTAAACTATGTACATGGCATGGGCGCAACCCAACCTATTGAAACTAGTGTTTGAGGACTTGGCCATTGATAGGAAGATTATCAATCCTCCCATCAAGTGATTGCAAATGATATGTGTGTGAGCCCAGTTTTGCGTGGACCAATGCTAGTCCATCAGGCTCCGCTACCAGAACCTGGTGGCATTCTAGAAGACCTACAAGTGAAGACAACACCATTGTTTTAGGTATTGTGTGCAACATGGGCTTAGATGATGGCATGGGGTTTTTTTTATTTTTATTTTGGGAAGGTTTTGAGTTTCTGAAGTCAATGCGCAAGCAGATCTTGCCAGATTTCTTACATGCAATATTTAAAATAGAAAACCAAGTATGATGATGAACTTTGCAAGTAATCCAAACACTTAAAATGTTAGTCAATCTTTTTGGAAAAAGGAGGACAAAGAACATGTATGTGTTACCCATTCTTTGCTGCAATGGCTTGTCTCCTCCTTTACCTGGAATCTCATGTTGGATTTCTCGCGCGCAATAGGTACTCAGGTCATCATCTACTCGTGTAGACCCATATTAGTATTGTTCAATCAAGTGGTCAACAAGTGGATGTTGTTGTGGTGTGTAACTTGTACCAATATTGGCCATCTTCGAATCATGGTGGATTCCCAGCTTGCTCTGTTCATTCATAGTGTTGGTCCTTCGTGTGTTTAGCATGAGTGCTTCAGCATCATTGTTTGTGACTTAGAACTTCAAAAAGCTTGAAATCATGCATTGTCCATTATTTTGGATGACTGAGGTGTACTTGATCCTTGGGCCATCATGTGTCCCTAACTTGTCAAGGCTCATAGCCCACAACTCGTCTGTACATGGACCGTTTGGCATACTGGTACTGCTGCTACACCATTGTTGCTACTCCTACTACTATCAAAAAACAAATTGTACAAGTTTCATTATCATTAGTTGGGCGAGGAAGGATTCCCAACTACTTGTCTGATGAGCTTGGGGTTGGTCATGCAAGATAACACTCTAATATCTTTTCCAGAAAGTAGTTGCAAAACATGAGTTGTATGAAGGCCAATGGTTCATTCTCGCTGCTAAGGGGAGTGACATTGTGTTTCATATACCTCTTCGATAACACTAGGATTTGGTTTCATCTTCCCTTGTATGGAAGCCACATGTGAGACTAGTATGTAGCAAAATATCCATCTAGCGTGCTGGATGAGTCTCTACTAAGTAGCAGGCCATATGCTTCTGGTATGTACACAAGAACTATGTTGATGCATTGGCGGACTCGGCTGTCATGGGATAGTCGTATGATCATGTCTCATAGTTCACCAATGGTTGGTACTGATGTTTTATCGAGTTGGATGATTATGGTGAATGTTTCGCTCCATTTTGCATTGCACTTCTTAGCAACAAAGAGTAGTATGACATTGGTTTTTGTGTCAGAATCAACCAAGCAGTTGTGGAAATTGTAGTTGAAAACTTCGAATGAAAGCAAGAATGGGGAGAAACCTGAGTTTTCTTCTTCCATCCAAAGTGCATTGAGCACAATGGATAGTGATCCGGGAGGTGTGCTTGCTCCCTTATTGGTGGAGGTCGCACTGTCTATTGTTGTTTATCCCAATGCGTGCAGCAGGATATCTCACTGACTCTGAACTTTGGCTAGCTCGAAAAACTGATGTTCACTCAAATTTTCTTCATGTCATCGACTATGTGTAATCCAGATGTGGTAGAGTCACTGAGGCTTCTGAGGTGGAATGGATGTTTGTGCTGCCTGGAAGAGTGTTCTACAACTTGTTGCCTATGGATGTACTCTTATCCGTCGTTGTCTTCCCGGACTTGTTTTGTGTTTGTTTCTTTGAGGCAGTTGGTGGGTCGACCTTCTTTATCATTTTTCTCACCTTCTATTGCGTCTCCTCAAGTGTAGGGGGAGCCCCTTTACTCCTAACATGGTAACGATCATTTTTCTTTTGGGGCTACTTCTTGATGCTCATCTTCGAGACTACTTGTGAGCACTGGTATGCGTTCACCACATGCCTAGAACTTGGTGCTTCATTAGGTGCAACCTCTTCGCTATCATCAGTGTCTTCAAGCTACTCCTGTATGTCACCATCTGCCTTGAGTGTATGATTATAGACAGAGGTAACAACTCACTTCCAATCTGAACAAGAGTTCTCGGGGTGAAATTCTTCGTGGAGGGAATAGAACTTAGGATCAACGCATTGATCGAGTTGGAACATAAGATTCTGTGAAAATTTGGAGCTTAACCGTTTGTTTCTTTATGAGTTGGTTGATGAACTATTTTCCTATCTTTGTCTGGGTAGATAACTGCTCGTGAATGAGTCCATATTTCGTTGCTTAAGATCGAACACTTCGGTGGTCAAGTTCTTGACAAGGCAAATGAGGGTCTCAATATCAGTTGCTTCCTTGTCTCTGCCCTTTCTCGTCGTTGCTTGGGGATTTCTACTCGCATCCTTGGAGTCTTTCGTTGATTCGTCATCCCTGATGACTCCAATGGCATGCAAGTCTTTCTCAATAACAATACCTCTTCGCAGCCTTCTAAAAGTGTTGGCTTCACAGCTCGGTTGACGAACTACACAATGGTGGTTAGCAATGCAGATATGTAATAGTTGATAGTGATGGAGTCATGAGGTTTGGTGTTTGCTGGAAAATTATTCAAAATTCCCATAAACCTCTGATTGAAATCTTTCACTTTCTCTTTTCCCTCCATCCTGAGGCTTCCCAATTCTTTGAGTAGCATGGCTGGGGTCTTATCATTAGAAAACTTTTCAAGGAACATACATTTGAAAGAACCTCAGTTCTGTATGGATTTGGGTGGAAGGCTGTGATACCAGGCAGTTGTGTGGTCATCCAAGGTACATGGAAACAATCTACATGCTACGTTTCCATAATGTACCTCAAGGGTCTGTAGCTATAGGTAGAAGTTGTCTAAATGATCTTTTCCTTCACTGCACTATTAGGGTTGAACTTGATGTTCATTCTCTGTGTTCGCTTCGACATCTTGTGCAGAATAGCAGAGAGAGCCAATGGTCCCTGAGTCATCCATTTAAGATTTGGATCATCCATCTCTTCGTCCTCTTCATCCTCTTCATTTTCTTCCTCTCCTTCTGAATTTGATGGTTCTGGATCTAAGTTTGTTGGTTCGTCTCTGCCCCCACTTCATCCGCTGCCTTCCCCTCTGCCTCGTATACCAAGTTTGATCCCAAGACCACAAGAGTGCCTTCTTTGTCTTCAAAGAATATTGGAGGTTCCTCTCCATCTTCAATAGCTTCTTCCAAACCTTCAAGTGTAGCAAGGACTTCTTCTTCCATCGATGATACAACAACCCCTATGGGAGTGGCTTTTGGCTTCTTAGATGCGTGTGGAAGATATTGTATGCCTAGGATCATCGTGACTTCTTTCGCGAATTGGCGAGTGATGGGATAGATGGAGCGAAGGTGTTGATATGAAATTTCGTGTTCAATTCTGGGAGGTGAGGAGTAACCAATTGTTTAGTCATGAGAGAGGGAGTGAGAGTTACTGCCTTGACCAGATGGTTGAAGAGTGAGTGCAAGGGGAATTTCAGCCATGTACAACTGGCTTGCCTCCTTCTATCATTAGAAATATTAACCGTGCTAGACCTACCAAAATTCAGGAGATCACCTTGGTATGAAGTCCCAACTAGACCTCACACCATTTGGTGTGGGAGTCCCATCTGGTATGATGGCTCGGTTGCCATTGTCTTAAGGATTTTCCTTAACTCTTGCATGTCACTGCAGGAGAGTGGTTCACTTTGTCTTCGAGAAGTGAGGTTTGCATGCCTCATGAGTGTAAGTGTACTTGTGTCAATGGTTCTTTCACTGTGAGGGGAAAAAGGTGAAGGTGAGCTCCAGGTTGAAAGGGATCAATCTGAACTCGGCTAGGAACACACAACACAAAAGGACGTACATAGGTTTCAGCGGAGCAGTCCACTCAGACGCGGAACTCACAACAGACAAGGTAAGATAACACGTAAAACACTCATGGATCAGTCTAAATGAGTTGAATGGTTGTTATAGAAAGGTTCATGTGAAAGTTATGTCTGATGTCCAGTTAGAGCAATTGACATGGACGGGACATCATTAACAACATATAAAACACATTTCCACTAATAGATTATGCATTACAACAAATGAATCAGTTCAAATACAGAACACAAGTTAAAGAAACATGCATTACAAGTGTTAAAGATTAGTCTTAAAACAAATACAGTACATGTGTAAAAACGTGCTGGCCTATCAATAGGCTTTTGAATTAAGAGAAAGTTCCAAGACACATCGTTACACCATACATCACTAACCCTGTCAGTAGGGCACTAGAGCCACTACTTACTCATCAGAAAATATTACAGACTCTCTTGGCTATAAGGGAGGAGCTAAGGTGAAAATTCCTTTCATGTACAAATAAGGGGAGTCTTTATAGCCAAGGGTGAAACTGACCCTTGTGGTTGTTTGACTACCCTCATGATCATTCGACTTCCATGACTCTATTTTCAATAGGTGGGTCACTTGGACTTCCACTTTACATCACACTGATTGACAACAAGCCCATAGTGGAGATGTGGGTAACATGACTCATGACATGACTCAACATGACTTGACATGACAATGCTGGTACATTCGTGCTGCTGTTGGAGTGCATGTCGACCTATAGTGTTGTTGAGTGATGGATGTCTTCATGGTGTATTAGAGCCTCACCTCCGCATGGAAAAGTGCACGGAATCTTCGATGGTCATTGGTTCGCTTGATGAAGCTTTAGCATGTTGTTCCTTGCTTTCATGTTGGAAGGCTTGACAGTCTCACTTGTTCACAAAGGTGCATGTTTGTCGTGTTCGTCCACTTCGCATGCTTTTTTCGTTTGTCCATTGGTGAACTTGTCCATCTGCATGTGATCCCTTCATTCATCTCATTCATCGTCTTGACATGTTTGTTGGTGTACCTGTACCTGCAATCACTCATGATGAGATGACATCAAATCCAAAACCTCCCAGTCTACCACGACACATGATCATTCAGATGTAGGTGACTAGGAGAGGTGGCAGAGTTGTGATGCGGGATGATGGCTCCAGGAAACTGTTGATGAAAACTGCGTGAGATTCATTGAGAGATGGAAACACACACTTTGAGTCGACAGTGACTGTCTGCAAGGTCTCCCTCGGTTAGGAGGAAAAATTACGCAAATTTTTTGAGGTACAGTCTGAGTTGTAGGAGGGCAAGGCATGCATGCTCTGCACATTTTCCAAAATGAACAGTTAGTGGGGGATGGACAGCCAAATTTGTGCACTTTTCAAGAAGAACGAGTTAGGCTGCATGAAGGGTCAGCAGGCACGGATTGCATAGTTTTTCTAGGGAACTTCCTGGGAGACTGGCCACTAGAACTGCACAATTCCTAGAGGGAACTACCATTTGGCTGGTGGGGTCACTAGTAGCCAGAGATGCGCAATCCCCAGAGGGAACTTCCATTTGGCCATTGGGGTCAGTAGCAGCCAAAACTACGAAATTCCCATAGGGAACTGCCAGTTTGCTGCTAGGGTCACTGGCAACCGAAACCACAAAATTCCCATAGGAAACTTCTAGTTGGTTGCTGGGGTCACTAGCAGCCAAAACTATGTAATTCCTAGAGTGAACTAGTAGTTGGATGCTTAGTCATTGGTAGCAGTAACTACACAATTCCTGGAGGGAACATACATTCTGTTGTTAGGAGCTTCTCATTGGGAAAAATACACTAAGGCCGGAGGCCGGCCTGTTGATCATCTCTGCAAAATTTCTGAGCTGAGCTAACTGATGGAAAATGGAAGGCCTGCTCATGAGCACTGTGTAATTTCTAAGATGAATAGCTGGTCGACTGTCCGGATGACTGACTAGGAAAATTGCGCAATTTTTTTAAGGAGATAGGGATGGGAACTTGGTGTTTGTCCGGCTTGTCTCTACAATTTTCTTAGTCGGTTGAATGAGTGAGGTCAATGGCCTCTGTGAAAATTTTTAGGGGAGTTAGTCTCAGGTTGACTGTCGGGTCCCACTATCTAGAGGGCGAGCATGAGAGTTGATTGAGTTACTTGCGGGCAGCGCAACTTGGAAGGACTAACTTGGTGCTTCTGCGTTGTTCTCATTGAAAATATATTGAATTGAAAGTAGGGTGATGGTCTGGATGTCAGTGAGGAGTCTGGTTGTGAGAACTTCAACAAAAATGACTAAGTGTGTGAACAATCGAAAGATGCACAGGTGATCATATGAACACACACTCGCATGAATTGACAATGAAATGACCAAACCATCCAGATACAAAAGTTCAACATGACTGACCGATGGTGCAAGCGACAAGCATGACACTCGTGATTGATCATTCATGATCGAGACAATGCTTGCGTTACTCCATGTCTGAGTGCAACAGATTCTTTCATGGCGAACACAACAGACACATACAAAGCAAAGACTTTGAGCATAACTAGAACATGGTCACAAGCATGACTTTAACATCAACATGCAGAGACTTGGATGTAATGAACAAGCAAGGAGAATGTAAAGACTCACATGAGCTCACTGAGTGAACCGGAGTGTGTGCAATCATCAAGTGAAACTCTTCATGGGAGACTCCAAAATTGGTGGAGGCCAAAATTTTGGAGGGTGGTTGTAGCCTCTACAACAGTTCCCTAAACTTTGATTTACCACTTCAGTTTGGCCATCCATTTGTGGGTGATATGTTGAACTAAAGTTCAATTATGTTCCAATATTTTTCCGTAGTGTCCTCTATAAATGTCCCAAGAATCTAGTGTCTTGGTTAGAGACAATGCACTTGGGCACTGCATGCACCTCACCACTTCTCTAATGAACAAGTTATCTACATCAGTAACATCATTGGTTTTAGCACAAGGGATGAAGTGAGCCATTTTTTAAAACCTATCTATAACTACAAAAATGGAGTATTAACTTTTCTGACTCTTTCGAAGTCCCAAGCCAAAATCCATACTTACCAAATCCCAAGGTATTTATGTAACTACAAATGGAGTGTATACACTGGTGTTCTGGCTTCCTCCCTTCACATATTGGCAGATTCTACATTTTCTCACAAATTTATGCACATCAATCCTTAATTTTGGCCAAAAATAATTCCACTTCAGTAGCTCATAAGTTTTATCATGCCCAAAATGTCCTCCAAATATTCCATTATTCTTTTCCTTGATCAAATTTTCTCTCATTGAACATTTGGGAATGAAAATTTGGTTGTTTCTGAATAACAATCCATATTGAATCATGTAATCAAGCCATGCACTTCAATTTTGAATGCGTGGGTTTTTCCAGGCCTTATAATCTTCTTTAAAATTAGCATCCACTTTATAAAATACCTTCTTGAAATCGAACCCCATCACTTGGACTTGGCTATCCTTCAATAACAAAGGCTTCATGCTTAAAGCATCTACAATTTTGTTAGATTGTCCACTATTTGGCTTTAAGACAAATGTAATGCTATGAAAACATTCACTCCATTTAATGTGATTTTGACTCAAGTTAGGTTTTTCATCACATATTGCAAAACATGGTTATCATTGTAAAGAAAAAATTCTCTGGATAATCAATAGTGCCTCCATCTTTTCAGTGTTGGAAGCACAACAAAAAATTATTTATTATAGGCAGTATATTTCCTCCTAGCTTCATTTAATTTCTCATTGAAATATGTTATGGGTTTGTCCTATTAACTAAGGACTACATAAATTGCTTCATTGTTGGCATCACACTTCACTTGGAATGGTTTTTTGAAATCTAGTAGGATTAGGACATGATGCTTTGTAAAAAAAAATTAACAGCTGGAACCCTTCCTCTGCTACAGTATTCCACGTAAATGGTTGGTTGTCTTTCTTTATTATCTCCACTATTGGAGAGGTCATCTTGCTGAAATTTTTTATGAGTATCCTATAAAAACTAGCTAAGCTATGAAAACATCGAACTTTAAAAATATTTTTATGAGAGGTCCATTCAACAATTTTCTTTACCTTTCCCGGATCCATCTTCAAAACATCTCTAGAAATGAAAAAGCCCAAGTACAAAAGCCCTTCCTTCAAGAATGAGCACTTCTTTATATTAATAAGAAATTTCTCTTCTTGCAATTTTTCGAATACATACCTCAAATGTATCAAATCCGACTATTTTCAATGGTTGTAAATTAAAATGTCATACAAATACACTGACAAATTTCCCTATAAATTATTTCAATACCTCATTCATCAACCTCATAAAAGTGTTGGGTTCATTGGCCAATCTACATGGCATAACTAGCCATTCGTATAATCCATCATTGGCTTTGAATGTTATTTTCTACTCATCTCTGTATCTAATTTTGATTTAATGGTACCCACTCTTCCAATCAATTTTGGAAAACCAATTAACACCACTCAAACAATCCAATAAATCATCAATGCAAGGTAAAGTTAATATGTACCTGATAGTAATTTTCTTCAATTCTCTGTAGTCAGTACACATGTGCCACCGACCATCGTTCTTTGGGCTCAACACCATCATCACTACACATGGAAAAAGGTTCTCCCTGATCAATCAATTATCCAACAACTCATACACTTTATTTCTAATCTCCTCATTTTCTTTGAGAGTCCATCTATATGTAGCTTTATTTGGAAAGCTTTCTCTTGGTATCAAATCAATGTGATGATTTATACTTCTCATCGATGGAAGTGAACTTGGTAAATCATCTACTACAATATCACTATACTCATTCAATATGTCTTGGATCTCCAAAGGTAAATCACTAATAGTAAGAAAATTAATAACTACTCTAGGCTTGCAAATCACATCAAATATTACTTCATATTTTCCCATCCACTACATAAATTCTTTCCCACTTGTCAACAATGCTTTGGGATCACTACTTTCATATGTCCCTTCTTCCTGCAATGGAAGCAAAGTGTGATTAATTCCACCCTTCTTAAACTTGTAGATGTTCTTATTTCCATCATGTACAAACCCTCTATCAAACTACCATGGTCTGCCTAATAGGATATGCCACACGTCCATAGGCATAACATCACACATGATTTTATCCTTGTAGTTTTCTGTCTGCAACTCTGTCTCTCGCTACTTATTTACCAACAATTGATGACCCTTTCAAAGCCATAAAACCTTATAAGGTTTTGTATGTCTCACCTTATTTAGTTTCAACTTCTCCACCACTTCCTTGGACACCATATTATCTTTGCTTCCACTATATATTAGCACCTTGTAATATTTCCCTTGGAATTCATAGACAATCCTAAATAAGGCTTTCCTTTGAGTGGGTTCAAAAAATTCTTTCTACTACTTCAACAACACATTATTCAACACTAGGGACTCTCCTATCTCTGACACATTATGTACCTCCTACAATTATGGTTTCCCTTCTTCTGTTGGGGTAGAAACAAAATTTATTTGGGCTATCTCTCTGTTTTTTAGACACTCATGTGCCATGTGTCCCACTTTGCCACACCTATAACAATGAATCTCTCTTCCTCTTACTCTTCCTCTAAAAAATTATCTTCAACCTCTAAAAATTCTTTCTTATTGTTGTGGAGTGCTTGTGCCACTTGTTTCTTCTTATTGTTTTGTGCTTCTCCCTCTACTAGATTGTTGTCCTCTCCCTCTAACAACACCTCATCATCTGCCAATTTACTTCCTTGCTAGCTTCACCTCAGATTTCAATGCTAACTGATATGCTTCCTTTACTATTCTAGGCACATAGGGCATTCACTCAATTAACCGTTGTCATATCATGTGTGGTTGTGGCATATTAAAAAAAACCCTTAATTTGACTACATATTGGAAAATACCTCTAAAAATCACATTATTTAACCCCCTACTAGTATGAACCCAATACGCCTTCCCAATTTAAGAAACCCTTACTTTGACTAAATATTGTATGTATCCATTTTTTCATTAACAAATTTTATACCCCTTTATATTTTTTTCATTAAGTTTTAGGCCCATTTTTTATACATGTCAATATAAAAATCGTTTACCCCCTATATATCACCGAATATATTATGTCATGTTTTCCTCAATATATATCCCCCAATATGAACCCATGTGGTATGGTATTTCTCCCGCAGTGAAGCCCTCATGTCTAGGTGAGAGCACACTAATCTCATCTTGAATAACCAACCTAAGGTCATTGATATACCTAGCTGTCTTCTCTGCAGATTCTTGAACATAACCAGCTCTAATATTTCTTTTATAAAATTCCTTCATGTATTCTCTCAAAAACATCATTCTTTTGCTAATGTTTGCATATGTCTAAATAAATTAATCTTACAATCTTTTGGCAAAAACTTACCTCTGATTTTTACGACCATTATTTCCTAGCTTTTGATATTTTTCTTGTTCTACCTCCTTCTTTAGGTCTTTACACCATCCCACCATAATGTCACGTGTCCCTTTAGCTTTATGACAACTAATTTAACATTCTTCTACTTGTCCGTTTGTTCATACCAAAAAAATTTATGCGTCTCTATGATCCAGTCGATGAGTTCTTTTGGATTCATGTTGCCAGTGTGATTTGAGATCTTTGGCTCGAGCTTTGTGACATATCCCAAAACCATCCTCAACATCCTTACTTCTACTTGTTCAACTGCTTCCTCTACTCCTAGAGATTCGTCTTCTTCTTCATATTTTCTTACATCTCCAACTTCAGGGTATCTTTTAACTCCAACCTCCATGTTTTCCATTCTAGCTTCCAACTGCTGCATATTCTACCCCAATTTTGTTTTTTCTTGCGTTAATTATGCATTTCCTATGGCACTTCAGCCTCTTCCACATCCAATTTGATGAGCCATCTTTTCTAATAGATCATATACATGATATCCTTTGATACCACTTGATGCAGGGAAGTCCTCTTCTTACCTCCACTTTTGTTTTTTTTGGTCTCTCAGTTCTATCCAACAAAGGATTTATCACATCACAATCAATATTCTTTATAGTTTTGATATCACAGATATACATTTTTAATGATGCAACTCCTCCTTTAAAACAATGTTATATCAACCATCATGTTCTCTGATCGACTATCAATTTTGACCATGGGTTAAATTTCCCTTATTTCAATGAGAAAACTCAAGTTCCCATAATCTCCCTTTAATTCATAATGTCTACTCAATTCCATGCCTTGTTCACAATTTTCATATAATCCTTGCAATGGGTCAATAAAATAACTTATCCCTTTTTATTTTCTCCTAGTGTGTCATTGTGATGGAATAAAAACCTTAACCTTCAGGAAACGATTAAAAATCGCAAGTTCCCTTGTACAATATGCGATCTCCATAAGCCACTAGTGAATCCCCTTTATTCGACATAGAAAATAGATAACCCACTGCATTTACGTCACTATTATTTGGCTCCCCAATGTGAAAAACTTGTACTAGAAATGGTAAGGCCACTACATGGTCGAGCTCTATATTGCAATTTCGAACACAGTCACTACAACACATTCATGCAACACTACATAAATTACAATACCACAAATGATTGCAACAAGATTAACTCACAATTCCACTAGAAATTTCTCACACCACACCTTGCTCTCTCATTTTGCACATGTGTATTTCTTATTTCATTAAAACATAGGAACCATTAAAATAAAGATTTGGTGCATATCCATGAAAATAGGATCAATTAGACTCAAATAGCACAAAAATCACAACAACATGCTAAATTTTTTTATTACATGGAAACTAAAATCAAATCCTATCCTAATAAAATCAACCGATTGAGGAAATAAACCCCTCTGGTAAACATTTTGACCTCTTGGTCAACCAAATTCATGAATGCCCCTGCATCACTCTGAGATAATGTGATGTATAACATAGAAGAAAATTTATATGCAATGCATGCACCTTTTAAATATTTTGATTTATGTGCACTTCATACTAATTTGTCTATTTTTTTATGTTATTTGTATCATATATAAAAATATATTTAGTATGACATGTCACATGTTCTTAAACTTTGAATATTACCAGAAGTTATTCAGGGTGTGGCACGTTTTCTTTTGTTAAACCTTGTGTATCACACTTAAAATACGTTTGGATTTAATATTTCTTTGGAACATCCATATTCCTTTCAAAATAATTTTAGGTTTGATGGAATGAACGACTTTTTGTGGTGATCAAGGAAAGATTGACAAAATGTGATGTGTCATATATTGAAAGAAAACTTTGACACAATGTAATTTGTCACTCTGATAGAGTTTTGATAAGTGTTGTATTTGACTATGATTAAGCATGATTAACTATGTTTAAGGATGTTTGACTATGATTAACCATGGTTGAGTATAGTTGACAAGGTTTAACCATGGTTTACATGGATGTATATTGTTGATCATATTTGACCATTGTCAACAATGTTTAATAATGATTAATTATGTTTCGCCGTGTTTGACAATGGTCAATGATGATTTGACCATGGTAGATATATTTTAACCATTATTAACCATGGTTGACCACATTTGGCCATGGTTGAATATGGTCGAGCATGTTTGAGCATGATTAATTACAATTCAAGAATGGTGATTATGGTCAGCTATGGTTAACCATGTCTAATAATGGTTGACCTTGATTCACCATGGTTAACAATGGTTGACTTTGGTAGAGAATTATTTAGTATAGTTAAGTTTGGTTGGCTATTCTTGACTTTTTTGACCATTATTCACTTTGTTTAACCATGGTTGAATATGATTAATTATATTTGACCATGGTCTACTATGTTTTAGCATATTTTTATGTCATCCTTAACTTGGGTGACTTTCATTGACCATGTTTTGATTATAGTTGAATTTGGTTGACTATGGCTGACCATAATTGTGTATAATTAACATCTTTTACTTTGGTTAAGTGTGGTTTACAATATTTTGAAATGGATGAATTGAGTTGTCCATTATAAACATGTTGGTTGTGGAGCTTTATTATCTCCCTAATTTAGAGGTCTCATTTTTTAAATACATTTGGACCCCAATTCTTAACGGGGTGTATGGGGGATTTCCCACCTAGTAGTGTTTCTAGGGGTCTGTTGGGAGAAGAAACAATTCTTTGGAGTCCCACTAGAAAGGATTTAAGGACAAAACTCTCCAAGAGCAATTTTTGGAAAAATTCCTTGTAAAATATTGTAATTTCATAGTCAATCTAGATCATTCATCATTAGTTCATAGATTTGAAGATATATGTTATGTCATGGTTTTTTTCCCTAGAAGGGAACCCTCTTTAATGAGATAATTGTATTGTGGTTGTGTATTATTGAGAGAGAATTGTAATTGTAACCCCATCCTCCCACATCTACCAAAGTAACTGGCCAACCACGGCAAACATGTGGCGATAAGTCACTATGTTATGATTCGACCTCCTATGTCACCTCAACGAAGTGGAAGTGATGAAAACAAACCATACAGACCTTCCATCTCAACAACAAGATTCCCAGGAACCATTCCAACCTCTCATGTAACTAGCCTCTTGTCCCACTGAGTTTTTATACAAATTAACTGCCAGACGCTCCCATGATATGGGCATGCATGCGTCCAGGGGGCTCTGGACCCTCTCACAACATGTTATGCTAGAGTCTAGGAAATTTTCTTCCTAATGTTGTGCCAGCGTCCCTAAGATTTGAGCCACTTTTTTAGGCCTAGAGCCTAGGTCACTTCCAAGAACTAAATGACACCTTCATGATGATACAAATGCAATTACTCTAAAAATCTCTTGATTGGACCCCTATTAGCCATGAGGGGAATTTTGTCAAACATATCACAAATATCTAATCTACAGGTGTAAACAACAGATCTAAGAATAGGGGTCTCATACTCATCTCAGAATCACTAAGAATAATTCATGCCTCAACACATTAGCTGCTGTTACATCCATTATGCCATAGATATATTCTTCATTCATTTAAAATTAAAAACATGATGAGAGCCATACATAGCCGCTGTCATAATACATGTTCATAACTAGCATAATAGAAACAAAAATACCAAGGAAATCATAGCCATATCTTCCACATATAAACTACAAAAATACTCATGAAATAACAAGGAGAAATAACCTCATATTAATGATTCAAAGGCCAACCAGTTGTTGGACTTCCATGAACCACCCGACCATAGACATGGCTAATTCAAAATTCTCTTCAGCCAATCACCCCTATGCCATATTCCAAGCATGAATGTGGGATCTCATAAAACACATCAATCAAAACCATCTAGGGCTGCCTGAGGCCAAACCACCTCAACCCATCAAATAGTGATTCTACCTCATCATCATATATCACAAAATCATAATCCAATTGGTCTTTACCCAAGCCTTCTAGGGATCTAGAGCGTCTGTTCCAACCAAGGCTTCGAGGACTAGTAACTCAACCCACATCTTACTTTGGGCTTCCAGATCATTTGTCCAACTATGGCTTCCAGGACTAGTAACTCAACCCGCCAAGGGCTTCCAAAGCATTTGTCCAACCAAGGCTTCAAGGACTAGTAACTCAACCCAAGTTGTTACAGGGATTCTAGAGCATTTTTCCAACCAAGGCTTCTAGGAACTAGTAACTCAACCCAAGCTAAAGGAAACATGAGAACCAACTAGAAAACAAATAAATAAATCGACAACACCCTGGCTATCTAGGAAATGGAAAGGCTAGGAAAATCCACTGTCAATGTAGGAAATCCTCCATGTCAGTGACATATCATGACCAATATACCACATGTATATGCCATGCATGCCAAAACTAGTGAGGAACACATACATGCAACTCAGTACTTACAAGAAAAATACACCGTTGTTGTTGATCACGATGTCCTCTTGCGCTTTCCTGCTCTTCCTTTTCCTTCTTGCTCCAAAACTCAAAGTGTTCCGCACTCCTCTAAGAGTGCTCCAAGAAACTCTAAGTGTCAAAGAGTATGAGAGTGAGATATTTGAGAGACACCTCCAATAATGTACTGAAAAAAAGTCTTCCTCAGAAGGATTTTTATTAATGAGGCCTCTGTTTGCTTCAGTTTCCATTGTTTTCCTTCATTTACATCCACACATGCAACTTGTGACCTTTCACCTCCCTTTTCTCCTAATTTCCACTATCTTCATAAATAAGTTTTCCAAAATGCCATTTTGTCTTTCGAAATCCTTTGCCATTGCCTTTGCCAATTTCCTTAGCCATTAATTAATCACCAGTGATCCTCATCACTATGATTTCACCCAACATTCAGCTTGGAATAAGTGTCCCATCAACCATTGTTATAACCCCATTTTCCACTCCATTATAGTGATAGAAACGAAATATCAACTTACCTCAATTGTTTGGCTAAAATGCATCGCTTTTCCCCTGTGAGATTTATCCCATGATAAAAGGGTGGAATTACATGATTGTGTTATTTCTCATAATTAATTTGCCAAAATATTATAATTATGAGCTAATAATTATTTCATAATTGAGATAATTGAGAAAATACTCATAATTGTGAAAATGGTTTCTAGAGTTTTCCATTCCCAAGGAGATCAAATTGACCCACTTGTGTATGAGTTGGCTAGGGGTCCATTATTGAAGAAGTTTCCTAGTTTCTCAAGCCCCTAGGTGTCTATATACATTCTCCTCGAGGATAGAATGAGCCTATATAATATCACCAAGAGGAAAGGGGTAGGGAGAGTATCCAAATTATAGCGTGAGTGCTTTTATGTAATGGGAGAGGAGACCATACTAGAAGTTGGAGGAGAGGATCTTATTTGTTGAGGGTATATTGATGTACTTTCATTTATATGGTTAATAAAAATTTATGTTCCTTCCCCTTATATATATTTTGTAGTAATTTATATGTGTGATTTTTAGATGTTTTGAGTTGACAATCTCTTGCAAAAGATTACCTGTTGTCTTTGTTTGGTTGTGTTTGTGTGTAGGCTTTGGATCAAGAGTAGATGAAAGAGATCACTTGATTGGAGCGCAAGGATTCTACATCAGGCCAAAAACCCTTTACCAAACTATGAGGAGGCAAGGTACTTTCTCATACTTTATAGCATTAGAAATTACATCGAAGTTGAATGCATGGCCATCTGTATTGAGGATTGATATTAGATTTTCTTAGCCATTCTCTTTTGCTTTCTAGTGATCTCAATTGGGCATGAGATCACAGAGCAATAAATCCTTGCATAATTAAATGCAACAACCGTGTTTATTATTTTTCCTTTATTAACTTTTATTATGTAGAATTCTCACCAAGGTTGTTATAGAACCCTCCCCCTTGGGGTAACACCATTGTAGGTGTTCAAAAGCACCTACAACCAAAAAGAAAGCTGTAAGGAAAACATACTTACCATGGGGCTTTATAACTTATCTCATTGCAATATTTATAATGATCATCCTGCTGAGAAGCAAACAAACATGATAACATAACAAACATAACATCATAATGACATGACACCCATACCACTTATTGGAGCTTTATAGCATGGCTCATGGTGGTATTTACATCCATATACATATTTACATATACCAAACATCACCAAGACATGTACCAAAAACATATACCAAAACATTCTCTCAACCAGTGAATATGGAAGGATATATAGCTCACATCTGATCTTCCATCCCCCATGTAGCTTCATTGAGCCCAAAGTGGTTCCATTTCACTTTAAGCTGCTCGATTTCTTGGTTCCGAAGCGTGAGCATCTTTCTCTACAATATACAATGATGCTTCGGTTGGAATTCTCCATCTGGCTCCACCTACAATACAGACCAATCAATCACATGATCAACATATTTAACATACCTTTTAAGAAATGACACATGGATAACATCATGGACTTTCATTGCCAGATTCAGTGCAAGTTGATAATCTACTGGCCCAATTCTCTCAATAATACTAAAGGGTCCACAAAACCGGGGTGCCAGCTGGGCACATGACCCAATCTGCAAGGAGCTCTTCTTCGACTTGATGCGCAAGTACACCTATTCCCCAACTTGGAATTCCTTGAACAACCTATTCTGATCTACATAACTCTTTTGACTATCCTGTGATTCTTTCAAATTCTTCTTGATTACCTGCATTTCTCACTCCATGTTTTCCAGCATTTATGGTCAAATAAACACCCTGTTAACTAGATCACTCCAACTGATGGGAGTATTACAACCTTGCCCATACAATGCCTCAAATGGACTCATCTTTAAATATTCTTGATAACCATTGTTGTAAGTGAACTCTACCAGTGGAAGGTACTCTTCCCACTTCTATTGTTGATGCATTACGTACATTCTCAACATGTCCTCCAATACCCTGTTGACCCTCTCTATTTTTCCATCTGTCTGCGGATGACAAGTTTACTAAAGGCCAACTTTGTGCCCAAATTTTCAAATAACTCCTTCCAAAACTTGGAAGTGAACTTCGCATCCCTGTCTGAGACAATATTCTTCAAAACTCCATGCAATTTGACCACGTCCCTCATGAATACATGTGCTACATCACTCGCTGATAATTTATACTTCACTGAAATTAAGTGCGCTACCTTTGTCAACCTGTCCACCACTACCATGATCGAATAATGTTGTCTCACTATCCTCGAAAAACTTGTGATAAAGTCCATGGAAATGACCTCCCATTTCCACTCTAGAATCACAATCGGCTGTAGAAGTCCACCTATATGCTTACACTCTACCTTCAACTGCTGATAACCCAAGCACCTAGCCACAAACTCTACTACATCCTTCTTCAGATTCGACCAATAATAAAACTTCTTCACTACGGTTTATGTCTTGTGACATCCTGGGTAACATGAATATAGTTTCACGTGAAACTCCCTCAAGATCACCTTCTTAAGATCATTGTTGTCTGGCACATATATCCTGTCTATAAACCTGACCAGTCCATGTTCTATAATACAATAGTCCACATCCTGTGCACATGCACCTATACCTGTACATGTACCACTATTTGTACTTGTATTGTACTACTACATGTACCTATACCTATACTACTACTTGTATCTATACCTGTACTCTACTGCAACCTATATGCAATATCCATATACCTGACATCCTGCTGACCTGGATGCAAGATCCTATCATGTATATTTATCTCGTAGGAGCTCATAGCTGTTAAGTGATTTACCAGTATACACCTGCTAAGAGAATTTCTGACCCTGTTCTATTTACCTTTGATATACCTAATCTCAAATTCAAACTCACTGATCGTGGCCAACCACTGAGCCTACTTTCCACTCAGATTTGGTTGGTCAAATTGTTGAAAATGGCAATAAGAAATGCTAAAAATAGAAATGCTATAAATAGAATCTCAAGTACCAGTGTTGGATATAGCAACAAGGAATGATAAAATAGAAATGCTAAAAATAGCACTGCTATAAATATCATTTCGGGATAGATTCCAATTTTAGTTAGTCCCTGAACTAAAATCGAGAACGAAAATTTGAATTTGATCTTAGCAACTATTTGAAAAATAATTAATTAATTCATCTTGAGTTAATTAATTGGAGAAAATAAAACATCAAGTCTATGTGAAGACATGCAACAGTTATCCCTTTGATTCAGGAAGTTATCCCTTAATTAAGGAGATAAGGATGAGTTGTATTTGAGTTGTAATTAGTTAGCTCAGTTAACTGAGTTAAATCCAGTTAAATTAGTTCCAAATAGTTGGAGGAACTAATTGTGATTTCAATCAGTTAATGCATGCATGCATGCAACTAGTGTTCTCCGGATAGCAGAATATTCTATCATAAATAACTCATGCATGTCATTTCAGAGAAAGAGCTAGTTGAGATTAAAGGAAGGGATAGTGTACTATCAGTTGGAAGAATTTTCCTATAAAGGAAACTCATCCAGGCACAAGGAATTATATCCTTCAATATTGCGCAATTATTTCAGAGGTCAGTGTTGTGTGTGAGGTCAGAATCACACAGGTTGCAGCTGGAGGACCCAGGAGAAACTCCGCAAGGAAATAGGACGATTGGAGGACTAAAGGAAGGCATATGTGTTGTCTATTCTGTCTATGAGAAGCAGTGAGGGATTGTACTAAGAGATGGATAGCTTGAGAGCTAAGGATTTGTGTAATCCTGAGATATTTCCACTTGTATGATAATACCAAGATCGGGGTTTTTAGTTGAGGCTCTCCCCAGAGTATTCTTCTATGTTCATGTGTGATTGATTTCTCTTCATCTATTATATGTGTTCTGTTTGACGTTTCTCATATTCGATTAAGCTTCCGCAAGTTTTTTGTATAATTAGATCTTGTATTTTGCTTTAGTATATTGCATAATTTGTTGATCGACAGTATAAAAAGAAGGGAGAAGTTCAAAGTTTCAAGTTCCTGATTATAGAGTTTGAATTCTTATCACATCTCAAATTTCACCAATGGAATTCAACAGTTTAAGACTCGAGTATGCCCTTGATGGCAACTTGAATTATATGGCCTGGAAGCATCACATGGAAGTAGCATTAGAGGACAATGGTCTAAAGGACTTCATTGATCAAGAAGTCCCCAATCCGACAGCAACTAATGCTACAAAATTGGCGGAATGGAGGAAATGTGTGGCTAGACAGAGGAGAATCCTTCTGGAGGGAGTTCAAGACCACATAGTCTCGAGTCTCCATGGGAAGGAGACACCATTTTCAATGTGGAAAAAATTTAAAGATCTATATTAGAACAACAGCGATCAGAGGAAGTTGGCGCTGAAAGACAAGCTTCAGAAAATCAAGTGTGAAAAGGGTGACACGATCTCTACATATCTGAACAAGCTCACCACCTACAGGGATGAGCTTGGAAGTGTAGGGATCACGACAACTGATGATGATATGGTGAGTCTTTCTCTCCTCGGTCTTCCTAAGAGCTGGCATAGCTACCAAGACTTGGTAAATGGAAGATACAAACTGCCAAATTGGGAATGACTTTGGTCAGATCTAATGCAGGAGGAGATAAGAAGAATCACCAGTGATGGTTCTTCATCCAAGAAGGATGAAGAAAACTACGTCTTAGTGAGTAAGTAAAAGAAAGGGAAGGAGAAGGATTCTTAGCCCAAACCGAGTTCTTCCCATGGTGGGAAGAATTTTGACAAATCGAAAGTGCGATGCTTTCATTGTCATGAGGTGGGCCATTTTGCAACAAGTTGTCCATTGAAGAAATCCAAGATGGTATCCAAGGAAGGATCTGAAGGTGAGGCATTTGCCTCATAGTTCGAGTTGTATTTCACCCTCTTCACATGAATGGTTTCATCCATGGTAGGATATGGTTGGTTTCTTGATAGTGGAGCTTCATTCCACATGACCGGCAATAAGATTTTGTTCAGTACCTTGGAGGAGAAAGATCTCCAGATAATCATAGCGATGGGTAATGATGAAAAGTATAGTGTCTCAGGAGTAGGAAAAGTTGTTTTTTAGAGGGAGCATGGACCTTGCATTACCTTGTGTTGGGTAGCGAAGGTCTTGTGTAAGGGTTTTGGGGCAAAAAGCCCAAGAAGTAAGATTTAGATATTGTAAAAATTCCGCAATATGCGGAGCGCAAAGTATAATAGATTGAGTCAAAGAGTAGTACGCCTGAAAATAATAAAAAGTAATATAAATAGAGTCGGCCCGCGCAGGGATCACGAGCCAGGAAAGGGTATAAATAGAGCACAACTCTATGAGGTAAGGGCAGTTCTTTTGGAAAATGAAATGTAATGGGTACTTGAAGTAGAAAGATCGCAAGCATCTGTAAGCCTGAGTCGAGGGTTAGGTAGGAGGTAGAGGCTTTGCAGCTGTGTGCGCAGAGGCCTAGAAAGTCCACAGCTATGTGTGCAGACCCTCGCAGCTGAGTGCGCAAGGTAGATCTGGATGTATTGGTGAAGAATAATAATAAAGAAAATTTTGCTTCTGTAATTCTATATTATTGCGCATTTGTCTTTATGGTTTACCTTTCTGGTTAATGCAAATGTGATGAATGTATGTGAATCTGGGTTCATTTTGTGCGCAAATAAATTATTTTGGTTAAATGTTTGCTTAAAGACCCTGTTGAATAGTTCTGAATCATAACTGCTTCCTTCAAGTAGAATAGCACATGAATAAGAAAATTATAATCACCCTGGATCAGCGCGAAGGTCAAGCAGCACATAGTTATAGAACAGTGCATGAACCCTCCAGTGCACATCTAGACATCCCTAGGGTGCAGAAACCTAGTTCCAACACCCTCCCTTGCTACCTCGGGTGAGACCTCAGTCCGCGCTCCACAAGCTATTGTCGAAAGGGCCGATAGCTGCGGGATTTGTTTGGCTAAATAAATCTTCTGAACTTGGGTCAGGCCCAACCAAGCCAACAAATGGTTCCGTTGCCGGGACCGGGATCTGCCTAAAGGGTGTTTAGGTGTGGAACGCAAGGACCCAATAGAGAAAGAACATTTAAAAATTCGAGAGGACCAGGGACAGTAATATATTAAGAGTAGCAATGGCGAATGCAATTTAGTTACCTGTATTTAAGGGAGCCGGAGGCGAAGACCCGAAACAATTTTGGTTTGTGCTAATATCAATATGGAACACGCAGCAAGTCGCTGATGATAACATCAAGAAATCCATCTTAGTTAGCGCACTATAGGATCGGGTACTAACATGGTACATGAAGTATTCAAGCACCAACCAAGTGGTTGGGATAGCAGATATCCATAATAAATTGAAAAAGGAGTTTAGCTGGCCAAAGAAAGAAGCACAGTCGGTCGTAGGATTCAAGGAGATCACGATGATGCCTGGCGAGACTCTGTCGGATCTGGATCAGAGGTTGAAAATCATCATTTGCAAGGCCAACATGAGCCTTGCGGAAGCACAACATTGTGCTTGGTTTGTCGCATCATTAAAGCCATATCTAAAGATGGCTTTGTCACAACAAAAGATCTCAACCCAAGCGGAAGCGCTAGAAGCAGTAATGCGGCTGCACAAAACCCTGGTATAGGACCCAGGGTTGGGAGTTCAACAAATTCAAGCGTAGGTCCAAAATTTGTGTTTGGAGATACAAAAGTTAAAACACGACCAGACGCCGCATTCAGAAATCTGGGAGGAAGTGTGGTGCATCAAGTGCAGAGGCCAGGAACATGTTAAGGATCATTGTCCAGTGTCGGTGAATTTTGTGGTCACAGGGGGACTGACACCATTGTGACTAGAGGCACTAGTAGGGACGAGTGCGATCACCGTGCTCTGGTGTGCAATCTGTCAGGTAGGAGGAAAGCACAACATGGATTATTGTCATCTATTACCAAAATACAACCAGACCCCTCAACAACTCTTTTACAACTTTTGTAGATCAATGGGTCATGAGAAAAGGGATTGCCATAGTTATTGAATGTTTATGGATTAAGAACCTACCTACAAAATGCAGACTGAGAGGCAAGGTTAGGATCCAGCTGCAGTGGTTGGGCATAGTGGGTTCCTAGGACGGGGCGGAATGGGACTAGGAAGGGGTCGCGGGTAGCTAATCTGTTACAACTATGGAGGATAGGGACATTATGCGCGAGATTGTACCAATCCAAGCTGAACATCACGTCCATATTGTGAGCAATTTGATCACGAGCTACTAGATTGCCCCATGCTGATAGCAAAGATTTGCGAAAAGAAGGCAGTGCCTCCTACAACAACACAAAATGTGCAGATGATGAGATTCGAACCCCGCGACTACAAACCCACGGTCAACAAGATATTGCGACGCGGCGTAGCTATAAGAAAGGTCGATGGGAAGACTAATATAGAAGCTAGGGAAAGCTTCACGGATGTCTCTACTTGAGGTAGTAGGGATCTGCCTAAGCCAACTCGGGATCCCTCGATGATGACTACCTTCTTAGAGACATGCTAAAACTGCTTCGCGACAACTAGGTAGTTAGAGGGTTACAAGAAGTGATTAATAGATGCACAGGGTGGGGTGAACCTCACACAGTCTGGAAAATAGGAAGACATGCATCGCGGACGGGTCGGGAAATGCGGCTAACAGTGCAAATTGGCGACTACGAGATGGATCAGGTCATTCTGGACCTGGGTTCTGATGCAAACGTATTGCCTAAACAGACTTGGGAGCACATGGGTAAGCCTACACTACAATGGTCTCCTATCCAATTGCGGCTGGCCAACCAACAGAAGATCTTGCCCATGGGAAGGCTGCAAGGGGTTACAGTAGACATTGATGGCGTAAGTACCCAAACGGATTTTGAAGTTATTGAAATTATGGACGAACATAGTTCGTATCCTGCGTTGCTAGGGATAGACTGGGCCATTGATATGAATGGGGTTATTAACCTCAAACAGAGGAAGATGATATTCGAGAAGAAGTCACTTTGGGTCGTTGTTCCACTGGACCCAACAGACGGACCACGCTACACAAAACCGGTGCATAGCGAAGAGAGGGGAAATGTATTAGATAGTATCTACAAACTTGCTGCAATAGAGGAGCGGAGATTCTCGTGGGGTTACGCCAGTGATTTAGATGAGGAGGACAAATGATGGCACAACAGGGTGAACGAGGCAACCACATTACACTGTAATATGATGACAAAATCCTTGTATTGCGTTAAAGTGCAGAGCTGCGAACTGTCGACGTATGATGGGCTGACAGTAGTAGAGGACTTCCTAGATAAGTTCGAAAGCATGGTACCAGAGTACCAATGGTTTGATGCACTAAAATGGGCATTGCGTGCAACACTGGCGTGATGGTGGGATACCCATGTAGGAACCTTTGAAGATTGACGAAGCTGCAGGTGCATGATGTAGATAAGATTTGGGAGGCCCGAGCTACGAATAACGGTGAAACACAATGGAAGAGATGATCCACACATGCACCTGACCAATTGGACCCGAGCTTATGGTGTGAAGCCTCAACCAGAATGGGTGCATTTATTTTATCATACCCTGGATGTCATTCCAAGAAACTGGTATACGGAAACAGAGCTCCGGCATGGCACTAGCGAATGGGATATCTTGCATGAAGGCTTTTTGTCGACTTTTCTCTTTGAATACCAATGGATGGATACTGTGGACGCCGCATTACAGTTAGTAAAGGCCGCCATATTCAGAACACTGCTGGAACTAGAAGAAGTCGGGCCATCAGACTGGTCACAACAGTTGAACCAGGCCTTAGCATGTTATAGTGTACAAGCAGAAGTTGATGAGGATGACCCGCGTAGCATCAATATACCAAAATCCAAAGGGAATCATGAGGTGCGCGGCCCTGAGATTGAAGATCCAAACATCACTGTGCTGTTGAAAACAAGGCAAGTAAATATCAGAACAGAGGAAGAGCCAAAGTATGCCATGCTTGGGGATCACTAGGATGATGCCACGATGGAAAAGGTCATCAAATTACTCCGCGAATACTGCTATTTATTTCCTATGAAAATGACAGAGTTAAAAGGGATTCTAGGAGACATAGGGATGATGAAGATAACTTTGAAGCCAGATGCGAAGCCAGTGAGGTAGCGACCCTATCAATTGAATCCAAAATACAAAGAAAAAGTCCATGAGGAATTGGATAAGATGTTAGCAGCTGGAATTATTGAATCGGTTGAGGAGTCTGATTGGGTAAGCCCTATGGTCATACAGGAGAAGAAATAGAAGGGGGAGATCCGCATCTGTGTGGATCTATCAATGATGCTTGTGTTAATGATCCGTTCCCAACGCCCTTTACAAATGAGGTACTAGAAAATGTGGGCAGGCAAGAACCATACTCCTTCATAGACGGGTTCTCTGGGTACCATCAGATCAAGATCACGCCCAAATATTGAAGCAAGACAACGTTTGCTATCAAATGGTGTTGTTTTCAGTATACAGTAATGCCCTTTGGATTGAAGAATGTGCCCGCAATATTTTCCCGTATTGTGGTAGCCGCATTCAAGGAGTTTATCCACAAGCTCTTAGAAGTCTACCTGGATGACTGGACCATCTTTGGCCTGGTCAAGAAGCATGTCGTAAGCTTGCGATTAATGCTGGATACCTGCTGACGACACCAAATTGCGCTCAACTTAAAGAAGTGTACTTTTTTCATCCCTTTCAGAAACTTGCTAGTCCATGCTACTTATTTTTGGAATGAGAAATGCAACAGAAGCCTAGAAATGCTTAAGGAGAAAATGGCTTCCACTCCTATATTGGTCTTTCCGAAATGGGACATCGAGTTTCATGTGCATGTGGACACATCTTGTATCGCACTGGGAGTGGTACTCACTCAACCAAGAGCAAAGGTACTGGACCATTCGATTGCATTCCCAAGTTGCAGGTTGTCCAAGGCAGAGAAGAATTACTCCACTACTGAGCGAAAGGGATTAGCGATGGTATACGTGCTCCAAAAGTTCCGTCACTATCTGCTCGGAGGACATTTTAAGATGTACACGAATCACTCTGTGCTCAAGTACCTAGTGAATAAGCCTGTGTTGGGGGGGCCGCATTTTTCGATGGTTGCTGTTGTTTCAAGAATATGATTTTGATGTTGTTGTAAAGATGGGATGTCTGAATGCAGGTCCAGATCATCTGTCCCAAATTGAGACCAGCGAAGAACCAACAAATCTAGAACAAGGACTTCCAGATGCTTAATTATATGCTGTGCGTATTGTAGATGGCCACTTTGAAGATATAATCCACTTTTTAACTGCGGGCATTGCGCCACAGGAGTATTATGTCCAGAAAAGGAAGGAATTGGTGATACATGCAACAGATTTTACCGTAATTGTAGGCCACCTCTACAAGATGGGTAATGATGAAATATTGTGCAGACACGTACCCAAATTCGAGCACAGACAGATCTTGGCTGAAGCACATGGAGGGGTTGCTGGCGGATATTATGAAGGCCGCACCACAGCCTAGAAGATTCTTCCCGCCAAATTATGGTGGCCCACTCTACATCAAGATTTGAAGATGTACTGTCAAGCCTGCGATGTATGTCAATGGACGGGCAAGCCATCGCAAAGCGATGAAAGGCCATTGCAACCACAGTTGACGCTATAGCCATTTGAGAAAGGGGCGATTGACTTCGTCAAGCCTATCGAACTGCGAGGAAAGATGGGTGCACACTATGTCATCACTACGACTGAATATTTGACCCGATAGGATGAGGCACAGCTAATTAAAGATTGCATGGCGATGACAGCGAAAAAATTCTTGTTCAAAAATGTACTAACTAGGTTCGGTTGCCCCAAAATTCTCATGAGCGATAGGGGAACACATTTTTTGAATGAAATGATCAATGCACTCACTGAGGAATTCCATATCTATCACCAACAGAGTACGCCATACCATCCACAAGCGAATGGGACCATTGAGGCCTTCAACAAAATTCTGGAAACTGCATTAAATAAAGTTTACAATGCGCGATGAAATGACTTGGACTTGTCAATTCCTGTTATGCTATGGGCATACAGAACCACATGCAAGAAGCTGACAGGCCAAACACCGTTTCGTTTAGTTTATGGCTAGGAGGCCATTATGCCTATTGAATATATTGTGCCTAGTCTGCGGATTACAACATCCACAGATATGGTAGACCGTGGGGCATTGGAAGAGAGGCTCACACAGCTAGAAGAATTGGAGGAGGAATGGTTTCTGGCTAGATTCCATCAGCAGGTACAAAAATAACACGAGAAAGCGTGGCATGATTGCCATATCAAGGTGCGCACCTTGAACGAGAATGATCGAAGAATTCCCAGGAAAAATCTGCATGCACTGGTTGGGACCCTATGTCGTCAAAGAAGTTACCGATGGAGGTGGGGTTCGGCTAGCTAAACTCAATGGAGACCCATTTCTAGGAAGAGTGAACAAAAATCACCTAAAGCTCTACACGAGCAGGCTGATTGCCTGACTAGCCGAGGAGAAGATAGTCTCACCACTCCAACCAGTTGAAAGAGAGTGCGGGATGATAAAGCAGCCTGGGGGACAAATGCACAAGTACCATGGTGTGCGAGCATTTGACCAAACACAAGGGTCACGGTGGTACGAGGAGGCTCACGCAGATGCGCCAATCGCAATGATGACCATTGATATCACTATTCATGACAAGATGTCGGAAACATGGCAAAACAAAGTGGGTGGTAGGAAATTAAGAAATATAGTATGATCCAGATATGGAACAAACAACCATCGATTCCACACAGGATGGTTACACGCATCGAAATGAGTGGCAATCACTGCATTTGAATTTCACATGGCTTATAAATTACCAAGGGAACTCCACTCGGTGGCCTATAGTTCGAAAACACCGATGGAGCTATTCATTATCCATGCACAAGGCATGCGCCCGAAGGTAGTAATCGGGCTGATGGCGAGGCAGGACTCTCTAAGGAGTAGGGGGGTGACAACTGTAGCATCACTAGTAGGAGATGTACCGAAAAAGAGGGAACATGGAGCAGAATTCGTCCAGAGACCATCGCCTCACCCAGGGGTAGGCTAGTGCACTACTACAGAATAATGAAAGGCTGGACAAACAGGGACCATGGGTAGATATGCACTTAATAAGTCATCTTTGATGTCCCTCGAAGTTTTGGATCTTGTAAACAGTAGCCAGGGTCTTGCAAAATTGCAACACAGGTTACAACGAACAATGCGAAGGGAGGATACAAAGGTTGGAAATAGCTGTGCTAGTACCGGGCGGTCTTGTAGGCAGCTCCCCCACTCACACTAAAATCCTCAGAGGGGGTGTTCTGTGTTAACCGAGTAGAGCAGAATGAGCATCATCGGTTGCGAGATGTGGTAGAAACACTGAAGCAGGAGATGGATGAAGCGTTGCAGGAGACAAGGAAGGAGTACCAGGACAACAACCATCACTCAAATGGAGGCAAACCACGAAGCCAAGGCAGAGCGTCTAGTTGCACCGACAAGTGACTCGGGATGAGTCACCATGATTGTGTTGGGGGACTGTTGGGTAGTGGAGGTCCCACGTAAGGGTTTTGGGGCAAAAATCCCAAGAAGTAAGATTTAGATATTGTAAAAATTCTGCAATATACAGAGCGTGAAGTATAATAGATTGATTCAAAGGGTAGTCCACCTGAAAATAATAAAAATTAATGTAAATACAGTCGACCCGCATAGGGATCGCGGGCCAAGAAAAGGTATAAATAGAGCGTGGCTCTATGAGGGAAGGGAAGCTCTTTTGAAAATGAAATGTAATGGGTACTTGAAGTAGAAAGATCAAAAGCATCTGTAAGTTCGATTCAAGGGTTAGGTAGGAGGTAGAGGCTTTGCAGCTGTGTGCACAGAGGCCTAGAAAATCCGCAGTTGTGTGCGCGGACCCCTGCAGCGGAGTGTGCAGGGTAAATCTAGATGTATTGGTGAAGAATAATAATAAAGAAAAGTTTGCTTCTGTAATTCTATATTATCGTGCATCTGTCTTTATGGTTTACCTTTCTCGTTAATGAAAATGTGATGAATGTATGCAAATCTGGGTTCATTTTGTGCGCAAATAAATTATGTTGGTTAAATGTTTGCTTAAAGACCTTGTTGAATAGTTCTGAATCAAAACTGCTTCCTTCAAGTAGAATAGTGCATGAATAAGAAAATTATAATCACCCTGGATCAGCGCGAAGGTTAAGTAGCATGGAGTTATAGAACAGTGTGTGAACCCTCCAGTGCACATCTAGACATCCCTAGGGTGTGGAAACTTGGTTCTAGCACCCTCCCTTACTACCTCGAGTGAGACCTCAATTCATGCTCCATGGGCTATTGCCAAAAGGGCAGGTAGCTACGGGATTTGTTTGGCTAAATAACTCTTCCGAACCTGGGTCAGGCCTAACCAAGCCAACACCTTGACAGATGTGAAGTATGTGCTAGGACTGAAGAAAAACTTGGTATCGATCGGAATGCTGGAAGACAAAGGCTATGATGTAGTCTTCAGTAAGGGAAAGGTTTTCCTTAGACACGTCACCACAAGACAGGTGAAGCAGATCAGTTCATGAGTCAAGAATCTATATGCTCTTGAGGTTCAAGATGCATGTAAAGGCTTGAGGAGCAAGGCAACTGTTGGAGACTTGGAGATTGAGAGGGAGAGTACATTACCTCTCAACATGCAGTGCTAGAAGAAGTCTCACACAATTGTCGAGGAGCCACAATTGGTGAAGCAACTTCAAGAGGTTGTGGAGCAGCCATAATTAGAGAAGCCGAGAGGAGACCGAGTGGAGGCATCCACTCAAGCAGAGACCTCCAGTAAGGGGAAATTTTGAGCCAAGTGGGTAGGGGGATCACATGCATCCATACCTACAGGTCGGATGTGGGGTGATGTGCAGTGATAGCCTCAAGAAGGCTGGAATAGTGGCAGGATCATTGAGGTACCCAACCTCTTTGATTAGACCTTGCTACAGGAGCCACGAAGAGGAGTAGCAGGACTGGCTGAGTGGGTAGAGACAGATGCAGATGGAGCAGTAGAGGAAGCTTCAGCATCAGAGGATGTTTCTAGCCCAATAGGGAGGTTAGTTGGGAGATCAGTTACTTACTTCTCAGTAACTGAGTTGTAGTGCAGCAGTGGGCAGCACGATGCAACATAATGAGAGGAGGTGCAATGTAGATGCAGTGCTAGGAGGTAGGACCAGCAGCAGCATGGATGCAACAACAGGAATCAGTGTGATTGATGTATTCAGAGATCAAAGTGACAAAGGCTAGAGAAGTCAGATAATGAATAGCACAGAGGTGCAGATTTTTCAGTCGACATAGGCAATAACAGTCAGAGACTTTGATGACAGAGGCATCATTCCGATTCAGGTTGGATATTTTTTTGTTTCTAGAGTTGTTGGAACAACAACACTTGGGAGAAGTGTTGCATGCAAAGCATTCCAAAGGTTCAGGATCAAGTTCGAGTTGAATGCCTTTCTTGTTGAGAGGGAGTGTTGAAAATGGCAATAATAAATGCTAAAAATAGAAATTCTATAAATAACATTGCTATAAATAGAATATCATGTACCAGTGTTGGATATAGCAACAAGGAATGGCAAAATAAAAATTCTAAAATTAACATTTCTATAAATAGCATTTCGAGATAGATTCCAATTTCCGTTAGTCCCTGAACTAAAATTGAGAATGAAAATTCAAATTTGATCTTAGCAGTTGTTTGAAAAATAATTAATTAATTCATCTTGAGTTAATTAGTTGGAGAAAATCAGACATGAAGTCTATGTGAAGACATGCAAGAGTTATCCCTTTGAGGAAGTTATCCCTTAATTAAGGAGATAAGTGTTGAGTTCCAAAACTGCCTCTTTCTTGAGCAACTTTCTCATCCTTCTTCCTTTGCTTTTCCATGGAAAATGCATCCTAAATCATCAAAATCCATTGCACACTACCCCAAGGAGTATATTTCAGTGATTTATAAGTTATATTGTTATGTTTGTTATTTGAATAGGTTTTTTTTTTCAACTACGGAACGCGGCCACATTCCACAGCGAACCGGTTGTTCTGTAGCCATCTTCACACTTTTGTAGGTTACAGGTGTCAAGAGAGGAAACAGATCATATGGTTAGCTGGGAAAACATTCAAGCATGGATGGTATCCTATACATTTGACTAGGATCGATGAGGAGGACCCCGGTCAAAGGGGAGTCAACTAAAGAAACCTACAGCAAGTAGAACTTTGTTTTTGCATGTTTCTTCATGAATGAATCTAAGGCAGTCTCCTTAAGCCAAAGACATCATTTTCCACCTGCAAAAACAGTATCCAATAGCCACTATTCAAAGATTTATGTTTCAAGAAAACCAAAGACAGAATTTTCGGATAAATTACCTGTCTACGTGTTTGCTGTAGATGACTTCTCTCTTCAAACAATTGTATATTTCTCCTATAAATACCAGAGTTTAGAACACATAACAAGTTCATGTTTTTGCTGATGTAATAGTGCAATTTCTGCTTTGTAGTGTGATAAATTCAGTGCTCTGTTTTTAATATAGAAACTCTGTCTTTTTTAATGGATACCTAAAGCGTGTGAAGTGTTGATTCTACATTGCTAATCCTAGACCTTGCAGAGGGCCCCTGCGTGGTCAAGGGTACATTTTATTTATGTTTGTCTTTCTTAGTTTAATTATATATTTAATGTGTTTTTCATCATGTTCATAATCATTTTCTAACACTGTGTATATTGCAGCTTGTGTCATTTGTTTCCACTAACTCAGGGTAGTTGTATTCCAGCGTAGAGTAGTCATGTAGTTTTCATTGCTCTCTAGTCTCATAACTGTAGTTTTTAAATTGACATCAGTAGCATAATTCAATTCATTTCCTCTATTGCTCCTTAGCTTCCAGATTTTAAATTAAGTTGTTCAATGCCTTTTTCTTATTAGTGTAGTCACTCATTATATAAATGAATGTTTCCAAAAGCCTTTCATTGATGGTTAATCCTCAAACTAAATGGTGAAATGTTGTGTTTATGAATGAGCCTTTCATTACAGTTGTTGTTCACTAGTTTTAGAGTTAAAGTAGTTCAATGCCATTTTCTTATCAGTTTAGTAACTCATGATATAAATTGATATTTCCAAGAACCCTTTCAGTTGAAGGTTAATCCTAAAACTAAGTGTTGAAATGTTTTGTTTATGACTGATTTTTTCCTTGCATTTTCATGTTTACTTTCCTTAGAACGATGAATAGAATCTCTCAATTATTGCTATCATAAGGAGGTAGTTCTCCCTGAATTATGTAGTAGAGTGACAACAATACTTCATTTAGTATTGCTTTCACAAATAGAATAGTTGCAATTGCATTTTTGTTTCTTTTTACTTAGTTTAGTTGAAATTCCATATTTAGTTGTTCACTAAGCTTTAATTTTGCAGGTAGACTAGACAACAGAAGTAGTTTTGTTTCCAGTATTTGATTTTTGGTTTATTATAGATAACTGCAATTCCATTTTCTCATTTAGGTTTTGGTTTTGTAATTAAGTAGACAACAATTTTAAGAGTCCTTTCAACTCATGTTTTGGAAACAATTACAATAGCAAGAAGAGAAGCTCGGTTTTTCACTTTCTTGTTTAAAAAAAACTTACCTCCAAATTTGGCCTAAAAGCGCTTTTAGTTCTCACTTCATTTTTCTATGTTCTTAGCAGAAGTAGATTAAGATTTCAATTACATTATAGCACTTTAGGAATCAAAAGAACAAAACCCCAAAACAAACTGGTTGAAGGGAAAGTACCCCTAGAGTCCTTTGGGCTGAGACTCTACCAGACTGAAAATTGCTTATACAAAGAAACACACACACACAGCCATCTTTTTTACTTTTAAGCAAATTCTAATGTTTAGGGTACATACCTAAGGTCCTACGTCCGAGAAGACCGTTAGGGTGCAAACCCTTCTTGGAGTTCCCTTCTTCTTTCTCTGACCTGCAAGACAAACAAATCAACGAATTCAAGAGTACATGTATAGAAGTTTATGTATAAATCATCTTTATGCTATAAAGTTAGTTATAAATAATCTTTAAGTAACTACTTTCATAAGAATTCAACACAAGAATCTCATAAGCATAAAGAAAGATTATTCGGGAACAAAGACGTGTTTCTTTATATATAAAGGCAAATAAAGTACATGTATCGGAAAGATATCACCTGAACACCTTCAGCAGGCTCCAAGCAAGCTTCCTCCCGGATTCGTTCCAGCCTCCAGCCTTCAACAAGAGCTCCTTCCAAGTCTTACTCAATGATGATGTCAAGGATGAATGATCACCAATACACATGGAAACAAGGGTTTCCTATGCAAAATGGGGGAAGTGCAGGATGCACCAAGGACTTCAGACCTGGTCTAAGGGAAAAATCTCAGCATAATAAT
Source organism: Pinus tabuliformis (assembly GCA_031772625.1). Classification (NCBI taxonomy): domain Eukaryota; kingdom Viridiplantae; phylum Streptophyta; class Pinopsida; order Pinales; family Pinaceae; genus Pinus; species Pinus tabuliformis. The sequence continues at coordinate 733,322,032 of CM062816.1, read as the reverse complement.
CTTGCTCTCCTTTCTCTCTCTCCCTTGGCCTTCCCTTTGATGTCTTTTTATACCCTCTCCAAAGTAGTTTTTTAGTTAGGAGTTGGTTGGGAACAGTTGGGCCACGGGCACTAACAGGTGATCCAGCAGGTAAACCCGCGATCACCGCCCGAAAAAGAGGAAATTATATTTTTTTTAAGTGTTTTAATAGATACACGCGGGTTGGGTATGACAGACCCGCGTGTACACGCGTTTAACACAGGGCAAAGTCGCGTACAGGGAATAAAACACTGTTTTTTAAATTTTTGGACCAGGTCTGGAAGGAGGGGTTGCCCTAGGCCATAAGTGCAGCATCACAAACCATAAGAGTGAGATTTGGAGCTATAACACAAACATAAACTTGAAAATAGTGAGGTAAGGAAGGATCATTTAGCACATATAGTGCACTACACTTCATCAGTTTACGACACCTGGATTGATAATTTATGTAGAAATTTAGGACACTAAATTGACTAAACATTTTGGCACCGTTTCCAGGGAAGTGTAACTAGGTAGCCTTACTTCTTACATTCATAAAAAAAAAAATCATAAACAGCAAAACAAAACAATGACATGCATAGAGAAAAAGATTATAGGGGTACATTTATAGCTAGGGGCAGAAGTTCAATTTTCCCATCTCCACCTACTCCACCAAGGCTTAGAAAGGACACACCTCCATCCTAGGCTCATACTCCCAGCCTTAGGATTCCTAGAATTCAAGGAGCAGCAACTCAGTTAGAAGATTCTCCCACTTCATCTACTAAACCATACCTAGGAGAGAAAATATTTTTCACCTCTACAGGGGAGCCTATTGTAGTTGAAGAAGTAGGAATACCTAGTGAGGAAGAAGAAGTAGAAACTCTCTCTCATCAGCCATTAATTCTGAGGAAACTATCATGGCAGAAGAAGAACAAGATGGAGAATTTTCACTATTTGGAGGAGGGGGTAGAGGAATAGGTGGAGGAAACAGTGGAGGAGGTAGAGGTAACAATGGAGGAGGTATAGGAAATAAGGAAGGAGATAACTCATTTGGATTCCCTATAGTAGATGAGAAAACACATACAACAATGAAAAAAATTTCACTGTCTGCCCTCCCAAACTTTTATGGGTTGAGAAGTGAGGATCCTAAAACATTTTTGTTTGAGTTTGAAGTCTTATGCAGAACCTATGACTATCTAGAAGACTCTCAAAAACTCAAATTTTTCCTTTCAACACTAAAAGGGGCTGCTTTGAAATGGTTTATGGGGTTAGTCACTCATTCCATTAGAACTTGGAATGACATGAAACAGGCATTTTTGGATAGATACTTGGATTACTGTATGCCTACCAATCACAAGGATGAAATGTTCAAAACGATGCAAAAAGAAGATGAAAACTTAGAGGATTTTCTTGATATGTTTAACTACAATTTGAAAAGAGAAAAAATGAACAATTTATATGAAGAAACTTTGAAAGCTCTTTTGTTGAAGGCCATTAGAGATGAATGGATATATATCCTTAACATGGTGGGGAAGGGTGATGGGTCCCTATAATACTAGTGATTACCCCATTAATATTGTAGTTGCATCCGTTATTAATATTGTTGTGCCCCTATTATCCCCATATTTTTATTACTGTGCCCCATAGAATCCCTCTATTGTTATTTTTGTGGCTTTATATTATTATTGTTAGGTCGGCTAGGTTATATTGTGACTCCTTAGACTCTTATATATAGAAAGGAGGTTTTTTCATTTGAATCATCCAAGAATTGTTCATTTATATAATGTAAAGGAGGTTTCCCCCTTGAATAGGCTGAATTCTAAGGCGTTGATCTATCTTTTCTATCTTTTCTTGAGCTGGTTTCATAACATTTGGTATAAGAGCTTTGGATTCTAGGGTTTCGCTGCTCAAAATAGGTCATCGTGGAATTTTCATTATAACTTTTTTCCTGCAATGTTTCAGAAGCTTAAAAAAAAACCCATTTGAGAAGAAATCGTGCTAAATCTTGGGTCGAATTCCAGAGCTGTTCGTGCTATACTTGTGGAGATATGATTTGAGGAAGTTGGTCTTCTTGCAGACTCCTGAATTTCATTCCAAACAGGTGACCTGGGGAAAATCGTCATAACTTTCTCTCTGAGCATCTGATTGAAATTTCGTAAGAAGGTACAGAAATAAGACGGACTGTAGTTTCTTGTATATATTTTTCAGAGCCAAAGGTCGAAACAGTGACTCGGGGCATGTCGTATAAGTTCGCTCTACTGAACTAGTCTATAATCAGGTCACTGTGGGAGATTTTTCATAACTCTTCCTTGGAGAATCCAATTTGGATCAGATTGGTGGCATTGGACAGAGGACACAGAGGGCTACTGCAAGTTGCAATTTCAGAACTAGATGATCTGAAAGTACAGAGGTATATCAAAGGTAATATCGAGTTCCTACAAAGTGAAAAAAGGTGTGTAGATTTTTTTAAATTTTTGCTTAAGATTGGTTTGAAAATTTATTTTGAAGGAATTCAGAGGGCATAGTAGAGCATTATTATCGGTAACAAATGCCCCAAGGAAAGAAAATGCAAACACCTAGTAAGCAACCTGAAAGCCCTAGCATGACTCATGAAGAAGAGGAATAAATGCTACATGATATATCAAAATTACAAGAACAAGTGCAACAAATGTCACGCTCACAAAAGCTAACAGAAGCTAAGATAAATGGCGTGGAATCTAAGATAAAGGGAATGGAAGCTAAGATGGATGATTTGAAGATAGATTTGAAGACAGATTTGAAGAGAGACATGGCAGATTTGAAGATAGACATTGCAGATTTGAAGACAGATTTGACAAATTTTCTACAAGAAATACTTACTAATGGTGAAAAGGTTGTAAAGGAAACTAATGATGCGAAAAAAATAGATGTTAATCATGATTTCATAGACTCCAATGTGGGATTGAAGACCCACCATATTCCAAAAATCGATATAAGGAAGTTTGATGGCAAGGATCCCGCAACATGGATATTACAGATGGAGCAATTTTTCGATCTCAATAATGTGAAAAACACACAAAAGGTACGTATTGCAACTTTATATTTGGAACCAAATCAGTTTGTATGGTATCAATGGCTTTGCTCTCGTAAACAAATTATCACTTGGGCAATTTTTACGGAAGAATTGATAGCACATTATGAGGATACAAAAAGCAACACTTTTTTTAGCCAATTGATAAGTCTCAAACAAAAGGGTTCAATAATGGAGCACAATGAGGAGTTCCAAAAATTGAACATAAGGGTAAAAGATATTCCAGAGGAGCATAGGATTGATGTGTTCATAGGGTCTTTAAAGGATAATATCCAACATGATTTTCACCAGGAAGCATACCACTCACAACTATAAAGATGGAAGTGTTGTTGCTCCTAGTATTCCACAACCTATAAGGCTGACACGACAAAAATTGGAAGAAAAAAGAGAAAAAGGGCTTTGTTACAGTTGTGATAGAAAATACACTAAAGGTCATAAGAGTGCTGAGAAGAAATTATTCTACATAGATTGCGAAGAGGAAGAAGAAAAGGAGCAAGAAAGGTCAAAGGAAGAGGATATACTCCAGGAACAAAGCCTAGATAAAGAAGAAATTAATCTAACCATATCTTGTAATGCATTGGCTGGAATTACCACTCCTCAAACCATCAAGATAGAAGGGCAAATCAAGAAGAAAAAGGTAATAGTGTTGATTGATTTAGGAAGTACCCACAATTTTATTGATTGTAAGGTAGCAAAAGAATTGAATTGCTTCTTATATGCAGCACCAGAGTGTCAAGTGATGGTTGCAAATGGAGGAACAATAAATTTCTCTGGAAAGTGCCATAATATCAAACTATCGATGGGATAATATGTATTGACTAGCCCAATTATTTCCATTCCAATGGGAGGTGATGTTGTTGTGCTAGGAGTCCAATGGCTACAATCCTTGGGTACAATAGCTTTTAATTTTCAAGAAATTTTCATGAAATTTTCTATGGAAGGAAAGGAAGTTGAATTAAGGGGTATTGCAAGGAAACCAGGAAAGATAATCAGCTCTAACGGTATGACAAAGCTTCTAAGAAAGAAACAAAGGGGTGTGATTGCACAATTTGTTTGCTAGATGTTTCTACATTGGAATCATCTATTTCTCCAGATCTCCAAAAAGTCTTGAACAATCATTCCAAGGTATTTGAGACTCCCAAAGGTCTCCCACCTATTCGTGATCATGATCATGCTATTCATCTGATTCCAGGAAGTGTTCCTCCAAACATCAGGCCGTACAGATATCCCTATGCCCAAAAGAGTGAAATTGAACGTATAGTTGCAGAAATGCTAGAGGCTGGTATAATTCAACGAAGTCAAAGTTCTTTCTCTGCTCCAGTAGTATTAGTGCACAAGAAGGATGGATCATGGCGCATGTGTCCGGATTATAGGGAGCTCAACAAGCTCACTATTAAAGATAAGTTTCTGATTCCTGTCATTGATGAATTACTGGATGAATTGCATGGATCAATTTACTTCACCAAGTTGGATCTTTATTCAGGATATCATCAAATCAGAATGAAGATTGAAGACATTCCAAAAATAGCATTTAGAACTCATGAGGGTCATTATGAATTTTTGGTCATGCCTTTTGGCCTTACCAATGCACCTTGAACATTTCAAGGTTTGATGAATTCCATTTTCAAACCATTCCTTAGAAAGTTTGTGTTATTATTTTTTGATGATATACTAATCTACAGCAAGTCTTGGAAGGATCATGTTGAACATGTTGACAGGGTGCTACAACTATTGGAGGAGAAACAATTATATGCAAAAAGATCCAAATGTTTCTTTGGAGTACAAGAGGTGGAATATTTGGGTCATATTGTATCTCATGAAGGAGTTAAGGTAGACCCTAGCAAAATTAAAGCCATTAAGGAATGGAAAATCCCCACATCCATAAAGCATCTACGAGGATTTCTCGGGTTGACAGAGTATTATCGCAAGTTTGTTAAGAATTATGGGAAAATAGAAGAACCTCTAACAACATTATTGAAGAAAGATGCATTTTCATGGACTCCAGAAGCAACAAAGGCCTTCGAACATCTTAAAGAGGCAATGTGCCAAGCACCGGTCTTAGCTACACCAGACTTCACCAAAACCTTTATTGTGGAATGTGATGCTTCAGGAAATGGAATTGGTGCTATTTTAATGCAAGATGAAAGACCCATTGCCTTTGAAAGTCGTCCAATCAAGGGAAAGTTTTTACACAAAGCTATTTATGAGAAGGAAATGTTGGCAATACTCCATGCACTTAAGAAATGGCGACCCTACCTAATGGGAAGACACTTCAAGGTAAAAACAGATCATGATAGCCTTAAATACTTTTTAGAACAAAGATTATCCTCTGAAGAGCAACAAAAGTGGGTCACAAAGATGTTGGGTTATGACTTTGAAATCATCTACAAAAAGGGAAGCAAAATGTGGTGGCAGATGCACTCTCAAGAAAGGATGAGGACGTGGAATCATTGTTGTGTGCCATTTCTATTATCCAACCAGATTGGATAAATGAAGCAAGGGATGAATGGAAGAATGACGAAGAAGTGTGGGCACTTATTCGAAAGTTACAACAAGATTCCAGTACGTCTGATACATTTAGCTGGAAAAATGATTCTTTATGGTACAAATATCGCTTATACCTCTGTAAGAATTCCCAACTAAAACAAAAAATTCTTATGGAATTGCACACTTCTCCCTTAGGAGGGCACTCAAGTCTTTTAAAAACTTACCACAGAGTTAAGAAGGAATTTCATTGGGATGGCCTTAAATCGGATATTCAAAATTTTGTGGCAGAATGTTTGGTTTGCCAACAAAATAAAGTTGAAACAATTAAGACCCCAGGTCTATTACAACCTTTATCCATTCCAAGCCAAAGTTGGGAGGAGGTTTCAATGGATTTTATCACAGGTTTACCCAAGTCTGAGGGAAAGAGTGTCATCATGGTGGTAGTTGACAGACTTACCAAGTATGCACACTTTTGTGCATTATCACATCCATTTAAAGCCATTACAGTATCTACTACATTTATGGAAACAATTCAAAAGCTACATGGAAACCCAAAGATTATTGTAAGTGACAAAGATCCCATTTTCACTGGAAATTTTTGGACAGAATTATTTTCTTGTCTTGCTACTTAGTTAGCTCATAGCTCATCTTATCATCCTTAATCTGATGGGCAAAATGAGATAGTAAACAAATGTTTGGAAGGATATCTTCGTTGTTTTGTATCTGATAAACAGACACAATGGGTCAAATGGTTGCCTCTGGCTGAATGGTGGTATAACACTTCCATATAGCAAAACAAATTACCCCATTTATGGCACTTTATGGATATCAGCCACCATCCATCACATCGCATTTAAGAGAAAATTCTAAGGTTCAAGCAGTGGAACATCACATTGAACATCAACAACAAGTCCTCCAACTCTTAAAGGATAACCTCGTGTTGGCAGAGAATAGAATGAAACAACAGGCAGATCAACATCGAAGTGAAAGAAGTTTTGATGTAGGTGATTGGGTATTCCTACGGCTACAACCATATAAGTAAATGTCCCTCAAGCAAGCTAAGAAGGATAATAAATTATCACCAAAGTATTATGGCCCGTACAAGGTGTTGCAAAGGATTGGTACTATGGCATACAAATTGGAGCTTCCTGCGGCTTCTCGATTACACCCAGTTTTCTATGTTTCATGTTTAAAGAAGGTTATAGGCGACAAGCTCCCAGTTCAAACAATATTGCCAGAACTTGACGAGGAAGGAAAAATTATATTGGAACCGGAAGCAGTCACAGAAACAAGAACTTGACAGCTACGAAATCGATCAATTTCGGAGTATCTTATCAAGTGGAAGAAATTATCCGCTGAAGATTCCACATGGGAGGATGAGAATTTTATACAGAAGCATCTAAAACTACTCAAGCGTTGAGGACAACACTTTTTTGAAGGAGAGGGGCATGTTGGGTCCCTATAATACTAGTGATTACCCCATTAATATTGTAGTTGCATCCCTTATTAATGTTGTTGTGCCCCTATTATCCCCATATTGTTATTACTGTGCCCCATAGAATCCCTCTATTGTTATTTTTGTGGCTTTATATTATTATTGTTAGGTCGGATGGGTTATATTTTGACTCCTTAGACTCCTATATATAGAAAGGAGGTTTTTTCATTTGAATCATCCAAGAATTGTTCATTTATGTAATGTAAAGGAGGTTGCCCCCTCGAAGAGGCTGAATTCTAAGGCGTTGATCTATCTTTTCTATCTTTTCTTGAGCTGGTTTCATAACAAAGGGAGACATCTCTCAACTTCCATTGAGTGACATAGCAGAAATATGTGTCCATCTCTCAAGAGGGAAATCTAAAACTGGGAAAGGACCAAGAGATCCATCTCTTATTAGAGCAAACAAATTTGCAACTGGATCTATAAGTAGGGCAGAAATTAGTAATATGATTGATGAGTTTAAAACTGATATTTTAGGGAGCCTTAGTGAGCAACTAGACACCCTCAAAATCCAAAACAAGCAGAAAACTAAAGCTGATGCTTTGGCCATCTTTTGTCCAAAATGCAGAAAGAAACATACTCTAAGGGAATGCCCTCTAGATGCAAAAATTGTAGAAACTTGTATGATTTGTTCAGAAAGTCATGAGACCAAGGGTTGTCCTTCAATTCTAGGTCTTAAGGCTATCTTTCAAGAGGAAATAGTCCCAAATTCTGTAGAACCTCTTTTTTTTTGTTGCAAGAAGACCTTGGCAAAGGCCACAAAATCAATGATTTAACAATCCAATGAATTTTCAGCCCCCACCAAACTGGAATTCTTGGTAGCAACCTTGGCCTCAACCTCAATCTCAGTATCAATCTCAACAATGGGCACAAGGGGTAAAAGATCATTATGGGATATTTTCTCAATATTATCAATATCCTCCATCTTATCATAACTATCCTCCCCCACAAAATCAATAGTAAAATCAACAACCACAACTTCCAAATCAAAGACCTCACCTTTTATTGCCATTTCCACAACAACCTCCACAACAAAGTCAAAATCCTAAACTCTTACTTACCTTTCAACAAAAACCAAATCAACAACCAACCCAATCATTACCAAACCCCAATAATAAAAACCCTCAGAATGCTTATATGGTAGAAGGACAACAATTTCCTACTTGCATGATTGTTCCTCTAGATCTTAATGATGTTCAACTTAGATCCGGTAGGATATTAGAAAAGGAAAAACCTTCTATAGATATTCAAGAACAAGATGCTTCTGACGAGGATTCTCTGAAAGTCAATAAAATTTTTGAGGGAACAACGCTTCAAAACCAAAAAGAATAACAAAAAGAGTGAATAAACACAACTCTGATAATTAAGCAACCAGCATCTACTTCTACACCTCCTTTTCCTAAGAGATTACAAATTGATAGAGGAGTGGAAAAAGAGATATTGTTTCCCAATTATGACTTCCTAGATGAATTGAAGAATGTTTGTATCAAGATTCCTTTGTTACAAGCCATTAAAGAAATTCCTATTCTAGCAAAAACAATAAAGGAGTTGAGCATCAAAAGACCAAGAAGAAAACCAAGAGACACAAAAACAATCCACCTAGTAGGAAAAATAGCAGATATCATGATGGGAAAGATTTCCATGCAGAAATATGTGGATCCAAGAAGTCCAATTGTCAAGACACACATAAATGGGATTGAAATTCCAAACACATTGATTGACTTAGGGGCAGCAATAAACATTATGAGTAGACAGACTATGGAACAACTTAAACTTCCTAATCTTCTTTACACACCTACCTTACTGCAACTTGCAGATAGATCAGTAATCAAACTAGATGGTGTGCTAGAAGACATTTCAGTCTCCTTAGATTCTTGGGAATATCCTATTGATTTCATGATTTTAACTCCCAAGAATAATCTAGGAGGACACCCACTTATCTTAGGAAGACCTTGGCTGGCCATAGCTGATGCTTTTATTAGTTGTAGATCTGGTGACATGTACATTTCTAATGGTAGTTTAACAAAGAAATTTACTTTGTATCCTCCAACAAAAGCAATCAGAGAAATAGATGACAAGGAATGGATCGATGATGAAGATGTTATTCAGCCTATCTTTACTATATCAAAAATTAGTGAAGATAGTAAAATTTTGAATATATTGGAAAATTTTGAAACATCTTCAGAATATGATCATGCACAATTTTAGGAAAAATCTAATGTCGAATACTTGTCACCTAGGCAGATTTCTCTCTATTCCATGGAAGAGTTTGGGAGCTCTACAATTAAAATTTTTCTAGGTAGGACATTGAACATAAACAAAGACTTGGAGAAATTACAACAAGAGGAGCTAACCAAGATCTTACAAAAACATTCTGCTGCATTTGCATGGGAGTATACTTATATGAAAGGTATTGATCCTAAGACTTGCATCCATCATATCTATATTGAGGAAAACACTAGACCAATCAGACAACCTCAAAGAAGAATGAATCCAAATCTTAGGGAGATTGTGAAGGAAGAGCTCCAAAAACTACACATTGTAAACTTCATTTACCCAATCTCAGATAGCCAATGGGTTTCTCCTTTGCTAATTATGCCTAAAAAGAATGGTAAATGGAGAGTGTGCATTGATTATAGAGAATTGAATAAAGCAACCTTGAAAGATCACTTTCCTTTGCCCTTTATAGATCAAGTATTAGATACATTAGCAGGTAAAAACTACTTTTCATTTTTGGATGGTTTTAGCGGTTATAATCAAATTCAGGTACCACCTGAGGATCAGGATAAGACCAAATTTACTTGTCCATGGGGAACTTTTGCCTACCCAGTGCTTCCTTTTGGGTTATATAATGTACCCGCAACATTCCAAAGAGTAGTACTAGGAAATTTTTCTGATCTAATACATGATTATGTAGAGGTATATATGGATGATTTTATAGTCTATGGTAACACATTTGAAGAAACCTTGGAAAATTTGGAAAAATTCCTTAAAAAATGTAAAGAAACAAACCTTTCACTAAGCCATGAAAAATGTTTAATGATGTTTACGGAAGGTATATTTTTAGGACATCACATTTTAGGAGATGGGATTAAAGTAGACAAATAAAAAGTTGAATTCATCTCTAAGTTACCAATTCCAAATTGCCAAAAAGATGTTAGGAGTTTTCTAGGATTTATAGGATATTACAGAAGGTTTATAGAAAACTTTACCAAAGTAACATCTCCAATCTTCAAATTGCTTACAAAAGATTGTGAATTCAAGTGGAATCATGATTTCCAACTAGCATTTGAAACATTGAAAGCAAAAATATCTAAAGAACCTATCTTAAGAGGACCAAATTGGAAACTTCCTTTCCATATTTCTACAGATGCTTTAGATACAGCTCTAGGAGCTGTACTGGGACAAAAATATTTGATTCCTTATGCCATTTACTATACAAGTAAAAATTTGACTCCCACTGAGTTGAATTATATTGTGATTGAAAAAGAGTTCTTAGTTGTTGTTCATGCAATTAACAAGTTTAGACATTATATAACAGGCTATGAAACTTTTGTTCATACAGATCACTCTACAATTAGATATTTGATGAATAAAACTATTACTAATGGCAGAGTTACAAGATGGATTTTACTTTTGCAAGAATTCAATATTACTATGCTAGATATACCTGGAAAACAAAACACCGTTGTTGATTTCTTGTCCAGGATTCAGAATATCAAAGAAGACTCTCCGGTTGAGGATAAGTTCCCTGAAGAATATCTATTTGTAGTAACTACTCAAACTCCTCGGTTTGCAAATGTTGCTAACTATTTGGTTACGGGGAAGTTACCTTCACATTTATTTCCTAGAGAAAAAAGAAAGACTATTCAAAATAGTGCAAGATATTTATGGATCTCTAACGAATTGTATAAAACATGAACAAATCTTATGATCAGAAGGTGTGTCAGGGAAGATGAAATGCCTGATATTCTCAAAGAATGTCATGATGAGCCATGTGGTGGACACTTTTCTGACAATACAACCTATAAAATCCCTTCTTTAGGATATTATTGGCCATCCATCTTCAGAGATGCTAAAGAATATGTCAAAAGGTGCGACAACTGCCAAAGGGTAGGGAAACCTTCTCCCTCAAATGAGATGCCATTACAACCTCAGGTACTTATCGAACCCTTTGAAAAATGGGCTTTAGACTTTATTGGACCTATTAATCCTCCATCCAAGCAGAAAAAGTATATATTGGTATGCACTGATTATGTCACCAAATGGGTAGAAGCCAGAGCATTACTTTTTGCTAACGAAAAACCTGTAGTTAGTTTTATTTTTGAGGATATTTTTACTCGCTTTGGTGTTCCAAGAGAAATTGTGATAGATCAAGGATCTCAATTCACATCCAAAATGATGGAGAGGCTTATGGAAGAGTACAAGATCAAGCATAGGAAATCCACTCCCTATTATCCACAAGCAAATGGTCAAGTGGAGTCTACAAATAAAGTGATTGAAGGAATCCTCACCAAGACTGTGTAGCTACATAGAAGAGATTGGGCAAAAAGGCTTCCTAAAGCCTTGTGGGCCTATAGAACTACATGGAGGAACACAACAGGACATACACCTTATGAACTTGTTTATGGAAAGCAAGTCATGTTCCCCATTGAGTTCCAAGTCAAAACTTTCAAGATGGCGGTCAAGTTGGGGATGGATTTGTCAGAAGCTCAAAAGCATAGACTAGAGTAGTTAAATGAACTTGATGAAATCAGACAAGAAGTTGTTCAAAGGACTGGTCTAGTTCAGCAACAGAGAGCTAAGTGGCATGACAAGTACATCAAAGACAAAAGGTTTCAAGAGGGATATTGGGCATTGCTATTTGCTTCAAATTTTAAGGATTTTCAAAGAGAGTTTCAAACTCATTGACTTGGACCATATGAGATTGAAAAAGTTTTCAGTAATGGAGCAGTAAGAATTAGAACAATAGATGAGCATCAAACTCCTCCCCTTGTGAATGGTCATAGGTTGAAGATTTATCAAAAGCCAATCTCAAAAGAGGAGTTTTTCAAGATCTTTCAAAATAATTATGAAATGAAGTTGGTGAAGAAGAATCCTTCTTCTCCACCAACTTAGTCTTTGTTCTTTTCATCAATTAAAAAAATTAATTAATTAATGTATAAGGTTGAAAACCAATCACTGATTGGCATCCTTATATAGAAAATACAGGGTGAAAATCAGAAGACTCTGACACCCTATATTTTCCAAAAATGGTGACTCATTATGCATTTTGAAAATTCATGGTTTACTTCATTTCATTCTATTTTATTTCTGCAAGTTTCACTCCACTTCACCACCATATTTCATCAATAAATTTTTCTTCTTCAGCATTTCTTCCATATCCATTTTTCATTTCCATTCTGCCATATTTCATCCACACAGTCATTGCCATTTTCATTCATTCATAAAGTCATATTTTATTCACTGTTTTACATTCTGCAGCTATTCTCCAGTTCCGCAGCTTTTCAGTTCTGCAACTAATCCTATTCTACAGCCAATCTGACTCTGTAGTAACAGTTTGATCATTAGCTCAAAAAAATAAAAAGGGCAGTTCATAATAAATTTCATATGCAGATATTGGAGGAGAAAACAAACTTTTGAAGACACATCAGCATATAAACACCTGAAAAGAAGAAAACAACAAAAGGTTAACAAATGGAGAAGTATGATTCTAGAGGTGAGAATAAAAACTATTTCAAATAGGTATATAAAACATAAGTTGTATAATTTGTATAATCACACTACTCCTTGAATTGTCATCATGTGATTTGATTGTTGTAATTACTCCACCATGCCTTCCTACTTAATGCCTAACGGTCTCATGATTTGATCTCTGACTTTAACTCGTACTTCATTGTACTTCTCCATTACACCCATTTAATGGCTAATTATATGACTTAACCCAGTCGGATATGGCTCTTTACATCCCTAATGTTCCTGTATTATACTAAGTTTCTCATTTTTTTACTCCCGCAGCCTTCTTATGTATACGAGCACTCGGATTATTCATTCAGTTTTCGGTTCTCTCTATGTATAAGCAATACTTTTTTTCCATACAGTCTATGTGTGCAACACCTCCATTCCTTACATCTTCCGCACTATTTCATGCATACGGTTTCCTTGCTTCATATACCCTCCATGTTTCATTCCCATATCCATCATTTTCTTTCCACATACTCTGATATTTCATTCCCGTCTCTGTAACTATTTTTGCTTCCATATACCACTACCATTTACAGAGTTTTCTACATGTAGACAGTGAAGAAAAGCAGAGAAAAGGAGTAATGGGTCCCATTGTAAGAACATAACCTATAGGAGTGAAATATATGGAGGGATACCCTCAATTGAAAGGGATGTTGAAGAAAGCTGGCTGGTTGAGTTTTATTGAGAAATTTGATGGTCATCACAAAGAAATCACCAAGTCATTTGCTAGATTGTTTGATGGGATGGATGTGGAGATTGGTGACATAAAGTTTTCAGTGACCGAGTCTTTCATTGCAGCTGCAACCGAACTACCAAAAGTTGGAGAGAGGTGGTTCAAGAATAAAGAATTCCATGATGAAACTTGGAAAGTCATTCTCCAAAACCCAGGTATGGATACTTCAATTTTCAAGAGAGGAATTCCCATCTCTGCACTTAAGGATAAATGGAGTAGCATGCTATTGATTTTGCAGAAATTTATCACATGTGAGGGAAGATATGGTTCCATGTATATTTATCACATAAGGTTGTTGATGAATTTTCTTGAAAAGGGAACCATCAATCTCCCATTCTTTCTGTTGAATAGCTTAAGGAGGATGTCCACTACTGTTCATAAGAAAATAGAAGATATAGATCCTCACCTTTATCCCCATGGTCTCATGAAAATTCTAGTTCAATATTACTTGAAGAATGTAGGAGACACATGGAAAAACTTTCTGATCAAAAACGTTTTCCAAGATCCACCCGAGTTACCTAAAGGAAGTTCAGTGAAAAAGAGTAGGAGGAGAATAAAAAGTCTTGCAATTCAAAATGCTCCTACAACTTCAGCAAAAGAAAACAGTGAAGAAGAGCCTCTCTCTGAAACTCTAATAGAGATCATAAAGAAAACAAAACAAAGAGGAAAAATGAAAAGAAAAGTTGAGGAAATCTATCAACATACTCCTAAACCTTCATCAGAGGATGAGAAATTACTTTCTGAGGAATTAGTAAAACATCAAGGAACAGTCCAAGAAAGAGAAGAAGAAGGGGAAAAGAAGACAGGTTATAGAGGAAGAAAACATAGGCTCACAAAGTTTGAGGAGAAGTTCTAGGCTTAAGGGCAGAATGAAGAAAACAAAGACAAAAGAGACCCAGTTCATAGATTTGGGAGAGGAAACTCCAACTCAATCCCAAGATAACATCTCATTTGAGCAGAGCCCACAACATTCTCCTCAACCAAATTTTGGAAGCAGCCCAAAGAGAGTCTCTCGAGGGATTGACCTAGTTCAACAACAGATTTATGATTATATTGAGTCACTAGAGCAAAAGAATACACCAGCAGATCAAGGGACTTCATCCAACCCTCAACATCGAGGTACATCACAAGAGGCTTTGATTAGCTCACTTAAGCAGGAAATCTATGAGCTGGAGGTCTTAAATAGGCATATTCAAAAGGAAAATGAAGCTTTAAAAGAACAAAACAAGATGGATAAGATCATTCATGATAACACCATGCTTCATTTGGGTCTGTGGCATAAGAAGAACATAAAATTAAAGAGGAAAAATAGGAAGCTAAGCATGGAACTCATTAACCTTAAGTATATATTCCTCATTAGAAAGTCTAGAATGGCAGCTGCAGCAAAGATAAGTAAAAAAAGGTTGGATGTTCTAGCTGAACTTTCAGAGAAGATGCAGTAGAAGGAGGGTGTTACAATTTTGATTGCATGGAGACATGCAATAGTCTCACAGTGGGAGTATGTTGAGTTCCAAAACTTCCTCTTTCTTGAGAAACTTTCTCATTCTTCTTCCTTTGCTTTTCCATGGAAAATGCATCCTAAAACATCAAAAGCCATTGCAACTGCCCCAAGGAGTATATTTCAGTGATTTATAAGTTATATTGTTATGTTTGTTATTTGAATAGGTTTTTTTTTCCAGCTACAGAACGCAGCCACATTCCACAGCTAACCAGCTGTTCCACAGCCATCTTTACGCTTTTGTAGGTTACATGTGTTAAGAGAGGAAACAAATCATATGGGTAGCTGGGAAAACGTCCGAGCATGGATGGTATCCTATCCATTTGACCAGGATTGATGAGGAGGACCCCGGTTAAATGGGAGTCAACTGAAGAAACCTTCAACAAGTAGAACTTTGTTTTTGCACATTTCTTCGTGAATGAATCCGAGGCAGTCTTCTGAAGCCAAGAACATTGTTTGCCACCTACACAAACAGTATCCAATAGCCACTATTCAAAGATTTATGTTTCAAGGAAACCGAAGACAAAATTTCTGGATACATTACATGTCTACGTGTTTGCTGTAGATGACTTCTCTCTTCAAATAGTTTTATATTTTTCCTATAAATACCAGCATTTAGAACTCAGAACAAGTTCATGTTTTTGCTGATGTAATAGTGCAATTTCCGCTTTGTAGTGTGAGAAATTCAGTGCTCTGTTTTTAATATAGAAACTCTGTCTTTCTTAATGGATACCTGAAGCGTGTGAAGTGTTGATTCTACGTTGCTAATCCTAGACCTTGCAGAGGGCCCCTGCATGGTCAAGGGTACATTTCATTACTGTACATTTTATTTATGTTTGTCTTTCTTAGTTTAATTGTATATTTACTGTGTTTTTCATCATGTTCATAATCATTTTCTAACATTGTGTATATTGCATCTTGTGTCATTTGTTTCCACTAACTCAGGGTAGTTGTATTCCAGTGTAGAGTAGTCCTATAGTTTTCATTGCTCTCTAGTCTCTTAATTGTAGTTTTGAAATTGATGTCAGTAGCATAATTCAATTTATTTCCTCTGTTATTCCTTAGTTTCTAGATTTTAAATTAAGTTGTTCAATGCCTTTTTCTTATTAGTGTAGTCACTCATGATATAAATGAATGTTTCCAAAAGCCTTTCATTGATGGTTAATCCTCAAACTAAATGGTGAAATGTTGTATTTATGAATGAGCCTTTCATTACAGTTGTTGTTCATTAGTTTTAGAGTTAAAGTAGTTCAATGCCATTTTCTTATCAGTTTAGTAACTCATGATATAAATGGATATTTCCAAGAACCCTTTCAGTTGAAGGTTAATCCTAAAACTAAGTGGTGAAATGTTTTATTTATGACTGAGTTTTTCCTTGCATTTTCATGTTTACTTTCCTTAGAATGATGAAGAATGGAATCTCTCAATTATTGCTATCATAAGGAGGTAGTTCTCCCTAAATTATGTAGCAGAGTGACAACAATACTTCATTTAGTCTTGCTTTCACAAATAGAATAGTTGCAATTGCATTTTTGTTTCTTTTTACTTAGTTTAGTTGCAGTCCCATATTCAGTTGTTCACTAAGCTTTAATTTTGCAAGTAGACTAGACAACAGAAGTAGTTTTGTTTCCAGTATTTCATTTTCGGTTTATTATAGATAGCTGCAATTCCATTTTCTCATTTAAGTTTTGGTTTTGTAATTAAGTAGACAATAGTTTTAAGAGTCCTTTCAGCTCATGTTTTGGAAACAATTACAATAGCAAGAAGAGAAGCTCTGTTTTTCACTTTCTTGTTTAAAAAAACCTTACTTCCAAATTTGGCCTAAAAGCACTTTTAGCTCTCACTTCATTTTTCTAGGTTTTTAGCAGTAGTAGATTAAGATTTCAATTACATTGCAAAACTTTAGGAATCAAAAGAACAAAACCCCAAAACAAACATAAACTTGAAAATAGTGAGGTAAGGAAGGGTCATCTAGCACATATAGTGCACTACACTTCATCAGTTTACGACACCCAGATTGATAATTTATGTAGCAATTTAGGACACTAAATTTACTAGACAATAAGGATGAGTTGTATTTGATTTGTAATTAGTTAACTCAGTTAACTGAATTAAGTCCAGTTAAATTAGTTCCAAACAGTTGGAGGAACTAATTGTGAGTTCAGTCCGTTAATGTATGCATGCATGCAACTAGTGTTCTCCAAATAACTGAATATTCTCTCATAAATAATTGATGCATGTTAGTTCAGAGAAAGACCCAGTTGAGATTAAAGGAAGGGAAAGTGTACTATTAGTTGGAAGAATTTTCCTATAAAGGAAACTCATCCATGCAGAAGGAATTATCTCCTTCAGGATTGCGCAGTTATTTCAAAGGTCAGTGTTGTGTGTGAGGTGAGAATCACATAGGTTGCAGCTAGAGGACCCATGAGAAACTACGCAGGGAAATAGGAGGCTTGGAGGATTGAAGGAAGGCATATGTGTTGCCTATTCTATCTATGAGCAGCAGTGAGGGATTATACTGAGAATTGGATAGCTTGAGAGCTAATTCTTTGTGTAATCCTGAGATATTTCCACTTGTATGATAATACTAATGTTGAAAACAGCAACAAGAAATGCTAAAAATAGAAGTGCTAAAGATAGCACTACCATAAATAGCAGTTTAGGTACCAGTGTTGGACATAGCAACAAGGAATGGAAAATGGAAGTGCTAAAAATAGCATTGCTATAAATAGCATTTGAGGTTAGATTCCTATTTTAGTTAGTCCCTAAACTAAAATTGAGAAGTAAAATTCGAATTTGATCTTAGCAGTTGTTTGTAAAATAATTAATTAATTCATCTTGAGTTAATTAGTTGTAGAAAATCAAACATGAATTCTATGTGGGGACATGCAACAGTTTCTCCATTGATTGAGGAATTTATCCACCAGTTAAAGAGATAAGGATGAGTTGCAATATTGAGTTGTAATTAGTTGGCTTAGTTAACTGAGTCAAGTCCAGTTAGATTAACTCAAACAATTTGTTGAATTAATTGTGAGTTCAGTTAGTTAATGCTTGCATGCATGTAACTGTTGCACTTCATATAATTGAATATTATCTCATAAATAACTCATGCATGTCATTTTAGACAGAGACCAAGTTGAGATCAGAGGAAGGGACAATGTACTATCAATTGGAGGATTTTTCCTATAAAGGAAACTCATTCATGCAGAAGGATTGATCTCCTTCAGGTTTGTGCAATTATTTCTCAGCCAAGTGAGTAGTGTGAGGTGGAAATTCACACAAGTGGAAGCAATGGACTCCAGGAAAAGTTGCGCAAGGAAATAGGAGGCTTGCAGGGCAGAGGAGAAGGTTGTGAGAGCCTTTGACTGTCTATGAGCAGTATTGTTTGAATGCAGGGACAGCAAGATAGCTTGAGAGCTGATTCCTTTTGTAACTTGAACATATTTCCACTTTCATGATAATACAGAGATTGGGGTTTTAGGCTGAGGCTTTCCATAGGTTATTTCTTCTGTGTTATGTGTAATTGATTTCTCATTCTTAGTTATATATGTTCTCATTGATCTTGCTCATATTCGATTAAGCTTCTGCAAAGTTTGTTGTAGAAGTAGATCTTGTATTTTTGCTTTAGTTTATTGCATAATATGTTGATCTACAGTGGGAATTTCTGCAACCAAGATCAGGGATTTTAGCTAAGGCTTTCCCCAAAGTATTCTTCTGTGTTCATGTGTGATTGATTTCTCTTCATCTGTTATATGTGTTCTAGTTGATCTTGCTCATATTCGATTAATCTTCCACAAGTTTGTTGTAGAAGTAGATCTTGTATTTTTCTTTAGTATATTGCATAATCTGTTGATCTACAGTGGGAATTTCTAGACAAATAGATTCAGCAAACCATTGTGATCCCTCATCAATACAAACCTCAAACCAAGAAGATAGTTCCTCCACATATTCAATGCATGTATGATCTCTGCCAACTTAATATCATGTGTGGGGCAATTCTACTCATGCCCATTCAATTTTCATGACACATAGCAAACCACCTATCCATCCTGCATAAGGACTCCACAAAGTCCTCTCTTGCAAATTCATGTACACACTACAAACTCTTTGTCTGGATTTGCGATCTTTAACAGTGGAGCATGTGTCAACAACTGCTTGAGTCACTCAAAATTGGTTGCACACTCCTCTATCCATTTAAGCATTTAACCTTTCCTCTACAATGATGTAATAAGATACATAATATGCAAGAAGTTCCTGATGAACCTCCTGTAATAGCCAGCTAACCCCATGAAAGATCTCACCTCATCTAAATTTCTAGGAGATGTCTACTCCATGATAGGTCTTATCTTTTCTAGATTCACTGTTATTCCATCCTTGGAAACCACATGTCGCAAGTAGTATACCGCAGTCTAAAAGGAACTGCACTTTATAAGCTTAGCATACAACTGATGCTCTCTCAACAACCTCAACACTACTGCTAAATGTTGAACATGCTCTTCTTCATTTTTAGAATATACCAATATGTCATCAATGAACACAATAATAAACTTATCCAAATAAGACCACAACAAACTATTCATCAAGCAAATAAAGGTAGTTGGAGAATTAGTTAAACCAAATGGAACTACAAAAAACTCATAATTCCCATACCTACTCTGGAAAGCTATCTTATAGATGTCCTCTTCTTTAATTCATACCCGATGACCTTCATATCTCAAATCAATCTTCGATAAAACTACTTCTCCCTTCAAGTGATCAAATATGCCATCAATCCTTGGTAACGAATACATGTTCTTGAAAGTCACTTTATTCAACTACCTGTAGTCAATGAAAAATCTGAGAGTACTATCCTTCTTCTTTACAAACAACACCGGTGCTCCCCATGGTGATAAACTTGGACTAATGTATCCCTTTTCCAAGGTTTCCTTTAACTGTAGCTTCAACACTACCAACTCAGGTGTACTCATCTTGTAAGGTGTTGTTGATGTCAGAGTTGCCCCTAGCACCAATTCAATAGAAAATTCAACTTCCTTGTGAGGTGGAAACTCTAAAATATCCTCAGGAAATACATCTTGAAACTACTGTAGAACTGAGTACCTACTCAAAGCATCTATATCCTCAACTTCCTTACCTTTGTCACTAGATATATGTATGACAAATAACACACACCTTTTTCTGCGACTGCGCTTTGCATGCATAGCTATCACCATCCTAACTGATTTCTATTTCTTCTTACCACGCAAAACTCTTTGTTCTCCATTGTCATCCAAGAGCTCAATATATTTGTCATAACAATCCACCTTAGTTCTATGAAGGTACAACCAATCCATGCCCAACAACATATTGTATGATCCCAATGGTAATAGATTCAAATGTGCTAACGTAGGCATACCATTCAAATCAAATGCATGAGCTCTTAACCAATGGTGAAATTGCTTCTTTGTACCTGAAACCAGCTATACTAACCAAGACTTTGCATGCACTCCTTTATTCAAACAACACTTTTCCACCTGGTGAGGACTAAGATAACTATAATTAGATCGAGGGTCAATCTAAATAAAAACAACTTGATCACAAAGAATAACATCCATCTCAATGATAGATGCCTGATGGTCTCCCTGTCTATTATCGAGTGTTGCATAGATACGAGGAATGGTCTGACCAACATCCCCAATGGTCTTCGCCTCCTGTGCACTATATATCTTAGGAGTACCACCATGATTCTGCGGAAAATATCTCTTGTGATAATCTTTGCCACAATTCCAACACTCTATAGGCTTCTCGCCTGCATCCTAGTTCTTCTCCTTAGATCGATGTCCCTATCCTCTTCCAGACTCATTGAACTTATTAGATGGCGTTGCACTCCTTTTATTCCCTATCCCCTAAGGCCTTGCTCACTTCTTCTCCCATTTTCCTTTGTTATTTTCATTACCTTTCTAGTCCTGCTTAATCTCAGATCAGTGCTTCGATTGCTCATAGCAGTGATTTAGCTTTCAGATGGCCTCCTCCAATGATCTAGGCTCATCGAACTCAATCGTATCTTTGAATGCAATCGGTAACCCACTAGTGAATCCTTGAATCTTGGCCTTCTCCTCCTTGAGGTAAGGCACATACCTCAGTAGCTCCAAGAACATGCTAGTGTACTCCTCATCGGTCATGGATCTCATCTTTAACTCATAGAATTATTTTTCCCTATCATCAAAGTATATCTCCGATTGATACTTCTTCTTGAATAGTCTCGCAAACTCATTCCAAGTCAAATTCTCCTAATGAATACCTCTAATATTCTTCACATACTCCCACCAAATATCTGCTTTACCTTTGAAACTGAATGTAGCTATTATGGAATTCATGTTCTTTAAGTAATCATGCAATCTAAAAAAAAAATCCTCATACCGATAAACCATTCCTCTGCATCTTGTGATTTCTTCATCTCTCCATCAAATGAAGGTGACTTTTCTTTCTTAATTTCATCTGAAAATTGTCCCCTATCACTTCTCCTATAAGGATGATAATGATGTCAATCATAATTCCTATCAAAACGAGAACTAGAATAGTACCTATGTCTACCACCTCTCCTATCCAAAGTATCCAACAACCTTCCATCTCTAACTGTGTCATCTCTATCTAACCTATGACCACCATGATACCTACTTCCATATGCCCCATTAGTTTTTTTGTCCTTCTCATGGCTGATATGAAGTGGTCCCTGTCACTGCAATTCTGAAAAACTCTAAAGTATCATTGCATTTACCTTTGATTTTTTCTCTTGTGCCTATATGCTTATGTCATTGTCTAGCTTACAACTCCTTATTCCTTCCTTTAAGCTTCTCAGTGTGTCTTTCAAATCAGGAGAGTGCCCAAAACCACACTACTCATCTGATCCATAAGGAGACTCTCGAGAACTTTAGTCTACCATCTTGCTATTCATCTTTGATATTCTTCCTACAAGGTATATCATGTCAGCTACACCAAATCACAATAAACCAATGTATCTTAGCATAGTTCAGGGAGGATATCTCACCTGCAAGACCAAAAAATCAACATAATACATGTATAACATAATCATGAAAACATATAGAAATATAACATGTAAGCATATAACCATATAACCATCATTCTAGCTAGAGTTAAGTCATCAATACATGACCATATTAATTACACATACCATGACCTCATGCATGATGATAAAAACCATACCAATCATTATACACTTGACCACATGTGAATACTAACATGCATAAAAAATGCATAATAAACCATACACTCATGATGACGCACTCCACAACAACACCATCAACTTCCCATTGTGACATCTCTACAACCATGACCCATACCATAGAAATGCAACAATCACATGGTCTTACCACACAAGAAGAACATATGCAACCGACATGAATGCATGACCAACACACAACCCATCTAGTCCGAGGGGTGAACCATGCTCTGATACCACTCAGTGACCCCCTCCTCCCAAATCTACCCAAGTAACCAACAAACCTTGGTAAATATGTGACAAGAAGTTATTATGATATGATTTGACCTCCTAAGTCACCTCAAGGAAGTGGAACTGACATAAACAGACCATACAGACCTTCCACATCAACAACAAGACTCCCATGAACCATTCCAACCTCTCAGGTAACCAGCACATGCGTCCCACTAAGTTGTTAGAAACATTAACGATCAGACTATCCCATGATATGGGTATGCATGTATCTAGGGGGCTCTATACATTCCCACAACATGGTATGCCAACATCCAGGGACTTATCTACTTAGTTTTGTGCCATCATCCTCGAGATTTGAGCCACTTTTTCAGGCCTAGAGCGTAGGTCACTACCCATAACTAAATGACACCTTTAGAATAGAAATATAATAAGGGAGTGATGATACAAATGCAAATACTTGAACAAATCCTTGACTAGACCCCTACTAGCCATGACAGTGATTTCGTCAAACATATCACCAATATGTAATGTATAGGTGTAAAAAATATATATAAGCATAAGGGTCTCCTACTTATCTGAGAATCGCTAAGTAGAATTGACTCCTCAACACATTAGATGTAGTTTCATCCATTAGGCGATAGATAAATTGTTCACTCATTTACAATTAAAAACATGATAAGAGCCATCATAATAGAAAGAAAAATACCAAGGAAATCACAACCATATGATCTAGATATAAACCAATCTAATACTCATGAAATGACAAGGAGAAATAACCTCATATTAATTATGCAAAGGCCAACTAGTTGTGCAACTTCAACGAACCACCCGACTATAGACATGGTTGAGCCAAAACTCTCTTTAGCTAGTCACCCTTGTGCCATATTCCAAGCATGAATGTGGGATCTAATAAAACACATCAATCAAAACCATCCAAGGTTTCCAGAGGCCAAACCATCTCAACCCATCAAACAGTGATTCCACCTCACGATCAGACATCACAAAACCATCATCAAATTGGTCTCTACCCAAGCTTTCTAGGGCTCTAGAGTGTTTCTTCCAACCAAGACTTCCAGGACTAGTAGCTCAACCCACATATTACTCTAGGCTTCCGGAGCATCTTTCCAACTAGGGATTCCAGGACTAGTAACTCAACCCACCAAGGGCTTCCAAAGCGCTTTTCCAAACAAGGCTTCTAGGACTAGTAACTCAACCCAAGTTGTTACAAGGTTTCTAGAGCATTTTTCCAACCAGGGTTTCCAAGAACTAGTAAGTCAACCCAAGCTAAAGGAAACATGAGAACCAACCAGAAAACAAAGAAATAAACCCACAACACCATGGCTATCCAAGAAATGGAAAGGCCAGGAAAATCCACCATCAATATAGGAAATTCTCTATGCCAGTGACAGATTATGACCAATATACCACATGCTTATGCCATGCATGCCAAAACTAGTGAGGAACGCATACATGAAAATTGGTAGATGAAATCAAAACCCACGGTAGTTGTTGATCTAGATGCCTCTTGCACTTTCCTTCTCTTCCTTTTCCTTCTTGCTCCAAAAATCCAAGTGTACCACACTCCTCTAATAGTGCTCCAATAAAATCTTAGTGTCCAACAGTATGAGAGAGATAGATTAGAAAGAGAGCTCCAAAAATGAACTCAGAAAAGTTTATTGATTGATCCTCAAAAGCCTTTTTATTAATGAGGCCTCTATTTTCTTCATTTTCCATGGTTTTCCCTCATTTTCATCCTCAGATGAAACCTGTGACCTTTCACGTCCCTTTTTTCCTAATTTCCATTATCATCCTAAATAAATGTGCCAAAATGCCATTTTTCCTTTCCAAAACCTTTGCCATTGACTTTTCCAATTTCCTTAGCCATTAATTAATCACTAGTGATCCCCATCACTATGCTTTTTCCCAAAATTCAACTTGGAATAAGTGTCCTATCAACTGTGGTTATTATTTTTCCTTTATTAGCTTTTACTACATGGAATTTTCATTAGGGTTGTTACTATAATTGAGAAAGAGGGGCTTGTGGGAGAGAGAAGATGAGGTTGCATCAGATGTTTTGTAGGTTGTAATCCTTTCATTTTTCTTGACAGAATAAAAAAAAGAATTGGTTATTTCTCTGTGGATGTAGCGTAAATTAGGTAAACAACATATGTTACTATTTACTTTGTATTATTTCATTTTATGTTTTATTTCTACATTCATTTTGATTTTATTAATTTGTTATTTTATTCCTAAAAAAACCTTAGTTAACCATGGTTGATTAGGGTTGACTTTGTTTAGCCATGTTTCCTTATAATTGACTATGTATAACCATGGGTGACTATGGTTGACTATATTGCACCATAGCTTACTACGATTGAACATTGTTTAACATGGTTAACTAATTTTAACTATCACTGACAATGTTTAACCATGATTGACTATGTCTGGCCATGTTTTTGACATTAAGAGGTTATATATTTTGCGATGATTGATAATGGTTAATTATGATAGATCATATTTGATCATGGTTGACTATGAATGACTATGGCTCACCATATTTGACTATGGTTGAATTGTTATACTCCTTAATAATTATGTTGCATTATAGTGTTCATCAAGGATTTACCATGTTTAACTATGCTTAATTATGGTTTACCATGTATGACCATGTTGATTATGGCTTAAAATGGTTGAGTTTTGTTAAGTATGGTGAGAAATAGTTAATTATGACTCACAATGATCAATTAATGTTAACAATAATGGAGAATGTAGATAATGTTTGACCATGATTAATAGGGTTTAAAACCCTTTATTTGTAGGTCATATATTTTTCTCTTCCTCTAATCATGGCTTACAACCACTTGCACATTCTATTTATGCAAAATGGAACAAGAGAAAAATGCCAAGTATGCTCTAGTGAGCATAAGGATGGGAAATTTTGGGGTTAATTTTCTTTGTGAGTGAAGGAATGAATTTGTATTTCATGCTAAATGTCTAAACTTGAAAATTATGTCGCTCAAGTTTGTATGTGGTGAGCATGGACTGCCTAGTTAGACATGACTTGCAAAGGTGATATATCAAAGTTGAGGAAGCCTTGGGATAGATAAAACACCCCCATGCTTTAGCTATGTCCCACACTTAAATTATTAGGGTGAGTGATAATGAGTTGACAACAAATGTGTGGTCTACCTAGTTAGACTTATTTCTATTTAATTGGTCGTAGGCTTAGACTATTCCTAGATTCTGAGGAAACATAAGCCCTCATGTTAGAATGTCTTGGTGAGTGATATTTATTCCTACCAACACTTTTAGAATGACTTGAACTTCTATCATTCTCCCTCTTAACTTGATAATTATGTCCCTCAAGATGATATGCGGTGAGCATGGACTATCTAGCTGGACATGACTCGTAAATTTGATATGCTAAACTTAAGGAAGCCTCATGATAGAGAAAACACCCTATTCTTGAGCTAAGTCCCATGCTTGAACTATTTGGGTCAGTTCAAGTTAACGAATGAAAAATGCATGCTCCACCTAGTTAGACTCAACTTGCAAAGGAAATGTCTTGAAATTTGTGAAGCTCCATGAAAAAATGAACATGTCATGCTTCAGTGTATGTATGATCTATTAGGGTTGATGCCAAGGAATAGGATATGGAAGATGGTTAGATATTCATTTAACAAGATAAATGGATATTGAATGACTTAGAGTTCACATTAAGACATACTAGATTGGACATAGACTACATAAGGGGACTGATTTGTTTTCCAAAATTCTCTTTTCACATCTTCTAGAAATTTTGCTCCTTGCACAGTATCACACTTAAACTTTATTTCATTGTGACAGTGCATTCGACACCTAAATTATTCTGGCTATGACATATCACAACTTTTCAAATTTCCTTTTCCAAGACATATCATGTCATATTAAAGGTCCTTTCTATATGACACACCACTCTTTCTCAAACTTTCTATGTCTATGATACATCGCACCATACCAACTTTTATTTAGTGATACATAAGGAAAAGAAAATTAATTTACCACCCCATAATTCATATTGCACCTAATATTCCTTTGACTATCACATATTTCATTCCTCCAATATTTTTCTTCTTGTGATATATCTCTCCACATCATAGTTTCTTTCCATGTAATACATCAGACTTTCTCAAAATTCCATTCATTAAAACAAAGCGAATTTTTTTTACAGAAAATCTATTGCATCCTCCTTAATAAGATAAGATATGCATTAGTATGCATAAGACAAACACATAAGACGTGCATTGATATATGTGAGAGAATGAATAAGCATAAGTGCATGTTGATGGTAAAAAGGGAACCAATGGTCATCAAATGGATTTGATGGCCATGAGTAAATTATAAAGGTATCATAGGATATGTGCTTCTATAAGAGGAATAATACATCATCTAAAACAAGAGCATGAATCGACTTGATGAAGCCCCATACTAGAATTAAAACCCCATGGTTGAGAAAAACATATTGCATTCCTCCAATCTTTTTCTTGTTGTGATATATCTCACCACATCAAAGTTTCATTTCATCCAAGACATCACACTTTCTCAAAATTTCATTAATCGTAACAAAGGGAAATATTTTACACAAATTCCTTTTCCTTCTTAATAATGCATCCATAAAATCCATATTTCCTTGCAAATCATTACAGGGTTCAGAAGTTTCCACTAGAGTGAAATATCACAAAGGATAAATATTTTTTCCCTCTCGATACATCACATAAATTTGTTCATCTAAAAATAGAAGATTAATGGACTTTATGAATCCCCATATTATTGTAACACCCCATGATTTGACCATGGCATATTGTGTTCCTCCAATATTTTTCTTGTTGTGATATATGTCACCACATCAAAGTTTCTTTCCATTGAAGACATCACACTTTCTCAAAATTTCATTCATTGAAACAAAGGGAATTTTTTTACACAAACTCCTTTGCATCCTCCTTAATATTACATCCATCAAATCCACAATTCCTTGCAATTCATTGTAGGGATCAGAAGTTTCCACTAATGTGACATATCACAAAATATAAATATTTTTTCCCTTTTGATACATAACATTTTTTTCTTTCTTCAAGTGACATATACACATTGATAGAAATGAGAGACTAATTAGGCATAAGTACATGTTGAGGAAATTATAAAGGAACCAAAGGATATGTGCTTATATAAGAGGAATAATGTATCATCTAAAACAAGAGTATGAATGGACTTGATGAAGCCCCATTCTAGAGTTAACATACCATGCTTGAGCATGAAATATTGCATTCTTCCAATCTTTTCTTGCTATGAAATATCTCACCACACCAAATTTTCTTTTCATGCAAGGCATCACACTTTAATTATGCAAACTAATTTGTATCCTCCTTAATATTGCATCTATTATATCCATATTTCCTTGTAATTCATTATAGGCATCAAAATTTTCCACTAGTGTGGCATATCACAAAAGATAAATATTTTTCCCTTTCTATACATCACATAATTTTTTTCATCTAAAACAAGAGGATGATGGACTTTATGAATCCCCATACTAGAGTTAACACCCCATCCTTTGACCATGAAATATTGCATTCCTCCAATTATTTTCTTGTTGTGATACATATTGCCACATCAAAGTTTATTTCCATGCAAGACATCACACTTTCTCAAAATTTCTTTCATCACAACAAAGGGAATTTTTTTATACAAATTCCTTTGCATCTTCCTTAATAACATAATAAATAAATTAATATTCATAAGAGAAACACATAAGAGATGCATTGATAGAAGTGGGAGAATTAATAAGAATAAGTGCATGTTGATGGTCAAAAGGGCACCAATTTTCAGAGAATGGATTCGATGGCCATGTGTTAGGGTCCCACCCTAACCCCCTTATTTATGTAGTGGGATCGAGTCATAGTAAAGAGTCAATAAAGCCCATATTAATAATTGTAAGTGGTTAGCCCGCAATTAATGACGGGACCACAGTTAGTTGCAAATGGGCCATGGTATTAGATAGATGGTATTAAAAAAACCCATGGTATTGATCCATGGTATTGCATGTATGAGTCATATATAAAGGATAGAGACTCCCTGCGAGGAGCATCGTGTCTTATTTTTGAATCGAGCTCTGCTCTATTGGAGGTTGCCCCCTCGAAGAGGCCAGTGAACATTGCTTTCTGAATAATAAAATATTTGGTGTTGTCTCTCACTATTCTATGTTCTGGGTATCTTTCTTCGCATATTCTGTATTTGGGTATCTTTTTGCAAGTTAAGAGCATAACAAGTGGTATTAGAGCACTTTCCAGGGCCGGTGAGATCTCCATTTCTTAGCAATTTTTTTTTTGGCTAGAAACATGTTCGGCGTCTTTAAACCACAGGATCTGTCATTGAGCGCATAAACCTGCGGATTTGGGGAGGCATGCACATAGGAAATACAAGAGGTGGTCATGCTTGTTGGATTCCCTTGTAACCCCTATGGGTACCCCTTCGAGTAGTAGTGCATTAGACAAAACCGCGTACGCACTGTCTTACAAGTACCTTATGGGTATATCGGAAGCCCCTTAGCTCCTTTGCAACCTAGCCATAGATAAACCGTCGGTCGTCTTGTTGCTACAGTACACCGAGAACAACACTCGGAGAGATTACTCGCCCGTATGATAGGGTAGTCGAGTTGTACGGTTAAGGGTACGGTTGATCCTCCTTAGTTAGAGCCCTGAAACATTGGGTCGAGTACTACTGTCAGACCCTTATGTATATTGCGATGTGTAGCACCTGAAACTCCTCGAGACCATAGTTCCCTTTTCTATCTTGGGATCATGCATCATCTCTGCCAGATCCGCTCGCGCAAAGGGGTGCAGCAGCAGTAGACATCAATCCTACAGTTCGAGTTAGTAGACCAGCCATTTCGATCTATTAGATCCATCAGATCCACAACGGCAATTTGTTCCGCCGCACAGAGCTATCCGATCAGCCATTCAGATCTCTCAGATCCACATGATCTGAGTAGTTGTGTGGGGTTCCTATACCGGGGCATGATTTTCGTAGGACTTTTGGCAGCATTGACATTTTGAGGATTCAGCTACTGCAATATTCCTAAGGAAGGAGTAAAACTCCGTTAGGAGTTTTCAGGACGACGAGCTGAGCACAGTGGTACCATTCAATTCTTAGTGAAAAAAATTTTGGGCGGTCCCAAATTTCAAGAACATCAGGTCGGTCCATGGTAGAAACCATATCTAGTTTTCAGAGCCTTATGAACCACCTTCTCAAACCATATCTCAGGAAATTTGTCCTTGTCTTCTTCGATGACATCCTCATCTATAGTTGCACTTGGGCCGCACATCTTCAGCATGTAGATCTACTCTTGCAACTGCTCCGCAAGCATAAATTATTTGTCAAGATGTCCAAGTGTTCATTTGGCATGGAAGAAGTTGAGTATTTGGGCCACATTGTGGGGCGTGAAGGTGTCAAGTTGGACCCCAAAAAGATCCAGGCAATGCAGGATTGCACTCAACCTAAGACCTTGAAGAGCCTGAGAGGATTTTTGGGTCTCACAGGCTATTATCACAAATTTGTCTGCAATTATGGTCGCATAGCGAAGCCCATCACTCAACTCCTGAAGAAAATTTCATTCTTCTGGAATGAGGACGCACAACAGGCATTTACAGCTCTCAAAAATGCCATGTGTTCCACTCTAGTCTTAGCACTACCTGACTTCACCAAATCTTTTGTCATTGAAAGTGATGCTTTGGGTACGGGTATTGGGGCGGTCTTAATGCAGGAAGGGTGACCTTTGGCCTTCACAAGCCAACAACTAAGTGGGAAGAATCTAGGCCAATATACCTATGAGAAGGAAATGATGGCCATTTTACATGTAGTAGAGACCTGGAGACCTTACTTATTAGGGCGACGTTTCCAAATCCACACAAACCATCACGGTCTTAAATATTTTTTGGAGTAATGCCTATCCTCCCCACAAAAAAATAAATGGCTCGCCAAAATGCTGGGATATGATTATGAGATCATTTACAAGAAAGGGCAAGAAAATAGTGTAGCAAATGCATTATCTCGCCAATTTGAGGAGGGAAGTACCCTGCTAGCAATTTCCCTTCCCATTATAGAATGGATTGAAGAGGCTCGCAGGGAATGGTTTTCACATCCTAGGCTCTCCCAACTCATTTCTCAATAGCAGGCGGATCCAAATTCCAGCAAGGGCTACTCATGGCAGGATGATATTCTTTGCTATAGGGACAGAGTCGTAATATCACCAACATCCACCCTCAAAAGTCGCATTTTGGCATAATTGCACTCATCCCCCATTGCAGGACATTTAGGCTTTCAGAAGATGTATGCTCGCACTAGAAGATCATTTTTTTGGACATGCATGAAAAAGGACATCCTCAATTTTGTAGCAGAATGCAATATCTGTCAACGGCACAAAGGGAAGACCGTCAAAGCACCAGGCACATTACAACTGTTGCCCATCCCGACAGCAATATGGATGAAGGTTTCTATGGATTTCATTACAGGTCTTCCAAAGTCAGGAAACAAGTCAGTCATCATGGTGGTTGTGGATAGACTTTCGAAGTATGCTCATTTCTATGCCCTAACCCACCCGTTTACACTGACTTTGGTCGCTCAATCTTTCATGGATCAGATCTTCAAATTGCATGGCATGCCCACTTCTATTGTGTCCGATCGCGACCTGATCTTCACCAGTAATTTTTGGCAGGAACTCTTCAAGCTACAAGGCACCCAACTAAACTCAATACTCCTTATCATCCTTAAACGGATGGTCAAACGGAAGTCGTCAACGAATGTCTGGAAACCTACCTTAGGTGTTTCACTTCAGAAAAGCAACATCTTTGGGTACAGTGGTTACCTCTGGCTGAATGGTGGTATAACACCAACTATCATGCCACCACAAAAATGACTCCCTATGAAGTAGTATATGGTCAACTCCCTCCTTCCCCTACTTCTTATATCAAGGGGGGCTCAAAGGTACAAGCAGTGGATCAACTCCTACAAAACTGTGCAACCATGCTCGCCCATCTTAGAGAGAATCTTCATCAAGCTCAAAACCACATGAAGCAACAGGTAGACCAGCATCGCTCAGAACGCCAATTTCAAGAAGGGGATCAGGTCTTTTTGAGGCTGCAACCATATAAGCAAACATCACTCAAAGACAAGGGTTGTCAGAAACTATCTCCAAAATTCTACAGACCATATCAAGTACTTCAGCGCATTCGAGAAGTAGCCTACAAGCTGGCTTTGCCGCCTACTGCAAAAATCCATCCATTTTTCCATGTCTCATGCCTCAAGAAAGTTATTGGGAACAATTGCAGAATTTAAACCAGTCTACCTGAATTGAACGAGGAAGGGTCAAGCTGGCTCCAACCTGAATAGGTCCTAGACACACGAGAAAGGCATCTGCATGGCCGCATGATTAGGGAAGTTCTCGTCAAGTGGAAAGACACCTCTCTGGAAGATGCAACTTGGGAACCAGCCACTATTCTTCAGCAGTTTCCCCAGCTTGAGCCTTGAGGACAAGGCTATTCTTAAGGGGGAGGGCATGCTAGGGTCCCATCCTAACCGCCTTATTTATGTAGTGGGATCGAGTCATAGTAAAGAGTCAATAAAGCCCATATTAATAATTGTAAGTGGTTAACCCGCAATTAATGATGGGACCAAAGTTAGTTGCAAATGGGACATGGTATTAGATAGATGGTATTAATAAAACCCATGGTATTGATCCATGGTATTGCATGTATGAGTCATATATAAAGGATAGAGACTCCCTGCGAGGAGCATCATGTCTTATTTTTGAATCGAGCTCTGCTCTATTGGAGGTTGCCCCCTCGAAGAGGCCAATGAACACTGCTTTCTGAATAATAAAATATTTTCTGTTGTCTCTCACTATTCTATGTTCTGGGTATCTTTCTTCGCATATTCTATATTTGGGTATTTTTTGCAGGTTAAGAGCATAACACCATGAGGAAATTAGAAAGGAACCAAAGGATTTCACATAAGGTTCTTCTTTTTTTGTCACATTGAGACAAAGATTGGACACATATTACATAAAGGAAACACCTTACATGTTTGACTATGAGTAATTATGGTTGACCATGTTAATTATCATTGAACAATGTTAAATTTGGATAAGTATGGTTGGTTGTGGTCGACTATGGGTGATAATGGTTTATTAACGTTACATGTAGTAGAGAATGTAGATATGGTTTGACCGTAGTTAAATTTGGTTGAAAAAAAGTGGCTAAGGTTGTCCATGTTAGTTAATCATGTTTCATTATGGCTCACAATACTTGAAGATGTTATCTTCAATATTAAAAAACATTACAATGTTCATTAATTGATGTGTTACATCATGAAATTAAGAGGTTATATTTATTATGATGTTCATATAGGTTTACTTATGTCAAATTGTTATGTTCCTCACTCGTTGTGTTGAATTTTTAATTTATTTAATAATTATGTCACATGGAACCATTCATCTTGGCTAATTTTGTTGAATTTTTCTGTCCATTATTTTTTATGTGGATATCATGATGTTAATCAATGGTTATGTCATATTGACTTTGGTCAATTTTAATGGGCATGGTTGATTATTCTTGACCATGGTAAATCATCTTTGAATATGGTTGACCATGGTTGACTAAGGTTGAACATGGTTAACCATTTTTAATTATTAGTGATAATATTTTAACATTGTTTGTTATGGTTGAGTAGGTTTTTACCTTGGTTGACTATTGTTTGACGTGATTGACCATGTTTAACCATAATGTTTTATGGTTAACCATGGTAAACTATAATTTTTAATTTATTTCCATGGTTTACTATGGTTAACCATGTTCAACTACAGTTAGTGATGGTTAGATAT
Organism: Pinus tabuliformis; assembly: GCA_031772625.1. NCBI lineage: Eukaryota > Viridiplantae > Streptophyta > Pinopsida > Pinales > Pinaceae > Pinus > Pinus tabuliformis. The sequence continues at coordinate 733,288,645 of CM062816.1, read as the reverse complement.
ATTAGACCATGTTTAATCATGATTGACTATGGTTGATCATATTTGACCATGATTAATTATGATTAAAAATGTTTAACTATGAGTCACCATGATTGATGATGGTTAGTGATGGTTTGAACATGCTATATTATGTTTGACCATCATTAACCATGGTTGGTAATGTTTGATTATGATTAACTATGATTGACCATGTTTGACTATGATTAACAATGTTTCACTATGGTTGAATTATTACATTCCTCAATGGTTATGTTGCATCATACTGTTCATTGAGGGATAACCCCTTTTTACTATGGTTAATTATGGTTGACCATGTTTTTCTATGGTTAACCATTTTTTACTATCATTATGTTGTCGTTGCTAAAAAACCCTCCAAAATTTTGATATATTCATATTTTGGAGCCTACTCTTTATCATCTGAAGTGTTGCTTTTGGTCATCAAATGTTGTTTCATGTTTCTACACATGTTATTAGTTTCCATCTATCTCTCTAAGTGTCATCACATCATCAAGGGAAACAATAGTGTGCTTTAGGGTCATAGTACACTTTTTGTTCATAAAACGACACTTTTGGTCACAATTTCACATACCTGGCCTATTATACTACGCGAGTGTTTCTAAACTAGCATTTTTATGTATACTTCTTAGTTTTGTGTCTTGTCTAAGTTTTACTCATGAGTTAAGTGTTGTCATGCTTGCTTTTACTCCTAACTCAATGTGTTTTTTTAAGGTTTCACACAATTTTCTAACTTTGTAAGCCTACCTTCTAGGCCATGAGGAGCACACAACACACTCCCAAGGCTTGGCAGAGACCCCCTTGTTAGTTTTTTGTGCCTTGTGCCCATGAGGTTTATCTCCTGTGCATAATGCACTCCTAGTCGTCAAGACCTCTTCTTTGTGCCTTGCTCCTGTGCCCCATGCTAGAAACGCCTTCAGTCTCCCAGTTGAGTGCACTGCACACTCTTAGTGGGAAGTAAGGCCTTTTGTTCTGCCTTGTTCATGTGCCTTGTGCCCTCTTGGGGTCCGTCTCTCACTTCTAAGTGCATAGCACATCCTCCGTGAAAAAGCATGCTTCTTATCCCTTGTCGTTGCACTTCAATCCCTCCATCAGGCCTTCTCCTCCTACAGTTGAGCACACAGTGCATTATCAAGGATCAATGAACCCCTCCTTGTATCTTGCAAGTGTGCCCTATGCCCAAAAAGCTTCTCTCTCGCCCTTGGTGCATTGTTGATCCACAGACATAAAATTTGCATGAAGAATGATAGAGTAGGAGATTTTGGGCTAATATTTAGTTTCCATGTGTGATCGACATTTGTAAGTGTTCAATGAAGCATGTCAAAGGTTCGTGAGGAGATCTAATAAGGAATATTTCCCAAGGAAGCATCCTGAGTACTAGGCACATGTTACGATAGTTTAAAGAACAATGGATCCTGATGATCAAAATTACTCATGAAGACTCTAAGATCTCTCAAGAACTCTTGGAGGGTAGATGACAACAACAATGCAAGATCTATTACGAGTATTGAATACATAGTGGCAGTGTCGTCAGTTATCAAAGAAATTCATGTACAAGTCACCATGAGTCCAAGTAATCACTGTTGTTGACTTGTCAAGTTGTCATCACATGATGATGTGGAAATTATGATGTAATTTTGGAAAATATTGTAAATGTAAATATGTTGATGTGAAAGAGTCATATATAGAAAAATGAGTCACATATAAGTCCAAAGGTCATATAGAAGTTCAAACGTCATATAGAAGTCCAAAGGTCACATTAGAAGTCTAAGATTCACGAGGAAGTTCAAAAGTTATGGGGATATGAAAGGTCATCCCTTTTGTTATAAAAGAGGACTCAATACTCAAAGAGAGCACTTTTAACCTTGGCTTCTCTATTTAAGCATTATAGAGGAAGATAGTTCTTTTGGAGAGAAAGAAGTGGCTTAACACTCCACTATTGGAGCTAGTGATGTTCATTGTCTTAATGTATCTTGGAACTATCGCCTAATATTCAAAGCTCATTAAGCCAACACATTTTCATGCTTATATCGTAATTTTTTCGAGACTATTCTTTGGATGTTTGTGATATATGTTGGCATTCATATGTACTAAATAAATTGAACTATTTCTATGGTTTTGGTGCTCATCTCATTGAATATGTGTTGTATTTGTTTTCATGATTGTTGCATATATGTGAACTATTTCTCTTGATTACTAACGAGTCTTTCATATCTATGTGCATGTGTCTTTATTATATTATTTCTTCTAAAGGCTTACTTTTATTTCCTTCCATTGAAAGAACCTTAATACATTTTACAATTAATAATTTCACAAGGTATACTTTCTCATTCAAAAGTATATGTGCATTACTCTCTTATGCTAATAGTTGCATCCAAGGAAAATATTTAATTAAATGGAAATCAAGCTACGACATTTCTAAATTGGACTCCTATACCAAACAGTGCGAGGTCTAATCAGGACTTCATATTGGGGAGATACCTTGTATGTTGGTGGGTCCAACACCATCAACATTCAAGTGCTAGAAGGAGGGAAACCTTTATATGGATGATAGTTCACCTCATCCAAATAACAAACCATCCATGCAAGTTAGTAACATTCCAAGTTCAACTCCAATTCATGTTTCTGAGATAGGGGAGTTCTCTCATAAAATTCTGGATCATGCTTTCAAAGTCACTTACAATCCACTCCGAACAGTCCTACTTATTACTCACTAGTTCACAAGACTCTTGGTTTCTTCCCATTGTTGTTATTCTACCTCATAATCCTATAAAGAAAGAAACAACTTGCGGAAGTGTATTGGTTTCTTCAGTGGAATATTTGGTTATTATGACCCTTTAAGTGTTAGATGATTCTTCTGAAAGAAAAAATAAACAAGGGTAACTTTCAATTATTGAAGAATATTTAGACAGTAAAGGGGAAGAATTCCAATTTTCTAATGAAGAATAGTCAGGACAAGGAGAAAAACGTGATTATAATAGATATTTCAACGGTGAGGTAGAATACTCTTTGGATTCAGAGTAGAATAGGAGGAGGAGGAAGACATGGTTGATGAAAATTTGGACTAGATGGCCCAAGGGATGCCTTCTCTTCTAGGAAAATTACATTGTATGCCTAAACACTTGGAAAAGTTGCTTTCAAAGTTTTATCCTAATAAGAAGATGAAAATTGAGGACCAGATTGATGACTTCTACATGGACTTATGAATGCTTGAGGTACGCTTTGATGACGTTTCTTGTAAAACTTTACCGTACACTCTAGAAGATAGAGTAGAAGTCTAGTACCACAGTCTTCTACCTAATTCAATCCACAGCTCGAGGGAGTTCAAGAAGTTATTTTTGGATAAATTTTTCGATGATTAAACTCTCACCATGTTGCTCAAAAAGCTCAAGAATATAAAGATGGGGGACACAGAAAAAGGAAAGGATTTCAATAAAAGATTCACTCATTTATTTATTCAAGTCTTTATCATGGTCTGCCTCTTCATCTGGTCCTGATGATGAACCACACTTGTTGGTTCGAAAGGCATCGACCAAAAATTTCTCTTATGTGATTTCTACTGAAATAATTTGCATAATTCACTAACTTATTGAACAAGTTTCCCACAGATGTTCAACTTCACGATTCAATAACAAAATATTATTCTATAACTATCTTACCTGCAAATATTTTAGTATTTGTTAAAAGAGATGGATACATTGGATTTGAAATTTGCATAAGTGATTGTTGTATAGAAATAGTTGTGTTATATTGGAGCTATTGAAGATCATGAAGATTCTAAAGACTCCAAAGGCGCTGGTAAGAAAACTAAAGCCTCTTCTACTAAAGCCAAAGAGAAAGATTAATTCAGTATGGAAAGCTTAGCCAATTATTTACTGTTGCTCACAAATTAAGTATATGGATTAAAGAAAAGGTAAAGTGATGCATCTACGAGAGTAAGTATTTTAAGTCTTTCTTCTTTACAAAAAATAATAAAAACCAACTCACTAAATCCACTCATGGCCCTAATTCAGTGTTCAATGTTAAAAGTTAGGGTAAGGATAACTATTTCACTTTCCATCAAGGGAAGTATTTAGAGAGGAAATGCCCCCAATGGAATCATAACATGAATTCTATGATGGCTAACTTTGTAGATACTTTATTAGGAGATGAGTCATCCGATAAGAATGAAGATTCAAATGAGCCTACCATGGCTGAGTAAATTTTAGGTGTTGGACATTTAGTTAATACATTCAATTGATATATAACACTAAAAAAAAAGGTTCTAATGAACTACCAGTGATTGAAGCTCCTCCTCAACAGACAAAAGAACAATCTAATTTGAGGAGCAAAGCACCTATTTCTGAGCAAGAGCTTAACAATAAATTGTTGAGAAAGATTTTACCACGCCACAATCCTACTCAGAATTTGTATAATAAGTCTAGAAGTGCTCCCCCTTATAAGAACACTTCCACAAATAATAAGAACAATTCCATCACTCCTGAAGGCTGCTTCTAAAAAAGCTACGTCACCTGATACTTCAACACAACCTGTTAGGAATGAATGTATCGAATATAATATTGTTGAGGATATGGAGAGAGTCCATGCCAATATTTCAATCTTTTAGCTTTCCAAGATGAAAGGATAATGTGAACTAATAATCCAAGCACTCTCATCACAAACCCTGGCAGGTAGTGAAGTTTTTTCTTCTCAAGTTTTATCTGGTAAGGCTCATGACATTCTCAAATTTGTAGTCAATGTTGTTAATTTAAATACTAACACTCTCTTCCCCCATTTTCTCCTAATGTTTGAGATCTTTAATTACAGTGTCCATAATTGTCCCTTTCATTCTGGTGCATCTGCAAATGTCATGCCTTTATCCATTACTAGTAAAATTAACGATGAATGGGAAAATATCAATGCATGAATCATATAGATGGACATATCATTGGTCTAGGAAATTGGTGAACTCCATGATGTTATCATTCGATTATCATCATACAATAGAGTTCACCAATGAAATAACATTGTTATTGTGGACATTCTGAAAGCCTGTGGTTTTCTTCTGAGTAGAGATTGGTCTAGCAAGCTTCAAGGGTATTTTGCAACAGACCAGACACATTTATGGCTTTTTTATAAGGGAAGAAACTAATAGATTCGAGTAGAAAGTGATCCCTATATGAAGTACATTGTGACAGCACTTGAGGGACATGATCAACCAGTTGGCTTTAAAAACATCATTTTCCTAAATTGTTTGTTAGAAGTTGATCACGGGAATTATCAAGCGTAGCCATCACTCGTACCATCAAATACACAGTTGGAGCTCCTTCCATGTAGTCCAAATGACTCAAATTAACTTTGTAATACAGATGTACATACTAATAGTGTGGGAATAAGCCCATCAACTAATGATATGTGGACCTTATAATTTGATGGTTCTAAGAATCAAGACGGTTCCGTAGAGGGTTGTGTTCTTATTGACCCTCAGAATAAAAGGTGGATTTTTTCATGCCGCTTTGAGTTCAAGTGCATGAACAACACTATTGAATATCAAGCACTCATTTTGGGGTTAACTAAATACATAGACCTCAAGGTAGAGATACTTAAGGGAACTATTGATTCAGAGATCGATAATCAAGAGGTACATAATACAAGTCATTGTGTTTCACCTACTTTGAAAAACTACTAACAAGAGTAGATATTGCACTTCATGGTCAATGTGGATGTGTTCAAAGATGCATCTATTGAAGAAGATGAGCATGATAAGGTTTTGCAGGAAGCAAGTCAAGAATCAAAGGGAAATACTATGTCAAACTATGTGATATATATTGAAAAGATTTATGATCTATAAAACTAATTCAGAGGACCAGTGAACACAAAGACTCAAAGCTCAACATTGTCACATGAACAAGTAAATCTGGGAACCAAATAATATCCGAAGTATGTAAATCTTGGTACATGTTGTTCTCCTCCACAATGATATGTTTTCATTCACCTCTTAAAACACTACCGAGATGTATTTGCATGGGTGTATGATGATTTAAAGACATATGATACATGTATCATTCAACATGTCATTCCTATAATGAAGGGGTAAAATGATTTCAACAAAAACCAATAAAAGTTCATTTGACACTCGAGCCCCTAATTCAGAAAGAATTAAGGAAGTTTTTGGATGCTTGGATCATTTTTAAAGTTCAACAATCTACATGGGTTTCTAACCTGGTTTCTGTCAGAAATAAGTCTAGAAAGATACATCTATGTGTTGACTTTCGTTACCTCGACTGAGCTTGAGATAAAAGAAATAACTCCATGCCATCGATGCACCAGATACTCTAGATGGTATCTGATTAAAAAATGTTCTTACTGCTAGATGGTTTTTCTGAATATAATCAAGTGCTAGCATCTTAACTAGATCGCTTGAAAATGACGTTCAGGACAAAGTGGGGAGATTTTGCATTTAAGTGCATGCATTTCAGACTAATTAATGAAGGTGCTAATGTATCTTAAGCATGTTAATTCGAGCGATAGAACAAAGCATCTGAACACCTTTAATACTATGGTAAGTAAGTTGTTATCTATTGATATAAAAATTTCAGAAAAATATAAGTGCATCAATTTCTTGTGTTCTCTACCAGCTTCATGGGATAGTCTCGTTGTTGCTATAGGTAGCAATACAACTACCTTGAAGTTTGATGAAATAGTCTCATCCTTGTTGTCCAAGGAGATGAGATGGAAAAATATGGAGAGCCAAAATAGAAATGCCTTTATTGTAAAAGGACAATCTCAAAAAATAAAAAGAAATAAGTCCCCAAGAGGGAGATCTAAATCTCTGGGAAAACTTGTATAGGTATGCTGGAAATGTGGAAAAGAAGGTCACTACAAAAAGGTTTGTAAATCTAAAACTCCTAAGAAAGGAAAGGGATATGATGATGCTCCTCTACAGATGCGAAAACCACCTCAGATGAATGTGGGGATGTGTACTTGGATTCTTCTTCAAGTACACATGTAGATCATGAGGCATGGTTGATTGAATGAGTTGCATATTTTCACTTCCCTCCCCATAGGGAGTGGTTCTTCAAGTATGAGAAATATGATGGTGGTGATGTCTTCTTAGGGGCTGATAGGAAGGCCAGAATCATCTGACGTAGACAAGTGAAGCTAAAGTTGCAAGGTGGAAGAATTATAACACTTCCTGGTGTTTGCGTATTCCTTAATTGGATAGAAATATGATTTCTGTAAGCAAGATGGATGATGCAGGTGTAAAAATAGGGTTTGAGAAAGATACGTGTGAGGCAGTTCAGGGAGCACTGGTATTGATGCGAGGACTTCAAATTAGAGCTTTTTACAAGCTTCTAGGTAGCATTGTTATTGATGGGTGCAACAATTATGTGGTTCCTGAAAACGGAGTAGAAAATCTATTCGTTGCTGGCAAAAAGACCATGTTATAGAATCAAAGGCTTAGACATATTGGAGAGAAGGGCCTTCGAATACTGCATGTTAATGGTATGATAGAAGGTATGTCTAATTTCTCTCTGGATTTCAATTTCTATGAAAATTATGTATATGGGGAGCAGAATCGTGTGACTTTTCCCTCGGGTCCTAAGAGGGTGAAAAGGATATTAGAGCTTGTGCACAGTGATTTGTTTGGACCTGTGTCAGTTCCATCACTGGATAAGTTTGTGTACTATGTCTCATTTATAAATGACTTGTCAAACAATACATGGATATGTTTCATCAGGAATAAATATGAAGTCTTTGAAAAGTTTAAAGAATTTAAGGATCTGGTGGAAAATCAGACAGAGAAGATGATCAAGGTGTTGAGGACAGATAATGGTGGAGAGTTTTACAAGAAGGAATTTGAAGAGTTCTGTAAGAAGTGTGGTGAAGCTGTAAGAAGTGTGGTGAAGCATGACATAAGACTACTCCATACACAACTCAGTAAAATGGAGTTGCACAAAGAATGAACATGACATTGATGGAAAAGGTAAGAAGCATGTTCAATGGTGCTAGGTTAGGATAGGAATTCTAGGAAGAGGTAGTGGAGACTGCATGTTACTTATCTAATAGATCACCTTTATCAACATTGGAGGATAAGACTCCACATGAGGTATGGACTAGTAAGAAACCCTCTCTTTCACATCTTAGTGTATTTGGTTGCAACACATATGTACATGTTCCAAAGGATAAAAGAACCAAGATGGATAGAAAATATGAAAGGTGCATATTTATTGGGTATAAGGATGGTTTAAAAGGTTATAAGTTATGGAATCCATAAACAAGGGAGGTTGTGCTTAGCGAAGATGTGGTGTTTAGAGAGGTGAAAGATGTTATTAAACATGATCTCCTACCAAAGGAACTTGAGAATATAGATTTTGATATAACAGAGCATTTAAACACCTTTAATACTATGGTAAGTCAGTTGTTATCTACTGATATAAAAATTTCAGATGAAGAAAAGTACATCAATATTTTGTGTTCTCTACGAGATTCGTAGGATAGTATGGTTGTTGTTATAGGTAGTAATACAACTAAATTAAGGTATAATGAAATAATCCCATCCTTGTTGTCCAACTATGGAGAGCCAAAATGGATATGCCTTGTCTGTAAGAGGATGGTCTCAGAACAGAAACATAAATAAGCCCTCAAGTGGGAGATATAAATACAAAGGGAGATCTAAATCTCCAGGAAAACTTGTGAAGGTATGCTGGAAATGTGGAAAAGAAGGGCACTACAAAAATCCACCTTGCTCCTTTTACATATGCAAAATCCACCTCAAATGAATGTGGGGATGTGTACTTGGCTTCTCCTTTTATGTACACATGTAGATCATGAGGCATGGTTGATTGACTCATGTGCATATTGTCACTTCACTCCCCATAGGGAGTGGTTCTGTGAGTATGAGAAATATGATGGTTGTGATGTCCTCTTAGGGGATGCCAGGAAGTCCATAACCATATGACGTGGAAAATTCAATCTGAAGTTGCAAGGTAGAAGGATTAGAACACTTCCTGATGTTCTGCATATTCCTTCATTGGCCAGAAATATGATTTTTGTAAGAAAGATGGATGATGCAGGTGTAGAAACAATGTCTAAGAAAGATACCTGCAAGACGGTTAAGGTAGCACTGGTATTGATGCGAGGAGTTTGAATTGGAACTTTTTACGAGCTTCTAAGTCACACTTTTATTGATGGGTGCAACAATTATTTGATTCTTGAAAGTGGAGTAGAAAATCTAGTGGTCTCTGGAGAAAAGACCATGTTATGGCATCAAAGGCTTGGAAATACTGGAAAGAATGGCCTTCGAATACTGCATGGTAATGGTACGATAAAAGGTATTTCTAATTTCTTTGTGTATTTCAAGTTTTGTGAAAATTGTGTATATGGGAAGAAGAATCGAGTGAGTTTTCCCTTGGGGAATAAGAGGATGAAAGTGATATTAGAGCTTGTGAAAAGTGATTTATTTGGACCATTGTTGGTTCCATAACTGGGTAATTTTGTGTACTATGTCTTATTTATAGATGACTTCTCAAGGAATACATAGATATATTTCCTCAGGAAGAAATTTAAAGTCTTTGACAAGTTTAAAGAATTTAAGGTTGTGGAAGATCAAGGTGTTGAGGATAGATAATGGTGGAGAGTTATGAAATAAGGAATTTGAAGATTTCTGTAAGAAATGTGGTGTAGTACAACATAATACTACTCCATACACACCTCAACAAAATGGAGTTGCAAAAATAATGAACATGAGATTGATGGAAAAGGAAAGAAGCATGTTCAGTGGTGTCAGGTTAGGACAGGAATTCTAGGTAGAAGCAATGGAGACTAAATGTTACCTATTTAATAGATCACCCTCATTAACATTGGAGGATGAGACTCCACAAGAGGTATCGATAGGTAAGAAACCATATCTTTCACATCTGAGGGGATTTTGCCTATGATGCATATGTACATGTTCCAAAGGAGAAAAGGACCAATTTGGATAGTAAATCTGAAAGGTGCTTCTTTATTGGGTGTAAGGATGGATTATAAGGCTATAAGTTGTGGAACCCAGAAACAAGGAAGGTTGTGTTTAGCCGAGATGTGGTGTTTAGAGAGGTGAAAGATGTTATTAAACATAATGCACTACCAAAGGAACATGAGATTATAGAGTTTGGGCTAAAGGAGGAAGGGTCAAACTCTACATCAGAACATGAATTAGAAAAGGAAGAGCCACAAAATCCAGTTTTGAGAAGATCAGTTTGAGAGAGAAGGAAACTAGAAAGGTATAGTCCATGAAGGATGTAGTGGCTTGAGAGGATAGAAAACTCTGGAAAGAGGCCATGGTTGATGAAATGACATCTTTGGACAAAAATGATGCTTGCAATCTAGTGGAGTTGTCGGATGGAAGGAAACCCATTGGGAGCAAATGGCTGTTTAAGAAGAAGATGAATGCAGAAGGCAAGGTGGAGAAATAAAAAGTTCAGTTGGTAGAAAAAGGTTATTCCCACATGCTGAGAATTGATATTGGTGATATATTTTCTCCTATTTCCAAGTTAGTTTCTATTAAATTACTTTTACATGTTGTTGTTGCTTTTGATTTTGAGGTAGAACAAATGGATTTGAAGACAATATTTCTTCTCATGGATATAGAAGAAGAGATATATATGAAGCAACCTATAGATTTTTTATGAAGGGTAAGAAAAAAAAGGTATGTAGGTCAAAAAAGTCTTTGTATGGGTTAAAACAACCACCAAGGATGTGGTATTAGAAATTTGATACCCATATATGGGTACTTGGATTCACAAGGAGAAAAGAGAATCACTGTGTGTATTCTAAATTAATTTGTGATTGTGTTATTTATTTGGTCTTGTATGTGGATCATATGTTGTTGATTAGAAATAAGAAAGAAATTATCCAGGATTTGGAGACCCAATTGTCCTCCAAATTCAATATGAAGGATCTTGGTGCTGCAAACTATATTTTGGGCATGGAAATTAAACGATATCAGGCAAAGAGGAAGCTCTAGTTGAACCAGAGGAAGTATGTCGAGAAAATATTGTAGAGTTTTAATATGAGGGATAGTAAACCGTTGAAGGTTCCTATTCTTGTAGGTGTAAATTTATATGTTGAACAGTGTCCCAAGGCACAAGAAGAGGAGGAGGACATGTCATGTGTACCATATGCGAGTGCATTTGGTAGCATGATGTATGCAATGGTCTATATTAGACCATACATTGTACATGCAGTGGGAGTATTGAGCAGGTTTATTTCAAAACCAGGGAAGGAGTAATGGACAACAGTGAAGTGGGTTTTCAAGTATTTTCATGGCACTAGTGATTATGGTTTGTGATACCAAGGAAGACCAAAATTGGACAGATTTTTTGGCATTCATGGATTTTTTGATCAAGACAGGGCTAGAGATATGGATCAATGAAGATCTACAAGTGGGTATGTGTTTAACTTATTTGGAGGAGAAGTTAGTTGGATGAGCAAGAGACAATTTGTAGTGGCACTTTCAACTACAAATCCAAAATACATAGTAGTCACTCATGTAAGCAAGGAAGGAGTTTGGTTATAGAGATTGTGTTCAAGTATGGAGTTGGTACATCGAGCTATAAGGATAGTTTTTGAAAACCAAAGTGCCTTTATCTTGGAAAAAAACCATATTTATAATTCAAGGACAAAGCACATTGATGTTTAGTATCACTTTGTAAGGGATATGGTTGAGGACAAAAAGGTGTTGTTGGTAAAAGTGGACACTGTGAAGAATGTTGAATATGCATCGACAAAGTTTGTGAGCACTAAGAATTTTTATTGGTGTAGAGAAACAATGGGTGTTGCAGGGCTAAACCAATGACTAAGATCTCATGTGACCCACTACGTGGAAATAAAATAAGTGGGATAATGTTGGGCGCGTGTTATATTTTTTCAACAACTAGCCCCACATGTTGTACATTACACTTAGGGGTGGGGAGGGCACAACCCCCCCCCCCGGTCATGGGGTTTGCAGGAGAGCGATAACCCCCCTATGCAAGGTCTGAAACATCACCCTGGGATTTTTTATTGTGCAGACCAAAAGATAGTGGGCAGACCTAGCCATGGTTACTATGATTATGTTCTAATCCAGGGTTACTAGATTGGTGTTTAAGAATGCTTTGACATGTATATATATGTATTGTAACATTAAAAGGAATATAATGAAAAATTGATTTGGTAGTCCCGGTTTCGAGATGCAGGGGAAAACATTTGTATATTTGTTTTATGTTCTCGCCATTGTATATTTTTTTATTTTAAAAATTTGTTTTTAGGTAATTTCATGAAAAACATGTCATTGTTCCAACGATATCAATTTAACCAAAAGTAAGAGCATCGTCGACAAATAAAAGAGGGTAACAAAAAATGAATGTGTTACCCAGATACCCTGAATAGTCTTATGAGCCCGAGCCTCCCATATCTTCAAACTAAGTCCATTTATAACAAGTATAAATAGCATAGGATACAGTGAACATCCCTACCAAAGGCCTCTATTAGCCAAGAAACACTTTGACGACAAACCATTTATTAATACAACGAAGTTTGTTGTTGTCACACAAGCCATAATCCAAGCAATATTGTTAACAGATAGGTTGATTTTTAGGAGGATCATGTGAATATATGCCCAATCAATGCAATTGTAAGCCTTATGAAAGTCTAGTTTCATGATAATGATCGCCTTCTTCTTGGATTGAATGACATGTAAACATTCTTGTGTTGTGGCCACCACGTATAAATCTGATGACCAGTAAGGAAACCAAATTGCTCCGATGAAATGCGAATGGATAAAGCTTTCTTAATCCTTCCAACAATGATTTTGGAAATCAACTTATAAGTGATATTGCAAAGTTAGATTGTCCTGAAGTCAGAAAAGGTGTCAGGATGAGAGGATTTAGAGATACGGATGATAAAAGTGGATTTTATCCCACCCAAAGCCTTGCCAAATATTCAGGGTTCTTCCACCATATTAAGTACATCCAAATGCACAAGATAAAAAAAGTGAAGAAGAAACTCCAGAGTCCAGCCATCTGTGCTAGGACTCTTATCCTTAGAAAATGATTTGAGAAAAAACAAAATCTCATCTTGTGTAATAGGTCTAAATAATTCCACATTTGATTCCTCAGAAAACATGTATGAAAAGTTTTCTAAGCCCCACATTAAATCAACATAATCCATCCGAGCATGAGCTAACTATAGTGCTTTAAAATATTTCACCACTTCCTCTTGAATGTCAATAGTAGAAAATGCCTTGCCTCCATCCAGATTTTCCATCTCTCAGATAACATTTTTATGATGTCTATGGTTTCAAAATGATGAAAAATATTTGTATTACGATCTCTTTATTGAATACAAATAGCACAGATTTTTAGGCGCCAAGTAGCATTGTGAAAGTTAGGGATCCACCTTTTCTCAGGTTCCAGAGCCTGCAATTTATTCAAAATGGAAAGCATATGGGGAATCAAGGTCCATGTGCTTCACTAGTTTCTCTGTATCAACCACAATCTAAGCCATCTCCCTAGTCATATTAGCCTTCTGTATCTTTTCCCACTTCTAAAATTCACATTTCAGATAATTTAACTTCTGGAAAATGAAATCCATAGCATACAAATTCTCTTGATTTGTTGCAGATGTCCATATATCCTTTACAAGAGAGTTGAAAGATTCATCCAATAACCACATCTGATTGAACTTAAAGGGATAACCCTTCTAAGAGGCCTCCCCTCTCCACTGCAAAATAATAGCAAGATGATCGAGATTTTTTCCTGTACCACGTAGCATCAACAATTACCCAAAGTTTCCAGGACATTTCCATGTGCTAGAAATTTATCCAAATATTTACCAATATTATCCGAACCCGAACGATTATTACTCCAGATGGGAGCTGAAGGAACCGGTTGGACATCCCAAAAGTGATTCTCCTTGAAAAAGGAAAATATGTGAGGACCCAGAGGATCAAGATGACTACATGATCCCTAACTTTCTTCCTAAGGGAATGTGGCATTGAAGTCCGAGATTTTATATTTAAAATACCACATATCACCATCTTGTCCGAAAAAGTCTATCTCTCCTGGAAAGGAGCATATAGGTTAAGGAAATGAAAAAGAGATGATATATCGTGAATAATACCTTTACAGTTTTGTATGTTTTAGCACAAATTAAATTACACTATGCTATCATATGAATCGATAAAGATATATTGTAGTAATTATGGTATAAATTTCGAAGGGAACTTGTTATATGCAACATTTTGGTGGAGGCTATTATTATATGTTTACAATAAATTTTAGGTCAGGTGTGATATGTTATGATTTAGTTTATCTTTTAAAGGATATAGAACATAAGAGATGTATATTATAAACTCATCTGCATTGGTTAATTACGATTCAGTTTATAACATTGTTGCTTTTATAATTGAACAAAATAAATAACATTATTTCATTGCAGGAAGATATAAATTATTCATGTTTATTTTGGAACATTGTATTTACATAAAATTATATTGTGTATTTACATTAATGGTTACATCTTTGGAAATAATTGGTAGCAAGCACTTTATAAAGCTTACGAAGATGGTGACAAGTCCATTCCTTGTGATTGTACCTTTTCCTTGGTGTGTGTGTGTATATATATATATATATATATATATATCCTACATTTTAATGCTAGAAAGACAATGCAAATATTTATAAGTATCATATGTATGTTAACAATTATCTAGGTAAAAGAATTTCAAGCTCTTTTTTGTCTATCATATTTTTCAACTCCACATACTATGCATTATGATTCCTATCTAAGAAAGCAACCATCTTTCTTCTTTTCACCACTATCATATGTATGTTAAAAATTAACTAGGTAAACAAATTTCAAGCCCTTTTTTTTCTATCATATTTTTCAATGCCACAAACTATGCATTATGATTTTTGATATCTAAGAAAACAATAATCTCTCTTCTCTTCACCTTTAAAAAAAATTCTTTTCTTATTTGTTCCATAATCAAAATGAAACATGGTAACTAGGATTTGATCTTAATCAATGAGAAGCACTAGCTCAACAGACGGTGGGGACATGTTGCTTAGAAAGTACTCTTGTTGTACATGAAAGCCTTATTGGGTACATAACCACCTAATCTTAATGAATTCAACATTTAGAAGATTATTTTAAATTTAAAAAATACTTGAAGAAAAAATATATTAGCGTTGTAAATATGATGTTTTTTACTTTATAAAGTAATGTTTAGGTATTTTGTCTTGACTTCATCTTTACTTCATCTTCAAATATATTAACTTAAATTTATCTTAACTCTAGATCTATCAAACACTTAAAAAGATCAAATCTCTTTTTACTCTACATAAAATTTGCACCTCAAAAATTATATATTATACCATTTTAACTATTTTTTATTATAAATATCAAATATTTTATATAATAAATTATTACCATAAATGAATAAAGAAAATTTTAAATACAGAAGGATAAGCCTCGAGAATCCATTGATCAAAGATTTACAAAATGATACCTTGGACTCATTTAGAGAGGGCACAAGCACCATAAAAGTTATACATCCGGTTAAATCTTCCTATGCTGCCTATATGTTTTTATAATGTTCAAAATTTTGAAATTGGACAGTAAAGTTAATATAAAAATAAAGTTGTGCCTCGAGAGTCCATTGATCCAAAATTTATAAAATGATATCTTGAACTCATTTAGAGAGGACACAATCATCATAAAAGTTATTCCTCTGGTTAAATCTTCCTATGCTGCTATATGTTTTTATAATATTCAAAATTTTGAAATTGGATACTAAAGTTAATATAAAAATAAAGTGGTTTTTTTTTAAATAATATAAAAGTAAAATAATGTTTTAAATAATATAAGAATAGGTAGTCTTTTACAGTTGACACACGTGGTAGTTAGCTTTTTAAAAAATAGGAGTTTATTACTCCTTGCCTTGGAAATGAAAATAAGAGTTTCTTATGATTCACGAATCCGTTTCCTTGTTAACAAGTTATTATCATTATTGAAAACACCAAACGTGCGATATCGGATGTTTACCATATGTTCTCAAAATGCATGGACAATTCCATGACATTATTGACCAGAATTGAGAAGCGAAAAACAGAGGCAAGAACTCAAAATAGAAGTGGAGCAAATTGACTCTTCAAATTACTTAGTAATTGCAAAATAAATGATATACGAGATAAATGATCGTGTAGCAATAAATAATTTAATTAAAATTGAATTAGAATTCAATGGACTGAAATATAATTCAAGTAATAAAACTGAAGTAATAGAAAAATAGATTATATAGAAGAAAAAGATCATGTACCAATAAATAAAATCAACTAAAATTCAACTAACCAAACTGAACTCATACTCTCGTACGTAGTAAACAAAGATGACACTGAGAGATTAATGTTGTCAACAATTATCTATATTTGCCGACTTTCACCATTAAGTTATATTTGCATAACAACTATGCACTGAGGTAACATAATTGCATAAATTGAAATTCTATGTTTTTTTAATGTGAACAAAATTTTTAAGTTGTTATAATTTATTTTTTTATTTTTTTTAACTACATGGTGAATCGGTAACTTCTAGTGGCAAGTCGATATACTAAGATCCTATGATTTTAGTAAACTGAGACTCTCGCTATAACACCAAGAGTACATCCAACCAAGTGCCGCCAACGCTGCCATTATAACACCAAGAGTACATCCAACTACCAAAAGTACATCCAACTACGTGCCGCCAAAGCTGCCACTATAACACCAAGAGTACATCCAACTACCTTCAAGTCGATATACTAAGATCCTATGATTTTAGCAAAGCCAGACTCTTATGCCGCCAAAGCGGGGGTGGGGAATTGTGGGGAATCTGCTCTTGAGCTGCCACCACAACAGGTCATGTATTCAATGAGATTTGAACCGCGATCTCTTGAGCTTCACCCAAATAAAATTACGGTTAAACTACACATCACTATACCTAATTTTCTTTATTATTGATTGACATCTAAACCTCTATTTTAAGTTCTTTTGATATCTCGGGTAGTGCTAGTGCAAATTTGAGCATTTTGAATGTTAATTTTGAAGCAACCCCTGCACTATTTACACATTTACAAGTTTATCACCGAATTCATGTACCCTAACATATTAATGATCATTAACAATTTACAAGTTTATCACCGAATTCATGTACCCAACATATTAACGATCATTAACAATTTTGGTGGATGAATGTAATTGTTCTTTACTTTTATTACCATAGCTAATGATGCAGGAGCTTCAACCCATTCCAAAACGAATTTGATTTGCAAAAGCTTCCAAATAGTTGTGTGGTAGTCGTTGAGGAGGACACAAATCCATTCATTTTTTAATGTAATTTTAAATGTTTAGAAGCCTCTCGAAGGTTGTCGTGGCAGAAGGAGAGATTTATCATTCAGTTAATTTTTGTTTCTTTAAAAGGACCACCTACAAATTGTGAGGATGGCATCCAACGTAAAAGGACCGCCTACAAATTGTCAGGATGGCATCCAACGTGATGTAATAGACAAGACAAGAAAAGGTCCCAACATGATGTGTAAGATGGCAATCGGGCTCTAAGAGGTCGTGCCATGTAATTTCGTTTCGTTTCAGATGCAAAATCATGTGTGTTTTCTTTGGCATCCACTTACGTTTTTCTTATGCTTATAGTTATGTCCTGACCATTGTAATAGTATTGTTTGCAAATCCAAGTGGACAACATGCATTCAGCGTATGAGGTTATGAGGTCCATTGCAGGGGAAATCTAAAACCACCAAAGAGAGTAGGATTGGGTTTTCTTGGGAGATCGAGGGATAATTGGAACAAAGAGGAGTCAATACCTTTCATATGGTCGGACCACTGCACATACTAAATATTTGTATGGGGCTTGCATGTTGTTGCTCGTAGCCTAGGTTTATAGTGGTAGCTAGTTAGATTTGATCATGGATCTGTTCAGGATAACTCTCACTAGTTATCGATTATCCTATATATATATATATATATATATATATATATATGTGTGTATGGGATGACCAGCGTGACCTCCCACTTGGGCGGGGCCTAGTTGAGGGCACGCTTGGAATTTCAAATTCCCTCTATAGTCAAATGAAAATTTCATGACGTTTTTACATTTTACGTGTCTTTTACTTTACGTTTTACGCCAATAAACCACTTTTCATATTAATAAACTAAACTAGTAGCATTGGATCTTCCAGCATTTAACTCTTTTATGTAATAATCAAGAAATAAGTATATGTTTGTTCATAAAGCTTCAAAGTAGAATCATATAGTTTTCACATAGATGCTAGTGAGCAGTGTACAACGTCCACAGTGTTAGCATGGTCATCCAAGCCTCCAATGTGAGTATAATACTAATCATCTTACACTTTATGATGTTGAAAATATAGTGAAATTATGGTAATTTACTAAAAGTAACAGCGACTAGCATTTATTCATGCTTAACACAACATTCAAGAAATAATTCTATGTTTGTTTATAAAGCTTCAAGGTAGAATCATATAGTTTTCACATAGATGCAAGTGAGCAGTGTACAACATCCTCAGTGTCAACATGGTCATCCAAGCCTCCAATGTGAGTATAATACTAATCATCTTACACTTTATGATGTTGAAAATATAGTGAAATTATGGTAGTTTACTAAAAGTAACAGCTATTAGCATTTATTCATGGTTAACACAACATTCTTTAAACCAAATTACCAAAGTTGTGCTTATAATTGCAAACTTTCAGACTACACATAGATATATCCATCTCTAACAAAAACAAATGGCTGAAATATCAACAGGTGATCCCCAATCTAGACAATCTTCAAGCAGCAGAAAACTTGAAAACAAATATGGACAGTGTGGACTTTTAGTTAACCATTCAACTATAAATTTTCACCATTAAAGCAAGAGAATTGAATAATTACAAATCGTTCTCGTAAATTTATCTTTGGGTTGACAATTGGATTATCCCAAATGATGCTAGAACATTAATTTAGGATTTTTTTACATAGATCAAGACTAGAGTTCAATTCATAAACGGTTCAATTCATAAATTCTTCTCATGCCTGTACAAACCAGATTGAAGCGATTTTCCTCATAAACTCCGAAACATGAAAGGGAAAATTATAATCACTAAATTTTTTCATTTTTCTAAAAAGGCTCAGAAAATTCTAATCACAGACCTTTTTCATTCTTCTAAAAAAATCTCAGAAGATTCAAATCATGCACATTTTTCATTCTTCTGTAATATTTTATGTAATCACACACATTTTTCATTCTTCTGTAATATTTTATGTAGTTTCACCATTAACAACACATCTGCAACAATGTACAGAGGACAAAATGTTCAAACATTTATCAACCCGGAAACATTATTTTTAACATATTTCGGTCTATACCTATATTATACATGAAAATTTTCAATCTCCCCTCACTAGCAGACTCAAATTCTAGTTTTATTACTATTTCCAGATCCAAAAAAATAGGATTAGTGTCACTAAAATTAAAAAGAAATATCTGTTTTTCATTTTTTTAACTTAAGTAAATAAAAATAAAAATACCACTGACACTAGTTAGTTTTCAAACTAGTTTTATTATAATTTCCAGATCCAAAAAAATAAGATGTCTCACTAAAAATAGAAAACAAATATTTGGTTTTCATTTTTTTTTAACTTAATTAAATAAAAATAAAAATACAACACAACAGTTAGTTTTCAACCAATCATGCAGATTTTACCAAAAGTCATTTATAATATCCAGACCCAAAAAAATAAGATGTCTCACTAAAAATAGAAAACAAATATTTAGTTTTCATTTTTTAACTTAATTAAATAAAAATAAAAATACAACACAACAGTTAGTTTTCAATCAATCATGCGGACAAGCAGAAGTCATTTATTGTTGTGCACCTCACTACCATACTCAAACAAATCTAGCATTATAGAAGTCAAAAAACAAAATTAAAAAAAAAAAAATTAACGATACCATGCATCATTGTATGTGGGTAAAAATAGTGGAATTGTAGTCTATCATATTTATAGTCCAAATTTATAGTGAGACTATTTAAACAATGAAAACCATGCAAATGTAGTATAAATAAAACATTTAGTGGAATTTTTCCAAACTATAGTGTATTTCATTGAAATTCAAACTTGTTAGAGAAAATACAAAAAAGTTTTTAATAATAGATCATAATTATACTTCATTTAAAGTCAATCTTTCTAGAGAAACTACAAAAACTTTTCAATAGGGATATCTTAACATAACCTAGAAGAAATTTCAAAGCTCAAGAATTCTTCTTGACTTTGTATCAGTCCATACCTCATATACTGCATGCCAATCAACATTAGATGATTCAGGTCCATTCAAAGATATTCTCATTAAAGCATCCAGTGTATCCAACCCTAGCCTTGATTTTCTGATGTCCTTGATGATGTTTTGCTTAGAAAATCCCCTTTCACAATCTATTGTACTTGCAGGAATAGTGAGCACAGCTTGCCATAATTTCATCATATTAGGATAAGTTTTGTGCCATTGTTTTGTGTTACGAAAAACTTTCCATGCTTCTTTCATAGAAAAACCCTCACAAGCCAGATTTAATGAATCAACAAAGGGGTGCAGCTCTCTTTTACAAGCTTTAACATCAAATAAAGCTACAAATCCAACATCACTTGATATGCTATGTTGCAAATGTTGCCAAAGCTTTAAAAGCCAACGTTCTGAATTTTTCTCACGATTACGATGCTCTTCTAGATGATAGCAAGGGCTGAACAATTTTGCTGCATTAAAAAGATAAAGGTCTGGAAATATTTCATTTAAAGAGTCTATGAGAATCTCTATATAACCTTCTGTGAGTTGCTGAGAACTATTTTGTGTACCTTCAATACAATGTTTCATAGATTGTTTCCTTGCTTCATTGCATTTAATATTCATGGCTGAGATAGAGATGTATCATAATTCATGTCTATCTACCAATGTCCCTTCATATTTAATAACAATGTATCCATATTGATAATCACTTAAAAATTTTGAAAGATAAATTGTGTCTTCTGCAAATGTCTCTTTTCTCAAAAACCATCTATATAATGTGCTTATAATTACTTCAAGAGCCAACCCAATAGTTGTAATGTCTACATTTTCTTCTTGAAAAGTCATATTCAACTTGTTCAATCCCCTAAAACATCAGCAAGCATATGTAAACAATATTGGATAGAATATATCCATGCCTTATCATACCATGATGAAGTTCTATTTTCATTTTTCCACAAAGTTAAAATTGCTAGCATAAGCTTCACAAGCCTTGAAATAACTTTCCCTCTCGATAACCACCTCGCTAAATGTATTTGTAGAACATCAAGAACATCAATTTTAATGACTCTAAGCAAATCATTAAGTCCATTATTTCTTTTTGGGGAGTTTTGAACCTATGAATACACTTTGTTTGCAATTTTTTCAACATATAATAACTCAGGTATTTTCTTAGAATCATCTGCTGCTACTAAAGACTCACGGTGAGCCACGCAATGAACTGCAATAAGGTTTGGATTGTTCTTTTTCAAAAATGAAACAAGACCATTTTCATGTCCAATCATTGTTGAATCTCCATCTGTAGAAACAACGATCAACTCTTTATATTGAAGGCCTCTAACATTTATTAATTGATTGACACTATCATATATTGTTTTCCCTTTTCCATCCACTACATCATTGAGCTTCATAAACTATGAGATAGGTGGCCCAAGACCCTTTGAGTCTAAATATGTTGCATAAACAACAAGGTGTTGCTATAAGGTTCGATTAGTGCTTTCATCAACCATTAATGAGAAGAAAGGGCTTTCCATCATATTTTTTATTTGAATCTATTCAAGATGTTTTGATATGAAATATATAAAATCATTTGCAGACTTATGATTTATGTATGAAGAGTACTCTTGAGACTTTGGCATATATGGAGTTTTTCTGTCCATTATAAATTTGCAAAGTTTCTCATACTTTTAAAGAGATAAATCTTCTCGATAGAGGAAATATGCTACTTTCATTGTAGAAATCACTCTTTCCTTATTGGCATCTTCAAGCTATCTAATATGATCTAGAATTGGTTTCATCTTTCCCTCTAGAGAATTTATCCATCTTGCCTTCGCATCTTTATGTACCAATGATTTTTCATGAGTAACAAGAGCATCATGTTGTAATGTTGTGCGACCATTACCTAAACCCCATGGTCCATTCATCCTATACTTCTCACAATAACTACACTTCATAGCTATTTTATCATCAAACCTCACATAACTCAACCAAAGAAACTTATCTAACCATTCCATACGAAAGTGTCTTTTTGTTTTCACTTTCATTTTTGAATTATTAGTAACTTCTTCTTCAATTTCATTTGTTTCTTCATCTAGATCACGATCAGAAGAACTTCCAAAATTTTCATGTAATTGTTGTTCCACATTAGCATTATGGGTTTCTTCACATGTCTCTAAATTGTTTTGAGTCTTGGAAGTTTTCCCTTTTGTCCATCCATACATTTCCCCAATTGTAGCTTGTAGTTTTCTCTTTTGAGACATTTGTAGATTTGTAATTACCTATATAAAAAATATATATGAAAATTAAAGTTCATTAAATCATACAAATTGGTTGAGTTAATACTTTCTAATAATGCATATTTATTTATTACCTAAAAAGGCATAAAAAATGTTAAACCCATTACCCAAAAAAATATTTGTTAAAAAAATATTAAATGTTAAAAAACAAGGTATTAAAAATTGCATTTAGAACAAAAGAAATTCAACAACCTCAACAGCGTTCACATGCAAATCCATAATCCCGTAAAGTTATACAATCACATCTAATTATAAAATAAATTTATATTCATTTCAAACTATTTAAAATAGGACATGAAAATTTGAAATGACACTCTCACAATTCTAAATTTTATTAATACAATTTTATGAGTTAATAAATAAAATTAATATTCATGGCGAACATTTTCAAAATCTTAAAGTCAAAGAAACGATAATTTTAGGATAGAAATTTTTCAGGTCCCTTATAAGATCATGGTTCTAAATTTTACTAATATAACTTTATGAGTTAATAAATAAATTAATATTCTTGCAGAATGTTTTTAGAATCTTAAAATCACAGAAATGATAACCTTTCGGGAGGGAATTTCAGATTATGTTATAAGATAATGAATGATAATGAATGGTTTCAATTTTGAAGCCACGTCCCTGTAAATATAGAAAGGATAAGCTTTCAAATAGAAATTTCAGATCACGTTATAAGATGATGAATGATAATGAATGGTTTCAAATTTCAATTTTGAAATCATGCCCCTGTAAATTCAAAATCTTCAACTTCCCATTTCAGAAAACTACTAAATAGCATTAAACCTCTTATCCACTTCAATTTTGAAAATTCTAAATCCTCAACTTCTGAAAATTACCAAATAACATAAAACCATAAAACACATAATACATTAGAATGCAAGAAATAAAATACAAACTTTCTTTTTTTGAATTTGATGGTTTATCGAGCTACCAACCTAAGTTTGAGCTGCTCCCCAAGCTGGTTGGAAGAAATCACACCTTAATTTACTTCAAAATTTCTTTAGGGGCTCCCTAAGCTGGTTGGAAAAAATCACGCCTTAATTTACTTCAAAATTTAGTGAAGGGTTGTATACCATATCAAAATGTACATATAACTTGTAAGTATTTTTCAGGTTTTACAATAACTAACTACATAAGTAAATAAAGCAACCACACTTAATTTACTTCAAAATTTCCTCAGGGACTGTATACCATATCAAATTTGACATAACTTGTAAGTATTTTTCAGGTTTTACAATAAATAAAGAGTACATACCTCATATAATTACCACCAATTTAGCAGTTTTGAACAAGAAAGCATGCCATATTCAGAGGCTAACAAATTCAACACTCCAGTAGAGTAAAAACAAATTCAAAAGCAACCACCCCTTACATTAATTCAGGTAAAAACAAATTCAAAAGCAACCATGCCTTAATTTACTTCAAAATTTCGTGAGGGGTTGTATACCATATCAAATTTTACATAATTTGTAAGCATTTTTCAGGTTTCACAATAAACTAATGACATAAGTAAATAAAGAGTACATACCTCATAGGTTGATACCACCAGTCTATTAGGTCCCTATAATATTAGCAATTACCCCATTACTATTGTAGTTGTATCCCTTATTAATATTGTTGTGCCCCTATTGTCCCCATATTTTTATTATTGTGCCCCATAGAATCCCTCTATTGTTATTTTTGTGGCTTTATAATATTATTGTTAGGTCGGCTGGGTTATATTATGACTCCTTAGACTCTTATATATAGAAAGGAGGTTTTGTCATTTGAATCATCCAAGAATTGTTCATTTCTGTAATGTAAAGGAGGTTGCCCCCTCGAAGAGGCTGAATTCGAAGGCGTTGTTCTCTCTTTTCTATCTTTTTGTGAGCTGGTTTCATAACATTTGGTATCAGAGCTTTCAATTCTAGGGTTTCGCTGCTCCAAATAGGTCATCGTGACATTTCCGCTATAACTTGTTTTCTGCGATGTTTCAAAAGCGAAAAAAAAAACCCATTTGAGACGAAATCACATTGAACCTCGGGTCCGGATTTCAAAGCTTTTCGAGCTATATTTGCATAGATATGAACTGAGGAAGTTGGTCTTTTTGCAGACTGCTGAATTACATTCCAAACAGGTGACCTGGGGAAAATCATCATAACTTTATCTCTATGCATCAGATTGAAATTTTGTAAGAAGGCACAGAAAGAGGACGGACTGTAGTTTCTTGTAGATATTTTTCAGTGCCAAATGTTGAAACAGTAACACATGACACTTCATACAAGTTCACTCTTTTGGAAAGGTCTATAATCAGGTCATCTTAGAAGATTGTGCATAACTCTTTCTTGGAGAATCCAATTTGGATCAGACTGGTGGCATTCGAAAGAGGACACAAAGGGCTACTATAGGCCACAATTTTAGAACTGGATGATCCGAAATTACAGAGATACATCAGATTCAATATCAAGATCCTACAAACTGAAAAAAGGTGTGTAGTTTTTTTTAAATTTTTGCATAAGCTTGGTTTGAAAAATTAGTTTGAAGGAGTTCAAAGGGCATAGTAAAGCATTATTATCGGTAATTGATGCCCCGAGGAAAGAAAATGCAAACACCTAGTAAGCAACTTGAAAGCTCTAGCATGACTCATGAAGAAGAGGAAGAAATGCAACATGATATATCAAAATTACGAGACCAAGTGCAACAAGTGTCACTTGCACAAAAGTAACAGAATCTAAGATGAAAGATGTAGAAGCTAAGATGGATGGTTTAAAGAAAGGTGTAGAAGCTAAGATGGATGGCATGGAAGCTAAGATGAATGGCATGGACGCTAAAATGGATGGCAATGATGATAAGATGGAAGAATTGAAGATAAATATGAATAAGTTGCTACAAGAAATGGTCACTAAAGGTGAAAGGGTAGTTAAGGAAACTCATGATGAGAACAAAAGAAATGTTAATCATGATTCCATAGACTCTAATGTTGGATCAAAGACCCACCATATTCCAAAAATCGATATGAGGAAGTTTGATGGCAAGGATCCCGCAACATGGATATTACAGATGGAGCAATTTTTTAATCTCAATAATGTGCAAAACACACAAAAGGTACGTATTGCAACTTTATATTTGGAACCAAATTAGTTTGTATGGTATCAATGGCTTTGCTCTCGTAAACAAATTATCACTTAGGAAATTTTTATGGAAGAATTGACAGCACATTATGAGGATACAAAAAGCAACACTTTTTTTAGCCAATTGATAAGTCTCAAACAAAAGGGTTCAATAATGGAGCACATTGAGGAGTTCCAAAAATTGAACATAAGGGTAAAAAATATTCCAGAGGAGCTACGATTGATGTGTTCATAGGGACTTTAAAGGATAATATCCAACATGATGTTCGCCTTTGGGAACCTGATTCATTAGAGAAAGCATTCAAGTTAGCAAGAAAAATGGAAAGCAAAATTATGGCAACCAGGAAGCATACCACTCACAACTATAAACATGGAAGTGTTGTTAACGCTAGCCTTCCACAGCCTATATGGTTGACACCACAACAATTGGAAGAAAAAATAGCAAAAGGGCTTTGTTACAGTTGTGATAGCAAATACACTAAAGGTCATAAGTGTGCTGAGAAGAAATTATTCTACATAGATTGTGAAGAGGAAGAAGAAAAGGAGCAAGAAAGGTAAAAGGAATAGGATATACTCCAGGAACAAAGCCTAGATAAATAATAAATGAATCCTACCATATCTTGTAATGCATTGGCTGGAATTACCACTCCTCAAACCATCAAGATAGAAGGAAAAATCAAGAAGAAAAAAGGTAATAGTGTTGATTGATTCAGGAAGTACCCACAATTTTATTCATTGTAAGGTAGCAAAATAATTGAATTGCTTCCTATATCCAGCACCAGAGTGTCAAGTGATGGTTGCAAATGGAGGAACAATAAATTGCTCTGGAAAGTGCCATAATATCAAGCTATCCATGGGAGAATATGTATTGACTAGCCCAATGCTTTCCATTCCAATGGGAGGTGCTGATGTTGTACTAGGAGTCCAATGGCTACAATCCTTGGGTACAATAGCTTTTAATTTTCAAGAACTTTTCATGAAATTTTATACGGAAGGAAAGGAGGTTGAATTAAGGGGTATTGTAGGGAAACCAGAAAAGATAATCAGCTCTAATGGTATAACAAAGCTTCTAAAAAAGGAACAAAGAGGTGTAATTTCTCAATTATGTTTCCACATCAGAATCATCTATTTCTCTAGATCTCCAAAAAGTCTTGGAAAATCATTCCAAGGTATTTGAAACTCCCAAAGGTCTCCCACCTATTCGTGATCATGATCATGTTATTCATTTGATTCCGGGAAGTGTTCCTCCAAACATTAGGCCATACAGATATCCCTATGCCCAAAAGAGTGAAATTGAACATATGGTTGCAGAAATGCTAGAGGCTGGTATAATTCAACCTAGTCAGAGTTTTTTCTCTACTCCAGTAGTATTGGTGCACAAGAAGGATGGATCATTGTGCATGTGTTCAAATTATAGGGATCTCAACAAGCTCACTATTAAATATAAGTTTCCCATCCCTATCATTGATGACTTACTGGATGAATTGCAAAAACATCATTTAGAACTCATGAGGGTCATTATGAATTTTTGGTCATGCCTTTTGGCCTTACCAATTCACCTTCTACATTTCAAGGTTTGATGAATTCCATTTTCAAACCCTTCCATAGAAAATTTGTGTTAGTATTTTGTGATGATATACAAATCTACAGCAAGTCTTGGAAGGTCATGTTGAACATGTTGACAAGGTGCTACAACTATTGGAGGAGAAACAATTATATGCAACAAGATCCAAATGTTTCTTTGGAGTACAAGAGGTGGAATATCTGGGTCATATTGTATCTCATGAAGGAGTTAAGGTAGACCCTAGCAAAATTAAAGCCATTAAGGAAATGAAAATCCCCACATCCATAAAACATCTGCGAGGATTTCTTGGTTTGACAGGCTATTACCGCAAGTTTGTTAAGAATTATGGGAGAATAACAACACCTCTAACAAAATTATTGAAGAAAGATGCATTTTCATGGACTCTAGAAGCAACAAAGGCCTTCAAATATCTTAAAGAGGCAATGTGCCAAGCACCGGTCTTAGCTACACCAGACTTCACAAAAGCCTTTATTGTGGAATGTGATGCTTTAGGAAATGGAATTGGTGATGTTTTAATGCAAGATGAAAGTCCCATTTCTTTTTAAAGTCGTCCAATCAAGGGAAATTTTTTACACAAAGCTATTTATGAGAAGGAAATTTTGGCAATACTACATGCACTTAAGAAATGGTGACCCTACATAATGGGAAGACACTTCAAGGTAAAAATGGATCATGATAGCCTCAAATACTTTTTAGAACAAATATTATCCTCTGAAGAGCAACAAAAGTGGGTCATAAAGATGTTGGGTTATGAATTGAAATCATCTACAAAAAAGGGAAGCAAAATGTGGTGGTAGATGCACTCTCAAGAAAGGATGAGGATGTGGAAGCATTGTTGTGTGCCATTTCTATTATCCAATCAGATCGGATAAACGAAGCAAGGGAGGAATGGAAGAATGATGAAGAAGTATGGGCACTTATTCGAAAGTTACAACAAGATTCCAATACATCTAATACATTTAGCTGGAAAAATAATTCGTTATGGTACAAAGATCGCTTATACCTCTGTAAGAATTCACAACTCAAACAAAATATTCTTATGGAATTGCACAATTCTCCCTTAGGAGGGCACTCAGTATTTTTAAAAACTTACCACAGGATTAAGAAGGATTTTTTTTGGGATGGCCTTAAATCAGATATTCAAAAGTTTGTGGTGGAATGTTTGGTTTGCCAACAAAATATAGTTGAAACAATTAAGACCCCAGGTCTATTACAACCTTTATCCATTCCAAGCCAATGTTGGGAGGAGGTTTCAATGGATTTTATCATAGGTTTACCCAATTCTGAGGGAAAGAGTGTCATCATGGTGGTAGTTGACAGACTTACCAAGTATGCACACTTTTGTGCATTAACACATCCATTTAAAGCCAGTACAGTTTCTACTGCATTTATGGAAACAATTCAAAAGCTACATGGAAACCCAAAGATTATTGTAAGTGACAGAGATCCTATTTTCACTAGAAATTTTTGGACAAAATTATTTTCTTGTCTTGGTACTCAGTTAGCTCATATCTCATCTTATCATCCTCAATCTGATGGGAAAATTGAGATAGTAAACAAATGTTTGGAAGGATATCTTCGTTGCTTTGTATTTGTTAAACAGGCACAATGGGTCGAATGGTTGCCTCTGGCTGAATGGTGGTATAACACTTCCTTCCATACAGCAACAAAAATGACCCCATTTATGGCACTTTATGGATATCAACCACCATCCATCACATCATATTTAAGAGAAAATTCTAAGGTTCAAGCAGTGGAACATCACATCGAACATCAACAACAAGTCCTCCAACTCTTAAAGGATAACCTCATGTTGGCACAAAATAGAATGAAACAACAAGCAGATCTACATCGCAGTGAAAGAAGTTTTGATGTAGGTGATTGGGTATTCCTACGGCTACAACCATATAAATAAATGTCCCTCAAGCAAGCTAAGAAGGATAATAAATTATCACCAAAATATTATGGTCCATACAAGGTGTTGCAAAAGATTGGTACTATGGCATACAAATTGGAGCTTCCTGGAGCGTCTCGAGTGGACCTAGTTTTCCATGTTTCATGTTTAAAGAAGGTTATAGGCGACAACATCCCAGTTCAAACAATATTTCCAGAACTTGACGAGGAAGGAAAAATTATATTGGAACTGGAAGCACTCATACAAACAAGAACTTGACAGCTATGAAATCGATCAATTTCGAAGTTTCTCATCAAGTGGAAGAACTTATCCACTGAAGATTCCACATGGGAGGATGAGAATTTTATACAGAAGCATCCAAAACTACTCAATCGTTGAGGACAACACTTTTTTTGAAGGAGAGGGGCATGTTAGGTCCCTATAATACTAGTGATTACCCCATTACTATTGCAGTTGTATCCCTTATTAATATTGTTGTGCCCCTATTGTCCCCATATTTTTATTATTGTGCCCCATAGAATCCCTCTATTGTTATTTTTGTGGCTTTATATTATTATTGTTAGGTAGGCTGGGTTATATTGTGACTCCTTAGACTCCTATATATAGAAAGTAGGTTTTGTCATTTGAATCATCCAAGAATTGTTAATTTGTGTAATGTAAAGGAGGTTGCCCCCTCGAAGAGGCTGAATTCTAAGGTGTTGATCTCTCTTTTCTATCTTTTTGTGAGCTGGTTTCATAACATGGTCTAGTAGTTTTGAACGAGAAAGCATGCCATATTAATAGGCTAACAAATTCAACATTGCAGTAGGATACAAACAAAATCAAAAGCAACCACTCCTTAATTTACTTCAAAATTTTCCCAGGGTTGTATGCCATATCAAATTTTACATAACTTGTAAGTACTTTTTAGGTTTTGCAATAAACTAATGACATAAGTAAATAAAGAGTACATAACTCATAGGCTGGCACCACTAGTCTAGTAGTTTTTAAGCATGCCATATTTAGAGGCTAACAAATTCAACACTCAACACTGCAATAGGGTAAAAACAAATTCAATAGTGAAGTAGGGTACATTAAAAGATTGCAGGGATGTTATTGCTTTTCCCAATTAGCAAGAGAGAGCAATCACAGAGGAAAATGTAAGACCATAAAACACATAATTCATCATACCACATGTTCTCAAAAAATCAGACCCCAATAGGCTGCTAATCAGGAAGACTCTTAGTAACTATTTCAAACCAACTTTTGGCTGAGGCTTAGCCTTCTCAACCTGAGAGGGCTCTCTCACTAGATTAAAGATTTTGATAATGAATTAGTTGGCTAACTCTATGAAACAAGTGAAGAAGTGTAAATGGTTGAAACACAATTAGAGAATATTCATTGGGCTTATGGAGTCAAAAATGTTTTAGTATGACAATAATGTTAGCTTTACATGGAGGTCAGGGCATCTAGAATTCAGCACATGGAGAGTACATCAGAAGCATAAAGGAAAACACAGTTTACAAATGTATGAAGGAAGTTAGAGCACAGTCAGTGATTTCTAAGTAATCATACATTCATACCACTGTAAATAATGAAAAGAAGACAAGCGCAAGACATTTGAGCATTGAATTCCTTCTGATTCCCGAGGAGCAAAGCCAAATACTGTATTACTTAAAACAGAGTCTTACAAAAGCACAATATGAGAGTTTCTCTGGAAATTTCCAACCCTTGATACATTAGATTTTCTCCTATATATAGAGTTCATTACATGACTTAGATTCCTCCTCCAACATGAGGGGAATTCGAATTCCTCCTAATTTGACACCTATTGATACTTAAAACCAACTATTTACTATAACTGACTGTTAACTGGCAGTTCTAGAGACCTAAAACAAATAGGAGTGTAACTCCTCATTATGTTGGTATTTAGCATTAATTTCAATACAAACTCATTCTCTAACAAGTGGCCTTATTTAGTTTGGCTTTGTTGGAGGCTTTAAACTCCTTGCTGACCCTTGATGCCTTATCCTTTGACTGTTCCTGGATATTAGGAAGCTATTCTTGTTTTTCTTCTTTTGGTCTCCAAAAGGATCTTTGAAGTTTATTATCCCTGTTGTTCCTCTTAATTACATGAAATGCATTGGATTATATTGTTTTCCATATGTTGTAGACCTTGCACCCATACACGTGGCAAGACAAAAAAATCCTTTAATTTTTCCTGAAACATCATGAATAGTTCTAGCTACGAAATAATGACCATTTTCATAACATAAAGCTTGGAGTTCATGAATGTCTTTCCTGCCCTTGTTTTTCCCTTGCTTGATGTTTATACCTTGTAAGTAACCCTTTCAAATGCCCATCTTCAAAAAGATTTCCTTTTGCTTCTCAAAACTGGCCCACAAAATCATTATATGTAGCTACAGCAGTTTCGTAGCGCGCTACGAAACTCCTATGAATTAGGAATCACCTACAACAGTTTCGTAGCGTGCTACGAAACTGCTGTGTGATTTCAAAAACACAGTTTTATGCCAAAATTTAACTTCCTTGCATTTTATTTCCTTTGAAATGGCTCTTCCATATGCCATGAAGCTGTTCAAAACTGGATAAACCGAAACCATTCTTCAAATTAAACTTCAAAAGGTGGTCCACATCAAAATTTAGGATTCAGCCTTACTTGCTATGTAGTTTTTCTTAGCTGAAGATGTCCTTCAAGATGGTTCAACTGTATCTTCAGATCGTCGATTTTCCTCCTCATAATTTGGATTCCAACTCTCAATTTTTCATTGACCTTTCTCATGTATCTTGATTATTTTATTGCAGGGACTGTCCAGGTGAAGTATTGAGCATGACAGCTAACCACTTCGGGTATTGAAATTGTTTTATCATCCCACAGAGCCTCCATTTTGTTAAAATAAGCTTCCTTGATTGCATGTTTCCTTGAGGTTTTTCTCAGTTTGGCAATTTCAAGATTTTCCAGCTTCAGTTTCTTTTTTAACTCTTCAAAGCTACATTCCTCTTGTTGAGAGATAACTGCTTTATCTCTATCATTTTTTTGCAGTTGTGATGATGTTTTCGATGAAACCACAAGTCCTTCATGTAATTTTGCTACCTCCCCTGTCTCGCTTGCTTCTGGCTGTGCCTCCTGTATCTCTTTTGAATGAATTGTCATGTGTCTTCATGGTTTAAAGACAAATTCAGAAGCCTGATCATCAAATTTGAGTTTTTTAGAGGTTTTGGCTTTTTTAGTTTTTCCTTTACTTGATTCCATTAAGTCTGCTCGAACCAGAGGAGATTCTTCAATGTCAAGAGCTTGAAGAAAATCATTCAAACTTCCTTTTGAAGCTGGTTTCCCCTAAGTAATCACTGTCTTACCTTTTTCTTTAGCTAGCTGGCTCCTGGTTACTCTTCTTTGGACCATTTCACCTGTGGATTGCTCTTGTACACCTTCTTTGATTTGAACCTTTTTTTTTCGTGACTGCTGAGGTGTATCTTGAATTACTAGTGGTCTCATGGGCTCCTTCACCTACTTCTTGGCTTTCAATTTCCCGAATCTTCTTGATCTTGTTTCTTCGCGATGACTAACTTCTAGTGAAGAAATCCTCATAGCCTGAGGGCAGAGAGTAGTTTCATTCTTGAATCTAGACATAAACAAGAAAATGGACCACTCCCTATCTATTTTCTGGAGCTCACGCAAAATGATCAATTTGACTAAGCCATGATGAAACAACGAGGTCTCATAGGCTTCCTTCTTCAACTGAACCTTGTCACACATTTTTCCTAGGCTACGAAATAGATAGAAGGGAAAATCTAGAGATATCTTTCCAGTGTAATGAAGCAGAAGTTTGAAGTGATAGGAATACACCTTACGATACCTTCCCTCTTAGGTAAAGTATCTTTGTATGCAGGTAAGCAAATTAGCATATGAATCCTTGACAAAGCTCCTGGGCACTGACTTGTTTAAGTCTAAATCAACGAACTCTGGCTTTAAGAATTCCTTGCAAGGATTCATATCAAACTTGAAATTTTTAAACCACCTCTCCTATCCCCTTGGAATTTCAGTGACTGTAGATATAACCTCTGGAGAGATTGGTAATTCAAGCACTCCAACCTTCAAATTCAATCCTATGAAATTGAAAGAAAATTCTTTGGTGACTTGCAAGTGGCCTCCTTGAAGTTTTTCACAAAATCTCTAACAACCAACCTGTTTGAAAGCTTGTTCCACTTCACTGTTCTTCAGGAGAACATCCAAGCCTTAAGGCTCATTCCTCAGACACCTGCTTGACCTATGATCCTTCTTTTCTATAGACATCTCCATGGAGTTCTTGCAAAATAAAAATTGAAAGAGCTTGCACCATCTTAATCTCAATCACTGCCTTGCTTGAAATGGAAAGGGAAGCTACCTCGATTGAAATTCAAAGAATTTTGATTAAATGCTTGTCAATTTTCTTCTCATGCATGAACCCAAACATAATCATAACTAAAAACACTTGGACCCTTTTTTCAAATTTGAAACTCAAGCGTACCAAGACACCTAACGAACCTAATGATGAGAATAAGAGGTTGTATGTGATAGGCGTGGTGTATCGACTGACAGTTGATGATGTAAGATTAACGGATTATGATAGATTGGACAGCTAGGTGATATTTGACACGGATCTACACGAATCCCCGATTTCGTAGCGCAGCCAGTGCAAATTCTGGGTTTTGCGCTGCGAAAACTCCTAGACTGGGTTTTGCGCTACAAAAACCTTGACCCAAGTTTGACACATGGAAATTTATGTGTGATGTGGGACCAGTGATAGGAAAAAATAGAGTGTTGACCCTATTTGACAATACCAACAAGACTCTCTTCTAGATTTTAGACTCTAAAACAAACCATGGAAAGACTAGACCAAGACTAAAATCAACCCTTTGGAATCAAACTGATGTTCAGAATTTAGAAATTTTTTCTTAACTAATAACACCACATATGGTTAGATGCCAAAGGAGAAAGTGGTGACTGGACCCTGGTAAAGTCTAAAGGCGAAAGTGGTAACTGGACCCCGATAAATTCTACACTGGAGCCTGGTAAATTCTAAATGTGAAAGTGGTAACTGGACCCTGGTAAATTCTAAACTGAACCATGGCAAATTCTAAAGGTGAAAGTGGTAATTGGACCCTAGTAAATTCTAAAGTTGTTTCGCAAGAGAGTGAAATCCAATGCTAGTAAATAGGTCATTAAATTATGTCATCAACAACCAGATCTTGAAATAATATAGCACACTAGCCAGCTATGCCACGTGCCATAGCCCTATAGTCACCATTGCCCAATGTCCATAATGTTCCATTAATTCTCAACAACCAGATCTTGAAATAATATAGCATGCTAGCCATAGCCCTGTAGTCTGAACTCCGTAGGTACAGAGCAATCCAATTGGATCACCCATGATTAAATTTTTGTAAACTCAACCTTAGTTATAATAAATAATTTTGGGGATTAGTAAATTCCAGTACAACATATTTTTACGGTTTGGATTTTTAATTAAACATTAGAATGACGAGACCCCAATATATTGTAGACATAATATTTGACGTGCAGAAATTTTCACCAACCGTAAAATACATGCTGAAACTTAAAATACGTCTTCTAAGATGTCAATTTCCAGGCCTAGTTGGGGGGCAAGCCCTGCTTCAAGTCTGTCCCGAAGGTAATGAATGAGTCGACCTCCAACCTGCTCTAATGGGGACCCCAACTGTGCACATGTGTATGTGTTATCAACGAAGAAGTGTTTCGAGAAATTTTCACATGGAGGAGTATGAACGGTGGATTGACCTGTATGTGACCCTGGATACAAGTGGAGTTCTAAAGCTAGATTCAATATAGATAAGTTCATTTCTTGCATACTAATGGCAAGAAATTTAAATTTCTCGCCCCATAACCCATAAGCTCAGGAGATTTGAGCCTCGAAATGAAGCACTCCGGAATTTAGTGTTCATTACCTAACAACTAACTTTAGGATAGTTTTGACATGTCAAATTTTGGTGAACTCATATCCTACGTATCAATGTTCAGTAACAATTTTGATAGATTAATTTTTCATTAACCTTCTCAAGATATTTATCAAACCTCATCTTTTAAGATGGTTTTGATGTGTCAGACTTTTGGTAAACTTAAGCACCTCGCGAAGGTTTTGACAACATTTTTGCAAGTACCTAAAACCATTGTCTACTTTGCCACTTGGTCGACATATGGTTTGCACTTGGTTTTGATGCTAAGCCTTAGTGCTTGGTCATAGTTGCGTGACATGTTTTTATATTTGGGTGCATATTTTACTTTTGGAAGTACTTTGGATTTGCAAGTATTTGATAAAGATATTTATTCTAGAATTTGATTAGATTATGGATTTTGAGAATATTTAATAGTTTGATAAGTTGGCCAAAGTTGTTATTGATGTCTATATGGCATGCCCTAAACTTAAATATTTGACTAAATTTTAAATTTTTCAAACCCTAATGCTATTTGAAGTCATAGCTAAAGCAAGCCCTAAATACCCTACATTTCCCTAGCCTTTGTCCTACGCTTGAGTAAGGAAACCCTAGCCTATGGTGTTGCCCTAAACAAACCCTAAGAAAGCCCTTGTACATTAATGTATTATTGATTATGCCTTAAGAAATGCCTAATATGCAAGCTATCTTAGACAAGAATTGAAATCTTATTTTCATAAACTGCAAGTCTTGAAACCCTAAACTCAAAAGCTCCTAGATAGTCACGAAGAAAATATGTTTTTCCACCATTATGATACATCATCTTAAAAACGTATTTATACCATATTAAAGAGAGCTTAAATCCCTTTCCAACAAGTAGCGATATGCCTTCTAACTCTTTTCCATTTGAGAGATATTATCTTTTTAAATATGATTGTCAAAAAATGACAAAGTTTTCAGAGTTGATGTTAGAAATTAATTAACAGAGTAATGAAATACACAAAATATTGTGGAAAAAAAAAATCAGAAATGTATAGAACAAGAGAGACACGGATATACATGGTTGACCCAATTTGGGCTACATCCACAGTGAAATAAAAAGTCCTTCCTTTTCATATTATCCAACAAAATGAAGAGATACAACCTACAATAGATCCGTTGTAATTTCCTCTTCACTCTTACACAACTTCCTCTCTCTCTCGCTCATAATAATAATACACAGCCGCAATACAATTCCCTCATATAAACTGAGGGTTGCGTTCTAGGGAAAAAAAACTCTAAAAGAACATAACTTCTACCGTCTAATCATCTTTCTAATGAATGACCCAGATTGACTACGAAATTACAATATTTTACAAGGAAAATTTTCATCTATTTTTAGCTTTGGGGGCACTACCCCCAAACCTTGCCAGGGGGGGATCAAAACATGCAGTTGCCGCCCTCGGTAGATCCCCTAGGTAGAGATAATGGGGGGAAAAGCCCACTCACACCCCCCCATTGGGGATTAGGATCCAAACACGACTGAAACAAGATCTCTAAATCATAAAAATAATCATTCTCCACATCCAAAAATCTCCCACTTGGAGACAAATTATATCAACTCCATCGTTGCTTCACTTACTAGACAATGTTTCCACTTTGGACTTGATTATTTCTCATCTTATTTTTTTTACTAATGCAAGAGTTAGACCTTTAATTTCATTAATCATCAACAAAAGAACATAGAATACAAGAATTCTTGCATGGTCATTGACCATGAAGAGATCACATCAAAACCAGAAAACCGGGCTAAAAGTACAAGCCTTCCTTCCTACAACTAAACCTTACATGCTTCAAAAGAAAGAAGAGCGAGCAAGGAAGCGGATCCAAAAAGAACAGCAGAGTCAAAAATATAAAGGTTTCATTTCCCCCCATCTTCAAAACCCGTTGCACAATGGCCAGAGTGAAAAGTCAATAGAAACCCAGGACATCCCCTTCCCGCCAAATCCTAACATCCTTTTTAATCTCAACTATTAAAACTGTCCGTTCGATCCAACGGCTGTGAACCGTTTTGTAGTGACAAGCAGTCCGTCATTTACCGTAGGGACCCGTGGACTTGCACGACCAATCCCATACATTGATTTTCTTTGTATGATCCAACAGTTGATATTAATATTTCACCCACCTACCTTAGCGCACTTTAGCGTGTGATGAGGGTGGTATTCCTCTCGCCCCCACCGCCACGTGGCACACACTGAGTGGTATCGCTCCCAAATAGACAAAACCACTTCCCACTTTTGTGCACCGCGATCACTGGAAATCGCTCGGCTTGTGGTTTAGTAGACCAACATGGAAAACCCTTGTCTTCACGGCCACTGATGGACTCCGGATTACGACCTATCGCTACTTTAACCCTACTTGACCTGGCCATATAAATCAGGATGCAGAAGCCCCCATCTTCATTCTTGAAACTTCGAACATAAGGACTGCCCGAAATCTCATTAAGCCGTCCTCCCCGCCCCTGTTGCTTGGAAGAAAAATGGAAAACTGGATCCAAGAAATCGTGAAACCTGCAAGGTCTTCCTCCCAATAGACCCTTGACGAGACTCTTTGAATGGAGCCTTGTATTCTGACCCCTAAACCGGCAGACCTGGAAGGTAACGCCCAGCCAAGCCAACCTAGGTTTGACTTGTCGCTCTTCAAAACTGCTCAACCGATCTAGACCGTTGAACCAATCGCAAAATCCAACGGTTGTCTAGAATGTCACATCGCCCGAGTTAACCATACTATAATGCGCGAAAAGGGTGGTTTTCCAATCCTCCCTCTACCACGTGTGGGAAGATGTATGGGATCGCTGCAAATTCTCTAAAACCACTTTCCCTTTCAAAGTTGTGTGATCATCAAAAAACCATTTAGGAAGTGGTTTTTCTCTCCAAGACCCAAAAAAACACTGATTCCAGCTACCAATGAAATCCCTAGCGAGTTTTCTTGTCCTTCTAGCCCGAACATGCATTCCCTAGAGATCAATGCTAACACTCTTACTACTACTCTGGTATCTATCACTCTTCGGTAATCGACCCTTCTTCAAGGACCTGTAAGCTAGATTCTGAAAACCCATGCAAAGGCCTCAAGATTAAGGGCTTGCTTCCTGGACTCTATGTCTGAAGACTCTAATGTCTTCCTCCTCTTGTTCACTGCATAGAGTTTTTAAACTAATTTGTCTCAACTCCTGCCATCCTATCGAAACATTGACATCTGTATTGCTAACCCCCTGATTGGCTAACAGGTTAGCCAGCTTGTTGGCGTTTCTGCGAACATGTTGGAAGGTAATAGAGTTTAGGCTTCTGTGATCCATATTATGTTAGAGAAAGATTTCGGCGAAAATCACATGGAAAATCATTTGTCGACGCGTTTCGAACCAACTAGTATGGTTCATCGTCAGGACAAGTTGAAGAATAGATCTAGCGAAGCATGTTATATAGACCGAGTAGAGCCTCCAACGGCTAGTTTGACCAGCCGCTAATATGACCAAGGGACCAGGATCAAAATACAGTAAGAAAATTAGTTGCAACAGACTACTAAATTAAGGGAGAATGAAAATATAAAAAACTCATAAAATAAATCCACAACCAAATCGAATAAAACAAATGAGATAAATAAGAGTTAAAACGCGCATGGATCAATGGAATAAAACACATACCAATAGTAAAAATAAAAATAAAACAAATAAATAAATTAATTAATTAATTAATTAAACTTAGTAATGCAAAATAATAATAAAGCTCTAAGAATAATGAAATCAAATAATAAATAAAGGGGGATTAAAACCTAACTGAATGACCAAAGGTAAAGAATGAATACCTAAATGAAAATAAATAATAAGAATAGAAATAAAAATAAAATAATTAATAAAAAGTAATAATAATATTAATAATAATAATAATAAATTAATTAATTCAAACTAAAAATTAATAATAAATTAATAAGTGAATAAAAAATATAATAAAAATAAAACGAAAAATAATAAAAATAAAACTAAATTGAATAACCAAATGAGGATAAAACCAAACTGAAAGACAAAATAAAAATAATGGTATAAATAAATAAATAAATAAAGACAATAATAAAAATAAATTAAAATAACTAAATTAATAATAATAATAATAATAAAACAAATAAAGTAATCAAGTAATAAATAAAGGGGGGAATAAAACCTAACTGAAGGACCAAAGGTAAAGAATAAATACCTAAATGAAAATAAATAATAAAAATAAATAATTAATAAAAAGTAATAATAATATTAATAATAGTAATAATAATAATAAATTAATTAATTAAAACTAAAAATTAATAAGAGAATTAAAATAAAATAATACGAAAAATAAAAATAATAGTATAAATAAATAAATAAATAAAATAAAAATAATAATAAAAATAAATTAAAATAACTAAATTAATAAAAATTACTAATAATAATAATAATAATAATAATAATGACAAATAAAGTAAGAAAATAAAAGGGAAAAATAGGTGAATGGAATAATGTATACAGTTAAATATAATAAAAATAGCGAGTTAAATAGTAAAATAGAAAAGCAATATAAGTAGAAAAAAGCTATACTGAGGTTCATAAATAAAATTAGGAGAGGCGAAATAATGACGATAACATAAAAAAGGAGAACAATATAAAAACCAACGAGGACGGAAACCACTAGGAGGAGAGGGCAGGGACCCAACACCTGCTGACTTTCCAACCATCATCCCTATTGAGATTACTAGGTCTCTTTTCAATCTCTAGCGCTTCCCTGAATTTACGATGATGGAAATGCGGAATCTTAGCAATAACACTCGCTTCTTCAATACAAACATGATGACTGGTTTTCTCCGCATGCTCAGCCAAAGCGGAAGACTTAAATCTCCTATGCCTCAGATCCGCAGCGTGCTCACTAATCCTCTGATTAATGGAACGACCAGTCTCCCCAATATAGGGGGTCCCGCACGAACAAGGGATCAAATAAACACCTTTCATATCCTTAGGGTCGATGGGATCCTTCACCGATCTGAGAGACGAACGGATGGTGTTCAGGGGCCTGAAGGATACCGGGATACTATGTCTCCTGAGAATCCTACTAATTCTATCCGTGGTCCCTTGAACATAAGGAAGAAGGACACCAGGAACACGATCTCTTGGCTCTCTTTTCACCAGAGAATTCTTGGAAGCTTTAAGGAAAGCCCTATGACCCAGGTATCTACTGTAACCATTCTCCACAAAGACATCCAGCAGATGGGATTTCTCTTTCTCAAAGCTCTTCTTGTCCGAGATCCTCAGGGCCCGAGTAGCAAGGGTACTAAGAATTAGTAGGATTCTCAGGAGACATAGTATCCCGGTATCCTTCAGGCCCCTGAACACCATCCGTTCGTCTCTCAGATCGGTGAAGGATCCCATCGACCCTAAGGATATGAAAGGTGTTTATTTGATCCCTTGTTCGTGCGGGACCCCCTATATTGGGGAGACTGGTCATTCCATTAATCAGAGGATTAGTGAGCACGCTGCGGATCTGAGGCATAGGAGATTTAAGTCTTCCGCTTTGGCTGAGCATGCGGAGAAAACCAGTCATCATGTTTGTATTGAAGAAACGAGTGTTATTGCTAAGATTCCGCATTTCCATCATCGTAAATTCAGGGAAGCGCTAGAGATTGAAAAGAGACCTAGTAATCTCAATAGGGATGATGGTTGGAAAGTCAGCAGGTGTTGGGTCCCTGCCCTCTCCTCCTAGTGGTTTCCGTCCTCGTTGGTTTTTATATTGTTCTCCTTTTTTATGTTATCGTCATTATTTCGCCTCTCCTAATTTTATTTATGAACCTCAGTATAGCTTTTTTCTACTTATATTGCTTTTCTATTTTACTATTTAACTCGCTATTTTTATTATATTTAACTGTATACATTATTCCATTCACCTATTTTTCCCTTTTATTTTCTTACTTTATTTGTCATTATTATTATTATTATTAGTAATTTTTATTAATTTAGTTATTTTAATTTATTTTTATTATTATTTTTATTTTATTTATTTATTTATTTATACTATTATTTTTATTTTTCTTTCAGTTTTGTTTTATCCTCATTTGGTTATTCAATTTAATTTTATTCTTTTTATTTTTATTTTTCGTACTATTTTATTTTAATTCTCTTATTAATTTTTAGTTTTAATTAATTAATTTATTATTATTATTACTATTATTAATATTATTATTACTTTTTAT
The DNA here is from genome assembly GCA_031772625.1 of Pinus tabuliformis. Classification (NCBI taxonomy): domain Eukaryota; kingdom Viridiplantae; phylum Streptophyta; class Pinopsida; order Pinales; family Pinaceae; genus Pinus; species Pinus tabuliformis. Next base: position 733,247,199 of record CM062816.1, on the reverse strand, counting down.
TAATTATTTATTTTTATTATTTATTTTCATTTAGGTATTTATTCATTACCTTTGGTCCTTCAGTTAGGTTTTATTCCCCCCTTTATTTATTACTTGATTACTTTATTTGTTTATTATTATTATTATTATTGATTTAGTTATTTTAATTTATTTTTATTATTGTCTTTATTTATTTATTTATTTATACCATTATTTTTATTTTGTCTTTCAGTTTGGTTTTATCCTCATTTGGTTATTCAATTTAGTTTTATTTTTATTATTTTTCGTTTTATTTTTATTATATTTTTTATTCACTTATTAATTTATTATTAATTTTTAGTTTGAATTAATTAATTAATTATTATTATTATTAATATTATTATTACTTTTTATTAATTATTTTATTTTTATTTCTATTCTTATTATTTATTTTCATTTAGGTATTCATTCTTTACCTTTGGTCATTCAGTTAGGTTTTAATCCCCCTTTATTTATTATTTGATTTCATTATTCTTAGAGCTTTATTATTATTTTGCATTACTAAGTTTAATTGCTTAATTAATTAATTAATTTATTTGTTTTATTTTTATTTTTACTATTGGTATGTGTTTTATTCCATTGATCCATGCACGTTTTAACTCTTATTTATCTCATTTGTTTTATTCGATTTGGTTGTGGATTTATTTTATGAGTTTTTTATATTTTCATTCTCCCTTAATTTAGTAGTCTGTTGCAACTAATTTTCTTACTGTATTTTGATCCTGGTCCCTTGGTCATATTAGCGGCTGGTCAAACTAGCCGTTGGAGGCTCTACTCGGTCTATATAACATGCTTCGCTAGATCTGTTCTTCAACTTGTCCTGACGATGAACCACACTAGTTGGTTCGAAACGCGTCGACAAATGATTTTCCATGTGATTTTCGCCGAAATCTTTCTCTAACATGTTGGAAGGTAACCGTGCGCAGGTTATGAAGGTGATTCTGAATTCTATGGAAAACCTTGATTAACTTCCAGTGCTTGGAGACTTTCTTCGGCGCTAGTCCATTACTAATTCTTTTCACTGAGTTAATAACTATCTCTGAATCTGCTTCCACAATCACATTGCAGCAATTCTCCTGACTTAGAAAATCGAGGCAATGCTCCAAAGCCATGAGTTCAGCCATATTATTGGTAGCTGTACCGAGATGACAATGGAAAATGAAGATAATACTTCCTTTGGCATCCCTGAGTACTCCCCCATACCCAGCCAATCCCAGGTTTCCTTTAGCCACCCCATCAATGTTGAATTTTAGATATCCAGCCAGGGGAGGATGCCAGAAATCCTGCTCCCTATCCCTAACTGTTACCTTTCTGTTAAGACCTTGATGAGAAAGTTCCTGCAGCCCTAATTGTTTGAGAATATTACTTTCCATATCCGAGGGAGGATTAATATGGTGGTTGCAAACAGTGGAGCCTACAGTCTCCTTAAGTTGTTTCAAAATCTTCTCAAATAGTACATGTGGGGGATTTTTCTCCTCCTTGAATATTCTTTTATTCCTCTCCTTCCATACATTCCATATAATAAAGCTTGGTGTAAGGGTCCATGCTGAGTTGAGAATTTCATGCTCTGAGAAATTTCCCCTCCAACTAATGAGGGTCTTGAGGATGCTTCCTCTGTCCCTGTCTGTTTGTTGAAAAATTTTAGCAAATATGTCCCATAACCAGGAGGTGAAATAGCAGTAGTTAAGAAGATGTTCCATCGTTTCTTCTTGCTCTCCACAGAGAGGGCATCTGGAAGGCCCTAGAACACCTCTCTTCCTAATGTTGTCCCAAGTCAGTATTTTCCTGTGGTAAACCAACGACATGAAGAGTTTGATTTTCATCCACCCCGGTGCCTCCAAAGTTTCTACCAGATTTTATCTAGAACCTGGGGATCCAGCTCCAAGGCAATGCCTTTGGCTTCTTTGAGATTAAAGGTGCCCTCTTTGATTCTTTCCCCATCTTAGTTGGTCTTGCCCTTCAGAAACTAAGATTTTCCTTTGTTCCACCATTTTTTTAGCTCCTCTGCTTTAATTTTCAAGAGGATATTATTTCTGCATTCAATATTCTTCAAGACTCTCCATTTCCCCATTGGTTGAGTGTTATTCCAAAAGTCCCTGACTTTAATTAAGCCTTGTAAATCTGTCTCCTATTTAAGCTTGAAGAAGTTCTCTTTTAACAATATTGGTTCCTATTGCCATTTATCTTCCCAAAAGAGAGCTTGATTCCCTTCTCTAATTTCCCAGAAACTATTTTCCTGAACTAATCTTCTGTTTTCCTAGGCTTTGTTCCAGATGTGTGAGCCCTTAATGTTCCCTGACATTCTTATGAGGTCGTTAGTTTGCCAAGATATGGCATATTTTTCCTTCCAGATATCAGCCCATAGAGTCTCTGGATTATGAACCCAGCACTACCAAATTTTGGCCCCTAAAACCTTGCTGAGTATTTCCTGATCGTCCAAGCCAATCCCTTCATGGTCTTTGGGTCTACAAAGTTTCTCCCAAGACACTAGAGCCCATTTCTTCTTATTCTCCTCCTTTCCCCAAAGGTAGTTTCTTTCTATATTTCTCAATTGTTGAAGGACTCCTTTCGGAGATGGGAGGGCAGATAACATAAAGATATGGATGGCTTGCAAGACAACTTTGGTGAGAACCAACCTGCTTGCAAGATTTAAATATTTGAAGGTCCATTTGTTGACTTTGTCCTGCAACTTATTCATCAAGGGTTCCCAAATGATTTTGAGCAATGGTTTATCTATTAGAGGGATACCAAAATATTTTGAGGGAAGGGAATCCCTTTGAAAACGAAGAATTCTTGAAATATTCCTTTGGAATTCCAAGTTGGTGTTAAAGAAAAATATTTTTGATTTAGAAAGGTTTACTTCCATACCTGTGGCCATGTCAAAAGTGCTCAGATAATGTTTATAAGTTGTTGCTTCTTTGACGGTAGGGATTCCTTGAAGCATTGTGTCATCTACAAATTGTTGATGAGTAAGAGCTTGACCATTCTCAGAAAGTAGAAGGCCTTTAATCTTGCCTGCATCTTTAGCTTGCTTGATGGCCCTGCCTAGTCCTTCCATCATAAGAATGAAAAGAAAAGGAGAGAGTGGATCTCCCTATCTAAGGCCTCTGGAAGGACTGGAAATCTCAGACGGAGAGCCATTTACCAAAATAGAGAAGCTGGAGGAGGTGACTAGGTCTGTTACCCATCTGACCCATTTATGATCAAAACCAAAAGCACTAAGAACCCTTTTCATATAGCTCGAGTTTACTTTGTCATAGGCTTTAGCTATATCTAATTGCATGATCATGTCAGCCTTCTTTTTGCTTTTTAGCGAGTGAACTACCTCATGAGCTTGAATGATGTTGTCTAAAATTTGTCTGCCTTCCACATATCCTGATTGTTCCCCTGAAATTAGGGTAGGAAGCAAAGGCTTAAGTCTATTTGCCACTACTTTGGATATAATTTTGTAGACCACATTGCACAGAGTGATGGGTCTGAACTTATCCAGAGTTTGAGCATCCTCCTACTTAGGGATAAGGGAGATAAAGGAGGTATTCAGTACTTTCAAGATGGTATTGTTCACTCTGGAATCCTCCACCAAATTCAAGATATCATGTTTAACAATTTTCTAGCATTCCTTGAAAAATCCACATTGAACTCATCTGGGCTTGGTGCTTTTCCATTCTACATTTCTTTGAGGGTATCGTCAACCTCTTTTTCAGAAACTGGTCTATTTAGATTAAAGTTATCCTCTCTGGATACCATCTTTGGTATATTTCTAGTAACCTCCAGAATGAACTGTTCTCTGTACAAATTATTTTCCTGAGTAATACTTCGGAAGTGTTGAACTAAATCTGCTTCCATATTCTCATGGGATGTAAGAATATCCCTTTGTTTGTTTTTTATTGAAGATATTCTGTTATGCATTCTATTTTCCATAGTGGACTTGTGAAAAAACTTTGTATTACACTCCCCTTCCTTCAGCCATTGGACTCTAGATTTTTGTTTCCAAAAGACTTCCTCCTACTTGCACAGATTGTCCCACTCATGCTGATATTTATCCACTTGACTGCTTTTGTCTTTATCAAATCCTTCCTTGATTAGAGCCTGGTTGAGTTCCTTAATTTTATTTTCAATTGATTTTTTCTCTACAAAAATATTGCCAAATTCATTTCTGTTCCAATCTTTTAGTTTGAGTTTGATATGCTTTAATCTTTTATGCAGAAGAAACATTCTTGTTCCTTGAATCTATAAGTCTTCTGTCCACCAATTTTTGATATTGTTGAAGAAATCTGGGTGGGAGAGCCAGATATTTTCAAACCTGAATGGTCTATTTCTGAGAATGTCCATACCTTTGATCTCCATTTGAACTGGCCAGTGATCTGAGCCTCCAAAGGGGAGGACTTCAGCTATTATTTCCTTATTTGCCAACATCATATTCTCTGAGATCAGGAATCTTTCTAACTTAGAGGCTACTTGAGATTCACCCCCTCTTTTATTATTCCAAGTAAAGAGGCCAGTATTCATTTCAGCCTCTACTAGGTTCATCTTGTCTATAAAGGTTTGAAATTCCAATGAGTCTTTACTGAGGATCCTCATTCCTCCTTTTTTCTCAGAAAGAGATTTGATCATATTGAAGTCCCCTCCTATGATCCAAGGTATTCCTATATGTCTTCCCCTGAGATCCTCCAGTGAGTCTAGGAACTTGAGTTTATCATCTATTCTTTGAGGACCATAAACATTGGTTACTAGATAGGAGTGCCTGTCTCCTTCCGGTTGAAAGATAACTGATAGATAATTCCTGGTAGCCTCAACATCTATAACAATTAATTTGTGAGGGTTCCAAAGAGTGAGGATTCCCCCCGTAGTATCCTCTGCTTTATCTTCTAGAAACTCATATCTACTGAGCCATTTACTGTGGATTTGTCTGATTTTTTGAATGGAACATTTGATTCTTGGATAAAGATAATGTCCATCATTTCTTGTTTCATTCTATTACTGAGTATTTTTTGCTTTCTTCTACTCCCTATACCTATTATATTCGAAGAAATAATCTTCATGATTAAAGATTTGTGAAGGAGTAGTTGGCAAGATCTTTCATCTTACCTGAATCTATCATTAGCTTGCCACACTCCATCAAGAGTTCATTCTGCTTTTTCCTGCCTCTTTTTTTACCTGGGTTTCTTGTCGCTAGTCCCGGGGTTGCTTTTAGCGCCTTCACTCCTCTATTTTCTGGTTTATCTGTATTTTTTCCTTTTCCCAACGCATTAGATTGTGTTTTCCATAAAAACAACTGTTGTATTTTATTAAGTTCTTCTTGGGGTACCGAATCCACTCCTCCCGTGGTTCCCTGGAACAAGAACCCTTCCAGATCTAGGTTTTCTTTGTCAAGTATCTCCTGTAACTCATGGTCTTCCAGATCCATCTCACTTGGGGTCATATCCTGATCCATCTCAAGTTCTGTTTCACTCATAATGGTTTCTGTCTGGTACCCAGTTTTCTGATTTTGGTCACATTCCTCTTCTGTTCTCTTTTCTCCAGCCTTTCCTTCTGTTGCTTGATCTTCCTTTGTGGTTTCTTCATCTTCCTCTAGAACTTGGAACTTGTTTTGGCTACCTTTAAGTCCTTCATCTTGCTGTTGCTTTGTTCCTTTCTTGCTTCCTTTTCCTCGATAGACTACTTTCTGAAAGTTGTCTGTTTCCTTCATTGTATTTGCCTTACTGTTATTTCCTACTTTCCCTTGTGGACAGTCTCTAAATAGATGCCCATGTTCATGACATCTACGACATCTGAAGGGAATATGCTCGTAGTCTACTGTTTGCACCCATTCTTCATCAAAGACTTCCAGGATCACTTCATCTGGTAAGGCTCCTGATAGATCCATTTCCACGCATATTCTAGCAAATGAAGTGTATTTCCCTCTTCTTGTAGCTTCAGAAATTTTGACAAAGCATCCTAATTTATTGCCTATGGCCATTAACGATTCATTTTGCCAGTAATCAAGAGGTAAGGAATAAAGTCTTACCCAGACCGGTACAGAGGTAAAAGTTTCCCGTTCCGGGACAAAATTCATAATCCATGGCCTCATGTAGAGTCCAACTACTACAAAGAAGTAGGGTCCACCTTCAAAGACTTTGTCCTTGTCTTCAATATTCATGAACACCACCATAAAGAAACCCTTTGACCCAAGATGAAGGTCTATGCTCCCTTTAGGTTTCCAATGATATTTGATCCAAGTCTGTAAAGCTTTTTTAGTGGGCCATAGTCCCATGAACTTACAGATAATAGCATATGTCCGCATGTGATCCCTGTATGCCTGCAGGGCAGGATCATTTAAAACAACTCTTGGAGTGATCTCAGCTTTGGGTTTGCAGGGTCCCTTTTGTTTCTTCTCTTTAGTGTCCTGTTTTTTGTCTTCACCCTCCTTGTCCTTTGTGCCGTTGATTCCCTCGATGTTGCCTCCTGCTATCTCCTCTTCCATGGTTTCTTTTCCTCCTCCCGAAGTTCCTTTCGTACTTTCTAGAGGTTTCTTACCTCTGTTAGCAATGAATTCCTTGAAGGAGGGAGATGCTCTCCCTTCTTTTTGACCCTCCATGAGGTGCGCCTTCTGTAACTCATGAAAACCCTAGACATGCACAATCATTGTTCCTTTCGCTCTTGCTCCCTTTTCTTCAATGCTCGCTATGTGCTCAACTTTCTCGATTTCTTTCCTTGATTGTTTCTCATATTCATCATCATTCTTGAAGGCCAATTGAAAATTAGCAGTAACTGAATTTCTCCATAGTTACAACCTTTTTCAACTTATTTGCAAGATTCTGGCTAGTCTCTATCCTTGCGAGCTTCAACTATCCATCATCCAAAACTAGCCATATGAAATGATACCTGAGATGTATATGTTTAGTCTTAGAATGAAAGGTTGAATTCTTTACAAGATGAATGACACTCTGGTTGTCACTGTATAACCTGGCCATCTCTTGCTTCTTGCTCAATTCATCCACAAACCTTTGTAACCTAATCATTTTTTTACTAGCCTCTGTAGAAACAACATATTCAAATTCTAATGTTCAAAGTGCAACAATGTTTTGCAATTTTCAAACCCAACTTACAATTGTTCCACCTATAGTAAATTCATACCCTATGATGCTCCTCCTATTATCTGGGTCAGCTGTCATATCTGCAACAACATATCCCTATAGAGAAATTTTTGAACCTCCAAAACATAATGCTTGATTTTTGGTACCTCTCAAGTACCTTAGAATCCACTTCATTGCTATCCAATGCTCCTTTCCTGGATTTTTCATATAGGCCTTGCTTAAAATTCCCACTACATGTGAAATATTAGGTCTTCCGCAGACCATTCCATACATTACGCTTCCAACAACTGATGCGGATTGAAATTTACACATATAATCCATCTCTTCTTAGGTCTTGAGACACATCTCCTTAATTAGTTTGAAATGGCTAACCGAAGGTGTACTAACTGGTTTTTCATTCTGCATATTAAATATTTTCAACACCTTTTCTATGTATTCACTATGAGACAATATTAATTTTTGATTTTTCTTGTCTCTAGTTATTCTCATACCAAGGCTTTGTTTTGCAACACTCAAATCATTCATTGCAAATGAATTTTCCAATTTTCCCTTGAGCACATTTATTTCCTGCATGTTAGGCCCTGCAACAAGCATGTCATCTACATACAATAGTAATATAATATAACTTTCATCATTATTCCTTTTAAAATAAACACAATGGTCACAATGACATCTAGTATAACCTTATTTAGACATAAACCTATCAAATTTTAGATACCACTACCTTGGAGCCTATTTTAAGCCATACAAGCTCTTCTTGAATTTTCACACTAATTTCTCCTTCACTTTGACCTCATACCTGTAGTTGTTGCATATATACTTATTCCTCCAAATCCCCATGAAGAAAGGTTGTATTTACATCTAACTCTTCAATATGAAAATCTTCTACTAATACTAGACTTAAAATAGTTTTGATTGAAGTCATTTTAACAACAGGAGAAAAAAAATCATCAAATTCTATACCTTTATTTTGTGTAAATCCCTTCACTACAAGTCTATCCATATACCTCTATTTACCTCCATCTTCTTCCTTCAACCTGTAAACCCATTTATTTAGCAATTTTGTTTTACTAAAGGGAAGCTCGACTAAGTCCTAAGTCAAGTTTTGTATCGAACCAATCTCTTATTCCATGGCTTGCTCCCACTTCTTCTAGGTTTGTACCTGAACTGCATCTTCATATATTTTCAGTTCACAAGAATCAACTAACAATAAATAATATAATGAATGAAAGTATCATCCAGGGGTACTACTTATCTTGGTAGATCTTCTAACACCAGTTTCAGGTGTTTGAGGTGCCTGTTGTTGTTGTCGTTGCTGATCATTCTGATTTTCATGCACCTTTACTTCTTCTGTGATCTTGCTAAGTAGTGTGTATTCTTTACAAGGAAAATTTTAAGGACGGAAAATTTTCTTGAAGTTTAAAATATTGGCGAATCTCACTAATCCCTAATATGCAAATTATAAATGTTTATTGATATATTTGTAAAATTAATCAAATTTATAATTATTTTATATATAGTCTCTATATAATGTTGGCGATTTTTAAGGTAAAATAATTTTATATTCTAAAATTTGGGCGAATCGTCTTTTATAAAATTGGAAATTGGCGAATCTTTTTTGTGGAAAAATCATGGAAAATTAGCCCACTGGGCGAACATTAGCCCCTAAAATTTTCCATGATTCTTTATTTTCTTTTTCTTATTTCTTTCTCTGCATTTGATCCTTATATAAGACCTTTTCATTGAATATGACATCTTAGCTCCTAATGATTTTGTGATTTTCATAATCATATAAGCGATAACCAAAATCATTTACACCATATCCAATAAAAATACATTTCTTTGATTTTGCCTCAAACTTTGTTCTATTTTCCTTATTGGTGTAGATAAAGGCTTCACAAACAAAATTCTTTAAAATGAGTAGTTTACTTTTTTACCTGTCCATGCCTCCTCTGGAATATCACTGTCCAAGTAACTTGAAGGTCGTCTATTTATTAGATAAAAAACAATATCTTCAACACGTTCCCAAAATTGTAAGGCAAATCCATCATGCAATCGCATGCACCTTTCATGCTCCATGATTGTTATGTTCATCCTTTCTGACACACCATTTTCTTGTGGTAATCCTGGAACTATCTTATCTCTGTGAATTCCATGCTTTGAATAGTAGTTACCGAACTCTTTGTTGCAGTATCCACCTTCATTGTCTGATCCAAGACGCTTCAAATTATTCCTTGTCTCATTCTCAACTAAAGCTTTCCATTTCTTGAAATTATCAAATACATTAGATTTATTTTGAATACAATAAATACATGTTTTCCTAGTTGCATCATCAATAAAAGTAACATAATAGTGAGAGACACTGAGAGACGATACCTGATCAGGTCCACATACATCTGTATGCACAAGATATAATTTTTCACTCTTCTTTTCCTTCCCAACTTTGATAAATATGACTCTCTTCTATTTTCCATAAACACAATTTAAATACAAATCCAAATCTATAGTCTTCAAACCTTGCAACAAATTTATTGAGTGAAGAATTTGCATCCCCTTCTCACTCATGTGCCTGAGCCCATGATGCCAAAGTGTTTCTCTTGTGTAGGTTAAAGAATTAACATAATTATAAATACTATTTCATAAATACAATGTACCAACCTTTTCTCCTTTTTTATTATCGGGGCTCCTTTAGTGACCTTCCAGGTTTTGTCTGTAAAAGTAGTTACACAGCCTTCACTTCCCAACTACCCTATTGAAATTATATTTTTCTTCAGATCTGGAATATGCCTTACCTCCTTCAATAGCCATTGGTTTTCATTATGTTGCTTTAAAAAACCTTACCTGTTCCAATGATTTTATAGGGTTTATCATCACCCACATGAACCTATCCAAAATCTCCTTGAACATAGTCATGAAAATGTTTCCTATCAGGTGTGGCTTGGAATGAGGGTCCCGAATCTTCCACCCAGACATTAATAATATTACCTAATGAAATAATCAAAGCATCTTGCAACATATCACCTATCACATTCACTTCATGATTGTTCCCTTGTTGTCCATCTCCTTCTTTTGCCTTTAGAGATTTGCAGTCTATCTTCAGGTGTCCCTTCTTCCCACATTTCTAGCACACTATCCTTAATCTTGATTTGGATCTACCTTTTCTTGACTTAGTGCAATTTCCTAAGCTTCTTCCTCTTTCCATTTTTCTTCCCCTAATCTCTTCGGTCAAAGAATTACTTGATGTCTCACCGGAGATTTTTCATTGCATTTCCTCGCTAAGGATGGCACCAACAACAACATCAAAATTTAAGGTACTAGATCTAGAGACAAAGTTAGTAATTAACATAACTAAACTATTCCAACTTTCTAGTAATGAGCGCAAAAACAATAGAGCCCTAACTTTATCATCAAAATTTAGCTGTACAAAACTTAACTGACTAGTAACCGTATTAAATTCATTAAATGATTAGCAACAGATCCACCTTCTGACATATTCATTTTTTTTTAAATGATTCATAAGAAATACCTTATTTGAGGCTGACTGTTTTTCATATAGTTTTTCGAAGGCCCTCTTTATACCTTTCATTGTTGTTTCCTCCAAATATTGAAGCCTACCAACGTTGCCAGGCACAATCGTATTGTTCCTAATGATTTTCTATCAATAATCTCCCATTCTTCACCTGACATACTCATTAGCTTCTTTGTCTTTCTACTCAATGGTAGCTATAGATCTTTTTGAGACAGATAATATTCCATCTACATCTTCCACAGCTGGTAGTTTTGGCTGTTAAAATTCTCGACCCTAAACCTATCATCTCTTTCCATTGCTCCCACTCAAACTAAGAACCCTTCTCTTCTACGATTTTATCAACGAAATAACCTTCGACTCTGATACCAATTGTTAGAAATTAATTAACCGAGCAATAAAATACAAAAATATTGTGGAAACACAAATAAAAAAATGCATAGAACAAGAGAAACATAGATATACATGGTTCACCCAACTTGGGCTACGTCTAAAAAGAAACATCTAGTCCTTCCTTTTATAATATCTAACAAAATAAAGAGATACAACCTACAACATATCTGTTGTAATTTCCTCTTTTCCCTCACACAACCTCCTCTCTCTCTCTCTCTCACTTAGAATAATAATACATAGTTGCAATAAAATTCCCTCATATAAACTAAGAGTTTTCTTCTAGGGAAAAAAAACCTAAATTAACATAAATTCTACCATCATATCATCTGCCTAATGAAAAAAACCATATTGACTATGAAATTACAATTTTTACAAGGCAATTTTTCATTCTTTTTTTTTAGGGGTGTTTCCCCCGAACCGTTGTCGAGGGGGTGGGGGGGGTTCCAACCATGCAATCACCCCCCTGGACCCCCAAGGTAGCAATAGTTGTTGGGGGAGGGGGGGCGAACCCCAAACATCCCGCTGTTGAGGGTTGGGATCCAAACGCGGCTGAAAGAAAGCCTCTAAAGCAGGAAGATAATCAGGCTCCACATCCAACAACTGACTTGTGTAGGCTCATGATCCTTGGCAATGAGACGTGTCTCTTCAACATATGGAAAAATCACTATAAATAACAATCTAAATCCATCGTTTTGGTCAATGAATTCGGTCAAGGAAGAAGAAAAATTCAGACCTGGGGAGAAAAACTTGTAAACCAAAGAAGGTACTCCTATAGCAACTTGAATCTACAATTGAAGGTTGAACCTGTGGCTCCTCTAGCAAGAATTTCAAACCTGTGGTAAAGACCCTTAGCATATCAGACTCAACTATGTGGAATGAAATTGTAATACGACCTGTCTCCTCTACAATTCGACCTTCCTCAATACTTGTAACTCAACCCTGTATCTAACCTTATAGAAGACCTGGAACTCAACCTTGTATCTAGTCTTATTGAAAGCTTGTTGCTATGCAACTTGGTCCTACAGCTTGTAGAATCTGAACATGTTCCTAATTTGTACCTGTAGTAGACAACAAAAAAATCTTAGTTTGTGGAGACTTGTTTGATATTTGTTTGGACTACAAAAGGCATATTTTTTTTGACTATTGAAGACATCCAAATTAAAGACAACCAAATATAAACTATTGACACCTGAACCTTGTAATAAAAACCTATAGGAATTCTTAACAGTCTTTTGACAAACTTGTATAGTGTAGAAATCTCCACCGTAGATCAAAAAATTATACAATATACTAAAACACAATACAAGATCTACTTCTACAACACTTTGCGGAAGCTTAATCGAATTGAGCAAGATCAAGAGAACACATATAACTGAGAATGAGAAGTCAATAACACATAACACAGGAGAAATAACCTAGGGAAAGCATCATCCTAAAACCCCAATCTCTGTATTATCATACAAGTGGAAATCTTGTTCAAGTTACAAAAAGAATCAGCTCACAAGCTATCTTGATTTCTCTGCAATCAAAAAATACAGCTCATAGACTGAATAGACATAGTATATGTCCTCCTCAAGCCCTCTAAGCCTTCTATTTCCTTGCGCAGTTTTTCTTAGGGTCTAGTGAAGCCACATGTGTAAATTGGCCTCATCACACTCACAAAACCTAAAGAAGTAACTACGAAATCCTCAAGGAAAGAAATCCTTCTGCATGCAAGGAATATTCTAGCAACTGATAGTACATTTCCCCTCCATTTGATCTCAACTGGGTCTCTGTCTGAACTGACATGCATGAGTTATTTATGAGAGAATATTCAGTTATCTGAAGTGCAATAGTTAAATGCAAGCATGCATTAACTAATTGAACTTACATTAATTCAAAAAACTATTTGAATTAATCTAACTAGACTTGACTCAATTAACTGAGCCAACTAATTACAACTCATCCTTATCTCTTTAACTAATGGATAAATTCCTCAATTAATGGAGAAATTGTTGCATGTCCCCACATAGACTTCATGTTTGATTTTCCTTAACTAATTAACTCAAGATGAATTAATTAATTATTTTACAAATAGCTGCTAAGATCAAATTCGAATTTTACTTCACTATTTTAGTTCAGGGACTAACTAAAATAGGAAGGTATCCCAAAATGCTATTTATAGAATGCTATTTTTAGCACTTCCATTTTTCATTCCTTGTTGCTATGTTCAACACTGGTTGAACTGCTATTTATAGCAATGCTATTTTTAGCATTTCTATTTTTAGCATTTCTTGTTGCTATTTTCAACATATAGCAAACCAGAAGAATAGTTGGAACAAATCTAGAGTATTGTTGAAGTATCATTTGGAGTTTTTTTTTGAATCAACTTATAGCCTCAGTAATAATTCCTTGTGTTGACTTGTAGCAGACCATGGAGCATCAATGAAGCCATCTCTTCAAGAAGCATAGTTTGAAGGCTTATGGCAACAAGATGTTAGAGAATTCTTGAAGGCATTGTTTGGACAGAACTAGAAGCCTTAGAGTAGCATTGTGTATACATGTTGAAACAATCCTAGAAGTAGACTTGGGTTGGTAGTTACTTTGCAACATTGTCATGATGACAAATTGAAGGATTATCTTTCAAACTTGTGAAGACTTGGTATAGCTAATTTGAACATTGCTTGAGAGCATTCCACTAGGCATTGTCTTTAAGTAGTATACCTTGAAGTGGATCTATTGAAGTATCTTAGAGAAATCATTTTTGAATACCTTTGATGCATGAATGAAGTCCTCATGGAATAACCTTGAAGGAAGTTGTTCAGGAATGATGAAGAGTCTTGGAGACACCTTTTGCAATTAATATAGTTTTGATTGATGAGCTAAGTGTATTAGAGATCAATTTAGGTCATTGTGGAAGGTAAAGATATTGGCGGGGCTTATTGTAGAAGTTTTTGGGAAGCATTGAAGAACAATTCAACCTACATTGAAGAGTTGAAGTAGATTGAGAGGGTCCCTAGAGGATAAGTGTCTTCAAGAATATGAGGTTGGAGTATGAACCAGTTGAGAGGGTTGGAGTCCTCAAGAAGACCAAGTTGGTTCTTGGAAAATTATAGGTTGGAGCCTAGTGGATTAAAGATTGGTGTATTCATTTAGGTTTGGAGACTTGAATATTATTATACTTGATTTGTTGTAAAGAGGATTGGAGTCCTGATAAATTTTATTAATAAAATTATTTATCTTGTTGTTGTTCTTTTTGTGTTTTATCTAAGTGATCTTAACTATAAAAATAATAATTGTAAAAATAGATATCGATTCCCCCCCCCCCGTATTTCCAATAATTGGTATCATAACCATTACCTTCACTCACATCCTAGCAGTTGGAAGGTATATCCTTAGAAAACAAATGGAAATATCAAGGAAGAAAGACTTTAAACCTTTTGAAGAAGTCTCTTCCTTAGTCAAAAATTCATATGAAAGTCAAGTTATCAAATCTCCCATGTTGAATGGAACAAAATTTGAAGTATGGATGGGCAGAATGAAATTCTTTTTTATGGCTCAATATTTTGAAGTTTGGCAATCACTAATTACTAGAATCACGATGGAAGACAATTCCAAGGAACATAATGCAATAGTGATAAAGGAAATATTTAGTGGCTAACTCGACCCTGTAAAAGTCAAAATGGAGAAATGCTCATCAACGAAATAGATTTAGGAGACTCTTTAAGATCTTCATTCAAAAGGATTTTTTTTCACAACTTCAAATGATGATAGCCGAGACACTAAGTGAAATCAAGACCTTAAGGTGAAGCTTGTAGATGCCCTAGACAAAATAAAAAGGCTAAAGAAATAAAATGAGGAACTCAAGAAGAAGGTAGAAGATGTTGATCATGATTTCAATAAATCAAAAGAAGAAATTATTCACTTAAAACTTAGAGAGGAAGAAAGATCTAAATATCTCAACGAATTGCATCAAATGAAGAAGTAACCTACTTAACAAATGAACTAAAGGAATCAAAGAAAATGGAAGGAACTTTGATAAACCAACTTGATCTAATATCTAAGGAATTGAACAAAGTTGAAGTATAATTTTTTCAATATAAAGAAGAGGTTTCCTATCTTAAAACATAGCTAGAAGAAGCAAAGAAACAAGTGCGAGGAGCTGAAATAGTGATGGAAGGTTTGGCCCTCTTGGAAGGACAAGTTGATGAATATGAAAAGCAAAGAAATACCATCACATGCCAACTAGAAAGAAAGGATGAAGAGGTCTCCAAATTAAAATCAGATGTCACCTCTCTCAAGGCATAATCATGTGAAGCAACAAGGATGAAGGAAGAAATGGAGAAGCATATAGCAAATAATGATGACGAATGCAAGACGATGAAAGAAGAAATTGATATCCTAAGGAAATAAGTTGATCAACTGAATGAGAATATAACCTTGGATGAAATCCTAGTTCATCAAACATCCCCCCTTGAAAAATCTAGTCTTAGTTATGCAGGTGAGGCCTCTAGAAAAATTAATGAAAACCCTAATGCACCAAATAACAAGGATGTGGAGAAGCATAAAAGAAATGAGAACACCCCTAGTTCTAGTAGAAGAAAGTAGAAGAGTCAAGATGACATTGGAAGAAACCTGCTCCAAGAAGATATGCAGATGGTGTTAAGAATGCAAGAGGTAATAAATATGATCAAAGGATCTTAAGGAAAAATGAATTTAGAAGTACATCAAGGCAATCTCCATCTTCCATGTACCAAAGTATATTTTTTGGTTATTGTTACTCTTCTACAAATTTTGGGCACATGGCAAAGGATTGTAGCGCATAAAACAAGGACAAATATAATGGCCCCCATCAGTCTCCTAGAAGATACTTTTCTAGAAGAAATCATGCCTCCTCATTTATGGAATGCTAGAAATGTCATAATATTGGTTATATGGCTCATAATTGTAATCTGAAATGGGTCCCTAAAAAATCTAAAACCATGAAAACCAAGCATGAAAGGATAGTTAGACAAGTTTGGAGAAGGAAGCTTGTTGAACTAAAAGGGGATCATATAGAATGTGTCGTAAATGCTCAAAACATCAATCCACATTGTAATCAGATGCAGACACCATAGGAAAATATGATATTCCAAGTTTTGATGATGAGATTATGCCTACTAAGAAGAAGATCATGCATATTGTTAGGATGAGCTTGTGACATTTGATTATTCTTGATGCAACCCTTAATCAGTCACATATGGACATCTTGTAGCGGCTGCTACACCCTCCAAAATTTTGGCCTGCATCCAGTTTCAGAGCCTTCCTTGGGTTTTTCCTTGATGTTTACAAGCACCTAGGATCATCCTGTGACCTCGTGTTGATTCTTTGTGCCCTCCTCGCTTGATCATTCAACATACATCTTTTTGCATGTTGTTCACAATGTCATGCTTGCAGTCATGTTCTGGCCATACACAAGGTCTGCCTTCATGTGTACAAGTTGTGTCCACTATGTAAACATCTTTCGCACTCACACATGATGTTTTATGCAATATCACGCAAGTGTCTTTGTGGTCATTCGATGATCTATCACAAGTGTTGTGCTCGTCACTCACACCGTCAGTGAGTCACACTGATTATATCTTATATTCATGGTTTGAGGCATCTTGTCATCAAGTCATGTTGAGTGTGTGTTCACAAGGTCATGTATGTACAAAGTCACTCATTCACACACTTGGTCATTTTGTTGAAGCTCTGTCGACCAAACCATCCTCCAACAGTTGGACATCCGTTGACTTGCATTGCATAGTTTCAGCTCTTAGTGATTATGTAATGCTGCCAAAAATTGCGTAGAGCTGAGGCTGCCTCCCAAGAATTCTACACTACGCAATCCTCGAATCGATTCGACCAACTAGCACCCAAAACTATACAAAATTTTCCAGCAATCCATTTCAATATGTGATGCCTGCAAGCACATCAACCGAGCCTCAAGCTGGTCAACTGAAGAGTTTAACCAGGTAGTGACCCACGGACTTACTCCCCCAAAAAATTGCACAAACACTGCAAATCATGCCTGCTCCACTGACTGAAGAAACTACATAGACATGTTGGATAGACACCTTGTGTCCATCACTGTCTCCCTCAAAAAATTGCGCAGTTTTTCCAGCCAGTCACCCAGTCAGTCGGCCTACAACTCGCATGGAAAACTATGCCATTTTCATGAGCAGTTCCCCAGCTTCCCAGCATCCTTCTTAGCTTAGAAAATGTGCAAGGATGTCCAGTGGGTAATCCTCCCAGCATTGGATAATTTTTTCTAGCACCACTCCCGCAGTTCGTTACCAGCTCCCTAGAAAAAATTTGGATTTTTTGCCAACAACACTCCTGCGGCCCATTGCTAGATCCCCAAAGAGATTACACAATTTTTTCCACCATGTCCCCCTTTTCTACCTCCACTTCCTCCTTGAAAAAATTGCACATATCTACCCTCCATCCGAGCTAGATCCTGCGGACAGTCACTTCTAATATTGATTGTCTATCTCAGTCTCCTAGTGACCTCTGCGCAATTTTCACCTACAGTGCCTGGAGCCTGCATCTTGGCTTGAAATTTTCCTTGTGTAGTTTCAAAGCCTTGTCCTCTCTCGGTCACCTGCATCCCAAAGCCAACGACAATGCATCATGCTAGACTAGGATATTTTTGGATTTGATGTCATCTCATCGTGAGTGATTGCAGATATAGGTACGTGGATGAGACATGATGTGACAATGAATGGGAGGAACGAGGAATGCATGTGAGGAGATTTGTTCGTGAATGGATGAATGAGGAATGCATGCGAGGAGATTGTTTCGTGAACAGATGAACGAGGAATGCACACAAGGATATTTTTTCACGAATGGATGAACACGTGAAGCATGCCAAAGTACAAGCGAAAGAACAACATGCAAATGCGCGAAGGAACAACATGCACATGAAACATCAAGTGGACACCAAGACCATAGAAGACTTTGCACAACTTTCTATGTAGAGATGAAGCTATGATACACCAAGATCACATCCATCACTCAGCGACATTGCATTTTGACATAGACACCACCACCAGCATGAACATACCAGCTCTGTCATGTCGAGTCATGTCATGAGTCATCTCAGCCACATCACTACCATGGGCCACACTATTGTAATCAATGTAATGTAACGCAGAAGTCCAAGAGACCCACATGTAAATCTTAAGAATCATGTAAACTTGAAGAGTCATGTAAGTCAAACAGTCATGAGGGAATTTGAACAGTCACAAGGGCCAGCTTTACCCTTGGCTATAAGTACTCCTCATTTGTACATGCAACTGGACTTTTCACCTTGGCTCCTCCCACATAGCCTTGAGAGAATGTAATATACTTTCTTTGAGGAGTGAGCAGTGGCTCCAATGCCCCACCATCAGGGTTAGTGATGTATGGTGTAACATGTGTCTTGGAAATTTTGCTTAATTCAAAAGCTTGTTAACATGCCAACACATTTTCACACATGCATTGTAATTGTTTGTAAGACTATTCTTTGGACACTTGTAATGCATGTTTCTTTAACCTGTGTTAATACAATTGAAATATTTCGGTTGTTCTAATACATATTCTTACGAAAATGTGTTCTATAAGTTGTTAACATTGTCTCGCCCGTGTGGGTTATTCCGCTGGACACTCAACAGATTAATTCATGTAAACTTATTATAATGCCTGTCGCACTTGTGTGGATTATTCTATTGGGTGTTGTACATGTTATCTGTTCACCTTGTGTTTGTTAGTACTGCATCCATGTGGACTACTTCGCTAAAAGTTGTGCATGACCTGTTGTGTTGTGTGTCTATAGCAGAGTTAGGACTATTCCCTTTCAACTTGAGACTCACTTACACCCTCTCCCTCTACAGTGAAAGAAGTTTGACACAAGTAACACCAAGAACTCACCAGGCATGTGAACCTTGCTGTTCAAAGACAAAGCAGACCACTCTCACGTGTTGACAAGAAAGAGCTAAGGCACATCTTTAAGATAATGGCAACCGGGCCATCATACCGGATGGGACTCCTACACCAAAGAGTTTGAGGTTTATTTGGTACTTCATATCGGGGAGATACTCTGAATGTTGGTAGGTCCAACACCATCTACAAGACAATCATTCCATGAGACACATAGATATCTCTCTCTTGATGACTATGATGAAACATCTCTTAGAAATTTTTCAGAAAAATCCTTACAAGTAGGTCTTTTCTACTATCATATATCTCAAGGAACATGAAAAGCTCAGGGGAAGAAAAGAATAATATTTTGTCTCCAACACACATGCATTGTTCAAGATACCTTCAACTCAAAACAGTAATATTTCTGGTCGGGTTCCATAAGAAGAAAGAAGAACAAGAGGAGAGTATGCAGGAAGGGGGAGATGGTTGATGCAAACTATGGGCATCTCTCTTATGCCACATTGTCAAAAGAAGGAAAGAATGATGATAGGGGGAGTTGCATGACAATGACAAAAATGAGTAGCATGGAAAGCATGATAGGGGGAGCACTTGCTAGGAAAATATTGACAAGAAAAGTACCCCATTTTCTATTGATGTCAAAGGGGGAGAGAATGTTGAAATGGCAAGAGTATTTCCTTCAATGAAGAAAGGGGAGATTGTATTTTGAAGTTGTCATTGATGTCAATATGGAATTGTTGAAGATGTCGTTGTCCTATGCTATACTAAGGAAACCCTATCTTATGGTGATTCCCTATACAAACCCTAAGCAAGCCCTTGTGCATTATTGTATTATTGATGGTGCCCTAAGAAAGGTTTGATATGCAAGCTACCCTAGACAAAACTTGAAATTCTATTTTCATAAGTTGCAAGAATTAAAACCCTAAACTCAAAAGACACTAGACAAACATGAAGAAAATATTTTTCCGAACATTATAAGACATCCTCTTAAAAAAAGTCTTTATACCAGATTAAAGAGGGCTTCAATAACTTTCTAACAAGCATCCATATGCCTTCTAACTCTCTTTCATCTGAGAGATATTAATTTTTTAATTATCACTATCAAAAATGGAAACCTCTGCCAAGCCGACTTGTGTAGCGTCATGATCCTTGGAAAAGAGACATGTCTCTTCAATATATGGAAAAAAACACTATAAATAACAAGCTAAAATAATCATTTTGGTCAATGAATTTGGTTAAGGAAGAAGAAAAATTCTAACATGAGGAGAATAACTTGTGAACTAAAGAAGGTACTCATGTAGCAGCTCAAATCTAGAGTGAAGTTTGAACCTATGGTTTCTATTGAGAAATGGCAACAAGAAATTCCAGTTTAATTTGTCCTTGAATTGAACTGAGAATTAAAATCGAATTATATTCTCATAGAAACTTGTACATAGTTAATTAAGTTTAACTAATGTAATTAGCATATGAATTTCAAGTTGGAAGTCTGTCTGTAGTCATTTATATGTTCTCCCTAAGTTTTAGGGGTCCAGTATGAGTTTAAATTGAGTTGGAAATTAGATCACTCGGTTTACTGAGTTAAGTTCAGTTACATTAGTTCCAAATTGTTTATGGAACTAACAGAGAGTTAAAAGTCAGTTATTGCACTAGTGCATCCACAAGTGCCACTGTAGTTAACTGAAGATTCCCTCATTAGAAACTCATGCATGTCGATTATGAGAAATACCCAATTGAGACTAGAGTGCAGGGACATTGTACTATCATTTGTGTTATTTACTAGATTGTAAATATCATGCATGCATCAAAGATTGATCCTATGTTTGGATTATGTAATTTTAGAAAGCTTGAATTCCCTTTAAATATAGGCTATTCATCCTAGGAATTACGCAAGATATTAGGGGCTTGGAGAGCTGTATAATTGGCTAAGTGTTGGCCAAGAGCTAGCTTGTGAGCTGAGAGAGTTGAGCATACTAGTGCGAAATTGTTCTAGTGAGAACAAGGTTTGTATCTTCATTCATATTTCTGATATACACAATACAGATAGTGGGGTTTTGCGAAGTGGTTTTCCCCAAATACACCTTGTGTTATGTGCCATTGATTTATCTTCTTCTTGTTCATATTGTTTTCATCGATCTATTAGCTTTCGTTGGTTGAAAGTAGATGTAGATTCTTGTCCCGTGCTTTAGTAAATTGCATGAGCTTGTGAATCTATAGTATTTTCTACATGGTATTAGAGCTGAGAACAGTATAATAGACGAGATTTCAAATTTTTGAGTTTTGGGTTATAGGTGAAATTCTAATTTGCAATACATACTTCACGATCGACAAATGGTGTTCTATGATTTGCAGCTCAATTATGCCTTGAAAGGCGGCTCAAATTTTATAGCCTGGAGGGACAAAATGGAGGCTATGCTAGAGGATAGTGGATTGAAGGAATTTGTTGATCAAGAAAATCCTAAGCCAACAACATCGAATGCATAAAATTTTTCTGAATGGAAGAAGTGTGTGGCAAAGGCAAGGTGGATAATCCTTGAGGGAGTTCGAGACCACATTGTCTTGAGTCTACATGGCAAGGAAACTATGTATGCTATGGGGGAAACATTGACGAAATTGTATCAAAACAATAGTGACCAAAGGAAATTTCCACTGAAGGAAAAACTTCAAAAATTCAAAATGGAGAAAGGCGAGACGATTCCAAAATACTTGACCAAGTTCACTCAATGTTGTGATGAACTTGGAAGTATTGGAATCATGGTTGTCGAGGATTTATTGGTGAGTATTTCTCTTGTAGGACTCCCAAAGAGTTTTCATAGTGATCAGGAATTTGTCAACAGTTGGAATAATTTGTCGGATTGGGAACGATTGTGGTTGAATTTGATGCATGAGTAGATCAAGAGGAACACTAGGGATGACTCTTCATCAAAGACTAATGATGAAGAGAATTGTTCCTTAGAGATTAAGGTGAAGAAGGGGAAAGGGAAAGCTTCCCATTTCAAATCAAATTCTTATCATGGAGGTAAGAAGAAAGATATGACAAAAGTTAAGTTCTTTCATTGTCATGAGTTGGGCCATTTTTCTACAAATTGTCCAGTCAAAAAGTCCAAGAAGAAGCCCTCAGGAGGAGCGAGGGGTGAGGCTTTGGCCTTTCAATTAGAATTGGAATTTTCCCTCATTGCATGCATGGTTTCATCAATGATGGGAAGTGTATGGTACTTAGATAGTGGAGCTTCATTCCACATGACTGGTGTCAAAGAGTTATTCAGTGACCTAGAGGAGAAATATCTCTAGATGCCTATCGAGATGGGTGACGAAGGCAAGTATAGTGTTACTGGATTGGGTACGATTACTTTTCAGATAAAGCGTGGAGCTCCACTCACCTTGAAGAATTTTATGTATGTGCTCGAGCTGAAGAATAACTTGGTATATGTTTCCATGCTTAAGGATAGAGGCTATGATGTGATCTTCTCGAAAGGAAAGGAGTTCCTTTGACACAGCCACAGATCAAGTAAAGAAGATAGGGATTCATGTGAAGAATCTCTATAAGTTGGAGGTAAAGGAGTGTGTTGCTCTGAGCACAAAAGAAAAAAGAGTGCAGAGCCTAGACATTGGTGAGTTGTGGCATAGGCAATTCGGCCACTTGCATCGTGGGGCTTTGAAGATATTGTAGCATATCTCTACTAGTCTTCCAAAAGGTCTGCTTGAGAAAGTTGATACATGCAAGGGGTGTACTTTAGGAAAATACACCAAGTATTCCTTTCATGAAAAAGACAGCTGAGCAAAGGCTATTCTAGAGCGAGTCTATTTAGATGTGTGTGGACCATTCTCGATAGCATCCATGACCAAACACAAGTATTATGTTATATTTGTTAATGACTATTCGCGTAAATGTTGGATATTTTTCATGCAGAAAAAGGATCAAACTTTCACAAATTTTTGTGAGTTTAAAGCATTGGTGGAGAAAGAGTCAGGAAAGAATGTTAAATATCTATAGAATGATAACAATGGTGAGTATGTCTCAAATGAGTTTAAGAACTCCTATGTAGTGGAAGGGATTAAACGGGAGTTGACGATAACCGATAACCCTCAACAGAATGGGGTGGCCGAGAGGAAGAACAGAAGCATAGTAGGTGCAACAAGGGTGATGTTGAATGATCAGGGCCTACCACTACACTTTTGGGTTGAGGCATGAAACAAAACGGTTTATGTTCAGAACTGTAGCCCACATCGGATTCTTGAGATGAAGACACCAGAGGAGGCTTATTCCGGTAAGAGGCCAGATATTGGTCACTTCAAGATTTTTGGGTCATCGGTATATTTCCATGTGACCAATGATGCAAGGAAGAATCTTGAGCCTAAAACAGAGTTGGGGACATTTGTGGGGTACATTGATACACCTCACGACTATGGGGTGTTCTTGCTGACCAGCAGGATGACAACAGTTTGAAGGGATGTTAGATTCGATGAGGAGAAGGCCATGCAAGTTTCTCTTGAGAGGGAGCCTGAGCTACATGCGGATGAGGATCTTTTAGCTCCTAAGGTTGAGAAGCCTCAGATTGATGTGGAGCAGCCACATGCATAGGATTCAAGAGTAGAGACATCCACTTAGGCAGAGTCTTCCAGAGAGGGAAGAAAGTGCAATAGAGAGGCTGACATATTATTGGATGATGCACGAGAGAATGTAGGAGCACCCATGATCCAGGTGGATATTGATGGCCACCTACCAAGTCCACTTGGACCCCCACCATTGTTTCTTTCAACTTTTCAGTTTCCTTAATTGTAGCACAGCTTACTATTTTAAGCAGTTTTCTACGTCCTGAACTTCCGAGCCGTTTTGAGGCCCTAAACGATGTTTTTTGGGAAAACTGGGAGCAACATGGGTCCATGGATAGATCTTTCTAACGAGATATTGTTCACATCAAACGAAGATCATATGCCAAAGTTACGACCCTAAGAAGTTGATGTACCAATTTACCCAAACGGGACCCACAATTTGGTGTTTCATCTTCTAGGGTTAGGTTTTTGGATGTTTAGGGTTTTCCATTGTTTCTCAACAATAAATAGGCCTTTAAGCCTCATTGTAACATAGTTCAGAGGCATGTAGCTGCCACATCTTTTCTTAGAGATAAGCTACCATCACCTTGGTTGGTTTATTTCCATTGTTGTTTGTAAGCATGTTTCAATATTTTACATTAATGAAATGAAGTATTATTTCCGTTGCATCTCTGTGTTTATGGTTATCTCTATAATTTGTTGCATTCCTATTTAAATCCAGATCAGTGGTATCAGAGCGGTCTGCTTTTTCTTTGTTTTTATTTGCATGTCCCCAACGAGGTCGGGATATAAGGAGTTAGAGCTTGAACTGGTCAAAACTTTGCAAGACCAGCCTCGCAAATCCTGACGGCCTCCCATGGTAGATGAAAAGAAAGATGAGGGAGCAGGAGATCCTACCAAAATCTTGCTCGAAGAAGCCCTTGAGCAGAAAAGGAATGCGATGATGGACAACTTTGCCCAGATCCTTCAATGGCTACCCAAGGGCGATGCATCGGCTTCCAACAGCTACTCTAGAAATGCCACGCCATTTAAGGTACAAGTTAATTTTGAAATCCCCATATTTGAGGGTCAGATAGACATAGATGTTGTTGATAAATGGTTAAATCTGCTAGAGGGTTATTTCTCTGTTCATGATTTTTCCAGTCGGGAAAAGATTATTTTCGCTCTTATCAAAGCAACCCCCCATGTCAAGGACTGGTGGGAAACCTACTGCGAGCAGAAGGATGAAAGTACAGGCTCACTATTTTCACCTGCACCCACTTGGGATTCATTCTGGGATGCCATCAAGGAGTAGTACTACTCTGTCAGAAGCTATGAGTATCAATACATAAAGTGGACCACGCTGCAATAGGGAACGGACCAAGACGTGCCAGAGTTTACCAATACTTTCGATACCCTTCCCACAAAGTTGGGTATCAAGGATTCAAAGCAACATTTGGTACTCAAATATTGTGGCTGCCTGTACAAGTACATCCAGGAAGAAATAGAATTCCTGAACATCCCCTCGCTCGGCACGGCATACCGATATGTTCTCAAGGTCGAGCAAAAGTTTAAACAAAAGAAGTGAGACTTTGGATCTACGAATCCGAAGCAAGGGAAAGGTGCCCCCAAACCACAGAACAAAGGAAAAAGCCAAGGTGGGGTGGCCCAAGACAACCTGCCAAAGATGCAAGCAAAGAACAGCGTCGTGAAGCTAAAAAAGGACATGTGCAGGAAAGTGGTTTGAGTTCTATACGAGCTCCACTCACAACACAAGTGAGTGTCGGGCCAAGCAGTCACTAGTGACTGAGCTAAAGGTTTCAGAATCAGATGCATGTTCCAACTCTGAGTCCAAACCTCACAAGGGGAATGACAAAGGGAAGCAGATTATCGATGCAAAGCCCAATGCCACTGTTGCCACCACGAAGATCCAAAGGAGGAGGAGTGTCTCTTCCACTCCCAGATGTGGGTAAAGGGCTCCCCGCTACATTTCATTTTTGACAACAGGAGCCAAAAGAACCTCATTTCGGCAAAGGTCGTGAAGAGGCTAGGCTTACCGACCACAGCATATCCACAATTGTACACCATCCAGTGGCTTCACCAAGGACGGGATTTTCACGTGAGCCAGTAGTGTCGCCTTCCATACAACATCAAGCCCTTCACGGATGAGGTATTGTGTGACATTGCTCCCCTTGAAGTTTGTGATGTATTTTTAGGATAACCATACTTTTGGAAGCGACATGTTATGTATGAATCAAGGCCCCGTGCTGTTATTGTTACTTTGGGAAATAATTTGTACAGGATACCGGAGGTAGCACCACCTACCGCCATCTCTTTGATTACTGCAAAACAATACAGTAAGCTCATTTCCAAAACCGGGAATTTTTTTTTCCTGATGATACGCCCTAAAGGAAAGAAGAAGACGGTGACCACGACCTCCAAACAGGGCCCCTCCACATGACAACAAAAGATGGACAAGATCGTGCAGTAGTACGAGGACATCTTCACCTCCCTTGCAGGGGTTCCTCTGCACTGTCAGGTCAAGCACTCCATTGATCTGACCCCAGGTGCACCGCTGCCCAATGGAACAATCTATCGGTGCTCCGTTCTGAAGAATGATGAAATCAAGAGGCAAATTCAGGCGCTGCTACAGAAAGGTCACATCCATCCAAGTTCATCACCCTGTGGGAGCCCGATCGTGTTGGTATAGAAGAAGGATGGGACTTGGTGACTCTGTATTGACTATCGGGCGCTGAACAAGATGACTACCCGTAATAGGTACCCGATCCCATGGATTGATGACCTCTTGGACCAACTGAAGGGGGAAAAATATTTCAGCAAGATCAATTTGGAGTCAAGATATCACCAGCTAACAATCGAACCCTCTGATGTGTGGAAGACTACCTTCAAAGCCAAGGAGGGCCTTTTCGAATGGTTGGTTATGCCTTTCGGATTGACGAATTCTCCTGCAACCTTCATGAGGCTAATGGATGACATCTTGTAGCCATTCACCAACTCATTTGTAGTGTTATACTTGGATGACATCCTGATCTTCAGCCAGAGTTGGGAAGAGCACCTCCACCACATCCGACAGGTTCTCCAAACACTGCGGCAACACAAGTTATGTGCCGATTTTGAGAAATGCACTTTTGGTGTGATTGAGGTTCAGTATTTAGGATACATTATTGATGAAAAAGGGGGTGCATGTGGATCCATCCAAGATCCAAGTCATTCAAGATTTGCCATCTCCAACCACTATGACAGAGCTCCACAGCTTTGTAGGTCTTGCCAACTTCTACTGCATGTTCGTGTTCGTATTTTCTCATATCACTTGGCCCTTAAGTCAAATTACCAAGGGAGGAGTGAAAGAAAAATTCTTTTGGTCTGAATATCAACAGAAGGCATTCACAGAGTTGAAAGATCGCCTCTGCACGGCACCAGTGCTTGCATTACCAGACTTGCAACAACCATTTGAGGTCGAGATAGACACCTCTGACTATTCTATTGGGGTAGTCCTTACTCAACACAGGCATCCAGTGGCATATCACAGTGAGACACTTTCAGGCACAGTCCAAAAGTATCCCACTTATGACAAAGAGATGTATTCCATTGTGCAGGCCTGCTGACAATTGAAGCATTACATTTTGGGGAAGGAAACGGTCATCCAAACAGACCACCAACCCCGGTAGTTCATACAAACCCAAGGGAAATTTCAGAATGATCACCATCAGAATTTGTCCACATACCTGCAACAGTTCCTTTTAAATATCAAGTATAAGAAGGGTAGCACCAATAATGTTGTAGATTGCCTCAGTCAACCACTGATCATGGAGTTAACCACTATGATCAACTCTTATGGGCACAAGACTTCTAATTGGCCACTTCTCTACAAAAGCGACCCAGAATTCAGCCACAGATTCCAGACACTCTTGGAGGGTCAGCATCTCCTAGATTTTCACCTCCAGGATGCCCTGTTATGCCACCTAGGTCACCTTTGTGTTCCTTCAAGCGAGTGTGCCAAGATTATTTAGGAAGCACACTACAGTCAGGCTACTGGACATTTCGGGGTCAAGAAAATGGTGGCAGTACTGTAGAAATATTTCTATTGGCCGAATATTCAACAAGATGTCGGGAAGTACATCAGATCATGCACTGCCTACGCCATTGCCAAACTAACCATCAAGAAGCAAGGCCTCTATACCCCACTGCCTACCCCTAGTTAACCTTGAGAATCCATCTCCATGTATTACACGTTAGGCCTTCCTTCCACTAAGCATGGAAACAACTATGCTTTTGTGGTCATCGACAGGTTCTCGAAGATGGCCATTATGGTTGCCTACAAGAAGAATATCATAGTAGAAGCCACTGCTAAACTCTTCTTTGAACGAGTGTGGGTACACTTTGAGATCCCACAGTCTATCATCTCAGATCGGGATAACAGGTTCCTTAGTACATTTTGGTCTAGTCTCTGGTTAATGCTCGACACCAAACTCACTAAGTCCACAGCCTTCCATCCTCAAACTGATGGCCAGACAAAGGTTGTCAACAGGATGATCGTACACATTCTGTGCATGTACAACTCAAAGCATCCACGCACATGGGATGAGATCCTTGCATATGTTCAGCAAAACTACAACTAGGCTCTCCACAACTCGACTGGCCACAGCCATTTTCAGGTGGGCTTGGGATTCCAACCACTATGTCCGATTGATGTGGCCATGTCATTTTCATCTACTCATGCAGATTCAGTTCATGTCCAGTCCAAAACAGATAAGGTAAACAGATTCAATGAGCACATCCAACATATTCGCTATTAGGTCCATGACATTCTGGAGAAATAAAATGCCAAGTATAAGCAGCTACATGATCAACATCGGGTGCCACACAAGTTTCAGGTGGGCGACAAAGTCTGGTTGCATTTGCAAAAGGAACGCCTTACCGGAGCCTATCAAAAACTCAGACCACTCCGATATGGTCCTTACACCATTACCAAGGCTATGCGAGACAATGCATTTGACCTCATCATTCCCCCATTCCTTGGCCTTCACCCAGTGTTCAATGTGAACTGCTTTTGGCCATACTAACCACCATTACTAAACACATTCGACACTGCAGAACAGCTCACACCCACAGTGTTAGATCCAGATTGCATGGAACAAGCTGCAACTGATCAGATCATGGACACGCAGATCAAGCACACTCGCTAGAAGAATATACAATTGTATTGAGTTGTCAAAGCAGGCCAACTCCTTTACCAGGGCAAGTGACTCACCAGGGACCAAGTTCAGCAGAAGTTTCCTCATCTCATGGAGGAACTCAACGCAATGGGGACCATTGCTTCCTAAGGGGGGAGGGATGATACAGGTGGATATTGGTGGCCACTTGCCAAGTCCAATTGGACCCCCACCATTGTTTCTTTCAGCTTTTCAGTTTCCTTTATTGTAGCACAACTTACTATTTTTAGCAGTTTTCTGGATCTTGAACTTCTGGAGCCGTTTTGAGGCCCTAAATGGTGTTTTTTGGGAAAACGAGGAGAAACATGGATTTATGAATCGATTTTTCTCTTCCCATAGTTGTAGTTCTCGGATAGATCTTTCTAACGAGACACTTTGCGCATCAAACAGAGATCGTATGCCAAAGTTACGACCCCAAGAAGTTGATGTACCAATTTACCCAAACGGGGCCCATAGTTTGATGTTTCACCTTCTAGGGTTAGGTTTTTGGATGTTTAGGGTTTTCCATTATTTCTCAACAATAAATAGGCCTTCAAGCCTCATTGTAACACAGTTCAGAGGCATGTAGCCGCCACATCTCTTGTCAGAGATAAGCTACCATCGCCCTAGCTGGTTTATTTCCATTGTTGTTTGTAAGCATGTTTCAGTATTTTACATTAATGAAATGAAGTATTATTTCTGCTACATCTCTTTGTTTATGGTTATCTCTATAATTTGTTGCGTTCCTGTTTAAATCTGGATCAATGGTATCAGAGCGGTCTACTTTTTCTCTATTTTTATTTGCATGTCCCCAACGAGGTCGGGATATAAGGAGTTAGGGCTTGAACTGGTCGAACCCTTTCAAGACCAGCCTCGCAAATCCTGATGTCCTCCCATGGTAGATGAAAAGAAAGACGAGGGGGCAAGAGATTCTATCAAAACCTTGCTTGAAGAATCCCTTGAGCAACAAATGAACGTGATGATGGATAGCTTTGTCGAGATCCTTCAGTAGCTACCTAGGGGCGATGCATCGGCTTCCAACAGCTACTCTTGAAATGCCACACCGTTTAAGGTACAAGTTAATTTTGAAATCCCCATATTCAAGGGTCAGATAGACGCAGATGCCATCGATAAATGGTTAAATCTGCTAGAGGGTTATTTTTCTGTTCATGATTTTTCCAATCGGGAAAAGATTATTTTCGCTCTTCTCAAAGTAGCCCCCCACGTCAAGGACTAGTGGGAAACCTACTGCGAGCAGAAGGATGAAAGTACAGGCTCATTATTTTCAGCCACACCCACTTGGGATTCATTCTGGGATGCCATCAAGGAGAAATAGTACCCTGTCAGAAGCTATGACTATCAATACATAAAGTGGACCATGCTGCGACAGGGAAGGGACCAAGATGTGCTAGAGTTTACTAATACTTTACATAACCTTCGCACAAAGTTGGCTATCAAGGATTTAGAGCAGCATTTGGTACTCAAATACTAAAGGTGCCTGCACAAGTACATCTAGGAAGAAATAGAATTCCTGAACATCCCATCACTCGGCACAACATACCAATATGCAGTCAAGGTCGAGAAAATTTTTAAACAAAAGAAGCAAGACTTTGGATCTACGAATCCAAAGTAAGGGAAAGGTGCCCCAAAACCGTAGAACAAAGGACAAAGCCAAGGCGGGGTGGCCCAAGACAACTCACCAAAGCTGCAAGCAAAGAAGAGCACCGTGAAGCCAAAAAAGGACACAGGAAAGTGGTGTGAGTTCCATAAGAGCTCCATTCAGAACACAAGTGAGTGTTGGGCCAAGTAGTCACTGGTGGCCAAGCTAGAGGTTTTAGAATCAAATGCATGTTCTGACTCTCAGTCAGAACCTGACAAGGAGAATGACAAAGGGAAGCAAATTATCGATGTGGTGCCCAACGCCACTGTTGCCACCACGTAGATCCAGAAGGAGGAATCTGAATATCTAGAGGAGGAGGAGCGTCTCTTCCACTCCCAAATGTGGGTAAATGGCTCCCCGCTACAGTTCATTGTTGATAGCGGGAGCCAAAAGAACCTCATTTCGGTAGAGGTCATGAAGCAGCTAGGCTTACCGACCATAGCCCAACCACAACCGTACACCATCGGGTGGCTTCAACAAGGACGGGATCTTCACGTGAGCCAGTAATGTCGCCTTCCAAACAACATCAAGCCCTTCACAGATGAGGTATTGTGTGACATTTCTCCCCTTGAATTTTGTGATGTATTATTAGGATAACCATACTTCTGTAAGTGACATGTTTTGTATGAATCAAGGCCCCGTGATGTTATTGTTACTTTTGGAAATAATTTGTACAAGATACAGGAGGTAGCACCACCTACCACCATCTCTTTGATTACTACAAAACAATGCAATAAGCTCATTTCCAAAATTGGGAAATTTGTTTTCTTGATGATACGCCCTAAAGGAAAGAAGAAGACAGTGGCCACAACCTCTAGACAGGGCCCCTCTGCACGACAACTACGGATGGACAAGGTCGTGGAGGAGTACAAGGACATCTTCACCTCCCTTGCAGGGGTTCCTCTACACTGTCAAGGCAAGCACTCCATCGATATGACCCCAGGTGCACCGTTGCTCAATGGACCAATCTATCAGCGCTCCATTCTGGAGAATGATGAAATCAAGAGGCAGATTTAGGAGCTGCTGCAGAAAGGTCACATCCGTCCAAGTTCATTTCCCTATGGGAGCCCGATCGTGTTGGTACAGAAGAAGGATGGGACTTGGAGACTGTGTATTGACTATCGGGTGCTGAAAAAGATCATTGTCCGTAATAGTTACCCGATCCCATGGATTGATGACATCTTGAACCAACTGAAGGGGGAAAAATATTTCAGCAAGATTGATTTGAAGTCAAGATATCACCAGGTAACAATCAAACCCTCCAATGTGTGGAAGACTACCTTCAAAGCCAAGGAGGGCCTTTTCAAATGGTTGGTTATGCCTTTTGGATTGACGAATGCTCCTACAACCTTCATGAGGCTAATGGATGACATCTTGCGGCCATTCACTAACTCATTTGTAGTAGTATACGTGGATGGCATCCTAATCCTCAGCCAGAGTTGGGAAGAGCACCTCCACCACATCCGATAGGTTCTCCAAACATTGCAGCAACATAAGTTATGTGCCAATTTCGAGAAATGCACTTTTGGCATGACCGAGGTTCAGTATCTGGGATAAATTATTGATGAACAGGGGGTGCATGTGGATGCATCCAAGATCCAACTCATTCAAGATTGGCCATCTCCAACCACTATGATAAAGCTCCGCAGCTTTCTAGGTTTTGCCAACTTCTACCACAGGTTCGTGTTGGGATTTTCTCATATCACTTGGCCCTTGAGTTAAGTCACCAAGGGAGGAGCAAAAGAAAAATTCTTTTGGTCTGAATCTCAACAGAAGGAATTCACAGAGTTGAAAGATTGCCTCTACACAGCACCAGTGCTCACATTACCAGACTTGCAACAACCATTTGAGGTCAAGATAGATGTCTCTGACTATGCTATTGGGGTAGTCCTTACTCAACATGAGCATCCAGTGGCATATCACAGTGAGACACTTTCAGACACAGTCAAGAAGTATCCCACTTATGACAAATAGATGTATTCCATTGTGCAGGCCTACCGACAATGGAAGCATTACATTTTGGGGAAGGAAATGGTCATACACATATACCACTGACCCCTACGATTCATATAGAGCCAAGGGAAATTGTAGAATGATCACCATCAGAATTGGTCCACATACCTGCAACAGTTCCATTTGAATATCAAGTATAAGAAGGGTAGCACCAATAATGTTGCATATTGCCTCAGTCGAACACCGATCATGACGTTAACCATTCTGGTCAACTCTTGTGGGCACGAGACTTCTGATTGCTACAAAATCGACCCAGAATTCGGCCACACATACCAAACACTCTTGGAGGGTCAGCATGTCCCATATTTTCACCTCCAGGATGCTCTGTTATTTCACCCAGGTCACCTTTGTGTTCCTTCAAGCGAGCGTGCCAAGATTATTTGGGAAGCACACTACAGTCGGGCTACTAGACACTTCGGGGTCAAGAAAACAATGATAGTACTATAGAAATATTTCTATTGGCCGAATCTTCGAAAGGATGTTGGGAAGTACATCAGATCATGCACTGCCTATGCCATTGCCAAACTAACCATCAAGAAGCAAGGCCTCTATACCCCGCTGCCTACCCCTAGTCGACCTTGGGAATCCATCTCCATGTATTACATGTTAGGCCTTCCTTCCACTAAGCATGGAAACGACTATGTTTTTGTGGTCGTCGACAGGTTCTTGAATATGGCCATTATGGCTGCCTACAAGAAGAATATCACAGCAAAAGCCACTACTAAACTCTTCTTTGAACAAGTGTGGGTACACTTTGGGATCCCACAGTCTATCATCTCAGATCAAGATAGCATGTTCCTCAATACATTTTGGTCTAGTCTCTAGTCAATTCTCGACACCAAGCTCACTAAGTCCATAGCCTTCCATCCTCAAACTGATGGCCAGACAGAGATTGTCAACAGGATGATCATACACATTCTTTGCATGTACGACTCAAAGCACCATGCGCATGGGACGAGAGCCTCCCCTATGTTCAACACAGCTACAATCAGGCTCCCCACAGCTTGAATGGCCGCAACCCTTTTCAGGTGGGCTTGGGATTCCAGCCACTATGTCCCATTGATGTGGCCATGCCATTTGCAGCTACTCACACCGATTTGGCTCATCTCCAGTCCGAAACAAATAAGGCAAACAGTCTCATTCACCACATCCAACATATTCGCCAGCAGGTCCATGACATTCTAGAGAAATCAAATTCCAAGTACAAGCAGCAACATGATCAACATCGGATGCCACACAAGTTTCAGGTGGGCGACAAAGTCTGGTTGCATTTGCAAAAGGAACACCTTGCCAAAGCCTATCGGAAAACTCAGACCACTCCGACATGGTCCTTACACCATTACCAAGGTTGTGGGAGACAATGCATTTGAGCTTAGCATTCCCCCATTACTTGGCCTGCACCCAGTGTTCAATATGGATCACCTTCAGCCATACTTTCCACCATTACTAGACACATCCGACATTGTAGAACAACTCACACCCACAAATTTAGATCCAGATTGCATGGAACAAGTTGCAACTGATCAGATCATGGACACAGAGATCAAGCACACTCGCTAGTAGAATATCCAATTGTATCGAGTTGTCAAAGCAAGCCAACTCCTTCACTAGGGAAAGTGGCTCACCAGGGACCAAGTTCAGCAAGAGTTTCCTCATCTCATGGAGGAACTCAACGCAATGGGGACCATTACTTCCTAAGGGGGGAGGAATGATCTAGGTGGATATTGGTGGCCACCTTCCAAGTCCACTTGGACCCCACCATTGTTTCTTTCAACTTTTCAGTTTCCTTAATTGTAGCACAGCTTACTATTTTTAGTAGTTTTCAGGGTCTTGAACTTCCGGAGCCATTTTGAGGCCCTAAATGACATTTTTTGGGAAAACGGGGAGCGACATGGGGCCATGGATTGATTTTTCTCTTCCCAAAGTTGTAGTTCTTGCATAGATCTTTCTAACGAGATATTGTGCATGTCAAATGGATATCGTATGCCAAAGTTATGACCCCGAGAAGTTGATGTACCGATTTACCCAAACGGGGCCCACAGTTTGGTGTTTCATCTTCTAGGGTTAGGTTTTTGGATGTTTAGGGTTTTCCATTGTTTCTCAACATTAAATAGGCCTTTGAGCCTCATTGTAACACATTTCAAAGGCATGTAGCAGCCACATCTCTTCTCAGAGATAAGATACCATCACCCTAGCTCGTTTATTTCCATTGTTGTTTGTAAGCATGTTTTAGTATTTTACATTAATGAAATCAAGTATTATTTCTACTACATATCTGTGTTTATGGTTATCTCTGTAATTTGTTGCATTCATGTTTAAATATGGATCAACCCAGTTCTCAGCGCAAGTAGAGGAGGTCACCTGAGAGGTATACTAGGTACATGGCTCTTATGGGCGAATGTGTTGTGACAGAGCCATATTCCTTTAAAGAAGCAGTGTAGCAGCCAGTTTGGGTTGATGCCATGGTGGAGGGAAAGTCAATGGTGAGCCCTCATTGGATTTACAAGGTAAATCATGCTGCAGATGGTAGTGTGGAGAAGCAGAAGGCTAGATTTGTGGCCCATGGCTTTTCACACGTAGAGGGGATTGACTATGATGAGACATTTTCTCCTGTTGCACAATACTCTTCAATCAAATCTATATTGGCACTATCAACCCATATGGGTTGGAAGATACATTAGATGGATGTGAAGACAACCTTCCTTAATGGCATGATTGAGGAAGAGATGTACATAGAGTAGCCTGAATGTTTTGAGACCTTTGACCGTGAGTCGCATGTGTGCCAGATAAAGAGAGTGTTGTATAGGCTGAAGCAAGCACCCCGTGCTTGTTACACCATAATAGATAGCTACTTCACTAGGTTGGGCTTCACGAAGAGTGAATCAGATGAGAACCAGTACCACATAGTGGTGGAAGGTAAACTCTTGATCATTGTACTTTATGTTGATGATCTCATACTGACAGGTGATGATCAGTTGATCAAGTGTTGCAAGGAGGACCTTGCAAGAGAGTTTGAGATGAAGGACATGGGGCTCATGCATTACCATCTTGGCATGGAGGTATGGAAGGGAGATGGAGAGTTGTTTGTGTCTCAAGGTAAGTATGCCAGCGAGATACTCAGGGGATTCTGCATGGAGAGCAACAAACCCATGGAGACTCCTCTAGCAGGTAACTGGAGGAAGGAGGATGCTACTTCAGGGGAAGTACTGGAAGCTACTCTTTACAGATAGCTTGTGAGTTCACTCATGTACTTGGTGAACACACGACCGAATATGTGTTATGCAGTTAACCAGCTTAGTCAAGTGATGGTTAGGCCTACCAAGTTGTATTGGAAGGTGGAAAAGCATGTGTTGAGATAGCTCAGGGGCACTTCTCAGTATGGATTATGGTACAAACTAATAGAGGGAGTGAAGCTTCATGGCTTCACCGATGCATATTGGGCAGTGAGTCCATCTGATAGGAAGAGCACATTAGGAGGGATCTTCAGTATTGGGTTAGCGACAGTTTCTTGGTACAACAGGAAATAAAGATTGGTTGCACTCATATTGGCAAAGGCAGAGTACATGGCTGCAAGTTAGGTAGCATGTGAGGCCATATCAATGAGGAAGATCCTAGTTGGTTTGTTTGGTCAGCACATTGATCCAACTGTTATTTACTACAACAATAAGAGTTGTATCAAAGTCTCTGAAAATCCAGTTTTTCATGATCGGTCAAAGCATATTGATATCTGATATCATCATCTCAAAGATTGTGTATCGAGGTAGATTATGTTGTTAGAGTACATTCCCACGAAGGAGCAAGATGATGACATTTTGACAAAATAATTGTCAAGGTGTAATCTGAGTTTCACATAGATAGGATCGAGGTAGTTGATAATCCCTTTCCTGTTGAGAGGGAGCGTTGAGAAATGGCAATAAAATATTCCAATTTAATGTGTCCTTGAATTAAACTAAGAATTAAAATCGAATTATATTCTCATAGAAACTTGTAAATAGTTAATTAAGTTTAATTAAATTAATTAGCTTAGGAATTTCGAGTTGGAAGTCTTTCTGTAGTCATGTATATGTTCTCTGTATGTTTTAGAGGTCCAATATGAGTTTAAATTGAGTTGGAAACTAGATCACTTAGTTTACTGAGTTAAGTTTAGTTAAATTAGTTCCAAAATGTTATGGAACTAATAGAGAGTTAATAGTTAGTTGGTGCACTACTGCATCCACAAGTGTCACTCTAGTTAACTGAAGATTCCCGCATCAGAAAATCATGCATGTAGATTTTGAGAAAGACCCATTTGAGACTAGACTATAGGGACAATGTGCTATCGGTTATATTATTTACTGGAGTGTAAATATCATGCATGAATCAAGGATTGATCCTATGTTTGGATTGTGCAGTTTTGGAAGCATGAATTCCCTTTAAATACGGGCTATTCATCCTAGTAATTACGCAGGATATTAGGGGCTTGGAGAGTTGTCGAATTGGCTAAGTGTTGGCCAAGAGCTAGCTTGTGAGCTGAGAGAATTGAGCATACTTGTGCAGAATTGTTCTAGTGAGAACAAGCTTTGTATCTTCACTCATATTTCTAATATATGTAATAAAAATAGCAGGGTTTTGAACAGTGGCTTTCCCCAGATACATATTTTGTTATGTACCATTAATTTAACTTCTTCTTGTTAATAGTGTTTTCATTGATCTATTGACTTTCATTGGTTGAAAGTAGAAGTAGATTCTTGTTCTGTGCTTTAGTACATTGCATGAGCTTGTGAATCTATAGTATTTTATACAGTTCCCATGGAAATAATTTTAGACTTGTGGTGAAGATCCTTAGCATCTGAAACTTGGCTCTGTGGAATGACAGTGTAATATGGCATGTTTCCTCTATAACTTGACCTTCCTCAAGACCTGCAAGTTGGCCCAGTATCTAGCCTTATAGCATACTTGCAACTCGACATTGTATCTAGTCTTATTCCAGGCCTGTAGCTTCACAACCAAGTCATGTAGATTATATAATACAAACCTATTCCTAATTTGTACCTATAACAAACAACAAAAACAAAAAAACTCGATTTATGGAGACTTATTTTATATCTATTCGTACTATAGAAGGTATATTTTTTTAGATTATTGAAGACATCCAAATATGAATTGTTGACACCTTAACCTTGTAACAAAAACCTAAAGGAAATCTTAATTGTCTTTTGACAAACTTGTATAGCAGACCAGCAGAACAATGGAAAAGATCTAGAGTACTGTGGAAGTACCATTGGAGCGAATTGTTGAAGCAACTTATAGCCTAAGTAAGAAGTCCTTGTGTTGACTTGTAGCAGACCATGGAGCACCAATGAAGCCATCTCTTGAAGAAATATAGTTTGAAGGCTTATTGTAGTAGGTTGTTAGAGCATTCTTGAAGGCATTGTTTAGATAAAACAAGAAGCCTTATAGCTGCATTATGTAGACATCTTGAAACAATCTTAGAAGCAACTAGAAGTAGACTTGGGTTGGCAGTTACTTTGGAACGTTGTTATGATGACAAATTGAAGGATTATCTTTGGAACTTGTGAAGACTTGGCATACCTGATTTGAACATTGTTTGGGAAGAGTCTATTAGACATTTCCTTGAAGCAGTATATCTTGAATTGGATTTGAAGAAGTATCTTGGAGAAATCATTATTGAATACCTTTGATGCATGACTGGAGTCCTCCTGCAATAACCTTGAAGGAAGTTGTTTGGGCATGATGAAGAATCTTGGAGACACCTTCTGCAATTGATAAAGTTTTCATTGATGAGATAAGTGTATTGGAGATCAACTGAGGGCATTGTTGAAGGCAAAGATATTCTGAGGACTTGTAGCAGAAATTTTTGGGAAGCCTTGAAGAAATATTCAACCTACATTGAAGAGTTGAAGCAGATTGAGAGGGTTGGTGTCCTAGAGGATAGATGTCCTCAAGAAGACCAAGTTGGTGCTTGGAAATGTACATGTTGGAGCCTAGTTGATTGAATATTGGTGTCTTCATTTAGGGTTGGAGCCCTGAATATTATTGTAGTTGATTCATTATAAAGATGATTGGAGTCCTAGTCAATTTTATTAATAAAATTATTTACCTTGTTCATTTTATATCTTGTTCGTTTTATGTTTTATCTAAGTGATCTTAAATGGAAAAATAACAATTGTAAAAATAAATACTGACCCCCTCTCAGTATTTCCAACTTGATGTTTAGCACTAAAGTCAAATAATTGACCTCCCTCTTATCTATTAGATTTTAGAATATTCCCTCTTAGTATTTCCAACATGATGAATAGCATTAAAGTCAAATAATTGACCTCTCTCTTATCTATTAGATTTTAGAATATTCCCTCTCAGTTTTTCCAACATGATGAATAGCACTAAAGTCAAATAATTGACCTCCCTCTTATCTATTAGATTTTAGAATATTTTCAAAATCTGAAATCAAGATAAAGATGAGCAACATTTATCATAGTCAAATTTTAAAAATTATGAATTAGATTCCATAACAATAAAGATATATAGAATTATTTTTTTTGTATGAACATGATTTGGTAAGTTGTTAGGTTGTAGTTGACTTTAAGTTACCATGGAAGATGAGTTAAATGGATATTCAATTTTTCCATTTATAACCATGATTGAATTTATTTGATATAGTAAAATTTGGTCAAGCATGATTGACTATAAATATATAAAAATAAGAATTTAACTTAAAAATAATTAAACATGACTATAATAAGAATCTCACTTAAGAATAAGTTAAGAAATAAATACAAGGAGATCTTATTAAACTAAAAATGATATAAAATGTAGGAAGTAAATTAATTTTAGGGAAAAGAAATTATATTACAACAAAGTAAAAAGAAATAATACTTTATAATGATTTTTAATATTATGATATAATTTTTAAAGTATTGTATTTATTTAAATATGCATGTTATGTGGATCAATATATCATTTTTTAGGTTATGTATAAGGTTGGAATTTCTGGTAAGAATCTGGAGAAACAAGTTTTTATTAATCAGTTTAAAATATATTTTTAAATGAATAAATAAATTTAATATCTTTACAAAATTCTTTGAACACTCAAATAGTAGAGATTTTAACTTAAACTTGTAATTTCAAGGTAGCTCTTCCCAATTTCTAACAAATTAGAATAGAAAATATACCCAAAAGAGTACATAAAGAGTATATAATTATATATATATATATATATATATATGGGATGGTTTTGAAAATTATATAAGCTTAATTATAAATACACTCATGATTAAAAAATGGTTCTATATGACGGTGAAATAAGATAACAATTTCTAGAGTGGTTTAAGAATGACATGACTGTTTTTAAATTCGTTGGTGTCCGTTCAGTCCAGTAGTCACAGGCCAAGGCTACGATCATTAATTAATTAGTATGCAGAATATCGTCGCAGCTCAATCGTGGCAGCCCACTTCACACATCCATCTGTCTATAATTCCTGGAAAAATACCACCGTAAGAACACGTATCTTCGGAGCACAGTATGACAGAGAACACATATTATGTGTGACGGAGATCACGTCGAATCACACATATAGGATAAAGCGTTGACAGAGATCACCATTGAACGCTTGACAGAGATGAAGTTGATTGATACAACAATTATTATGTGTGAAAGAGATCATGTGGATCCAATATACATTACATATAGGTTATGTGTGAATTTTGCAGCCAACCATCTTTGCGAAACGTTATAGAAAATAAACAATGCTGCTGCAAAGTGTAACAGATAGAGCCGGCTGCTTCGCTTATATGCGAATCTCTGATGATCGATAGTTACAAAATATGTTGATGGTTTATCAGATTCTCCTACCACACACCACCCAGGCTTCCCAATTTCCAGAAGATTGTAAGTCCTATTTGATGAACATCTCTTCTCTCCGATTCTATTCTGTCTACTGCCTTGCTTAAGCTGATTTCAATTTAACAGTTGCTCGGTGCAATTGTTTGGAGCCTCTGAAAGAGTGACCAGGAAACTAGCGCAGAGGTTAAAGCAGCTATGTCGGACAAGAAGTAGAAGATAATAATAGAGTATCAATGACCAACATGGGTGGGACGCCAAACAACCCTCCTTTAATGGATGATGTTGTCGAAAACTCGCCAGCCCATTAGTGAGATTTCACATCTGGATAGGACAAATAATAAGCTCCAGAATCTTGGACTACGATAAAAGTCTCTGGTGATATTACTTTGGTCGAGGTAAGCCGATATAGGCTTTTTCTCTTATGTTAAAATATAATGATAGCCATCTTATTTTTACAAGTTCTCTTTTCAGTAGCAAAACTGTATCTACATTTGAAAGCTATAAGGTTGAAGAGTTAGAAAACGCCGTATCCTCTTGTCATGCTCTTGCATGTGAAGAAGTATTTCGCTAAACAGACGAATAAATCAGTCTACATACCTTGTTTCATTTTGCAATTTTCTTGTTTGTAGCATCCAAGCTTTGGTACTTAAATAATCTACTTAAACTGTGTTGTTGCTTTAAAGTAGAATTACAGATCTACTTTAGATGGCCCAAAGTGACCATGTCAATGTCATGCTCAAGTGACCATTTCACTTACAAGGTTAAGGTTCCTATGATGAAGGATATGATTCTTTTCAAAGATGGAAAAGGTATCAATTTTGTTTAATGAACTGACATGGAGCAGATTTTGTGTAACTTTATTGTTCATGGGGAGTGGCAAAAACCTTAAATTCAATTGGATGATTATATAAGTGCAAATTTTTGCGAAGAAGAAATAGGTGGGCATACTTTGCATGAATTGAACCATCGTTGATGTTGTAATTTTTCTACATTATTTTATGGAGTCAGAAACTTCTTCCTCCCTCACTTAAGCCTGTGTTGTGTTTTTCGCTTTAGGGAGTCAGATACTTCTTCCTCACTTAAACTTGTGTTGTGATTTGCTTTTTTGATTCTGACTTATCCATCCATCTTCAGATTTTGTAAAATGGAGAATGCTTAGATTCATGCATCTCATCAGGGTCTAGCAGCAACTATTCTGCTTCGAACGATGATGCCATTTCCCTGCAAACAGTGGCCAATCATGTCAGTGAAGATTTTCCTGTGAATGGGTAGGTTTCTGTGGGTAAGGGCCTTTCCTGGGCTATTACTGCCCGTATGTCATGTCAAATAAATAAAAAAATCTTTACTTTATTACTAGCAGATGTAGGTATATCAGTATCAATATTAGGTATCTAAGCCATGACCAGTAAGATCTTTTGGCTGATTTACACATCAGAATAGATAGATGAAGCAAACAATCTTGATCCGGATGCAGTTGATCTAGTCGTGGATCGAGCGCCACGCACAGATATATAACCAGTAGTAACAGTTAGAGATCCATATCAAAGACAACGAGTAGTAGCATATCCAGTACCAGAACATGTAGTTCACCTTGAATATGTTGAAGCATCGCTTGTAAATGCTCAGACCCAGAAGCAGCTATAGCAACGTAAGCATATCCATAAGTACCAGTAGACTCTGAAGCAACTGTCGACATTGGTAAACCGATTGAAGATCTTTGCAGAATTAAGAAACGTGGCTCACAATAACTCTGTCACCGAATCCAATACTATGTTTAAATAAAATTTATTTATTATTATAATTTAATCTAGTTAATTAATTAATTTATTATTATTATTATTATTATTATTTCATCTATTAGATATTATTGGATATTAATTTATCTAATTTAAGTCGGAAGAAATATATAAAATAAATTATTTATTATGACTGTAATAAAAATTTGACTTATTCAACATTAGATATTATAAATAAATTTAATTCAAAGGTATAAAAAGAAAGGATATCATTCAATTTGGTTTTAGCTGTCAACCAATAAGCATATGCACGCAAAGCGTTCATTTTTATTAATAAATATACTAACTTGGGTAGCACCTCCTTATGGTGGGTGATGTCCGGTGATACATTGTTATGACTGTTGGTCTTTTAAAGAAATAAACTTAGGTTTTCCATGCAAATTGAGAAGTAGAACACAACTGTTTTTGAAAGGTCATAAATTGGATTATTATTATTTCACTTGTAACATATATTTGGATTGTAATAAGAAAAGTTGTAAATGTATAATAATAAGAAATAAA
This sequence comes from Pinus tabuliformis, assembly GCA_031772625.1. NCBI lineage: Eukaryota > Viridiplantae > Streptophyta > Pinopsida > Pinales > Pinaceae > Pinus > Pinus tabuliformis. Next base: position 733,204,710 of record CM062816.1, on the reverse strand, counting down.
TGCGCAGGATAATAAGAAAAGCTGCAAATATAAATTGTATTCATGTGGTGTATCGAGATTATTTATACACATGGTGATTCGGTTCTCGCTTCCCTGAGTTACATCCATGTCTGGTGTTATTGGATGTAGTTTCCCATCATCAATGGACATCATTTAGAACTTGCTTACTAATAACAAATTCTCCATGGAATGAATTGCTCACAGATGTAGAATCGAAGCACCCTGCGAGAATATGACTTGGGCGAGGATCCTGTAAGTTTTCTCTGTTGGATGGAAAGAATCCCAGAACACATATTTCGATGCATCGGAGCAGGCCGGGATCACGGGATTGCACAGTACAGCTGTCTCCAGGAAACCTGTTCCGCAGCAGCCTCTCCTCACTTCTTCAAAGCCTTTGGACACATTAATTTATAAACTGTTAGCAACCTCCCAACATAAGTGCCCTGAAACTTATTAAGCATGAAGGGATTAGAGAGAGCGAGAATATTACCATAATTACTGGGATTCTTTATTATGTCAAACAGCTTATCATATATGTCAATATAAGCCATTTTAAGACCAGGAAGTGTGGGTTTCAATGTCTCTAGTAAGGCTGCAGCTTTTTGATTAAATGACATCGCCACATCATTAAACTCATCAACGCACGTGTTACCGATCAAGTTGTGCAGAGTAATTTGTGAAGGCAAACATCCGAAAGGAGGAAGACCGATTAGGCCAAATCGGGTGGCACCTTCCCTGTAAATAATCTGTAACAAAATCATTCGGTATCACACCATTGTCCGAAGGAAGGAATTTTCCATTATTCATATTGATGCTATCAAATTATAAGAAATTTGATTACTTCAATTTAATATGTTAAAATATAGTTATAGTACTTAGTTAATTCCAAAACTAATATCTAAAATCAAAAACAATTTTGGTAATTCTCTGATACTCATATATCCGTCAACATGAAACAGCATCGTTAATGTAAAAACAATATGGTCACCTGTATAAATTCTGAGAGTCTCTCGAGAAGATGATCCTGGAACTCGGTAACAGTATACAATGCACTAGTAATGGGATTGATATAAAAATTGTTGGCAAAGTCATCGGTTCCCATACTTATCGCAAACAAGCCTCTCGATATTAACTTGCTGGCATTCTTCTCGCCTACCATATCTACGAGCTGGTTTCGATAAAGCTTGAAATTTTCCAGCTGCTGCCGCAGATTTAGAACATTCTGCATGAATTCAATATCATATTTCAGCTATGAAATGTTTTTCTGTATATCTAAATCCTTCTATCGCTATAGCATCACATCTAAAACATGTACTAACGATGGTGAGTGCGGTCGTATCATCATATCCACTAGCAGAAGAAGCAAAGCTCGCGCCTTTCACAAATCGCGATCCTTGTAATTCAGGATCCAAATATGCGAGCACTGTATCCGAAAGGCCTGCTAATTCGGCTGTATACAATGGGAAAAATTAAACATGAACATTATTACAGAAAGATAATAAAAGTACTAGAATTGGAAAAATTAAAGCTAAACATTTTTCCAAAGGTTAATAATAGTCCTGGAATTGTGTTCATGATACAGAAAACTGTACCGGATCGATTAGAAGCATTCAAAAAAGAAACCCTGCTATCAGTTCCTATGTCGACCTATGCAAACGAAGACATGATACGTTCTCTTTATACATTAAAATGATAAGTGAAAAGTTGGGGGCAGTGGTAAGTACAAACTATATCTGTTACTAATTTTCCGTTGGTAAATCGACCAGTAGGTTTATGATCCTTGAAATCTCTCCCATACGGAGGAAAGTTGGCCTTTGCAATCGTCGCAAGTGCATTGTTATTACCAGGGTCTACAGTAGAGTCTCCAAATACGTACAAGGCTGGCACCAAAGGCTTTGTGGCCTTTGTCTTTGCATCCGTTAAATTTGGTTCACGCAATGCTAGGAAAATACAAAGACATGTCACGATACAAAGATGAAGACGCGCCCCCATAGCTGATACTTCTGTCTGAATTGTTACGGCCCGCGCCCAGGTTAAATAACAGGCTGATGGGTTTACTTGCGTTCGTGATTTATCACGGAATGGAATTTGACGTCACGGGCAATTTGCCCGTCACGGGGGTAATTTGGCTGTTTAACGGTTACTTCTCGTTATTGCGTCATCCTTCTTCGTAAAACTCTCTCATCGGGCACGGAATATTGTCATATTCAAAACATCTGGGCGTGGGCAGGATAATTCCTGGCACACCTTCATTATTAAACTCCCGTGCATATTAACACTGAGGTCAGTTCCCACCGACATACTACAATTCCTTACGTGCTGTTCGCACCGACCTAATAAAATCCCCTCAGAGGTGTGTACATAAGGGGTTTTATTAAATCGGTATGAACTGACCTTGTTAATATGCACGGGAGTTCAACAACAAAAAGGACCATCGAATTGTGGTGGCCAGATGATTGATTAAGTGAAAATTCTTTTGTTTGTTTTTGTTTTCTTTGTTTTTTTTTTTCGCCGGCAGAAATGTAGTATAACTTTTGTAATATAATTTTTTTATTGATTTTGGCCCGTAGGATTTATGCAAATTTTAACATAAATCTATTTATTTATTTAAAAAAATAACATAAAAATATAATTGGGGAAAAAATTATATTTTAACGAAAAATTAAAACTGTACTATGCTATTTTCAAAATAAATGGTTCAAATTCTCTCTCACATTCACATGAAATTATGTCATATTTGAAAAGCATCAAGGGCTAAAATATTTTCCATCTCTCGCCGTTATAAATTTGATATTTAATATATAAGCAATTTCAAATCAGAGTGTCAAAATAAAAGTCAGTAATCTTATTAATTAATATTCTAAGTTTAGTGTTAGCCAGAGAGTTCTATTCTTCTTATGTAATGATCATGAAATTGTTTTATATAATATTATTGGTTAAATTGATGTTGTCATATAAATTAAATGGTTAGTAAATGGTTAGAGATAAAAGAACATTTACTTTATAATATATCCCATATTGGCAAGAACAAAAAAAATCATAAAAATTGATTAAATTATAACTTTGTTTTAGATTATTATTATTATTAATTCTAAAAGAACTAATATATCAGCATATATACATTTAAAAAACATGTAACAAGACTTTTAAGCTCTTTTGTAAGGATAATTGTGGCTATAATAAGTGTGTGGGAACCACGACTAGTTGAACCTTTGATTTAATATTTACAAGTTTTCATTTAAAGTTAATTAACACAACTGGAAAAAAGGACAACCTTTATGGATCCTTAGTTTGAGGGAAGATTACATGCTTGTGTCTTGTGAAAAGTCATTACCTTATAGAATTTAATGTGAAGCGATTAGGGCCAAACTAGAGTTGGTAGAATTGTTGATAGAGTTGTTTATGGGAGCAAAGATTGGAATTGCGGTGTCCATTCTCATCTTTTCCCTCTCATAGATTAAGAAGACACCATTTTCTAAAGGACCACACCAAAGAGCTAAGACGGTGCCCTATCGGTTGTGCCAAGGAATGTAGGAGAAATCTTACAAATACACACAACATGAATGAATTTGGGGTTGGATGATTCACTAGGATCTCTTAGACTATGTTAAAACCACCGAAATTCCTTCATTTAAGCGGGTGTTACTAGTGTGGAGAACATAGATTGAAATCAAACCATTGGGTGCTTGTCGTTGGCTGTCAAACCACTTAGTGCTTGCTTGTCAGCTTTTAAACCATTAAGTGCTTTCCCATTTTCTATTAAACCACCTAATTATGGGGTGTTTACTTGTAGTTACCCCTCCCACCCCCTTGGACCTTCCAAGTAGAATAATAGGTGTTACTTTATCCGAACCCAACTTCTAAGGTCTCATTATGGAAATGGGGTTACAAAAAATTTTAAACTTAAACTTTCTCGAAACTAAAAGTTGATACCACCATCACATATGGCTCATCGAGAGCTTTGCAACAATATAAAATTTATCTCAACTTGACTTATTGATCAAAAGTTATGGATGTTTAAAGGTTGGACAATAAACCCTTGTCACATCAAAAGGGCATTGCCACATGGTACCCTTGTGGCACTTGCCATGCCAACACTCACTTGGGCCCCACGATCGTTCCCTTCACTAGTTTTGGTGACTGAATTATGTTATAATGGATTTCAGTGTTTTCTTCTTGCGATGTTAAACCCATGCCAAGCCTACTGTCAAATATTCCTACTGTCACCTATTAGGAGTTATTCCCATTCGTCAGTCCCATTTATAGCAGCCATCACTACCACATGAAATACCATAGAATGGACCCCCTAAGGTCCGAGACTGTGAAATGCATAAATTGTCGACAAGAGTCGGGGAGACTTCTCATCTTCTAGCCTCCATCAATTTTTGTCTCTCGCCCTACTCGCTAGTATACAAAACAAAGAGTTAAGGCCTGTTGGGTCCCTATAATACTAGTGATTACCCCATTACTATTGAAGTTATACCCCTTATTTATATTGATGTACCCATGTAGTGCCCATATTGTTACTATTGTGCCACATAGAAGCCCACTATTGTTATTGTTGTGCCCTACAATATTATTGTTATGTAGGCTTTGATTGTATTGGGACCACTTAGACTCCTATATATAGAAAGGAGGTATTTTTATTTGTATCATCCAAGAATTGTTCATTTATGTAATGTAAAGGAGATTGCCCCCTCGAAGAGGCTGAATTCTAAGGCGTGGATCTCTCTTTTCTATCTTTTTGTGAGCTGGTTTCATAACATTTGGTATCAGAGCTTTGGATTCTAGGGTTTCGCTGCTCCAAACAGGTCATCGTGGCATTTTCGCTATAATTTTTTTTCTGTGACGTTTCAGAATTCGCAAAAAAAACCCATTTGAGAAGACATCGCGCTGAACCTTGAGTCCGAATTTCAGAGCTTTTCGCGCGATATTTTCGGATATATGATCTCAGGAAGTTGGTCTTTTTGATGACTCCTGAATTACACTCAAAACAGACGACCTGGGGAAAATCGTCATAACTTTCTTTCTAAGCATCGGATTGAAGTTTCGTAAGAAGTTACAGAAAGAGGACGGACTGTAGTTTCTTGTGGGTGTTTTTCAGATCCAAAGGTCGAAACAGTGACTCGTGGCACGTCGTACAACTTCGCTCTACTGAACCAGTCTAAAAGCAAGTCACCGTGGGAGATTTCACATAACTCTTCCTTGGAGAATCCAATTTGGCTCAGACTTGTGGCATTGGAAAGAGGACGCAGAAGGCTACTACAGGTAGCAATTTCAGAATTGGATGATCCGAAATTACAGAGATACATCAGATTCAATATCAGGCTTCTATAAAGTGAAAAAAGGTGTGTAGTTTTTTTTTAATTTTTGTGTAAGCTTGGTTTAACGGAATTCAAAGGGCATAGTAAAGCATTATTATCGGTAACTGATGCCCCGAGGAAAGAAAATGCAAACACCTAGTAAGGAACCTGAAAGCTCTAGCATGACTCATGAAGAAGAGGAAGAAATGCTACATGATATATCAAAATTACAAGAACAAGTGCAACAAATGTCACGCTCACAAAAGCTAACAGAAGCTAAGATAAGTGGCGTGGAATCTAAGGTAAATGGCGTGGAAGCTAAGATAAAGGGCATGGAAGCTAAGATGGAGGATTCGATGGCAAATTTGAAGATAGATTTGAATACAAACATGGAAGAATTGAAGAAGTTGCTACAAGAAAGGGTCACTAATGGTGAAAAGGTAGTAAAGGAAACTCATGATGAGAACAAAAGAAATGTTAATCATGATTCCATAGACTCTAATGTTGGATCAAAGACTCACCATGTTCCAAAAATCGATATGAGGAAGTTTGATGGCAAGGATCCCGCCACATGGATATTACAGATGGAGCAATTCTTCGATCTCAATAATGTGCAAAACACACAAAAGGTACGTATGGCAACTTTATATTTGGAACCAAATCAGTTTGTATGGTATCAATGGCTTTGTTCTCGTAAACAATTTATCACTTGGGCAATTTTTACGGAAGAATTGATAGCACATTATGAGGATACAAAAAGCAACACTTTTTTTAGCCAATTGATAAGTCTCAAACAAAAGGGTTCAATAATGGAGCACATTGAGGAGTTCCAAAAATTGAACATAAGGGTAAAAGATATTCCAGAAGATCATAGGATTGATGTGTTCATAGGGTCTTTAAAGGATAATATCCAACATGATGTGTGCCTTTGGGAACCTGATTCATTAGAGAAGGCATTCAGGTTAGCAAGAAAAATGGAAAGCAAAATTATGGCAACTAGGAAGCATACCATTCACAACTATAAAGAAGGAAGTGTTGTTGCCCATAGTCTTCCACAACCTACAAGGTTGACACCACAACAATTGGAAGAAAAAAGAGCAAAAGGGCTTTGTTACAATTGTGATAGCAAATACACAAAAGGTCATAAGTGTGCTGAGAAGAAATTATTCTACATAGATTGTGAAGAGGAAGAAGAAAAGGAGCAAGAAAGGTCAAAAGAAGAGGATATATTCCAGGAACAAAGCCTAGATGAAGAAAAAATAAATCCGACCATATCTTGTAATGCATTGGCGGGAATTACCACTCCTCAAACCATCAAGATAGAAGGACAAATCAAGAAGAAAAAGGTAATAGTGTTGATTGATTCAGGAAGCACCCACAATTTTATTCATTGTAGGGTAGCAAAAGAATTGAATTGCTTCCTATATCCAGCACCAGAGTGTCAAGTGATGATTGCAAATGGAGGAACAATAAATTGTTCTGGAAAGTGCCATAATATCAAGCTATCCATGGGAGAATATGTATTGACTAGCCCAATGCTTTCCATTCCAATGGGAGGTGCTGATGTTGTACTAGGAGTCCAATGGCTACAATCCTTGGGTACAATAGCTTTTAATTTTCAAGAACTTTTCATGAAATTTTCTGTGGAAGGAAAGGAAGTTGAATTAAGGGGTATTGCAGGGAAACCAGGAAAGATAATCAGCTCTAATGGAATGACAAAGCTTCTAAAAAAGGAGCAAAGAGGTGTAATTGCACAATTATGTTCACTAGATGTTTCCACATTGGAATCATCTATTTCTCCAGATCTCCAAAAAGTCCTGGACAATCATTCCAAGGTATTTGAGACTCCCAAAGGTCTCCCACCTATGCGTGATCATGATCATGCTATTCATCTGATTCCAGGAAGTGTTCCTCCAAACATCAGGCCGTACAGATATCCATATGTCCAAAAAAGTGAAATTGAACGTATGGTTGCAGAAATGCTAGAGGCTGGTATAATTCAACCAAGTCAAAGTTCTTTCTCAGCTCCAGTAGTATTGGTGCACAAGAAGGATGGATCATGGCGCATGTGTCCAGATTATAGGGAGCTCAACAAGCTCACTATTAAAGATAAGTTCCCCATTCCTGTTATTGATGAATTACTGGATGAATTGCATGGATCAATTTACTTCACCAAGTTGGATCTTCGTTCGGGATATCATCAAATCAGAATGAAGATTGAAGACATTCCGAAAATAGCATTTAGAACTCATGAGGGTCATTATGAATTTTTGGTCATGCCTTTTGGCCTTACCAATGCACCTTCAACATTTCAAGGTTTGATGAATTCAATTTTCAAACCATTCCTTAGAAAATTTGTGTTAGTATTTTTTGATGATATACTAATCTACAGCAAGTCTTGGAAGGATCATGTTGAACATGTTGACAGGGTGCTACAACTATTGGAGGAGAAACAATTATATGCAAAAAGATCCAAATGTTTCTTTGGAGTCCAGGAGGTGGAATATTTGGGTCATATTGTATCTCATGAAGGAGTTAAGGTAGACCCTAGCAAAATTAAAGCCATTAAGGAATGGAAAATCCCCACATCCATAAAGCATCTGCGAGGATTTCTTGGGTTGACAGGGTATTATCGCAAGTTTGTTAAGAATTATGGGAGAATAGCAGCACCTCTAACAACATTATTGAAGAAAGATTCATTTTCATGGACTTCGGAAGCAACAAAGGCCTTTGAACATCTTAAAGAGGCAATGTGCCAAGCACCGGTCTTAGCTACACCGGACTTCACAAAAACCTTTATTGTGGAATGTGATGCTTCAGGAAATGGAATTGGTGCTGTTCTAATGCAAGATGAAAGACCCATTGCTTTTGAAAGTCGTCCAATCAAGGGAAAGTTTTTAAGCAAAGCTATTTATGAGAAGGAAATGTTGGCAATACTCCATGCACTTAAGAAATGGCGACCCTACCTAATGGGAAGACACTTCAAGGTAAAAACGGATCATGATAGCCTTAAATACTTTTTAGAACAAAGATTATCCTCTGAAGAGCAACAAAAGTGGGTCACAAAGATGTTGGGTTATGACTTTGAAATCATCTACAAAAAAGGGAAGCAAAATGTGGTGGCAGATGCACTCTCAAGAAAGGATGAGGATGTGGAAGCATTGTTGTGTGCCATTTCTATTATCCAACCAGATTGGATAAACGAAGCAAGGGAGGAATGGAAGAATGACGAAGAAGTGTGGGCACTTATTCAAAAGCTACAACAAGATTCCAGTACTTCTGATACATTTAGCTGGAAAAATGATTCGTTATGGTACAAAGATCGCTTATACCTCTGTAAGAATTCCCAGCTAAAACAAAAGATTCTTATGGAATTGCACACTTCTCCCTTAGGAGGGCACTCAGGATTTTTAAAAACTTACCACAGGGTTAAGAAGGAATTTTTTTGGGATGGCCTTAAATCAGATATTCAAAAGTTTGTGGCGGAATGTTTGGTTTGCCAGCAAAATAAAGTTGAAACAATTAAGACACCGGGTCTATTACAACCTTTATCCATTCCAAGCCAACGTTGGGAGGAGGTTTCAATGGATTTTATCACAGGTTTACCCAAGTCTGAGGGAAAGAGTGTCATCATGGTGGTAGTTGACAGACTTACCAAGTATGCACACTTTTGTGCATTATCACATCCATTTAAAGCCAGTACAGTTTCTACTGCATTTATGGAAACAGTTCAAAAGCTACATGGAAACCCAAAGATTATTGTAAGTGACAGAGATCCCATTTTCACTGGAAATTTTTGGACAGAATTATTTTCTTGTCTTGGTACTCAGTTAGCTCATAGCTCATCTTATCATCCTCAATCTGATGGGCAAACTGAGATAGTAAACAAATGTTTGGAAGGATATCTTCGTTGCTTTGTATCTGATAAACAAACACAATGGGTCAAATGGTTGCCTCTGGCTGAATGGTGGTATAACACTTCCTTCATACAGCAACAAAAATGACCCCATTTATGGCACTTTATGGGTATCAACCACCATCCATCACATCATATTTAAGAGAAAATTCTAAGGTTCAGGCAGTGGAACATCACATCGAACATCAACAACAAGTCCTCCAACTCTTAAAGGATAACCTCGTGTTGGCACAGAATAGAATGAAACAACAGGCAGATCAACATCGCAGTGAAAGAAGTTTTGATGTAGGTGATTGGGTATTCCTACGGCTACAACCATATAAGCAAATGTCCCTCAAGCAAGCTAAGAAGGATAATAAATTATCACCAAAGTATTATGGTCCGTACAAGGTGTTGCAAAAGATTGGTACTATGGCATACAAATTGGAGCTTCCTGCAGCTTCTCGATTGCACCCAGTTTTCCATGTTTCATGTTTAAAGAAGGTTATAGGCGACAAGCTCCCAGTTCAAACAATATTGCCAGAACTTGACGAGAAGGAAAAATTATATTGGAACCGGAAGCAGTCATAGAAACAAGAACTCGACAGCTACGAAATCGATCAATTTCAGAGTACCTTATCAAGTGGAAGAACTTATCCGCTGAAGATTCCACATGGGAGGATGAGAATTTTATGCAGAAGTATCCTGAACTACTCAAGCGTTGAGGACAACACTTTTTTGAAGGAGAGGGGCATGTTGGGTCCCTATAATACTAGTGATTACCCCATTACTATTGTAGTTATACCCCTTATTTATATTGATGTACCCATGTAGTGCCCATATTGTTACTATTGTGCCACATAGAAGCCCACTATTGTTATTGTTGTGCCCTACAATATTATTGTTATGTAGGCTTTGATTGTATTGGGACCACTTAGACTCCTATATATAGAAAGGAGGTATTTTCATTTGTATCATCAAAGAATTGTTCATTTATGTAATGTAAAGGAGGTTGCCCCCTCGAAGAGGCTGAATTCTAAGGCGTGGATCTCTCTTTTCTATCTTTTTGTGAGCTGGTTTCATAACAAGGCCTCCTTCCCTAAAGTGTCACGACAATACTTACCCTTTCCCACTTTCTAATGGAAAAAGGTCTTTGTCTTAGCTTCCATCTCTTGGCCACACTACCATGGAAATAATCTCGAATTCCAGGCAAGAACGAAGATCCACTTCCCCCTATCATATGAAAGAAGATCCCTTACATCAATGCCCCCTCTCAATAATAAAAATGGGAACTAAAACCATCTCTCTTGACCCTATATTATCAATAAGAGATTCCTGTGATTATTAAGCATATTGTCATATTCCTCATGAGTTGAAATTTCAATAAGGAAGGTTGAGGTTTTCATACACTGATATTATGCTTTTGAGGCCTCCTAACCTAGGGCCTCGATGCATTAGCATAACAATTTCTTAGGAATAAGATGGAAATGACCACGTCCATTATTCTTATAGACATACATAGTGGCACAATTTTTTAAATAATTCAACATCCACGGGGCCTTGCAATACAAGCCATTTTATTACAAGAAGTTAACCCATTACACAGAGATTCCACTTATATCTCTAATCATAGCGATGAAAAATAGGCATTCCATCAATAACCATAGGAACATACATTCCTCATCAACAACACAAGAATTTCAACAATAACAAGAAGGATTTATATTACACTAGATTACATAGTGACACAAGTAAACCAATTATCTTTGACTAGATGACTGGTAACTGAGATTAATACTTCGGCTCTCTGCCCAACCTTAGGTTGGCTATTCAATGGTTCTTTGTTATAGCCAACCACCCTCAATCTTGATTCATATCATGTGAAGGGAAGTGATCAAGGGATATTCACACCATTCACATACACATTCACATGGGAATCCAAAGTCCACATAGCCTCCACTTGACCTCCATGAATCTAGAATGCACTGCATCTCCACCAAAACATAGTCAAAACAGGGAATTCAGAGCATTTAAAGCTTCACCCCAAAGCACAATAAAAAATAGGGTATCCAAAGCATCTTATAAAGCTACACCCCATAATAGGTTCAAGGAATCTATTATTGCTACAACTCCACCTCATAACCAGTTTAGGGAATCCATAACTTATAGTGTTCCGCCTACAACAATATTACCATAATTCATAGATCCAAGCTTCTCCACACACTTTGCTCATCAGAAATCCAGAACCACAGTGCCCCCACTTATCTCCTATAGGAATCCAGAGCCCACTATGTGTTCCACCTCTTAGTCTTCATGGGAACCCAAAGAGTTGGGTCTCCACTTATTAACCAATCCTTGGGATTCTATAACTCTGTGAAAACTCCATCTGATGCACCTAGGGATCTAGAGAATTTTCTTCCTCCCTACTCTCTCTACCACATTCTCTTTTTTTTCCTCTCTCTTAACTCCTCTTACTACTAGAAAGTCCATGGTGTATTGGCCAAGGATTTCTTTGTCACGGAAGTGTGATGACTCATCCTCTCCCCTTATTTCCATACGTTGTATTAATTTTTTGTAAATTTTATCCCCCTTTTAACGACAACCCATAAACAATATTTAATTCCTCGCAATCTATGCCTTCATTGCTCTGTTGAGTTGAAATCAAGGAAAATTGAAGGTAGTTTTAGAGGCATGCTACTACCCATACTTTTAAATCAATTGTGCCCACCAGTGTCACTCCTCAAACTAGAGAAACAGGTGAAAAAATAAACGCAGGTTTGGAGTTCCACAAGCAATCTTCCTCTTCACCTCCACAGACTCTGAATTAGTGTCCCTCTTCATCAAGTCATCATTTTATGATTTTCATTAATTCACATAATTTTACATAGTAAATCTTATAGAAATATTTACAAGAGAGTGAAAATAGGGTTAATGTTATGAATCCCACCCTCTTAGAGGAACATTGTCCTTTGAGTTATACATCCAAACACCCACACAAAATACAAAAATATTTATATCTAAAAACCGTATTTATAATTACATTACATTTATTATTCAATAAACAAAAATCGGTATGGGACCCTCATCTGATAAACCATGTCCCCTACGGCCACCTTGGGTCCAAATTGTCTCCACTGCACCTTTACAGATCTTGATTTTCCTATGGTCTAGAATGCATAGTGGTTCTAGATGAAAACATCCCTCCTGTTGTACTTGTAGCATAGACTAATTGATCACATGATTAGCATCTTGCACATATATTTAAGTAAAAAAAACATGGGAAACATCATGAGTAGTCATTATATGTGGAAAGGCTAATCAGTATTCCATTGGACCTATTATATCTAAAACTTGAAATCATCCACAAAATCGTGGTGTTAACTTGGAACACGACCCACTTCTCAATGAAATTATCTTTGGTCTGACATGAAGATAAACATGATCTCCCACTTTAAATCTTTAAGTACTCTATGTTCGTCAACATATCTTTTCTTCGTATCTTGAGCTATCTTTATATTTTTCCTAATGGATGTTACTTCGTGATCCATTTCCTTTAACATATCTCGTCCAATATGCACCCTGTTCACTCGATCACTCGAGCTAATATGAGTGTCTCATTTCCTACCATAAAGAGTCTCAAACAAACATTTTCAATGGTTCTTGATGGCCATTATTGTAGGAAAACTCCACCAAAGGTGGGAACTCTTCCCACTTCTTTGGCTAGTGCATGACATACATCATTAACATCTCCTCTAACACTTTGTTTACCCTCGTTGTCTTCCAATATTTTTTTGGATGGTGCATGGTATAAAATTCTAATTATGTCCCTAGACCAACAAACAACTCCTTCCAAAATTTAGCATCTCAATCTAAAATAATTTTCTTAGGTACTTCGTGTAGCCTCACTCTCTCTTTCATAAAAACTTGGGAATTTTTTTTGTTGTTGTATGGGTAGATTTAAAAACCACAAAGTGAGGAATTTTGCTCAACATTTCCAACACAACCATAATGGAATTGTGTTTCCTAGTAGTCTTTTGAAACCCAATGACAAAATCCATTGAAATAACTCCCCACTTCTACTATTGGATGGGAATCAATTGCCAAAATCCTGTTGGATGCTTGGACTATACCTTTAAAACTATGGGATGGGAATTGGTTGTAAAAATATTGATGGATGCTTGCATTCTCCTTTACCTATTGGCATTCTATACACTAAGCTAGATATTTGGGACCTCCTTGTTCATGCTTGGACAATAGTATAACTTCTTAATATTTGTTAGCATCTTTTCATATCCCAAGTGAAAATAATATGGTAATTTTTTATGCTCTTCCATAATGATCTTCTTCAATTTATCCATACTATGAATATACCATCTCCCTCGAAAATCTAACAATCCACCTTATGTAATGGAGTATTCCATACTCAATGTCCCTTCAGATTCTTTTTTATTTTTCTGCAATACTGATCCTTGGTGGGCCCACCTAAAGGGGCCACGTGTCAATCGACTCAACTCATAGAGTCTAACGTGGAAGTTCTCGAGGATAGTCAAACCCATGCCTCGTGATAAACAACCAATCACCTAGTAAGGGGGCTTAGACCAACTAGGCTACCCAAATAATATTATGTCCCTTCATGTTCTTGTTGTAAGTGTTCCTTAATTTTCTAATATTTCTCATCTTGATATTAAATTTCTTTAATATTTTCTTGATGTTGAATTCATAAGAACTCACAGTAGCTATATGAGCGAATTGTAGCCTCATGTTGAGAGCATCAACTACCTTGTTCTCCTTTCCTTTGATATAGCTGATTTCGAAGTCAAACTCATTGATTAGTGCCAACCATCTTACCTACCTAACATTCAAATTTGGATGCTAAAACAAGTACTTTAGTACTCCATGGTCTATAGTCAATGTAAACTTCCTTCCCAAAAGGTATCGTCTCCACATTTTGAATGCATTAACTGTGGCTGCAAGTTTTAATTCATGGGTGACATAGTTCTATTCATGTTCATTTAACTTCTTGGACTCATAATAGACCACCTGACGCTCCTACATCAAGACTCCATTGAATCCATTCTTGTAGGTATCCGTGCATATGACAAAATCCTTGTCTGGGTCAACAATCCTTAGCACTAGTGCTTGGGTAAGCAATTTCTTCAACTGCTCGAAGCACACAACACATTCAGCTGTCCATTGAAACTTAAGCCCTTTTCTTTGTAATGTAGTGATAGAATTAACAATATTAGATAAGTTTCAAATAGATATATGATAGTAACCATCTAACCCCATGAAATATCTTACTTCAGATACATTCTAAGGAGTAGGCCAATACATGATTGCGTTAACCTTTTCTGGGTCATCTGCCATGCCCTCCTTTTAGATTGTATGCCCCAAATACTAAATCTGAGACCAGAAGAATTCACTTTGGTTGAGTTTTGCATAGAGATTAAGCTCTCTCAACAGTTGTAGCACAATTTTTAGGTGTTTCTCATTATGTTCCTTCTTCTTAGTATATACCAAGATGTCATCAATGAAAACAAGCACAAACTTATCTAGATAGGAAGTCAAAACATTATTCATTAAGCACATGAATGTCGCAAGAGAAATTGTAAGCCTGAATGACACAACCACAAATTCATAGTGCCCATACCTAATTCATTTTTTTTTGTATATCTTCATCATTGATACACACTTGATGATACCTTAATCTCAGATCAATTTTAGAGAAGATCACTACTCACTTCAATTAATCAAATAGACTATCAATTCGAGGAAATGGGCATCTATTCTTGATAGTTTCTTTATTAAGTTATTGATATTCAATGCAAAACCTAAAGTTATTGTCTTTATTTCTCACAACCGAAAATATCAATCCCCAAGGAAACACACTCAGCCCAATGTGACCTTTATCCTACATTTCTTCTTATTATAACTTCAACTCAATAAACTCAAGTGTGCTCATTCTATATAAGTAGCTTTAGATGCTGGAGTTGTTCCAAGAATTAATTCAATTTTCAAATAAACTTCCTTGTGTGATGAAAATCCTTGAATTTCCTCAAGAAAAACATCTTCAAATTGTTTTAAGATTGGTGTCCTCTCTAGCCATCTTTGTTTCCTTCAATTTTGCTGGTGATGTGGACAATGAATAACCTACACCCCTTTTGGCTACATCATTTTAATTGTAGCATTGTTACTATCTTAACAGATATTAGTTTCTATTTTCCTTGAAACACCATCCTTTCATTGCCCTCATTGAGGCATCTAATCGAATTATCAAACCAATTGACTTTTTTCATGTGCCTAACCAACCAGTCCATCCTAATGAGGATGTTATAAGAACATAGGGGAAATAGATTTATATTTTTTTTCATGGGAATACCATTCAACATGAATGGGAATGACCTTACCTCATGCTCCACCTATCTCTTTATTCTCGTGCCCAACTGAACTTTCGAGGATTCATTGTGCATTGTTCTTAGTAAAGAACACCTCTAGGCCACTTGTGGACTTACATAACAAAATTTTGAACATGGGTCTATTAAATAAATATAGTATGGTCGCTAGTCATATATTCCATTTCAATTATTTAGGTGCGATGATTAGGATGTTGTGCACGACTGCATATATGCGTAGTATACTTTGAGCCATGCCATTCACAGTCTCAGGTTCCTAACATTATATGCTCTTAGGTCATCCTCCTACTACTGAGGGAAATGCCTCTATCAATGGTTCTCTACACATATCTAACATTGCATAGGTCCTCCCTTGAACCCTTCATCCTCAATTCTAATGGGCCTCGTAAATCGATCCTTTCTTGCACCAATAGCCTATGTTGTTATTCTCCTTTGACATGAGTAACTAACCTATTGGTTCTTTTGTTAGGCTTCAGTTCTTTCCCTTTGAATTCCAACCTTTCCCTCACTTTCCAGTCTATCCTGAATTTTGACTCATGTTCTTATTACTCATAACAATGCTTTAGTTTTCTGGTAGTCTCCTCCAATGTTGTTGGCTCAGTGAGCTCTATTATGTACCTGAATTCCCAAGGTATCCCAGTGATATAAACTTGAATATTTTCCTTCTCCTCTTTGATGTAGGGAACATCTCTTAATATCTTAAAAAATCTAGTAGTATAATCTTCATATGTCATCTTCCCTGGTTTTAGCTCATAGAACTCTTTGGACTTCTTATCATAATATTACTCAGAGAGATACTTCTTTCTAAAGAATTTTTTAAACATTTTCCAAGTCAACTCCTTCTCTTCGATATCCCTAACATTCCTTAAATCTTCCCACCAAACTTCTTCCTTTCCCTTTCAGATTGAATATGGTACTTTAGCTCTCATGTTTGCAGACTAGTTATGGACTATGAAGTACTTCTTCATCCCTAGAAACCATCCCTTTGTTTCTTTAGCCTTCTTCACTTCTCCATCAAATGTAGCACACATTATTTTCCCTTTCTTCTTCACTAATATTTTTTCCTTGTTTCTGTACTAGATAGTTGCTCATGGTTGTTTGTCCTTCTCTCTAGAGTACTTAGAGTAGTTCCAACCCTTACTGTGTCTTCACTTCCCTGCCTATGCCTTTTCCTAGATTTGTCACCTTTTTCACTGCCAACCCTCAACTCTTGTCTTCCATGTCCTGATTAGCTTGCTTCATTTTGTAGAAATATCCTTGCTCGTACTCATTTTGTATTTGTAGATATGACAAGATTTGCAGTATAGCTACATTCACTTCTTCCTACATCTCTTGTGCCCTGCCAATATTTTCATTATTAGTCTTGTAGCTCCTTATCTCTACCCTTAATCTTCAAAGTGTATCTAGCTAATGAGGAGAGCTTTCCTCTCCTCTCTTTCCTACTGACTCTTCTTCATGCCCATGATTAGATCTATAAGTCCTATACTGCACCATTATTTTGTTGGTCCCTTATCCCTTGGTCTCTTCTTATCTTATCTTATATTATGGTTTTTTATTCACACACACATTTTAGAAAATCCAAAACATGAATACATAATCTCAATCATCACCTTGGTTTATTAATTTAAGTCAATTGGTGCAAGCTGGCTAAAAAATCACATCTCAAATTAGCATGTCCATTAAAAGGAATAATCATATCAAAAGTAGTACATAAATTTCATATAAATAAAAAGAAACACACATCATCAATCAATATGACTACCATAACTATAATAGGTCCTACTACTCGATCAAACTGTGATAGAGCCCTAGTTCATCTCTCGAGGTCTAGTATTGAACCTAAAAGCTCTAATACCACCTTGTAATTCTCCCTCCCACCCCCTTGGACCTTCCAAGCAGATGGAGAGACATTAATTTGTCCTAACCCAACTTCCAAGGCCTTGTTATTCAAATGGGGTTACAAAATTCTCAATCTACAACTTCTCGAAACTAAAAGTTGATACCAACATCGCATCCATCTTATCGAGATATTTCTACCAATATAAAATCTATCTCAACTCGAATTACAAAGAAAAATTTATGTCCATTTAATGGTTTTCTAATAAACCCTTTCCACATTAGCATGGTACTACCACTTGGTATCCTCGTGGCACTTTCCACATCACCACTTGCTTGACCCCCACTAATCATTCCCTTCACCAATTTCGTTGATTGAATCACATTATAATTATTTTCAAGAGTTTCGGCCCACGATGTTAAACCCATGCCAAGCCTTTGATGTGGGACAAAGATTCCTACCATCACCTATTTGGAAATATTCATGTTCCCTAGCCCCGTTAATTTCATCCATCACTTACAACATGTAATACAAAAGTGAGTACCCCACCAAGGTCTGAGACTTCACTCTATAAGCCCTGGGTTAAAAGTTCATGTAATACAAGTTAATAGAGGAAAAGAAAGACCAAGGTCATGGGAAATGTATTCCAAGCTAAATTTTGGGGAAAATGTCCTAGTGGGCATCACTTGTTGTTTATTATGGCTAAGGGAAATTGGAAAAGCCAATGGAAAAAGCTTTGAAAAGGAAATAAGGCATTATTGACATTTATTTTATGAAAATAAAGGAAAATAAGAGAAAAGGAAGGTGAAGAGTCATAGATTTGCATAAGAGGAAAATTGAAGGAAAAATAATGGAAAATGAAGAAATTAGAGGCATCGATAATAAAAATAGATCACAACATCAGTTTCAGCCTCTTTTTAGTTTAGTTTTGGAATTAGTTTTAGAGGAGAGAAGAGCACCAAGAGGAGAAGGAAATCCACCAAGAAAATGATCAGATATTGATTCAGGACCTTAATGATAGCTCAAATTTCAAAGTGTTCAAAAGAGTGTAAAACCTAAGCAACCGGGTAGATCTCATCTTCCTGATTTCGGTGTCACAAACGGTTCGAAAAATCGATACTGTACGAAGGAGTTATCGCAATTTGAAAAGTCCAGTAAACTGTAATTTTTGGACATTTGACCAAGATTAAGTGCTAAACCTTTCCTTAAGCGCCTTTTTTAAAAGTGAGAATTAAGTAGGTGGGTAGTATTTGGAAAGTGGAAACTAGTATCTCGCATTCCCTAAAGGTGGGAAGCGGTATTCCTAAATTTCACGCGATTACCCTTGGCGGGCGACACGTAGCACGGGAAAACTAATTTTCTTGCATGCTCTCGGCTTGATATCGGTCGTGCAAGATTTCACGCGAGATTGCGTGATACACATTCGATTGGATGGGTCACATCGAAAGTGGAGATTGGACACTCTAGTTGGGGAGCGAGTGACGCGATAACCGTTGGATAGGACGGGAAAGATTGACGGTGGAGATCATCTAGGTTAGTTGGTAAGCAGACGACTCGATATCTATTGGATTTGCAGAAGTGAGATCAATGGCATAGATTGAAGTGCTTGATAAAAGGGAAATTCAAAGAAGGATCAAGTGGGATTGATCGATGGTGGAGATTCTGCTAAGTAAACAGTTCCACACAGTTGGTGATTAATATGACACCAACCTTATCCCTAACCGTCGGGGATTAACCGCTCCATATGCGCGCCAGAAAGTTAATGTAATAGTCACCTCCAACGGTCAACATGGAAGAGTGGCTAAACTTAGGTGGATATGCTATGTTTATCCAGAGTTAGTTTCTAGTTTGCCAAGTTTGGTGGAGTATCCCTAGGGGATATTGAATAAATGCACTCTAGGAGTAGTTTTCATGCAGAGGTAGAGAGAGAGAGAGAAGAGTGAAACAAGAGGCTAGCTAGGCTAATTGGAGCCGGATGAAGCCAATGGAATAGTCTAGAGAATTTAAAGAAAAAATCTTCATGGAGATTGGGAGATTTTGGAGCTCAGGGCCACCAGGAGTGTTAGGCAGTTGTAGGAGCTACCAGTACTCGTTCTCAGCGAAGCAATAGTCATTCACCACTGTAATGAGCCTTATGAATCCATTTTATGTATTTTCAGAAGAATTTGAAGACTTCTAAAGGCGGAGATGCTACAAGGAAGTTTAAGGCAGCCCAGTGCCAACCATGGAGGGAGGCATAGTTTGGGGATGCAGTGCTCATTTTGAGCAAATGTTCAGTCTATTTTCGATTTCTAATATGTGTTGTAAACAGGGGATGAAGTTTCAGTAACAGTTAAAGAATTATGAAGGATTTAGTGCCATCAAGAAGCTTAGGGTAGCTCAGAGAACTGATTGAACGAATCAAGTCTAAGAGAGCTTAGATCTGTTTACAGAGTGATGATAACCATGACATGGATATAGATGGTATTCTAAGCCCATTGGTTCAGTTTAGTAACCTTTGGAGTTAAGTGTGGAACTTGTAAAAGAAACTTTACCATAATCCCAAAGAGCCAAGTCAATATGACAAAAGCTCAAGGAGATGTAGCCCATGATATTCGGGTGAACTCCTAGATTAAATTTTATGTTATGTGTGGTTGTTTATTTTCTGCATTATATGTCTGTTATATGTGTTTAATATCAATAGAAACAAATGGAATTAAAGCACTTAAATAGTTAAAAGAAAACATACACCTATTTTAAGTATTTAATTCCTCAAATGTCATATATAAGCTAGATCATTTATTTTTTTAACTAAGTGCGAGGTTCTTGTAGGCATAACAAGTTATCAAACCCCCATTACAGACCAGGGAAGGAAAAGACAAGCAAAGGATGGATAAAGGAAGGATAAATAAAGGAAAGGAAATAAAGGATCAAGCAAGGAAAGGTTGGATCAAGTAGCTTCAGCGGGAATACTTGCAAGTAATAGGTTGCATGTATGATTTCCTAGCTAGCCTTGGCATGTATGGTATATGCTTGTGTGTTTTTTGTTCATTTGTTGTCATTGGCATGGGTTTTTTTGGGTTTCGACAAGGGTTTTAGCCTTGAATTGTCTTTCCATTTCTAGATAGCCATTGTGTGATGTGATTTTTTCTTCGTTGAGCTTTGGATTGTCAGAAGGTTTTGGATCCATGTGAGGTGGTATTACAAAAATTCCAAAGGTTGAGGGTGGACATGGTTTTCTCCGGGAAGCCCTCAATAGGTGGGTGGAGATAGGAAAATTCCTTAATGGATGGTGAAGGAATTCTAAGGCATCCAAGCTTGGTTTGGTTTTGTGATCTTAAGACTCGTTTATGTGACATCACGGTAGTGTGACAGTGAAGGTGTTTTAACCTCTGGATTCCCTTAGTTATTTATGGATTCCAGTTTATCCCATGATATCCCACATTCATGCTTGGAATATGGCACAAGGGTGATTGGCTGAAAGAAAGATTTGGTTTAGCCTAATATATGGTTGAGTGGTACTTGTAAATCCCTCATTTTGTTTGTTTTTATATGGTTAATAGGAGTTAATTCCTCTTTTCTTTATGAGTTACAAATTTACTTTTTATTATGTGGATTTAATGGTTTTTCTATTATTCTTGATTATATGGTTCTATGATGGTTATACGCATGATTTTATGACAGTTTTAAGTACGTCCCTTATCACCTTTTAATTGATGAATAACTAACTAATGAATGCATGACCTAATTGGTATTATTACATCTATTGTGAGAGGGCATTAGTCCTTCTTGGTAAATCTCAGATAACTTTTAGATCTCTATGTTCAGATATGCATTCATGACCTATATGTTGCATGTTCACTATGTGTTTGATAGAATGACTATCATGGTTAGATCTGGTTAGGTCATTTCCTTGAGTAAGTTTTGTGTTAGAGGCTTTGTCTATTTGTTATTTATCATTTCAATAAGTTTCATCAAGTTCTGGCAGGGATCTGGATCCTATCCCTTAAAAAGCTGCTTAAATCTCACATTCAATGGAAAATGATCCCTGAAAGAGACTACATTCATTGGGAAGTAGGCCTGTGGGAGAGATTACAAGGTTACAGTCACTTGGAGGCCTTGCCATGGGAACAATTGTGGGTCTAGTTCACTCAAAAATAAATTTATCTCACGAGTTATTAGACATCTAGAATGGTCGGTTGGTTTTTGGGGGTATTGTAGCACCTAAGGGAAGTTAGTGAGGTCTTGTTTTGTCGGCTCTATTTCCTCAAGGTCATCTAGGAGGTTGAGTCATGCCTTAGTATCCCCTCAACCCATGTTTACCTCAGGAAAGCTAGTGAAAGTGGGTAGATATGAGAGGAGGTGTGTTACATAGTGCTATCAGAGCATGGTTCAAATACTTGGACTTGATGAGCTAGGTGCATGTGGTTATGCATGTATTGTCATGCATGATTTTGATATATTGATATGATTATGATTGTAACATCCATGGTCAAAATTCCATGTAATAAAGTTAATAAATGAAAAATTATAACCAAGGTCATGGGACACTTATTCAAAGCTAAATGTTGGGAACAAAATCCTGGTGTGGGCGTTCATTTGGTTTATTATGGCTAAGGAATTCGGCAAAGGAAATGGCAAAGGATTTGGAAAGGAAAAGTGGCATTAATTGGCATTTTATTTATGAAAATAATGGAAATTAGGAGAAAGGGAAGGTGAAAGGTCATAGGTTGCATGTGAGGAAAATGAAGGAAAATAATGTAAAATGAAGAAAATAGAGGCCTCATTAATAAAAAGGCTTCTGAGGATCAGTTCACAACTTTTTTTTTTCAGCTTAACCTTTTTCTAGTACAGTTTTGGAGCTCTCTCTCCATTCTCTCTCTCCCATACTCTTGGACACTTAGAACATTCTTGGAGCACACTATCATTGGAGGAAAGAAGGTAAAGGAAGAGCAAGTAAGCAAGAGGAAGAAAAAATACCAAGCAAGGAAGAGTAAGATCAAGCGGCTACAACATGATTACTTGCAGGTATCGAGCCATGTGTACCATTTCCTTGATAGTTTTGGTATGCAAGGTACATACATGTGTGTTTTTGGTCATCTTATTATCGTTGACATGGTTTTTTCCAGGTGTGATAGTGTTCTTCATACTTGCCTTACCATTTCCAGATAGCCATGTTGTGATGGGGTTATATTGTTTTGGTTGAGCTGGATTGTCAAATGGATTTGAAGCTGAGTGGGGTTGTCTCAGGATATATCACAAGGCTTAAGAATCCCCGGGTGGGATATATTGTCAAGCCTAATTGTGAATACCCTTGATTGAGCCTATGAACCCCTCGACCGGTAATGGCGAGATACATGGTAAAGCTCAGAGGGTGGTGACCTCATAGACCTAAGAATCCCTTAATCGGTAATAGTGGGATACATGGTGAAGTCGAGAGATTAGGATAGAAAAATTCCTCATGGATTAAGTGGAGATATCCAGAGGCATCCATGCTTGTATAGGCTTGGTAATCTGGTGGGATTGCGATAAAGCCTCGATGTATTGATGAGGGTTCGGGCCTATGAATCCCTTGGAGGGATATGCGGTAAAGCTTGAGGAATCCTTGGTTGGTTTTGTTGTGAGTTTCACGTTCATGCTTGGAATATGGTACAAGGGTGATTGGCTGAAAGAAAGATTTGGTTCAGCAGAATCTATGGTCGCGTGGTTCTTGGAAGTTCTTGACTTGGTTGGCTTATGCATTCATTTATAAGAGCTTCTTCTCCTTTGGTATTTCATGTGTAAATATACGTTTTCATGTGTGGTCTTATGGCTATTACATCCTTGTTATTTTTGTTGGTTATATATTGGTTATAAGTATGGTTTATGACAAAGTTTGGTTATGGCTCTCATCACAATTTGATTAGTACATGAGATGTGAATGAATATATGACCTAATAGATGATAATGAAACTATTGTGACAAGGCCTCAATCCTTCTTTACAAATCTCAAATAAGTATGAGAACCATATGCTCGTATATGTTATTATGACTTGTATATTACATATTTGTGATATGTTTGACAAAATTCATGTCATGGATAGTAGGGATCCAATCAAGTCTTTGTATGATTTTTTCATTAATAACCTTATTTCATGGTTGTTTAACATTTCTAGAAGTTTCATGAAGTTATGGGCAGTGGCCTGAGTCCTGACACTGAAAAATTGGCACAAAATCTTGGGTCGTTGGCACAGAACTACCTAAAAAAGGCCACAGTCGTTGGCATGCCTTGTTGTGGGAGTGAATGGACGGCCAAAATCATATGCATGGATTGTCATGGAAGCAATTGGGGGTCTGCCTCAACAAAACTACAAGTTGTATCAAGGGCTAGGCACCTGGAAGGGTTGGTTATGTCCTCAAGGGTCCGTAGTTCATGAGTAAGGTTAGATTGGGTTTGTTTTATCAGTTCCACTTCGTTAACTATACATGGGGACTTGAATCACATCATAGTAGCCTCTCATCACATGTTTATCCTAGTGGAATGGTTAGCTTTGGTAAATGTGGGAGGAGGGTGTTACAATGTTTATACATGTACATGCTAATGTGGACTCATTTTGCAAATGAGATAAGTCGTCCCTGAGCATTATTAAGGTATGATTTTTATTATGGTATCTATTTACTCATCTGAAATGGTACACTTGCAGGAAGAAGAGAATCAAAGATGATGAGAAAAATGGTATACTGCAGTTCATGTGACTCTCCCTGCAAATCATTTGGGCAACAAGGAGATGAGTATTCTCCTGATATAGCAGATACACTAAAGAGTTTTAAGGCATAAATAAGGAGTTTCAAAGAGGACAATGATAGGTTGGTTGAGGCTCAAGAAAGACCTACAAAGGCTCAGAAAAATCAGGCAGAGGTTAATGTGGTCATCTTTTAGAGCTTGTCAGACTTGCAAAGATAGGGGCAATTAAGGATTTGTCAATAGTAATAATAGAAGACTAATGGTGCCTATGGTAGCAGGTATTGGTTAGGATATCAGTTTGATAGAGGGGACATAGTCAGAAGAGGAAGATCACTGGACACACTTGATAGGAGGACTAGGATGTATGCGTATCACTTTAGTTCCTCATCCAGGAAACATCATCATCACTTCCACCATCCTTATAGGAGGAGTGAGTACCTGCTTAAGGAATTCAAGAAACTCAAGCCACCTACATTTGATGGCGAGATGAAGAACTCAGAAGATGCAAAGGCATGGTTGCTTGGGATGAAGAAATTCTTCAGATTGCATAACTACTCAGAGAACATGAAAGATAAAATAAAGACCTTTAGTATTAAAAGGAAACCATATATCTGGTGGGAAGATGGGAATATTATCAGAAACATTCAAGAGGAAGATTTGATTTGGGATGAGTTAAAGTGACTCTTCAAGAAGAAGTACATATCTACGAGATATTATGATGATAGAGATAAGGAGTTTTATGAGTTACAAATGGGTTATATGATGGATGATGAGTATACTAGTAGGTTCCTGGAGTTGTTGAGGTATGTTCCTTACCTCAAGGATGAGAAAGCGAAGACTCAAAGGTTCATTAGTGGGTTTCTAGCAGCATATAGAGGCCAGATTGAGTTTTATAAGCCAGGGTTGTTGGAGGAAGCCGTCAGGAAACTGAAGCATTGTTATGAGAAGTCAAAGTGTAAAGCTAAGCCTAAGCGTGAATTGAAGGGGAATGAGAAAGTTGACGGGGAGTGGCCACCAAAGCGCGAAAGACCTCATGATGCAGGTAAGAAAGAAAATGTTGTTCCTTACAAGAAGTTTAATTTAGTTTAGAAGGGACATGAGTCAAAACCTAGAGAGAAACATAATATAGGTGATGCTAGGGTACCGTTGCAGTGTTAGATATGTGGCAAAGATCATCGCAAGAAGGATTTTCCATTGCAGGGTGGCAAGTTTCATATCTACAGTGCTCAAGAGGTGTAAAAGGTTGGGGATGTGTGCCTTAACGTTCCTCAGATTTCTATAGTTGTGGAAAACAAGCAGGAAGATCACTAGGCATCCATTATTGAGATGGAAGGTAAGATATGTGGTCACGTTATTTCTATATTGATTGACCCTGGATCTAATTATAGTTACGTTAATCTTGGCATGTTGGATAAGTGTAGTGTGAGAAAAGAAGTGCATGCAGAGTCTTGGTTACTGTAGTTGGCTACATATACTAAAAACAAAGTTCATCATTAGGTGAGAGCTTGTGCATTTGAATTGAATGGTATGCCTACATCAATGCAACTGAATGTACTTCTGTCTGGGTCATATAGTATCCTTTTGGGTATGGATTTGTTGTACCTCCATAGGACCAAAGTAGATTTCTATGACAAGGCTATTAAGTGTCTGGATGATAATGGGGAAAGAGAATATTGTAGGGAAAAAAGAATCCTACATCAGTGAGGATGAATACATCTATGTAGGCTAAGCACAGTCGTAGAAAAGGGTGTGTACTATTTACATTCCATATTTCCAATGAAAAGGGTAAGGATTTTGAGGATGGATAAATCTTCAAGAGGTACCCTGTATTGCAGTAGTTTTAGGATGTGTTTCCAACAAAAGTTTTAAAGTTACCTCCTCACAAGGAAGTGTACTTTTCTTTTGAGTTGGTACGAGGAGTGGCACCAACATCGAAGGAAACTTACAGGTTGAGCACTCTAGAGTTGGTAGAATGAAAGTTGCAATTGAAGGAAATGCTTGATAAGGGATACATTACACCAAGTGTATCTTCATGGGGTGCACCACTATTGCTTGTGAAGAAGAAGGATGGTATTCTTAGGTTATGCATTGATTACAGGAAGTTGAATAAGTTAACCATCAAAAATAGGTATATGTTGCCTAGGATTGATGACTTGTTTGATCAGTTGAAGGGAGAAATGATGTACTAAAAGATTGATTTGAGATCAGGATAGCATTACATATGCATTAGAGAGGAGGACATCTAAAAGACTAGTTTCTAGACTAGGTATGGGCATTATGATTTTGTCATAGTTCCTTTTAGTCTAACTAATTATCCCACTACTTTTATGTGCTTGATGAATAGTGTGTTCATCCTTATATGGACAATTTTGTTATTGTATTCATTGATGATATATTGATATATTATAAGAATGAAGAAGAGCATGTTGAAAAATTAGCAACGGTATTGAGATTGCTAAGATAGCATCAATTGTATGCCAATTTTAGTAAGTGCATCTTCTTTTATGCAAAGGTACATTATTTGGGACATATTGTTTCCAAGGAAGGCAAAACACTGGACCTGGAAAAGATAAATGCTATCATGGAGTGGTAAGCTCCTAAGAATGTGGATGAGGTCATATCATTCATGGGGTTAGCGGGTTATTACAGGAGGTTCATGAGGAACTTATCACAAATTAAATATCCTATTACATCATTGCATTGAAAAGGAAATAAATTTGAATGGATCGAAGAATGTGTGGCAAGTTTTGAGTAGTTGAAGAAGTTGTTGACAAATGCTCCAGTGTTAAAGATTACACATCCAGATAAAGAGTTCGTGGTGTGCACATATGCTTGCGAGAGAGGACTTAGTGGATTCCTTATGCAAGAGGGACAAGTGGTGTGCTATGAGTCACAAAAACTAAATGAGCACGAGTAGAACTATGTGACACATGATCGTGAGTTGGAAATGAGAATTCATGCATTGAAGATGTGGAGGAATTATCTTCTTAGTAGGAGGTTTGTATTGATGATTGGTCATAAAGGGATGAGGTACCTATTTGACCAACGAATCCAAATTCCAGGAAAGTTAGATGGTTGGCTACCATTGGTGAGTTTGACTTCGAGATCAAATACATTAAAATAAAGGAGAACAAGGTTGCAAATGCTCTTAGCATAAGACTACAAGTAAATCACATAACAATTATGGGTTGATATGGGACAAATTTACAGGATCAAATCTTACAGGTAGGACAATAGGATGATAAGTACCAACAACTTAGGAACATGTTACATTAGGGTACAGGTGATCAGGATGTAGACTATCATATCACAACAAATGGCTTGGTCAGATTCAGGGGCAAGATCTCTGTGTCAAATGGAAATTAGATCAAGAAGCTTATCTTGATGGAGTTTCATGTCAATCCATATCCTGGTCACCCAGGATATCAGAAGACATTGATAGTGGTGAAGAAGTTCTACTATTAGCCGAATTTGAAGAAGGAAGTGTCATAGTTTGTTTCTAGGTTCTTGGATTGTCAACATGTAAAAGGAGATTGTAAGCATCCATGTGGTCTACTACAACCAATTTTGATTTCATAGTGGAAATGGGAGGTCCTTTCCATGGATTTCAATACAACGTTTCCGAGGATGTGGACAAGATGATTCTATTACGGTTTTGGTTGGCAGGTTGAGAAAGGTAGCTCACTTCATTCTAGTGAAGTCTACTTATTTGGCTAGTGATGTGGCACAGGTCTTCATTAGAGATATGGTGATATTACATGGTTTAACAAAGAACATTGTGTTAGAAAGAGATGGTAACTTCACCTCCAGGTTTTGGAAGGAGTTATTTGCATGTTGGGTACATATTTGGCCTTCGGTACAAATTATCATCCACAGACAAATGGACAAATAGAGAGGATCAACATGATTCTAGAGGATATGTTGAGAATTCATGTTATGCACCAGCAACAAAAGTGTGAAGAGTATCTTACAATGGTGGCATTTTATTACAACAATGGGTATCAAGAGACACTGAGGATGAGTCTTTTTGAGGCACTATATGGGTGGAGTCGTAATACTACTATTAGTTGGAGTGATCTAGTGAATAGGGCATTGATCGGATCAGATATGCTGGAAAAGATGGAACATGAAATGTAGGTTATAAAGAAGAATATAAAGGCAACATATGATAGGTAGAAGAGTTATGTAGACCAACACAGGGAATTTAAGGAGTTTCAGGTTGGGGAACATGTGTACTTGCGCATCAAGCACAAGAAGAGCTCCTTGAGGATTGGGCTATGTGCGAAGTTGGAACCTCAGTATTACGAGCCTTGAGAGAATTGGACTAGTGGCCTACAGACTTGCACTGCCTCCGAAAATGAAAGTCCATCATGATTTCCATGTTTCATTTCTTAAAAGATATCTAAAGAATGTCGATGATGTGATTGATTGGTTTTTGTTGCAGGTGCAGCCAGAAGGAGAATTGCAGCCAGAAACTCAATGTCTATTGCAGTGGAAATAACTCATGCTCTAGAACAAAGCAATCAAGCAAGTTAAAGTGTAGTGGAAGAAATTTGGGCCCGATGAAGCTACATGAGAGATTGATGATCAGATGCATGCTATGTATCCTTCGTTGTTTGTCGGTTGAGGCAAAGAAGTTTTGGTATATGTGCATATTTATATATGATTGTTATTGTAAATACCATAATGAGATGTGTTATAAAGATCTAGTAGGTAGTATGGTTATCATGTTGTCATGTTTGTCATGATGGTTTTACTTTTGAGCAGGTTATTCATTGTAAATACTGCAGCGAGTTGGGCTATAAATCTCCATGACAAGTATGCTTTTCTTTTTACCGGTTTTGCTGGTTATAGGTGTCATTGAACACCAAGGACGATGCTCCCCTAAGGGGGAGGGGTCTGTAATAACCTTGGGTTAAAAGTTCATGTAATAAAAAAATAATAAAGGAAAAAAATACCAAGGTCACGAGACACATATTTCAAGATAAATGTTGGACAAAACATCCTAGTGGGCATCACTTATTGTTTACTATGGCTAACGGAAATTGGAAAAGAAAATCAAAAAGGATTTGAAAAGACAATAAGAAATTATTGGCATTTATTTTATGAAAATAAAGGAAAATAGGAGAAAAGGAAGGTAAAGAGTCACATATTTGTATGAGAGGAAAATTGAAGGAAAAATAATGGAAAATGAAGAAATTAGAGGCATAAGTAATAAAAATACATGAGAGCATCAATTTGGGGCCTTTTGTCAATTTAGTTTTGGAATTTGTTTGAGAGAGGATAAGAGCACCAAGAGGAGAATGAAAACAAGCAAGCAAAGGAAGGAAAATGAAAGCAAAGGAAGGACACGGAAAGCAAAGGAAAGCAAGGATCAAGAAAGGAAAGGTTGGATCAAGCAGCTTAAATGGGAATACTTGTAGGTAACATGTTGTATGTATGATTTCCTAGCTGGTTTTGGCATGCATGGTATATGCATGTGTGTATTTGGTTCATTTGTTGTCATTGACATGGGTTTTGTCAGGTTTCAACAATGGTTTTAACCTTTCCTTTCCATTTCTGAATGACATGCATGGTGTGATGGGGTTCATTCTTGGTTGAGCTTTGGATTACCAGGAAGTTTTAGATCTAGGTGAGGTGGCGTTAGGAAAATCCCAAGGATTGGGTGTGAGATGGTTTTCTTTGGGAAGCCCTGAATAAGTGGGTGGAGACAGGAAAATTCTTGGATGGTGAAGGAACTCTGAGGCATCCAAGCTCAATTTGGTTTTGTGATCTTGGGACTAGTTTAGCTGAGATAACGACAGTGTGAGGGTGGAGTTGCTTTAACCTTTGGATTCCCTTGGTTTTTTATGGATTGGTTTATCATATGAGATCCCACATTCATGCTTGGAATATGGAATGGGGTAATTGGCTCAAAGAAAGATTTGGTTCAGCCCATTCTATGGTCGAGTGGTACATGGAAGTCCCTGACTTGGTTGGCTTTTGCATATGGTTAATAAGAGCTAAGTTCCTCTTGTCACTATGAGTAGATGTACATGTTATTATGTGGCTTTAATGTTATTCTATTATTGTTGATTATCTGGTTATATGATCGTTATAAGAATGGTTTTATGATAATTTTAAGTATGGCTATTATCACCTTTTAATTGATGAATGGATGGTTAATGAATGCATGACCGAATTGGTATTGTTGCAGCTATTGTGAGAGGGAATTGGTCCTTCTTGGTAAACCTCAGATAAGTTTTAGATCTCAATGTTCAAATATGCATTCATGACCTATAGGTTGCATGTTCACTGTGTTTGATAGAATGACTGTCATGGTTAGAATGGGTTAGGTCAAGTCCTTGAGTAAGTTTTGTGTTAGAGGAATTTTCTCTACGTTATTTATCATTTATGGAAATTTTATCAAGTTTTGGGTAGAGGTCTCGATCCTATCCTTGAAAAAGTGGCTTAAATATTGCAGTTGTTGGCACAAAACTACCTAGAAGGGACTATGGTCATTGGAAATCAGACCTATGGGAGTGACTGGATGGTTACAGTCGCTTGGAAGCCTTATCATGGGAGTGAATGGGGGTCTATTTCACGGAAAAGGAAATTTATCTCAAGGGTTAGACACCTGGAATGGTTGGTTGGTTCCTGAGGGTCCTATAGCACCTTAGGGAAGTCAATAAGGTATTGTTTTGTCAACTCATCTCCTTAAGGTAATCTAAATGTTGAGTCATGTTATACTATCCCCTCAACTCATATTTACCGCAGACAAGCCGATGAAAGTGGGTAGATATGGGAGGAGGCCTGTTACACCCATGACATATAAATTGTTGTGAAGTGCTTGCAAGACTTCCCATCTTCCAGCCTTTGCGAATTTCTATGTCTCACTCCACTCACCCATATACATAACAAATAGTTAAGGCCATCACCCTTAAAGGGTTTCCATATGACATACTCTTTCCCACTTTCCAGGCAAAAAAGGTCTCCATCTTGGCTTTCATCTCTATGTTGCAATACCATGGAAACACTCTTGAATTCTAGGGTGATAACAAAGGTTTTCTCCCCCCATCATATGACAGAAGTACCTTTCCATTGATGCCCCCTCTCAATGATAAAAAAGGGAATTTCACCTATCTCTCTTGAGCTTATATCATTAATGGGAGATGGCCTTGATTCTTGGGCATATTGGCCTATTCCTCCCTAGTTGCAATTTCAATGGGGAGGGTAGAGGTTTTCATACACTGAGATTATGATTCCACAACCTCCTGACCTAGGGCCTTAGTGCATTAGCGTAACAATATCTCAGGAATAAGATGGAAACGACCACATCCACAATTATGACAAACCTACATAGGGGACCATTTATTTAAATAATTCAACACTGTAAGGGTCTTGTAGTATGCGCTGTTTTATTACAAGAAAGTAACCAATTATACATAGATTCCACATTTCTCTCTCATCATAGTGATGAACAATAGTCATTCCATCAATAAACATAGGAACATACATTCCTCATCAAAAGCACATGCATTTTAACACAAACAAAAAGAATTTATTTTGCATTAGATTGCATAGTAACGAAAGTAAACAAATTATCTTTGAATAGATGGTTCAAAACTGATATTAGGACTTAAAATATCCACCCAACCATAGGTTGGTCGCATAAATATTCTTTCTTATAACCAACCACCCCCGAGCTTGATTCAAAACCCGTAGAGGCAAGTTTTCAAGCGATAATCACACTAGTCACATACACATTCACATGGGAATCCAAAGTCTAGAGAGCCTCCACCTAACCTCCAAAAATCTACAATGCACCATGTCTCCACCCAATCATAGGAAAAACAAGAAATCCAAAGCATTTAAATCCCCAACCCAAAACACAATCAAAGATAAGGGATGAAAATCATCTAAAGCTTCACCCCAAAATAGTTTCATGGAATCCAACATTTCTACAACTCCGCCCCACAACCAGTTCAGGGAATTCATCACTTATAGCACTCCACCCAGCAAAATGCTACATGAATCTATCGATCCAAGCTTCTCCACCCACTTTTCTGATTAGGAATCCATAACCACAATGCCTCCACCTGTCTCCTGCAGGAATCCGGAGCCCATTATGCATTCCACTTGATAGTCTTCATGGGAATCTTGAGAGTTGGGTCTCCACCTATTAAAAAAAACTTGGGAGTCCATAGCTCTATCTGAGCTCCACAGGATGCACTCCAAGGTCCAAAGCACTTTCTTTCCCTTGCTCTTTGTACCACATCCTCCTTTTTTTCCTTCCCTATTGAATCCTCTTGTCACTAGATAGTTCATGGCATGTTGACCAAGGCTTTCTTTGTCACAAAAGTGGGATGACTCATCCTCTCTCCTCAACTCCCATACGCTGTATTAAATATTTGTACATTTTCTTCCCCTTCAAACAACGACCCATACATAGGCTTTAATGGTTGACTATCTATGTATGCATTGCTCTATTAAGTTTAAATTAGGGAAACATGAAAGTATTTTTAAAGGCATGCTATTATCCATCCTTTTAAATAAATATTTTCCATTAGTGTCATTCCTCAAATCAGATAAACAAGTGAAAAATTAAATGTAGGCTTGGATTTCCACAAGCAATATCGCTCTTCACCTCCACAAACTCTGAATCAATGTCCCTCTCTGTCCAGTCATCATTTTATCAGTTACATTAATTCACATCAGTTTACATAGCAATGCTTACAATAATATTTACAAGAGGGTGAGAGGGGGGTTGTTACATTATTGTTGGTTGTCAAACCACTTAGTGTTTTCCTATGGGCTATTAAACAACTAAGTGAATGTCTATTTATTGTTAAAGCACCTGATTAAGGGCTACATGCTATTGGTTGCTAAACCACTTAGTGCTTTTTTGTTGGCTATTAAAGCACAAAGCGCTTGCTTACTTGTCGTTAAGCCAGCTAATTACAAGGTGCTTGTTGTTGGCTATCAAATGACTTAGTGCTTGCCTACTTACTGTTAAACCACCCCCACAGTGGACCACTGGGCGCTTGTTGCTAGTTGTGAAACCACTAGTGCTTGCCTATTTGTTGTTAAACCACCTGATTACTGAGTTCTTTCTATCGGTTGTGAATCACTAGTGATTTCCAATTTGTAACTAAACCACATGAAAAGTGGAATAAATCCTTTGAAACTAAGTAACACACCCGTTTGAAATTTGGGTGAAACCCTATGTTTTGAAACTTGAGGAGTAAGTGGGTCACTTTGGTGCTTGTTGCTTAGTTGTTAAACCATTTTGACAATGGATTCCATCTCCTGAGTGTTTAACCAAACCATTGGCGTGCATATCCCCTGTACAAGTATTTCCTCAAACTTTGGACCCATCTTGGAAATGATAAGTTGCAGGATAGATTTACAATGTAGCTAGTGTATGGTTTGGTGGAGAGTGGAAGTTCCTTGTTCAGCTACTAGCCATCTCAAAACAATCATATAGGTCTATTGCATTTATATGTTTGAATTATGGATTGTGAGGTTCCTTTTCTCTATTTATGATCGATGTAAAATATTTTGTATTTGTGAAACTTAATGAATGCCTAAACTATGAAGTTTATTGTTATATTGATTCATTTGATCACTATGGTTATGGAATGTAATAGCTTAATTACTTAGATAAATTATGTTGTTTAATAGTGGTCCTACACTTCCTCTTGTATTAAGATCATCTCTTGTATGCTACTATTCAGTTGATTAATAATCGCATTCCTCTAAAAATGTCTAACCAACCTGCAAGAGTTTAGCATAACGGAAAGAATAGAACACTTTCTAGTGCATAATATTGTAACTTGTGTATGTTTTGGAGTTGGGGCCTCACCCCTTCTTGTCTTAGGAATGCGTGGTGGGTACCAAGGTACCTATTATCGATTTTTGGGCATCATGTAGAGAATAATGTTCGGAACATTAGTCCTTGTGTTGGTAGAGAAATAGATCTCGGGGCAATCACCCCTTGTCACCTTGATCACCGATTTGAGGTTTCAGGACCTCGGAGTCATGTACCTCCATATAGGAAGACTTGGTTCCAAGTGATTTCCCTCTTCATTGGTGAATATTCCTCATCTAAAGGGCTTGACGTCTAAGGGCGAAGGTGAAACCTCACCCACTAGAAACGTAACATGATAGATCCATCGAACCGATGGGCTATCAGGCTTGCGTATGGATTAAGTAGAGAGCGGGGCCGAAAGCCAAGATGATGTGTGCTGGGGTGATCGTACTGGGATCTTGGGCCTTCGGGTCATCGATATTTCTATGCGGATTAGGCGAAGAGCAGAGACGAGAACGAGAAAATCACCCTTCTCGACCTGTCAACCGACAAGACCACCCGCTGCTCCTCATGGGTGTTCATGACTTCACGAACATTCATAGTTGGAAAACAACGGTGGGATATGATGGTAGATGATGTGAAAATTCCCGTCTATCGAACCCATGAAATGACAGGACCACCTGCTACCCATCGACACAGTTGACAATATTGAAATCTATAATTGAGTGGTAGTAGAAGATGGACCAGCACCCTATGGGAAAATCCCCTGTTGAATGGGAACGTTAAGTAACAAGACCTCCCAAGTCACCTCCACCAACCGTTTGACCCTATTATTGTTTGATTTAATTTAAGGAGTGTTATGGTGATCGTGGATGGACCAATGACCCACACGCATTCCGAGACTCCCTTGGTTTGGTATGGTTTAATTGGGGGAGGGTGAGGGGGTGTGGAAGGCGGGGTTGCTGAAAGGGGTTCGGTACTGAAACTCTTACTATGGGCATCATTTCTAGATGGTTCAATTGGGGCGTGGGCGTGGGAGTGATCAATGGTCGCTATTCATCCCCTCTTCCCCACTAGTCTACTCGGAATTAATGAGGTGGTTGGGTCCAAAACCCGAACATTAAAAACCACGATGGTGGTATCACTATAGAACCCGACCTAAGGTGATGTGGCAACCATTAGCAAAGATTTGGTTGGGCTACATGGCATTATGTATTTGGTCTAACTTTGGTTTGACATAATTCTCTTTCTGAGATTGAGGTGAAGTTTATATCATTAGAAAAATATCAACGAGTTGGAGTCAATAGTAAGATGGTATTTGAATTTCACAACATTTGAGAATAGAGCATTATGGTAAACCCGTTTTCATGAGTTGGAGTCAATAGTAAGATGGTATTTGAATTTTACAACATTTGAGAATAGAGCATTTTGGTAAACCCGTTTTCATGACTGACTATGGAGGTTGAGTTAACTCATAGGTAACATTTCTCACATTTGAGAATAGAGCATTTTGGTAAACCTGTTTTCATGACGGACTATGGAGGTTGAGTTAACTCATAGGTAACATTTCTCACAACTTTATATCAAGGCAAGGGGTGGGAGAGAGTGTTACACATAACCTGTAATTAGCTTTGTTACAAGACCAAGGGCTAATTACAAACCTTATTAATACCACGTACCCAAAAAATCATAACTAATGTTTATATGACTTCTAATTAATCAATTTAATTTAAAGAAGAAAAAATGCATAACTACTTTTGAGATAAATCTTGACCTTTCTTATGTGACTATTATTAAAAATATTTTAAAATATTCCATGGAGTTTAAATCCAACTAATAATTATTGATAATTAAAACTAGCCTAGATCCATTTTAACTCCAGATTTATCAAGGGCCATGAGGGATCAAATCCTTGGAGGTGCAAACTTTTCCTCAAGTCTTGCACTCAAAAAAGAGGTTTGCACCTCAAGGAATTTGATCCTTCTCGTTGCTTGATAGATTCAGAGTTAAGTTAAGATGAATCTAGGCTGGTTAGATTGATTTTTAAATAGCTTCGACATTAGATTAAAAATATTAAATGTTAAACATTATGTTTACATTTACATTTACACATTTACATTTTTATGTGAGATCTTACGTTACATTTACATGTTTACGTTTTTATGTGATATCTAGCGCACATACTAGGCTCTAGAGTGCCTACCTTGACAATTGAGATCAATTATTCCTCTTCAACACACATTACAATTAATTTAATAAGAGAAATAAATATTATTGAATATATATTTTATTTTTTAATATAAAAGATATATAAAAATTTTATCTCATTTGATTGTACTTATATCAATTGAATTATAAAGTAAAGAATATCGAAGTTCCTATATTGGAACACACATTATATATATATATAATATGTGTAGTATATTATAATTGTTATAATAACGAAATAACTAGCAATTGCCCTAAAAGGTGTAAAGAGAGACGGCTACAATTGTTACATTAGAATTGTTGAATTGGAAAAATTATACTTTGGTTTGAGATAATAAGTGTTGTATTATATTTAAGTTTTTTACATTTACACATATTCTCTGGTATGGACATTTCATCATTATTTAATAGTAAACCAAAAAACATAGTCCATGACCCAAAAAAAAAAATACCAAATTAAATATTTTTAATAGTCAACGAGAAAAATCTAACCAGTAACCCATTTTATATATATAGAAATTTAATACTTTTAGAAGATCTTTTCCACAAATCAAAGCGTGTTTTCTAGTGGAGTTGAGATAGTTAGGATTTGAATAAAAGTAATAAACATTCTTTTTTGAATTTGTTTTTCTAAATATTAATTATTATTTTGGTAATTATGGTGATGAAAGAGATTTAAAATTGCTATGTAAAAATAATTAAATGTATAGTTTATATTTAAAACAAGGGCTACATAGTAGCTAGTACTCGCCGCTTAGCTTAAATATAGCTTAATTAAACTAAAAAATAATAAAGACAAAAGTTTCATCACAAAAATAGAACAAATAATAAAATGTTGTATTTTTGAATGCCATCACAAAAAATTAAAAAATATTCTCTCTATATATATACACACACACAATTTAAAATATATTTTATATATTTTTATATATTTATGTGTATTTTTATGTATATATAATTAAATTTATTAAAATATTTTTATATAATAATAAGTAATCTTGGAGAATAAATTATAATTCTTGAAAATGGAAATAATAGAAAAAATAAAAAAAATCAAAATAAAAAAGTTAAATAAAACTAAAAACAAAAAATTAATAACTAATAGAAATAGAAGTTACTAAAGAGCCCATAATAAGACCTCAACCAATCACCATACAAATAAATAAATTTAAACAATAAAAAAAAAATGAATTCCCAATGTTAAACTATGAATAGGTAACATAAATTTTTGGTCAAAGGTAAACTAATACATAGTCAAAGCAAAATTGAATGTGTAATACCATGCCATGAGGAATAATAAGAAAATAATATATATATATATATATATATATATATATATTATTTTATTTTATTTTATTTATTTATTTATTTAATTTTTTTGGGTTAAATTTGTTAAAAATTCACCAGCAATTTGTTGGAATTATAAGCTACACAATTCTAATATCTAAATTTTTCAAAGTACATAACCCATTGAAATATTTAAAAATAGATTTTAAATTACAAAATAACTAATTTAACAAAAAATCATTTGTTGGATTCCAACCAAAATCTCCTTAATATGGGATCATTAGACATCCATTTTAAACATTATTTCAACACATTAAGAATAAATTGAAAAAAACTATTGATTGGTTAGTTTCTTTTGGCCATAGTTTACCTATTAGACTTTTTGGAGAGTTTTTTTTGGTGCATTTTTGGATCAAAATTGCCCAAAATCAAGATGAAATCACAAGTTTGAGTTGTGAACTCCTTAAAATTGAGTTCCCTTTCAACTTACTGAATTCATATATGCAATCAAAAACTCACCACAAAATTGAAGATTTGACCCAAAAAAAAAATTTGCTACCAAAATCTCTAAAAAAATTAATAGTTAGACAATACAGAATTAATTACTTCATATGCCCTTGTTTAATTAATAATCCTTTACCATATTAATAGTTATACTATTTTATACTATAAATTACCAAATGTAAGATCTTTCATGTTCATCAGAGCTCCTTCAGCCAACAAAATCATTGAAAAGTTAGAAAAAAAACCAAAAAGTATGAAAAGTTGTAAAAAACCCAAATTTGAGGCACTTGAAATAGAGATCCAACTGTTTTTATGCATTGAAGAATCAGAGGTCAAGAGAGGACATTCTATCCAAAATAAGCATAACAATAAAATAATGTCTTTCTTCTCGTAGATCTGATGAACAAATACTATATATATATATATATATATATATATATATATATATATATATATAGATATATATAAACTTGTTATCCCTGTTTTCCTCAATATATCTTTTGATTATTAGTAATCTTGCCTCCCACCATTGAAGTATTATGCCTTAATGACCATATTGAACACTTGTGAATCCTCTCATTTCCCTAAGAACTTTTGCACTCGGTTCTGTTATTGTTCTTCCACGGTTGTTCACCAATTTATTAACTATGTAAGAGCTACTCAACGGAGCCCTCCAAAAGATCATCTCTTCCATCCAATTCCCTCACCACACATTTCCCTCTTAGGTTAATGGATGGCCATACATTGGTTGTCCATCATAAATTCGGGTTACCATAAAATTATGTTGTTTTCCATCTTGCTTCTGCTTAGATGTCATTTGTTATTTTTTTCTATGGTTGGATATTCCTCTTGTGAGTGCAAATAATTTTAATAAAACCTTATTATTTCAGTTACTATTGGAGATGTATGCTTGAAATTGTATGACCAAATTTGGGTGAAAAGACCATTTTATCTATAAATTAAATTGTGTATTTTTATAATATTTCAATTTAGGTCAAAAAAAAAATTTGACCATACACATTAAAAGAGGACATTTTGTTGATATATAGTTCCCAACAAAAATTTATTATGTAAATTTTCAATGTATATATATATATATATATATATATATATATATATATATATATATGGAAATAAACTTGAATATACAACCATTGAATTTCTTTCCTTTTCTTCCCATATAATTTTTCATGTAATAATGCCCAACCCAAACTATCTTATAATTATACTTTCCATTCGAAACTTAAACTTACAACATAGTATACACATCTTATGTAAATCCAATTGAAGGATTAGAAATTGTGTTGCTTTGATTGGTTTATAAGAAGAGCATAAAGAGGGAATTTTCCATGAAAATCTCGGCTCGTATAGCGAGTTACATACTCCCCAGATTTAATAGCCTTGTATAGGCTAGTGATGGGCTTCATCGATCAATTCAGGGGTGGCAACAATGAACACATCAGAATGTGGCATAAAAAACATGATGATTGACGTTCGACTCAGATTTGTATTAGGCACTACCTAGTGATCGACACTCTTGTATTTCACATTGCTTATTATCTATCATTATATAATACTTCTACCATTTTACAAACACTATGCAAAGGTTTAACCGATGTAACTATTCTAAGAATTGTTTCTAGAGTTTAATAGTTGGTTGGTATTAGAAGTTGAATTCATATTTATTCTTTCATTTATGGGATTTCCCTTTATATATGTTTGACTGACTATTGTGTGGGTTTTTACTTTGTATCTGTTTAGCTGACTGTTGCGGTTGGTTTATTTCAAAATTTGCATTTGTGTTCAGGCACTTAATGGCCTAGTTGTTTACTATTTTTATTTTCCCAAAATAAAACTGACTCACTCTCCAACATTCCTGCCAAATTGTATACAAGTTAATCTTATAAATTGCAACCTTACTTGAAAAATCGAAAGTGCAATCCCTTATTGAGAATTTTTTTTCATGTCAATATGACTATAATAATATTCAGAGACGGTATTCATGGGACTACATGCCCCATTTGCATGGAGCCACCTGTTGTCCCTTTTACTTGGGAGTTATCACTAATGAAAAATAATAATCAAGTTGCATGAGACCATGGTGTCAGCCTCTAAAATATGCAATCATATAAGTGAATTATGAGATGTGAAACAATTTTAGTGAATTCAGATATAAAACATAAGTAAAATATGCTCAGGGGGTATATTTCATGAATTACATTTAAAAAAGAGGAGGCTTGCACGTACACTCAATTTCTTTGTCAGAGAAAGAATGAATGAATTTTGCTTCGATTCAACAAATATTGCTACATCTATACACGCTAACTACTAATTTCTACTTTTTTATGACAACCTATACCTTAGAATCGACTTCCAATTCCTCTAATAAGAAGACCTCGATAAGTAGCTTGGAGTTGTGAAGTTAGCTAAGTAATC
The DNA here is from genome assembly GCA_031772625.1 of Pinus tabuliformis. Taxonomy (NCBI): domain Eukaryota; kingdom Viridiplantae; phylum Streptophyta; class Pinopsida; order Pinales; family Pinaceae; genus Pinus; species Pinus tabuliformis. The sequence goes on along the minus strand of CM062816.1, from coordinate 733,164,334 downwards.
TTGGAAAGGATCATGGCTAGAGGGAGGTTGTATTTGGTCTAACTGTGGGAATGGGTTTTGCAGACTCTTGAAGCCAAAGGTGAACATTGATTGGTTCAAACTAGCATTCTCCTGTTGTTGTTTCTACTCCAGCATCAATTCTTCCAACCTACAGCTTCTTTTTCCTTCTTCTTTATCAGATTTAAGATCATGTAATGATTGCATGGAACAACTTGAACAAGTGCGCAGAATAGGAGGAATTAAATATGTTTAATCATAATTTGTCTTGTGATTAGTGAGAGAGTTGAAAAATGGGACAATTTATGGACAGTCCATTGGAGCATTACTGGAATTTGAAATGTTCAAATTCTGCTCAAAAATGGAGTTTGAGTTGTAGCTCATGGAAGTAATGGAAAAAGTTCTTGAATCATGGTTAGAGATCAATCTGCAATTCGGAGAGGGAGCAAATTTCGTTGAATATTGTGAAGTTCTTTCTAAATGCCCAATCTTCAAGTTCAATATAGTATTCCCAGTGGGCAGTATTCTTGGCACCTTTTCATTAATTTCTTTGTGGAATTGTTCCATTGCTTCTTTCGAGGACCACTCTTTCTCCTTAGCTAACTTCTTCGCACTGCTCTTCTTGTTGTATATTTGACAAAGTACCCAATCATCCAACTGCAATAAGAAGAAATTTCCTCATCATAAATATGGATAACCCAAAAGAGAAAACAAAGGATTTTGAGCTAAATTTACATCACTAAAACCAATCGCAAGCCCTCATTTTTAAACTAGACTGAGGAAAACAAAAATAATATTTGATATTTATAGTTTTCCTTAATAAAAGCCTCTAGAGTAAATTAGAAAACCCTTGATTTCTATAATATAGAATACAACCCCTTGTTTACTAAATTGATTTTTCCCAGATACATTCATCCTCTAGAGTCTACCTGGTCTGGGCCCTGTCATGATTAGGCCATAATGGAATCCAACCTGATAAGTGTTTTAAACCAAGCAACACCTACAATGTTTATTAACACACATGAATATACATAGAAGACAATCCACAGGAACAATCACATACCCTTAAGTTTCCCTTCCTCTTTGCAGATCTATTGGCATCAACAAGGCGGTATTCATGCATAATTCAATTACTCTTGTTTCCTTTAGGTTCTTTTCCCACATAGAAAACCAGAGCCTTCTTAATGCCAACATACATGTTGTTGCCCTTAGCAATGATGGGTTTATTTTCACCTGTGGCTTTCCATTATCCTAAGCCAACAACCCTGTTGGGGCGAGAACCATTTGGATACTTCCTGTCCCTGGGAGTGAAAAAATACCACTCCTTTTCTCAAAACAGTGCCTTTTCTGCAAGAATTGGAAACATGTATCAGACCAGAAAAAAAAACACTTTCTAATAACTGAAAGAAAATAAGAATGAAAAACATGCATTTCCAATTGCAAGAACATGGCATGGGCATAAATATGAAAGAACACTATAAATGAATTAAGTTTAAAATAAAATAACACCCATGTCCATATAACAGTCATTACCCATATATAAAAATGAGATGATTCATTTTGAGATTGAAGGTTACCATATCAATCAAAGAGAAATATCCAAGTAATAGTTCTAAGACATGGAAGGGCATTCATTTGCAGATTTGGGCAATTAAAGAATTGATTTTTGAGATATATAGAAAACTATCATACTTATTATGTAATGCCCATCTTACATTGGAAAAACCCCAAATTTAATAGTTTAGCCTTTACAGGTAGTGTAACATAAAAAGTGCATGTTCAACAAGAAATGAACTCGACCAAAGTTGTCTGTTTAGAAAAGGAACAAAATCAAGATCGCAGTTCAAATAACCTCGACGAAAAACTTTAATCCCCATAGAAAGCAGTGAAGTTGCAGTGCAAAATCCTATTGCTTTGGAATTGGTAGTGGATTGAAACAAAAGGTTCCATCTGCCCAAGTAAATGAACTGTCACAAAGAATGAAGAAACAAATCTATTTAGAAAAAGTGGTATAAAATTAACCAAATTTGATACCCTGAATGTTTTATAGACCGCTATCGATTACTCAACTTTTGGAGGATCAAGAGAATATCTAGGATGATCTTTCAAACATTGTAAGAGCTAAGATAAGATTTCCCTACCAAAGTAAGGCAGGATCTTACAGCCTTTCAGAACCTAACTTTTTAGGACCGTAAGACTAGGGTGTGCCTTTTAAAACAGTAAACGTAGACCCTACCACTTAGTACTTTCAGACTTTGTTAAAACCAGTAACACCAAGGCCTAGGTTGAGATGAATAGCCATATCCAAACCTTAGTGGAAGTGTGTCTAGTCAAACTAACAACTTCATCGCCTTTGTCACTATGGTTGCAGTGGCTCTAATTTATTAGAACGGGTAAAAATAATTGGCACTGCCAACTAGAGCGTGCAATAGTAGTAGGTATCAGTACCATGAAAACAACATGTGCTAGTATCACCGCAACAGTTCTGATTCGTAGCCTATGTGTCTGCGGCAAGTGCATGATGAAAGGCACTGACCCCCAGGGCATGCACGTTAATGGATCAGATTTTGCTAGATGTGAAAATGGAAATTTATTAATCCATCCACCTATATTCCTTGATATTATTCCAAGTGATCTGTTATATAAATTAGCTTTATCTTTGTGTTTAGTGAAATCATGGAACTCACATTGGATGAAATTACTGGAATTTATGCCTGCCAGGCCGTGAAAATGTAGTAAAGGAGCGAAGTCATTTGAACATATCCACTTGAGAGTTCCCTGACCTTGGAATTTTAGGTAGAGTTTTCCATTGTTTGGATTTGGATGTTAGAAATTCCTGATGTCGATAATAAGAGCTCCAGTAATAGGTACCACAGTAAACCATCGCTCATCCTTTTGGACCTGGAGACCCTCCACCCCATCGTCGGGTAAAACAGTTAGTATAACTCCATCTGAATGCAACTTAAGGCCATTCACCAGATCTGGTTGAGGACAAGGAAAGTAATAATTGATTGCGTTGGAGCAAGGGTTCTTTGATTAGGTTTTGAAGATAATTTGGATGCAGCCCTAAAACCTCTGATAGAAGACTCATTGATGTAGGAGCATGAGGCTTGAAGACAAAAGGCTTCGAATTTTATTCCAAAAATATAAAAAAAGTTTATAAGCAAAGGAGTGGGATCCTTTAGCCGTCACTTTACAAAGCTTTCTAGATAAGATTTGAGCTAGATTCAGGGATTTGGATTATCTTGTAATTAATTCAAGTAGTTAGGCTTAGTTAATTTTCTCGAGGAGAATATCTTGCAAATTAGATAGGATTGGGCAGTTTTGATCCATTGATTTAGGATCTGGTTGTTGTACGTACAGGTATTTATGTAAGTTTGGAATTAATGTAAAGGGATTTGACTGTGGAGGATTTGACTGTAAAATTTGAAGTCTCCTCGTATTTCTGTGTATTCTGTGCTTGAATGGTCAATCCTAGAGGTTTGAAGTTCCTTCGAAATATTTTTGAATGTTGTTGATTTCCAGTTTGGCCCTTTAAAACTAGATTTTATACAATGTTGTGTTATCACATTTAAATATTCATTCACTGTGTATTGAGTTAATTCGAATGTATTTCGAACCCACAGAGTTTAGTTAGCGATATCCTGAATATAACTTAGAGATAGATTAAACTTGGTGGAAGTGCCAAAACCTTGGCGGAATGAGGAAAACCTGATAAATATGCAAGAAACTTAGGGAAAGGTCCGAACTGTTCGATCGACAGACCCAATAGATCTAATAGTTATCGCATGCTAACAAGCACATAAGTTAAATAGAATAGAAAGGCGGTCTTCGTAGGAAAAAGTTGTTTCTCGCACGATCTCAAGGTGGTAAGTTGTATTTTTAAAATTCACATGATTCCACTTAGCAACTCACACGTAGCATTGGAAAACTGCTTTTCGCGCGTGCTCTCGGTTCGTTAAACATCACGAAAGAATCCACGTGAGATTACGTGTTAACCATTGGATCAAGAGGGATTGATCGACGACAAAGAATTAACGCGATAAATATTTGTGGAATGATGAACGTGACAAAGTTATAAACCAAAGTTTTAATTCTTTTTGATTCCGTGGGAAAAGTGAAGGTTTGCCTTATAATGGGTAAATTAAACAATTCTGATATTTTCATAGAATAACTAAATTTGGAGTTTGATGACTGATACTCGAAAAGAAACCTGAGAAGATGTTCCACCCGAGTTAAGGAGATTGTATCTAGTTTTGAACGATTATCCTTAATGGCTGCAACCAACCAACCATTAGTGGTATCAGTGCAACTTATTGACATTGATCAGGATCTTAAAGATTAGAGAAAGAAGTCCAGCATGGCTTTCAGAGTTGGAGGAAGACGTGGTCAAAGAAGAGGAAGACCAGTTGCAAATGCTGAAGCATTGGAAGCTATGAAACAGATGCAAACTAGATTAGAAGCAGTGGAAATGGGAAATCAAAGAGATGGAGATGTCAGTGAGCCTGAAGTTGAAGCTACAAAAGAAGAGGAACCTGCATAAATTAATCCTGAAATGAGATTCTTTAAATTAGTGCTGGGATCCACGTCTAAACCTAGACTTGAGGGTTCAATTTATACAGGAGGTTTAAACCCTGAGGATTTGATAGACTAGATTAATAGCATGGATAAATTCTTTTATTATGAAGAAATGGAAGAAGGAAAGAGATTGAAATTTGTTGTCACAAAATTGAAAGGACATGCAACACTTTGGTGGGATGGAGTGCAGGCAGAAAGAAAAAGACTTGGTAAGTAACCAATTAAAAATTGGAACAGGATGGTGGCAAAGTTGAGAGGTAAGTTTTTGGCAAGTGATTATCAACTTTCATTATATAGACAGATGTAGAATCTCAGACAGAGGTTTTTTACAGTGAAAGAGTACATAGAGGAATTTTACAAAGTGACCATAAGAGTTGGACAAATTCAAGATACATATGAGAAGGGTGCAAGATATATAAATGGTCTCAGAATGGAGATCCAAGATGAGATAAGTGTGCCGTCTCCTAAAATAGTAGAAAAGGCTTATCGGATGGTATTGAAGGCTGAAGAAAAAGTAATGAGGAAGCAATTTGCCATAAGTAGAGGTACTTTCTGAGGAAGGGGAAGTTAAGGTGGTAGAGGAAGATCTAAAACACCTAGAGATGGAGCTAGCAGCAGCTGGAGTCAGCATACACCCACAGAAGGTGATGCAAGTGGTAGAAGGAGGTTTTTCTGAGGAAGAGGAGGTAGAGGCAGAGGAAGAGAAACCAGATGTTACAGATGTAATACACTAGGACAAAAATCCAATGAATGCCCAAAAAATGCAGGAACAAATCAGAGAAATGTAGTTGTTGCTCAGACTAAAGAAGAACCGGTAAAGGTGCTAGAAGAAGAAAATGTACCAGAGAAAGGGGAATCTTTCGTAGTTAACAAATTTTTGTTAAAGCTAGCAAAGGAAGTTGTTGAACCAGCACAGAGAAAGACTTTGTTTAGGACTGTGTGCAAGGTTCAAGGAAAATGCTGTCAAATGATAATTGATAGTGGTAGCATTGATAATTTGGTCTCTACAGAAGTGTTAGAGAAGTTGAAATTAAAGACAAAGAAACATCCAACACCTTACAAGGTGTCATGGCTTCAAAAAGGAAATCAATTGTTAGTGAATGAATAGTGTGAAGTGGAGTTGCAATTGGGAAAATACAAAGACAAAATTCTGTGTGATGTGATGCCTATGAATGTGTGTTACATATTGCTGGGAAGACCTTGGGAGTATGACAGAGGAGCTATGCATGATGGGAAAAAGAACACATACAAATTTGGTAAATATGGTGTTAATCATACATTTATGCCTATGGAAGAAGAGGACGCATCAATAAAATCTGATCCAAAGACTCTATTGCTGAGTGGAAAAGAATACTTGCAGCAGATTGAAGAGGATAAGATAAATTTTTCATTGATTTGCAAACCCAAGGTAGTAATTACTTCCACTAAATTTTTTGATTTGCCAATTAAAATTCAAGAGATGTTGGAGAATTCTTGTGATATCATTATAGATGATTTGCCTAATAAGTTACCACCCATTAGAAAAATCAGTCATCATATAGATTTGATTCAAGGGAAAATCTACCAAATAAAGCAGCTTACAAGATGACTCCCATAGAAAATGAAGAAATCAGAATACAGGTTCAGGAACTATTAGAGAATGTGCACTGATTCAAGAGCAATCAACAAAATAACACTCAGGTACAGATTTCCTTTACCTAGAATTGAAGATTTGATGGATTGTTTAAGTGGAGCAAGATATTTTACAAATATCGATATAAAAAGTGGTTATCATCAAATAAGGATTAGAGAAGGTGATGAATGGAAAACTACTTTTAAAACAAATGAAGGAATGCATGAATGGATGGTAATGCCTTTTGGGTTACCAAATTCTCCTAGTACATTTATGAGGCTTATGAATGAAGTGTTGAAAGAATTTATTAGTAAATTTGTAATAGTATATCTGGATGATATATTAGTTTACAACAGATCTAAAGAGGAACATATGAGACATCTGAATTATGTCTTATAGAAGCTACAACAAGAAAAGTTGCTGCTAAATCTAAAGAAATGTTCATTCATGAAAGAAGAGTTTTTATATTTGGGCTTTGTTGTTTCTACTGATGGATTAAAGATGGATCCAGAGAAGATAAAGGCAATCATAGAGTGGTCTTCACCAAAAAGTGTTTTTGAGGTAAGAAGTTTTCATGGTCTTGCTAATTTTTATAGAAAATTCATAAGGAATTTTAGTATGATCAATGCTTCTATTATTGATAATATAAAGAAGGATAAACAACCATTTAAATGGACCGTTGAAGTAGAGAAGAACTTTCAGCTATTGAAAAGGAAGATCACTGAAAAACCTATTTTATTTTTTCCTGATTTTAATAAACCTTTTCAACTGAAATGTGATGCCAGTGGAAAAGCTATTGGCGGTGTTTTAAGTAAGGAGGACAGACGTGTAGCTTATTGCAGTGAAAAACTGAATCAATCAAAGAAGAAATATTCTTCGTATGATAAGGAATTTTATGCAATTGTGTAGTCATTGAAAAAGTGGAGATATTACTTGATGTCTAAGGAGTCTATACTTTATTCATACAACCATGCATTGCAGTACATTATGCAACAACCAAAACTTAGTCAGAAACATGCAAAATGGGTAGAATATCTTCAAAGTTTTAATTTTGTATTGAAGCATATAAATGGCCAATCAAACAAAGTAACAAATTCCTTAAGCTAAAAAAGAATTTTAGTTCAGGAACGTCAAATTCACGTGTTGGGTTTTGATTTTCTTAAAGAATTATATGAGAAAGATTTGGATTTTAAAGAGGCATTTGAAGCTTTTAAAAATATTGTTTTGTTCGATAGAAGTAAGTGGCTGGATTTTTCCTTGCAAGAAGGGTTGTTGTTTAAAAGAAATGAGCTGTGCATACCAAATTTTTTAATGAGGGAAAAATTAATCAAGGAGAAACATAGTGGTGGACTTGGAGGACATTTTGGTGTAGACAAAACTTATGAGTAGTTGAATCGCTTTTATTTCTGGCTGAAGATGAGATATGAAGTGGAGAAGTATGTGAAAAATTGTAAAATTTGTCAGTATGCAAAGGGAAGGAGCCAAAACACAGGTTTGTATGTTCCATTACCTATTCTAGATAGACCTTGGGATATGGTAAATATGGATTTTGTTTTGGGTTTACCAAAAAATCAAAGAGGAAATGATTCAATTTATGTTGTGGTAGATGAATTTTCTAAAATGGCACAATTTATTGCATGTTATAAAACCATTGATGCTACTCACATTGCTAATCTGTTTTTTAGGAGATTGTAAGGTTGCATGGGTTACCTAAGAGCATTGTTTCAGACAGAGACACTAGAATTGTTGGTCATTTGTGGAGGACATTGTGGAAGAAACTTGTTACTAAACTGAGTTTCAGTTCAGCTCATCATCCTCAGATTGATGGACAGACTAAAGTTGTAAACAAAAGCTTGGGTAATCTTATGAGAAGTCTTGCAGGTGAACATTCAAAATAGTGGGATCAAATTTTGGCACAGGCTGAATATGCTTATAATTATTCTCCTAACAGGAGTACATGGCAGAGTCCATTCCGTATAGTTTATGGAATGCACCCAAGGGGAGTGTCTGAATTAAGAGACTTGCGAAAAGTTGAAATGGGAACTGCTAAAGGAGAAGATTTTGGTTCAGAGATTCAAGCAATACAAGAAATACATGAACAGGTAAAACAACAGTTAAAACAATGCATGAATAGGTAAAACAACAGTTACAGGATAGCAACATAAGGTACAAAAGCAGAGCAGATTTGAAGAAGAGAAAAGTTAATTTTGAGGTTGGAGATTTGGTTTTAGCACACTTGAGGAAGGAAAGATTTCCAAAAAGGGAGTATAACAAGTTAAAATTTAATAAAATTGGACCATGCAGAGTCTTGAGGAAATTTTCTGCAAATGTATATGAAATTGAATTACTCCCTGATATTGGAATATCCCCAATTTTCAATATTGCTGATTTGTACAAGTATGAAAGTGGAAATGCAGATGATATAGCAGAAGACAAGGAAGAACAAGAAGTTGCTTGGGTAAAAAAATTACCTACAACAAAGGCATTGCAGCCAGAAAAGATTTTGGATAAGAGATTGTTTAAGAAGACGAGGGGACAAGAGTATTTTCAGTATCTGGTCAAGTGGAAGGATCAACCAATTACTGATGCTACCTGGATGATAGATGCCATGCTACAGAAGTTGGGCAGTTCTGTAGAAGAGCTTATGGATAGGAGCCCATGAAGAATTTTTTCCTCAGGAGTCTAGTGCAGGAACACAAGGCTTGAAGACAAAAGACTTCGAATGTTATTCCAAAAATATAAAAAAGGTTTACAAGAAAAGGAGTGGGGTCCTTTAGCTATCACTTTACAAAGCTTTCTAGATAGGATTTAAGCTAGAATTCAGGGATTTTGGTTATCTTGTAATTAATTCAAGTAGTTGGGCTTAGTTGAGATTCTCGAGGAGAATATCATGTAGATTAGTTAGGATTAGGAAATTTCGATCCATTGATTTAGGATCTGGTTGTTGTACATACAGGTATTTATGTAAGTTTTGAATTAATATAAAGGGACTTGGCTATGGAGGATTAGACTGCAAAATTTGAAGTTTGTTTGTATTATTGTGTATTCTATGCATGAATGGTCAATCCCGAGGTTTCAAGTTACTTCGAAATATTTCTGAATGTTGTTGATTTCTAGTTTGGCCCTTTAAAACTAGATTTTATACAATCTTGTGTTATCGCGTTTAAATCTTCGTTCATTGTGCATTGAGTTAATTCAAATGTATTTCAAACCCATAGAGTTAGTTAGTGATATCCTGAATAAAACTTAGACATAGATTAAACTTGGCAGAAGCACCAAAACCTTGGTGGAATGAGGAAAACCTGATAAATACGCAAGAAACTGAGGAAAAGGTCTGAACTGTCCGATTGACAAACCGAATAGATCTAACGATTATCGCATGCTAACAAGCACAGAATTTAAATAGAATAGAAAGGCGGTCTTCCTAGGCGAATGTTGTTTGTTGCGCGGTCTCAAGGTGGTAATTTGTATTTTGAAAATTCATGCGATTCCACTTAGCAGCCGACATGTAGCACTGGAAAACTACTTTTCTCACATTCTCTTGGCTCGTTAAACATCGCACAAGAATCCATGTGAGATTACGCATCAACCATTGGATCAAGCGGGATTGATCGACGACGGAGAATTAATGTGATAAATATTTGTGGAATGACGGACACGACAAGGTTATAAACCAAAGTTTTAATTCTTTTTGATTCTGTGGGAAAAGTGAAGGTTTGCCTTATAACAGGTAAATTAAACAATTATGCTATTTTCACAGAATAACTAAATTTGGAGGTTGATCACTGATACTCCAAAAGAAACCCACGAATAATTTCCACCCGAGCTTGAGGAGATCGTGTTTTGAACAAGTATCCTTAACGCTTGCAACCATCCCACCACTCATCAGCTTCTCAATAAGCCTCATGATATCTTCCCCATATTTTTCATATGTTTCATGTGTTTCCCTTCATAGTGTGTACAATAGTCTATTAGAATGGATGCAATCTCATATCAAGGTTTCAATTATCACATAGCGTATATGTGTATAGAGTTGTACCTATATGTGGAGGGCGTTTTGGGCCATTATTTAATGACTATGGCCCACTCTGGAGAAATATATTGAACAAGGGCATCTACCCAATCCAGGACTGTGTCATAAAAAATGTCAAAGAAGCAGCCATAGCCTTCAAGCATATGAGTTACAAACCTCATAGGACACAATTCCCATTTCTCTTCCGAAGAAAGATCAAAAAATTCTTGTGAAACCCATTTCACAGTCTCTATCAATGACAAAGGTATGCCATGATTTATTATCTTCAAAACAATTGAAAACCCATGAAATTAGAAAGCTAAACAATAACAAAATTGCTTGGATTATCAATGTTGGAAAGGGAGAAAAAAAATGTCAAAACTATGATCCCATAAAAACCTGAAAGAAACCCCATTCCTGGGATGCCTGAGCTAATTGGCTGAGTCTTGAAGTGTTGGTCGATGTCTTCCAAGCCTGCTAGGTCAATGCCGAGAAGAGAGTGCTGGACTTGAAGAGGACGAATTGGCCTCGGATCAGATGGAACAATGTATCGTGTAGGGACTTCCTTCATTTTCCTTTCATGGACTATCCACACAAGATCAATGGGTCTCTTAAGCCTTTCTAACTGCCGCAGAAGAGACTCCATGGCAGTAGATGAAGAATCCATATTCGTAGCAGGCAGTGGAATTGGAATGACGTGAAACCTGGAATTGGATCTCAAACCTTGAAGACATGATTATAGGAGTCCGAGCACTTCAATGCGCATAGATGTACTTCTTCTGAGCATTCTGGTGTCGTCCATGTTTAGTGCCATAAATACCACAAAAAATTCAAACACACTCCCCTGAAATTCTAGCGTAAAATACTCCGCCACGTAGAGATGTCAAGTGGAGAGCAAAAATGTGGCTTAAAAATTTGTGCAAAAATCTGTACACAGACTGACATGAGAAGTGTAGACTAAAATCAAAATTCGTCTGATTCAAAAGAAAAACCTATCAGTCTAATAAATATAAAACATTATTGAAAAAAAATATTTTTTTTTTTTTCCAAAATTTATAGCTTGTATTTTGATTATGAGAATTTTATGTATTTATTTAGACGATTCCATTGCTCGTTTATAGAGCAATAGTTTAGCCACGTAAACTTTTGGTAAGCTATTAAATTTATTTTCTTTTGTTCAAAAATACGATTTAAATGAAGCTCCCTCACTATTTTATCATAAAACCTTAAAAAAAAATCACTTTTTCAAACTATATTTAAAAGAAAATTATTAAATAATTTTGTTTTTTGTTTTTCGAAATGGAAGATATATATGGTGTATTAACGTAGCCAACACCTATCGGTTACACCAATCATTAATATTTATATTTATGTTTTTAAATTACAATTTACTCAATTACAAAACCGAATTTATTCTTATAAAAATAGTCCATTTTTCATCGTCAAGCTCTTTGACAAACTTTGATAACAAAATTTTGTATATTTACCTATCATGATATTGTATATGGATTTTGGAATGCTATTACTATTGACACGTGGCTCATCATAAAATTTGATAATGAATTTTTGTGTGTTTAGAAATTATGATAGTGTGAATAGATTTTCTCAAATCACATTTTCTTTTCATCGCTCTTAAAGAATTATATTTTTTTAAATACTTTAATAATAAAATATTGTCACTTTTTAATGAATTATATTTTTTTGACATGTTTATTTTAAGAAATTAGGGTATATTAAATATGTCGAAATATTCATAATAGTATTTGCAGAATAAGGGTTAAAATTTACTTCATCCTAGTAGTTAGTTTAATTGGTGATTGAAATAGTAGTTAGTTTAATTGGTGATTGAAATATGAGTTTATAGTAACTAAGAGATTCAAAGTTCATAACCTATCAATTGTGATATCATATACTAATGTTTAACAACGTTTACAACCTATTTAACTTATATGGCAACACTAATTTTTAATATATATATATATATATATATATATATATATATGAAGTTAGACACCTTACATTATGTCAAATGAAGATTACATAGATCAAAATTAGACCAAACATTTTATGTTATAGTAACATAAGTTTAGAGTCTTAAGGTTGCTAAGATCTTGTCTAACTCAAGCATATTATACATAGAAACTTATAAAAACAGGATGGTTGTGCTAAACCTTGGCATACATCAACATGATAAGACAAAAAATGACTACTAGTGTTATAAGCAAAAAACCAGTGAGTCATAACAACTATTGGGAAAAATATGTAGGTATCTGTATTAGTTGGTCACAATCCTAATCCAAGGAGAAGGCGATGTTGGTTGATCTCTTGGCTAGAATGGCTAGCTTGTGGTTTATATTGACAATTTTCCCCTCTAAACCTGCCAATCTAATAGAATTCTCACACTAATTCCTCCTATATCTCCCTATGCTACTTGCAATATTCAAATGATGTTTAACCTTGTTCTTTGTGCCATGATTGATGAAGTGATGGGAGCGCATGCAATGCACATGGTATAGTAGGAGCAACAACCTCCTTTCATGTGATTTGACATCATATCAAGGTACGTGGGAACACCTACTCTCGTGCACCCTCCTTGGGAAATTTTAATAATAGATTTTCTATACATAATATTGATTTTTAATAAACTTTAATACACAAATTTTATAATTTTAAATAAGTTATTAGAATTTTAAGTAAGTTTGAAATAAAACATTTTTTTAGGCAAAAAAAATACCTTTATATTCTATATGATACATATACGTTCATTTTCAACAAGGCAAGAATTCATTATATCAAATCTCATCATATCTTCTTCTTCTTCTTCTTCATTGACCCTGATGAATTGGTAAATTGAAGGAGTAATCTGGGCGAGGCCCATGATCACACTAGTGGCTACAACTATAATGAAACGAGTATATCTAACACTCATAAGTCATATGTACAAGGAATTGATGGCTTCGTAAGAGTGGATACTCCATGAGGGTAAGGTAACCTGCTGCTTGAGCCTCATCAAAATGAGCCAAAGATGCACCCCATGGGATTTGAAATCGGGTGGAGGGGATAACATGCTCATCATATCACTTAAAGTAATTAAATGTGAATAGAAAAAAATACTAATCATTCCTCCCAACCACTCAAAGTAAATCCAATTAACAAATTTGAAATAATATATTTATATTACAACATGTAAAAGTTTACAATAACATGCGATAGTTTTTAGTGAATATTAGTCATTCCTAAATCAATAACTTAACTTTACAAACATTTGCTAATGAACTATATCTTGGGATTTACCAATTTTCTAGTTTATTCAAAATACAAACAATATAACAATATTCTTTTTGATAGATAATTTTTTCATATATATAATTATTGAACTTGTATTAATTTTATAATAAAAAATATGAAAAAAGGGGATTTTTTTTAAGATCAAATATTACTATGTTTAATACGGATATCCATTATTGATGATTAGTGATCCCATATGGTATATTAGTATTAGTATTGCTTTATATAATACCATCCTAGATCCATCTTAACTCAAGATCTATGAAGCACCTAAAAGGATGGAATCTTTTAAGGTGCAAGCCTCTTTTATGAGTGCAAAACATGAGGATGTATTTGCACCTCTAGAGATTTGATTCCTCTCAGTAGTTGATAGATCCAAAGTTGAGATGGATCTAGGCTGGTTACACACACACACACACACATATATATTACGTCTATAAGAAAGCTATAGTGCATAATAAAATCATTGGAAAAACCATAGGTAGTCAACATGTGAAGCCCAAAAACTACTAATGGTAAGTTGTTTAATTTTTGATTTTAATAATTATTCATTACAATTATTAATTTAATTTTTATTTTAAATTCTATTGTTATGTAATTTGACCAAGTCAAAATGTTTACATAACATGAGATTACAATGTCTCTTCCATACTGGGTTGGAGAGCGCCTCTTGGTGCAATAAACTACCATAATTGATGAATTTATGTTTCATAATGTTATTGCACTAACTATACATTTTGTTCTTGTTGAGTTAACTTTAAGCCTGACAATGTGTTAAACTAGAAATTACTCTTAGATGTGAAAAAACTACATTGTTATAAAATGGAAACGTCAAAATGTTTTATTTTTAAATTAGTTTATTGCTGAGGTAGCAACAAGCCCCACATGTTATTTTTTACTCAAAATTTTAATGGAAGAAAAGGTAGCATGGAGCTTTTTTCTTTTTAAATTTCAATACCTTCATGGAATATTCAAAACATGAAAGTGTGTGAAACTAGTAATTAGTCCTAAAGGTGAAATTCTTTTATTATTGAATTGGGTTAGTGCTCAACTAGTAAGAACCCCCACATGCTCTTTTTTTTCTCACATCTATTTGAGGAAAAAATAGCAGGAACCATCCCCCCCTTTTTTTTTCAAATTTCTACACCTTCATGAAATTTTCTATGTGATTGTCTTCATTTTCTTTTAAATTTTTTCTTTTAAAGCTTATCGTAGTTCTCCTTAGATCTCGCTTGGCCCTCAATATATTTCTTTTATTTTTCCTTCAATCTTTGAGCTAGCGGTTTTTTGCTCCTTTAAAACTCTCCAAACAAAATACCTTGTACAAAACCTCCACTTTTGCATATTCCAAAATTTTTCTTATTTTCACTATATCACAATTAAACATTCTTTAGTTGTGACATACAAAATATCACACCTCAATCCATTTTTCTTAGAACATATTGCATCACCTCGAATTTGTCTCTACCATGACAAAGGGGAATTTTCAAGAGAATTCCTTGCTTCCACCTTGTCATCACATCATTGAATCTTTCATGACTTGTGATATATTATGCATGGGTTAAAAATAATTACTTGTGCAAAGTATCTCATGGATGTGAAGTTTCCTTCCCCCTCGTCACATTGCAAGGAAAAAAATTATTTGTTTGATGTATCACATGGACCAAAAAATTATACTCATGCAACATTTTGACTACAAAATCACTTGTGGTTGATGCATTGCCTAAGGTAAAATTTTCTTCTAGTGCAACATGTCACACTAGGGTTTCCAAAAGCATGTCATGCTAGATTACTATTTCATGTAGCTTGTATCCACATCCTTCAAATATATCATTGCTTATGATGTATCTCTTTTTCTAAAACATTCCACTTGAGTGGCACACCAATGTAATCTTTTTTAGGTCATTTGTATCACACCTAAAATGTGATCTTGTGTGTTCTTGTATATTGTACCAAAAGTTCCATTTTTTTAGCTAGATGAATCATCAACTAGGAGGGTGTCATACTCATATGACATGGTTTTATTCTAGCCATTACCACTATAAAACCTAGGTGGGTCCACACTAACCCCAATATGTGGCCACAAGTTAGACACTATGTGGGATTTGAACATGGGACCTCTTACTTATAGTTACTTTACATTTTCATGGGATTCCTAAGTGAGCTCCACTAAGGGGGCTATATTGCACCAAAAATTATTTAAATTTCATCATGGTGTTTGTTATACCTCATGTATGACAATTAACAAAACTTTGAATGTTATTTCTTTGGAGTATATTCTATGGCATCTAAAATAATTTTGGATGTGATGTGATGAAAGGTTTGTCATGGTGAACGAAATATTGAGAAAGTGTGATGTGTCATGTTGTATATTTTTCTATCTCTTGTCACAAAATTGCTTCAGAAGATGGAGAAGAATCCTATAGAAAACCCTTGGGTTGAAGGAAAGGATAAATGCCTAGGGAATCCAAGAGGAGTGATTTTAAAGATTATCTGAGGGATTTCTGCTACATTCCATATGTCACATAAATTGAAATAATATAATTCATAGATTGGTTCAATATCCATTCACCAAGGTATACTCAAGAAGACACACATATATAAATACTTGGATAGATGTGGCTTATCTCAAAGAGGAATGTCTTGATCCTAGTGGCAGACACAGAACAATATGCAGCTTAATATTGTTGTTGTAGTATAAATGAACAGGAGGAAGGAAAGGAGGGAAATCGATGCAGAGGGATGAACATAACAAAAAGTTCTAGGAAACAATCTCCACCAGAAATATAGAAGAGTGAGGAGATGAAAATGTAGAAAAAATGGAGTGCTAATTAAGGTCTCAAGCTATATGCCTCATGGATACATCATGTCACCAATTAACATAAGTAAATCTGTGTGTACACACGTACTGCAGGCTATAAAATAACACAAGTAAATTTGTTATTAACGCAGGTACTTTTTACTACTTAGTAGCATACATAAAACCATAAGTGAGAGTGAAACCAACAACTTCATTACACAATTTCAGAGGAGGAAAGATATACACGAAATGATATACAAAGGGGAAAACATGCTGTGCATTGCTCCGATTGGAATTAATAAAAAAAAATCATTAATATTTGAAGATGTAGTCCAAATCACCATTCCATCACAGTTGACATTAGTATAAGCTTGAGCACCTCAACGAACAAGAAAAATTGAACCAAAGTGGAACCTCTTTCTCTACAAAACAGAGTTCAGAACTTCCAAAGAGATAGAACTCGGTCTCCCAAATTGCAAGATTTTGGAACCTTTCTAAAGATTTTCTTCCCTCTCTTTATAAGGAGAGCGGAAGCTTGAAAAATAGTTAAAAAATTTCTTTCCATGCTCCAGTTGTCTGATGGACTAGCTATCTCAGCACACAGAGGTTTTGCAACACAAATAATTACAATGGATTTGATTCCTCTATTTAAAATACAGAAAATTACAAAATAAAAGAACGGAAAAAACTGAATGATGGCCTAGCAAAATATCTCCATGCCATGTCTTTTACCATGGTGTTCCTCTTCAGTTACTCAGTTGGTTCACCTATCATTTTCACCCTTAACTATTTGAATTCCTCACTAGAGGTGATTAATTGTGGTGGCCTAAGTGGTTCTCTGTAATCATAGCTGCTGACTCATAATTTTGTATGCATTTTTGGGTTACACTCTCAGAGTCTGATATACCCTGTGACATCACCATAATACCACTTCGGATCCTCAACTCATCAAAACTTCATTTAAAAAGACATTATGAAGACACAAATTCTCGATGTCTTCAACCCTTTTATTCTTAGCTCCTTTTCCATATCAGCCATGGGAACATTTTCTTGTGACCAAGACTATAACATTTAGGGACTGCAATATCGGGACCTTCTCTCTTCGTAACCTCATTCAAAACAATTTTCTGAAATCATAAGGCTCTGATGCCATCGAGCTCTTTTTACATTTTCCCGTTCTTGCATATCCCATAAGACTATGCACCATGACTAGAGGCTTAGCCCTGAGGGGTTTCATTATCAGAGATTTCCTCTATCATATTTCTTTAAAAGTAAACGTTATGAAATTTGTAACCTTCTGATGCCTTCAACCCTCCTTTTGTTTAGCCCCCTTCTTGTGTACCCCATAAGACCGAGTGTTGTTACCAGAGGCTTAGTACCGAGGGGCTCCAATATCAGATATTTTCTCCATCATAACTTCATTTGAAAATTCCTTTCGAAATCATAGAGTTTTGATGCCTTCCACCTCCTTTTGTTTAGCCCCTTTATATTTTTCCTCCTTGGAACCAGGGGCTGTGAGAGGAGGCTTGGTGCTTGGGTGCTTAAGGCTTCGGGCTATTGTGAGGGGCCTATCTTCCTTTATAGTTTGTGCTTTGCCCTCGGTCCTTTTGAATGCCTGCGACCAAGTGACACCTCATATCAAAGCCCCCTTCACCATCGAAATTTTTTCAAATAAGAATTTACAAGGAGTTACAATAACTACCACTTCCGATGGGGCCCATAGCACTTAGGTGCTAAATCTTCCTTCAACTCTGGGTTTTTCGGATCTCTCATGACCAAGCGCCAACATACAATTAATCCCCTCTTCATCATAATATTTTCAAAAAGTAATTTTAAAAAGCTCTGATGCTACCATCCTCCGAAATATCATCTTAACACTTAGGCGCTCTGCCCAGCCCTGCACCCTTGGTATTTTTAGATTTCCGTGACTGTGTTCTTGTATATTTCAGAGCCCCTCTCATCGAAATATTTAAAATTTGGAATTAACATAGAAGTTATGATATTTTACACTTTCGATGAGCTCATAACTCTTGGTGTTATTGCTAGCTCTATAACCTTGGTCCCTTTGAGTCTTCGTCACCAACTGCTAACTGATTTTTACAGCTCCTTCCATCAAAGGTTTTCTAAAAGGAATTAAAGTAGAGTTACGATACCTTGTTCCTCTGAAACACAAATGTTCGAAGTGACATCAAGTTGACTTCATCATATCCATGTGGTGTCTCTTGAGTGGTGACACATGTCACCCATATTTGTTCCTTTAGGCCCCTCAAAATGCCAAAACTTCCTACCCCGTGTCCTCGCCCCACCACACCATGCTGACATAATATGCCTTGTGATCTCATCAAGATCAATCACCAACTACCACGTGCCTTCTTCGGAGGAGAGAGAAAGGTCCATAGGGTCTTTGGATTTTTGAAGGTTTCCTTTGCATTTCTATTTCCTCTGAGATATCGACGCTTTCCAGAAGATGGATTAGTTAATATCTTACAAAACGCTGAAGCTCCAATGGAATCTACTCCAAAGTCCTGTTTTGTTTCACGCCCCTTGGTCCTTTGAAACACTTGTGACTAAGAGCTAGCATATATGAGAATCTCCCTCACATCAAAATTTTTCTAGAGGTGAATCAAAACAGAGTTATGATAATCTTCGCCTTTGATGTACTCCTATCTCTCGGGTGTTAAATCTTCCCTTGGCTCTAGGTCCTATGGATCTCTCATGAAAAAGTACCAACATGTATTGGAAGCCCCCCTTTCATCATAACTTTATCAAAGTGGAATTAATAGGGGGTTACAATATGCCCTGCTTCCAATGGGCTCCAAGCTCTTAATTCTCAACCCCTTGCCCTGCGCCCTTGGTCTTGTAAAGTCCTTGTCACCAAGGGATATCCTAAATCAGAGCCCCTCTTCATTTAAGCTCCAAAATTTCGGTACTTCCACTTGAATTTAAGCTCCAAAATTTCAGGTCTCCCATTTAATATCGCCCCCCAAAGTTCGGTCTCCTTTTATGGATTTGGGACTTAGGCTCTCTATTTTGATTTCCTTTTGAACCACCAAGATTGCACCTATCCTCCATTGAATTAGGGATGAAAATATAACAATTTGACACGAATGTAAGGTGGTATGATAGGTTACAACATGTCACGTGAAAGAAATTTTTCACACAACATGATATGTCACATCTAGAGAGGTTTTCTAAGTAATATGTCACATAAGTGGAAACTTTTGGTCCATGTGATACATCAAAAGAAAAATAATTTTCCCTGACCTATTCTAATAGAAATAAATACTTTTGTTCATGCAAATATGTCACAAAGAAGGAAAAATTCCAAGGATGTGATGACAAAGAAGATGCAAAATACTTTGCTTAGAAATTTACCTTGGTTGGGATAAAGGAATCTTTGATAGAATGTGATATATCACATGGAAAAAAATTGAATGTAGTGCATGCACCTTTTAGGAACTTTGGTTTATGTGCACTTCATAAAAAAATGTCTAATTTTTTTTATGTCATCTATATCATACTTAAAAGGATATTTAGTGCAACATGTTGCATGTTCATGAACTTTGAATCATACCAACATTTATTTGAGTGTGACATGTTTTATTTTTTTAAACCTTATGTATCACGCTTAAAATACATTTGGATGGAATATGTATTTAGAGTATTGTGTATTGCATTTAAAATAATTTTAGGTTTTATGTAATGAGAGGTTTGTTGTGGTGAAGGAAATATTGAGAAGGTATGACGTTCATACATTGAAAGAACACCTTGACACAACACAATTTGTCACTCTAAAAGTGATTTGATTAGTGATATGTTTGACTATGATTAAGGTTGTTTGACTATGATTAACCATGGTTGACTATATTTGTCCATGGCTAAACATTGTTCACCATAGTTGGACATGGTCAACCATGTTAACAGTGATTGAATGTGGTCAATTATGACTTGACATCGTTGATATATTTAACTCTTATTAACCATGGTTGACCACATTTGAGCATGGTTGAATATGATTGATCATGTATGACAATGCTTTATTACAACTGACAAATGGTGACTATGGTTAATCATGATTGATAATGGTTGACCTTGATTCACTATGGTCAAGAATGGTTCAATTTGTAGAGAATTATTTAATATGGTTATGTTTGGTTGAAATTTCATGAATTTGGTTAAGCCTGGTTGAATATGGTTAATTATAATTGACCATGGTTAACTATATTTTAACATATTTAAAGGCCATCCTTAACTTGATTTCCTTTCATTTGATTTTAGTTAAATTTAGTTGACTATGGTTGACCATGGTTGACTATAATTGACATGTTTTACTTTGGTTGGGTGAGGTTTACCATGTTTAACTATAGTTAACCATTATAAACTTGTTGGCTATGGAGCTTTATTATCATCTTGATTTAGAGGTCTCATTTTTTAGCCACATTTGGACCACAATTCCTAACAAGGCGGGTGTAGGGGGCTTTCCACCACGTTATTGTCACTAGGTGGTCTAGAAGGGTTGAAAACAATTATTTGGAGCCCCCTCGGTGGGGGTTTGGTGGCAACACAATCAAAGATAAATTTTTGGATTTCCTTGTAAAATATTGTAATTTCATACTCAACCTACATCTTTCATCATTAGGTCATAGATTTAATGGTAGATGTTATGTTAGGGTTTTTTCCCCTTAGAATCCAACCCTTTTTTATGAAGGAATTGTATTGTGATTATGTAATATTATGAGAACATTATAATTAAGTGGGTAGGGACTATGAGAGAGAGAAGAGGAGGTTACTTCAAATGTGTTGCAAGTTGTAATGTCTTCATTTTGTTCGATGGAATAAAATGAAGGATTGGCTATTTATCTGAGGAGATATATTTTCATCTCCTTTGTTTTGTTTCATTCTAGGTTTTATTTTTTCATTCATTTTGATTGTATTTCTCGACGAGGCTATTTCTCATGTTGTTTATCTATTTTTCTTATATTTTGTGAGTTGGTTGCATAATATTTGGTATCAGTGGTTTGGATTCTAGGGTTTCACTTCTTCAAATAGGGCATCCTGGAATTTTTGCTATAAATTTTTTCTACGAGGATTCAGAAGTGAAATTAAAATCACGTGGAGCCAAAATTTTGGTGAAACTTGTGTACAAATTTTCGATCTTGGCTTGATATATTTTTGGAGATACGATCTGAGGAATTTAGGGTTTTTGTAGGCTCCATAATTCCATCTAAAACAAGCGACCTAGGGAATATAGTCATAACTTTTTCTTTGAGCATCAGATTTGAATTTCGTAAAATGTTACTGAAATTTCATAGATGATAAGTATTCATTTATCATTTTTAGAGTCGAATGTCGAAAGAGTGACAAGTGGCACTCTGTACAAGTTCCCTCTACGGAACAGGTCTGTAATCAGGTCATAGCGGGAAATTGGGCATAACTCTTTCTTGAATCATCCAATATTAGTCTAACTTGCGGGATTGGGAAGAAGACACAGGCGTCTACCATAGGATGAAATAGTAGACCATGGAGATTCAAAATTATAGAGATACAACAACTTAAATATTGAGCTCCTAAAAATAAAGAAAAAAGTGATTATTTTTTAAAATTTTGCATAACTTTTGTTTGAAAAATTAGTTTAAAGTAATTCAAAGGGCATACTGAAGCATATATATCATTTCTTGATTTCAAAATGCATAAAAACAAAAAAGGGGATACACCTAATAAGAAACCAAAAATATCTACTATGACGCATGAAGATGATGAATAAATGCAACATGATATATCAAAATTATAATACCAAGTGCAACAAATTTCACTCTTGCAAAGAGTAATAAAAAATGATTTGGAATCTAAGATGCATGGTTTAGAAGGAAAAATAAAAGGCAACATGGAGTTTTTTAACGTAGATGTGGACGCGATGAATGTCAAGTTGGAAGGGGGGACAAAGTTGTTGCAAGAAAGGCTTCCCGGTGGTCACAAGGTAAACCATGAAAATCACGATTAGGACAAAAGGAATATGAATTATTATTTTAGAGAATCCAATGTGGGGTTGAAGAACAACCACATTCCAAATATAGATATGAGGAAGTTTGAAGGCAAGGATCCGGTAACATGGATACTACATGTGGAGCAATATTTTCATCTCCATGATGTAAACACACACAAAAGGTATGCATTGCATATTTATATTTAGAACCCAATTAGTTTGTAAAATATTTATGATTTTGTTCTCGTAAACCACTTGTCACTTAGTAAATTTTTACGGAGGAAATTATAACAAATTATGAGGATACAAAGAGAAATGCATTCTTTAGCCAACTGATAAATCTCAAACAAAAGGGTTCAATCGTGGAGCACATTGAGGACTTACAAAAATTGAATATTAGGGTAAGTTATATTCTAGAGGAGAATATGGTTGATTTCTTCATAGGGAATTTGAAGGATAACATCCAACATGAGTTTCACCTTTGGGAACTTGATTCATTGGAGAAGGCATTCAGGGTGGTAGGAAAAGTTGAAAGAAAAATTATGGCAACAAGGAAGTATACCACTCACAACTATAAATATGGAAGTGTTGTTTCTCCTAGCCTTCCACAACCGAAAATCTTGATGCCACAAAAATTGGAGGAAAAAATAGCAAATTGGATTTGTTACAGTTGTGATAGAAAATACACTAAGGGTCATAAGTTTGATGAGAATAAATTATTATGCATAGATTGTGAAGAGGAAGAGGAAAAGGAACAAGAAACATCAAAAAAGGAGGATATACACCAAGAACCAACCCTAGAGAAAGAAGAAATGAATCCGACCATATATTGTAATTCATTGGAAGTAATTACCAAGATAGAAGGAAATATGAAGAAGAAAAAGGTAATAATGCTTATTGTTTCGGGTAGTACCCATAATTTTGTTCATTGTAAGATAGATAAGGAATTGAATTACTTTCTATGTCCACCACTAGAGTGTCAAGTGATGGTTGCAAATGGAGGAACTATAAATTTCTCTAGAAAGTGCCATAATATCAAGATAACCATGGGGGAATATGTATTGAATAGTCCAATGTTTTTCATTCTAATGGGTGGTGTTGATGTTGTACTAGGAGTCCAAAGGTTACAATCTTTAGGGATGATAGCTTTTAATTTTCAAGAACCTTTCTTGAATTGTTTTTGGAAAGGAAAGGAAGTTGAATTAAGAGGTATCATAGGGAAACCAAGAAATATAATCAACTCTAATGGCATGACAAAGATTCTGAGGAAAGAAAAACGGGGCGTAATTGTACAATTATGCTCACTAGAGGTTCAAGCATTGAAATCACCTATTTCTCTGGATCTCCAAAAGTCTTGGATAATCATTCCAAGGTATTTGAGACTCCCAAAGGCTTCCCACCTATTTGTGATCACGATCATGCTATTCAATTGATTCTAGGAAGTGTTCCTCCAAACATAAAACTTCACAAATATCCTTATGCCCAAAAGAGTGAAATTGAATGTATGGTTGCAGAAATGCTAGAGATTGGTATAATTTAACCTAGTCAAAGTTCTTTCTCTGCTCTAGTAGTATTGGTACACAAGAAGGATTTATCATGGTGTATGTGTCTAGATTATAGGGATCTCAAAAAATCACTATTAAAGATAAATTTCTCATTCCTTTCATTAATGAATTACTCAGAGAAATTTACTTCGCCAAGCTAGATCTTCATTCTGGATATCATCAAATTAGAATTAAGACTAAAGAAATTTCAAAAACAACATTTAGAACTCATGAGTGTCATTATGAACTTTTGGTCATGCTTTTTGGCCTTACTAATGCACCTTCAAAATTTCAAGTTTTTATGAATTCCATTTTTAAACCCTTCCTTAGAAAATTTGTGTTAGTACCTTTTGATGATGTACTAATCTATAACAAGTTTTGGAAGGATCATGTTCAACATGTTGATAGGGTGCTCAAACTATTGGAGGAGAATAAATTATATGCAAAAACCTCTAAATTTTCCTTTGGAGTACAGGGGGTGGAATATTTGGGCCATATTGTATCTCATGAGGGTGTTTGGGTAGACCCTAACAAAATTAAATCCATTAAGGAATGGAAAATCCCAACCATAAATCATCTTCGAGGATTTCTCGAGTTGATAGGATATTATCACAAGTTTGTTAATAATTATGGGAAAATAGAAACACCTCTAACAACATTATTGAAGAAATATGTACTTTTTTGGACTCCACAAGCAACCAAGGACTTTGAACATCTTAAATAGGCAATGTGCCAAGCACCGGTATTAGCTGTGGTAGACTTCACAAAAACATTTATTATGGAATGTGATGCCTCGGGAAATGGAATTGGTGTTTTTTTAGTGCAAGAAGTAAACCATTTCTTTTGAAAGTCATCCAATCAAAGGAAAGTATTTACACAAACCTGTTCATGAGAAGGAAATGTTGGCAATACTACATGAACTAAAGCAATGGAGACCTTACCTAATGGGAAGACACTTCAAGGTAAAAACATATCATGATAGTCTTAAATAATTTTTGGAAGAAATATTATCTTCAGAAGAGCAAAAAAAATGGGTCACAAAGATGTGGGGTTATGAATTCGAAATCATCTACAAAAAAGGGAATAAAAATATTATTGCAGATGCACTCTCAAGAAAGGATGAGGATGTGGAAGCGCTGATTTGTGCCATTTCTACTATCCAACCTGATTGGATAACCGAAGCAAGGGATGAATGAAAGAATGATGAAGAGGTGTGGACACTCATTTAAAAGTTGCAATAAGACCCTGGTACATCTGATACATTTATTTGGAAAAATGATTCATTATGGTATAAAGATCACTTATATCTTTGTAATAATTCCCAACTCAAGAAAAGAATATTTTGGAATTGCACACCTCTCCCTTAGGAGGCAACTTAGGATTTTAAAAAGATTACCATAGCGTCAAGAACGAGTTTTTTTGGGATGGCCTTTAATCTGATATTCTGAAGTTTGTGGCAGAATGTTTGGTTTTCCAACAAAATAAATTTGAGACAATTAAGATGTCGGGTCTGTTACAAAATTTAGCCATTCCAAATCACAATTGGGAGGATTTCTTAATGGATTTTATCACGGGTTTAGCCAAGTGTGAAGCAAAGAGTGTCATCATGGTGGTAGCTGATAGAATTACAAAGTATGCACACTTTTGTGCATTATCTCATCCATTTAAAGCCAATACAATTGCTATTGCATTTATGGAAGCAATTCAAAAGCTACATGAAAACCCAAAGATTATTATAAGTGAAAAAGATCCAATTTTCACTAGAAATTTTTGGATGGAAATATTTTATTGCCTTAGTACTAAATTAACTCATAGCTCATCTTATCATCCTCAATCTAATGGGAAAATTGAGATAGTGAACAAATGTTTAGAAGTATATATTCATTTCTTTGAATCTTATAAAAAACACGATGGGTCAAGTGGTTACCTCTAGCTGAATGGTGGTATAACAGTTCCTTCCATACTACGACAAAAATGACCCCATTTATGGCACTTTATGGATATTATCCACCATCCATAACAGCAATTTTAAGAGAAAATTATAAGGTTCAAGTAGTATAAGATCACATCGAGCATTAAGAACAAGTTCTCCAACTATTAAAGGATAACCTCATCCTAGTGCAGAATTGAATGAAACAATAGGAAGATCAACATCACAGTGAAAGAAGTTTTGATGTAGGTGAATGGGTATTTTTATGGCTACAACCATAAAAACAAATGCCCCTCAAGCAAGCTAATAAGGATAATAAATTATCACCCAAGTACTATGGTCCTTACAAGGTGTTGCAAAATATTGGTACTATGGCATACAAATTGGAGCTTCATGCATCTTCCCATGTACACCTAATTTTCGACGTTTGATTCTTAAAAAGGGTTATCAGTTACAAACTCACAGTTCAAACAATGTTGCCAGAACTTGATGAAGAAGGAAAACTAATATTTTAGCTTGAATTAGTCACAGAAACAAGAACTTGATAGTTACAAAATTGATTATTTTCAGAGTATCTCATTAAGAGGAGGAACCTACCTATCGAAGATTCCACATGGAAGGATGATAATTTTATATAGAAGCATCTAGAACTACTCAAGCATTGAGAACAACACCTTTTTTAAGGAGAGGGGCATCTTAGGTCACTATAATACTAGTGTATTCCCATTATTGCTATTTTTATTGTAGCCCCCTATTGTTATTGTTGTGCCCATGTATCCCCTATGTTGTTATTGTGTGCCCTTACATTATTATTGTTATGCAAGCTCTAATTATATTGTGACCCGTTAGACTCCTATATATACCAAGGAGGTCTTATTATTTTCATCATCAAATAATTTTACATTTATGTGATGTAAATGAAGTTTCCCCCTCGAAGAGGTTATTTCTCAAGTTGTTGATCTATCATTTCTTCTACTTTGTGAGCTAGTTTCAAAAAAAAAATTCTACTGCTCAACTAACCTTCAAATGAATCAATTAAGGACTTGAGATCAGTTAATTGAATTCAACTGAAAATAACATAACTAGATTTATAAATTTTAGCAATCACTACATGCAAAACTCTACTCCAACCCTATAACTCGAATTTATTAAGTTAACTAGTAGACAAGGCCATGTCACACAAGTTAACTTCCATCCAAGTCATACTGTTGATGTGGAAAATCGAATTACTAAATTTGACTAAGGCATAAGTGAAACCTTTCTTGCTATAATTTCTAACACTCCCTCTTAGCAAGAAAGGGATTTTGCACCACCCCTATCGTGCATCTGTGGAATTCAATTTTTTGTCTTGAAAAATCCTTCGTTAAGATATTTGCATGCTGCTCCTTAGTTGGAATGTACAGTAGCATCTTAATTCTCCTCTGCACACAATCCCACAAGTGATGGTACCAAATATCAATGTGCTTGGACCTGTCATGAAATAATAGATTATCAAAGAATTTGATAAAACTATGATTATCACAATAAATCACTATCGAATCCATCTATTTACTGAAAAGACCCACAAGTATTTTCCTCATCCATATGGCCTCACATGTTTCTTGACTAGCAGCCATGTATTCAACCTGAGATGAGATGAGTGCCACATACCTCTATTTCCTACTATACCAGGAAATAACTACAGACCCAACACTAAAGATATCACCTAAAGTTTTTTTCTTGTCTAATGGACTCCATGCCCAATTTGCATCAATTAATCCTTGGAGCTTCATCCCCTCTATCCTCCTGTAGCATAACCCATATTCGGTTATGCCTATGAGGTACTTGAACACATATTTTACTGCCTTCTAATACACCTTGGTAGGCTTCAACCTGTCTTGACTCAGCTGATTATTTTCCATAGCATATGCTGGGTCTTGTGTTCACCAGATACATCAAGGATCCCACAATATTCTTATAGATGGCATAATCTACTACCTCTCCTGAAGAAGCACTCTCCTTCCTCTAGTTTATATTTAGAGGTGTGTCCATAGGCTTATAATTATGCATATGAAATCTATGAAGTATTTCAAAGGAATACTTTCACTGACTCACAAATAGCTCACCATCATTGTGCCATACTTCCAACACTAGGAAGTAATGCATCAAGCCCATGCCTTTCATCTCAGATTCTCTTGCAAGATCCTTCTTGCGAGAGTGGATCATCTACTCATCCCCTGTAAGTATCAAGTCATTAAAATACCATATCAAGATAAGAAACTTGCCATCGACCACAATGTGATAGAGATTGGCATTACTTCACTTTTGATGAAACCCTATCCACTGAGATATGTGACAATCTCAATGTATCATGCTCAGGGTGATTTTTTGAGGCCATATAGGGTTCTCGTTAGTCTACACACATTTGTCTCCCTCTCATATGTCTTAAATCCTTTCGTTTGCTCTATGTAAATTTATTCCTCAACAACAGCATTGAGGAAGGCGATGTTCACATCCATCTGGTGGATCTTCCACCATATCTATGTAGCTAATGCTAAAATGGATGTGATTAAGGAATATCTTTCCATTGGGGCAAATGTTTCCTCATAGTCCACTCCCTATACTTGTGAGAAGCCTTTGGACACAAATTTGGCCTTGTGCTTCTCGATGCTCCCATCAGCTACATGCTTCACTCTGTAGATCCATCTAGAACCAACCATTGACTTTTTCTCTATTCTTGGCACCACCTCCCATATATTGTTCTTCATGATGGAGTCATACTCCTCTACACTGGAACCAACAGACACTGGTTTAGACATTGTTTCCTCAAAAGAAGAAGGCTTTGTCTTAATGAGTTTTGTCATCAGAGTCATATACCCACTGTACCTATCTAGGGGCATCCTCTACCTTTATTAAGATGTAGGAGCTCCCACATGCTCCCATTCATCTTGCACCAACTTTTCAGCCTCTCTGGTTCTCTTCCTCCCCTCTTTGGAATATTTTGGTTGAGTGGGTGTCTCCACTCAACTTCCTGTTTGCTCCTCCATATGTGGCTGCTTCACAACATCTTGAAGCTCTACCTAAGGCACTTTCTTATCAACTAGAAGATCCTTATTTGGTGGGATGCTCATCTCTCTCTCTCTCTATAGCATCTAATAGCTTTCTCCTCATCAAATTTTACATCTCCTCACTATTGTCACCCTAAGAGAGGGAAAATACACCTGGTAATTATGTAGTGTCTTTGTGTATCCTACCAACACTCCCATATAATCTGTAGGGTCAAGTTTGTTCCTGCTATCCTTGGAGACATGCCAATATGTAGTAGCTCCAAATATTTTAAAATGAGATACATTTGGGTTCCTCCTATGGGAATCCTCTTCATGTGTGATCATGCAAATTATTATGTGAGGGCCCATGTTTTGAAAATAAATTATGGTGTTGCATGCTTCTACCCCTAAATGTAAATGGCATCCCTTTATCATGCGACATGGTTCTTGCCGCTCCCACTATGCTTCTATTCTTCCTCTCAGTCACCCCCTTTTGTTGTGGGTTATGGGGTGTTATCATTTCTCTTCAAATGCCTTATTTGGCACAAAAGTCCTTGAAGGTGCTAGAAACAAATTCTCCTCCATTGTCATTTCTCAGGGATTTCATTTTCTGGCCAATCTCCTTTTCATCCAAAGCTTTGAATTCAACGAATTTGAGAAAAATTCATCCTTATTTTGCATGAAGAAGATACAATTTTTTCTATAAAAGTCATAAAAAAAATCACAAAATACCTATGTTTTGATGTAGAGGTTGTAGAAAATGGTTCACATACATCAGAGTGGACTTGCTCCAAATTTTCTCTCACTCTGCTATCTCCACCTAGAAGGTGTATTTGACATACTTCCCCAAAGTGCATCCATGGAAAATTTTAGGGGCTAATGTTCGCCTAGTGGGCTACTTTTCCATGATTTTTCCACAAAAAATATTCACCAATTTCCAATCTTTATAAAAGATGATTCGCCCAAATTTTAGAATATAAAATTATTTTACCTTAAAAATTGTGAACATTATATAGAGACTATATATAAAATCATTATAAATTTGAATAATTTTAAAAATATATCAATAAACATTTTATAGTTTTCATATTAGGGATTAGTGAGATTCGCCAATGTTTTTAACCTTCAAGAAAATTTTCCATCCTTAAAATTTTCCTTGAAGACATCATGTTGGTAAAGGGTGCATTTCGGGAGATTGATGGTAATCTGTTGCATGATTTTTAAGGCCCCATAGTGTAAGAGTCCCATGCACCTATGCCAGAGTTCTCCAACATCTTGAATTTGCACCTTTTATGCTTTGCTACTCAGTGTAGCGCAAGATTCCACCTCAAAGTTGTAGAAAATTTTCACACTAACTCCAATATGTTTCACTTGCCCAATAGCTACATGTATTAGAAAGGATTTCCCTTTACTCAAAACAACATCATAACCTCTATCCTACCATACAGCTACATAAATCAAATTCTTCTTCAGCCCAAGTACACACATAACATCTTTCAAATGAAGATGGGAGCCTGAATCCCTATTAAAGGTTACATTTCCAATTCCTTTGGTATTTTACCTCCCATCATCCCCAAGTTCTATGTGCATCTGAAGATCCTTATCCTCTAGGCTACTGAAGAATTATTTGCATCATGTCATATGGAATGAGGCACTTGAATCTAGATACTACACACTCTGCATTATAGTGTTGGACATGCATGAAATTAGGCTGAAGTCTAATTCGAATTATGAGGCAAGTGCTTCACCTACTGCTCCTCCTAAAGGCTCATTGTTAGACTTCTTGTGTGGACACTTTGTTGCACAGTGCACATATTCATGGTAAAGAAAACATTTTATCTTTCTTAGGTCCTTCTTCTTTCCATTGTTCTGGACGGACTTCGACTTTATTTGGGCCTTCTTTCCCTTAGATTTCTTATCCTTACTAACCAAGGAAAAGTTTTCTTCCTCCTCAAACTTGGATGCTACTACATATCTAGTGTTCCTTTGGATTTCTTCTTGCACCAAATTGGACCAAAGTCTCTCCCAATTTGGTAATATGTCCCTTCCATTTACAAAGTTCTGGTAGTTTTGCCAGGATTTTGGAAGGCCTAGAAGAGATAGTCTCACTAGATCTCAAGATGGTATATTTTCTCCAACTCCTCTAAGCTCATCTTGAGAGCAAATCTGGAGAGGTAATGTGGAATGGTTTCATTTTTTTTGCATGCAGATGTTTCTAAGCTCAATGTCCCTCAATGGCAATTTCCTAGCATCACTACCATTTTCGAATAACTCAGTGAGGTTCTTCCAAATAGAAAATGGAGTTTCTTTTCCATGTAAATTCGAGATTTTCCATGTAAATCCGAGACTATCTGGTCTCTCACACCTTCTAGGATGATCCTCCTAGATTTTGTGGTATCCTTATTCCAATATGCTAACTATTGTGCATAAAATACTTCTGGTTTTGGAATGTCAATTTTTGTGAACTCCACCACTCCATTATTATCGAGTAAAAAATCCATCATTTCCTTCAAATCTATGAAATTCAAGGTTACCTCTATGGCATACTCCTATTCCAATCCATTGAAATGCATTTTCCCGCATGAAAGAAAACTTGCTTCACTGAATCTGCAAATTGAAATTTTTGAAGGAGAAGATCCATTGATTCGTTTCTATTGTGATTTTGTGCTCTGATACCTTGTAAAAATTAATAGAAATTTTCTACTACTGATGAATTCAAGCTGAAAATAAGAGATTACAAATTTCCTTTACAGTTATACATAATGTAAATCACAATTTAGAAACACAATCAATGAAATGCAACCATCAAAACCACAAGAACACAATGATTTTATAGGGGAAACCACCTTGGAAAAACCCCTCCCCTTCTTTTCATTAATTAGGTGAGAATGAGAAATTATTACAATGTCTTTCTTCAACTCTGAAGCACACCCTACACTGTAAACATGTTCTCTTGTTGACTGTCCTGCTGTGGCCAATAGTTAGCCATTTAAAGGCCCCAACTTCCTCCTACTTCCTTATGCAATCCTTGAGGAAATCAACTCCTAAGAGATAGGAATTTCCTCCTATTTTATTTCACAATTCCCAAGGAATGATTCACCTGCATCAGTGCCAAGCCTATACACTCACTAGTATACAATTGATAATTACAATGTTCCATTTCCTCTACTCCAGCTAGGAAATTCAAATTCCATGCATGCCAGGACTATTTTTAGTTGATCGACTAGTTTAATTGAGAGGTCACTAAGCTAATAATAGTTATACTACTGATATGACCTTCAACTGACTCAATTAAAGAATTGAGCTCAGTTAATTGAGTTCAACTGAAAATAATTGAACCAGATTGCTAAATTTTATCAATCACTAAATTCACAAGTCTACTCCAAGCCTATAAATTGAATTTACCAAGCTAACTAGTAGACATGGCTATGTCCCACAAGTTAAATTCCATCCAAGTCATCTTGCTAATGTGGAAAATCGAATTACTAAATCTGACTAAGGCACAAGCAAAATTTGTCCTTTCTTGCTACAATTTCTAACAAACAATGGTTGTTGAATGGATTTGATGGCCATGAAAAAATTGGAAATTCATCAAAGCACATGTGATTTTAT
The DNA here is from genome assembly GCA_031772625.1 of Pinus tabuliformis. Taxonomy (NCBI): domain Eukaryota; kingdom Viridiplantae; phylum Streptophyta; class Pinopsida; order Pinales; family Pinaceae; genus Pinus; species Pinus tabuliformis. The sequence goes on along the minus strand of CM062816.1, from coordinate 733,131,952 downwards.
AAGAAGAAAAATTCATCATCTAAAACAAGAGGAAGAATGGACTTGATGAAGGTCCATACTAGAGTGAACAACCCATGCTTGAGTTGAATCCCTTGTCTAAGCTATGAGACCTCCTACCAAGGAATGTATAGCAAAGGATGGTTAAATGGTCATCTAATAATTTCAATGGAGATGGAATGACTCAAAGGCCACATTAGGACATATAGTACATAAGGGGACTAAAAATATGTTCAAATTTTTGTTTTTCATCTTCCATAAATTTTTTTGTTCACGCCAAATAAGGGTGATTTTAGGGGCGAATGTTCGCCCTTTGGCCAAATTAAGGGGTTTTTAAATTTTTAGTGGGAAAAAATTTTGTATCATAGTAATTTTTACAAATCACCTCAAATAGCCCACCTTATTTCAAGGGAGAGGGTAAAAAAGGTAAATTTAGCCCTTGAAATTAGGAGTTACAACCTTCCATTCACCCATTTTCAGGAATAGGTTTTATTTAAGTGAATCCATTCGCCCATTTTCAAGCATAGGTTTTATCTAAGTGAATCCTATGGGCCAAAGGCCCAAACACCATATTTAAAAAAGAGGTATGGTAAATTAATAAAAGTATAAGTAAATGAGAGGTATGGTAAATAAATAAAGCATTTTTTATATTTACTCCATAAGTCACCTTATATACATGCAAGGGTGTAAACAAATAAAAATATAAGTAAAGTGGAGTTATGGTAAATAAATAAAACATCTTTTTATACTTACTCAAAAGGTAGGGTAAATAAATAAAAATATAAATAAACTAGACGCATGGTAAATAAATAAAACCTCTTTTTATATTTAGTCCATAACCCTCGTTCTATTTATGAAGGCTCAAGAAAGAGGTTTTATTTAAGTGAATCCTATGGGCCAAATACCATATTTGTAAAAGAGGTATGGTAAATTAATAAAAATATAAATAAGCGAGAGGTATGGTAAACAAATAAAACATTTTTTTATATTTACTCCATAAGTATCCTTTTATTTATGAATGGTATGGTAAATTAATAAAAATATAAATAAACTAGAGGTATGGTAAAAAAATAAAACATTTTTTTGTATTTACTCCATAAGTCACCTTATATTTATACTATGGGACAAATACCATGGACTAGATTGTTATTAATACAATGCAAAAAAACATTATTAACCATAATATTAGTATTAATAAAAATAAAAATGGCACATGGTATTGACCCATGGTATTCACCAAAATGGCACATGGTATTGACCCATGGTATTCACTTGGAATGTAGCCTATTTAAATGGGGGAATTAAACCAGCATAGATCCATCTTTAGATTCAATAAACACAAGATTTTATAATTGAGTAAAATTTTCGCCATATGGTATTGACCCATGGTATTCACCAAAATGGCACATGGTATTGACCCATGGTATTCACTTGGAATGTAGCCTATTTAAATGGGGGAATTAAACCAGCATAGATCCATCTTTAGATTCAATAAACACAAGATTTTATAATTGAGTAAAATTTTCGCCATGTCTAGTGAGAGATTCGCCAAAAAATTATATATACATATCATATTATTGATAAAATCGTCTTCCATTTTTCCTATATACCATGGAGATTCGCCCATTTATTATACATGTAAATTTAGGGGGGGTTCTTAAAATTTTCCCTGACGCCAAATCACACTTAAACTTTCTTTTACCATGACATAATCAAAATTACACCTAAAATTCTTTTGGACATGAACGCTATATTACTCTGAACTTTCCTTTGCTGCAACATATCACATTATGGCAAAGTTTATTTCCATGGAACACATTACACTTTATCAAACTTTCAATCTCTATGAAAAATCACACGATACCAAGTTTTGTTTCATATGATAGATAAATGAAAACAATAATTGGGTGATGACACAATGTGTATTTCACCTAAAATTACTTTGACCAAGAAATATCACATTAGTCAAAAATTGATCTTGTCACAACATATCTCATCATCTAAAAATTTATTTTAATGCAAGAAATTGCACATTCTCAAGCTTTCCTTCATTGTAGCAAACATATAATTTCTAAGAGAAAGGGCCTTTACATCCTTCAAATATTTCTTTCCTTGTGAATCTTTACATGGACCAAACATTTCCACTTGTTGACATATCATAAAGGATAAAGTTTTTTCTCTTGCCATATATCACATAAATTTCCTCTTTGTGTATCACATCAAGATATACATTAGAAACATATTACATAAAGGAAACACCTTAAATGTCTGACTATGATTAACTATGCTTTACTATGGTTAACCATGTTGACAATCATTGAACAAGGTTAACTTTGGACAAGTATGGTTGGTTATGGTTGACTATGGGTGATAATGATTGATTAAGATTACCTATAGTATAGGTTATAGATATGGTTTGGCTATGATTAAATACGGTTGAAAAAAAGTGACTAAGGATGGCCATGTTGGTTAACCATGTTTCACTATGGTTGAAGATGATATCTTCAATATTAAAACACATTAAAATTTTCATTAATAGATTTTTCAAGTCATGAATTAAGAGGTTATATCTATCATGATGTTCATATAGGCTTACTTATGTCAACTTGTTATGTTCCTCACTAATCATTTGAATTGTAACTTTATGGAAAAATTCATTTTAGCTAACTTTGTTGAAAATCTATATTCATTAATTTTTGTGTGGCTATCATGATGTTAATCAATGGTTATGTCACATCAACTTCAGATAGCTTCAATGGGCATGGTTGATTATGGTTTACCATATTCAGTCATGTTTGACTATGATTAACCATGGATGATTTAGTTGAACATGGTTGACTATGGTTGAATAGGATGGTTAACCATCTTCTATTATGAATGATACTGTTTGAATATGGTTTCTTATGGTTGGGTAGGGTTTACCATGGTTGGATATGCTTTGACATATTGGCCATGCTTAACCATAAATTTTCATGATTAGCCATGGTTTACTATGTTTGACCATGTTTGAATATGGTTAGTGATGGTTGAATATGTTACACCATATTTAAGAATTGTTGAATATGGTTGACCATATTTGACCATGGTTGATTATGATTAATAATGTTCAACTATGAGTCACCATAATTTATGATGGTTAGTGATGGTTTTTTGATGATCGATTTTGTTTAACCATTACTAACCATGGTTGGCCATGTTTGACTATGGTGGACTATGATTGACCATGTTTGATTGTAATTAACAATGTTTCATTATGGTTGAATTATTACATTCCTCAATGGTTATATTGCGTGATAGTGTTAATCAAGGGATACACATTATTAACTATGGTTAATTATGATTGACTCTATTCTACTATGGCTATCGAAGTCAGACTATGGTTACTTATGGTTAACCATGTATGATGAGGTAGTCTATTGTTGAACATGATTAAATTGGGTTAAGTATTATTTGTAATGGTTGACTATGACTCATAATGGTTTATTAATGTTACAATAATAATAGAGGATGAATATATGGTTTGACCATGTTTGACATGGTTTTGAACCCTTGATTTATTGGCTATATATTTCTCTCCTAAAATCATTTCCAAGTATGCTCTAGCACACATGGGAATGGGGAATTTTGGGGCTAAATATATAAGTGAGTGAAGAAATGAATTTGTATTACATGTTGTTATTACATTAGGTGGTATGGAAACCATGTACTACTCAACTAGAATGAGCATGAAAAGGTGATATCTTAGACATAACCAAGCCCCGTGACATAGTGAACATGCTTGAGCTAAGTTCCACGCCTAAAATATAAGGACCAATGCTAATGAATTTATCATGAATGCATGGCCTATTTAGTTGGAATTGACCTGTAAAGGTGATTTCTTAGACCTAATGAAGCCCCATGATGGAGTGAACACCAAATTCATGAGCTATTTCCCATTCTTGAGTTACGAGGGACAATACCAACAAACGAATAATGGAGGATTCTTAGATGATTTTTTAACAATATCAATGGAGATGCAATGACTCAGAGACACAAGATATAGATTACATAAGGTTAAAAAAAATTGTTCAAAAATATCTTTTGCACCTTCCATAAATATTCTCATTCATGCCATATCAAACTTAAACTTTATTTGGTTGTGAGATAATGCATATTGCACCTAAAATGCTTCTGGACATGACATACTACATCACTCTAAACTTTCATTTGTTGCAACACATCACATCATGTCAATGTTTCTTTCCATGTAACGCTTTCTCAAACTTTCTATCTATAGTACAAATATCACCACACCAAAGTTTTTCTTGTATGATACATAAAGGAAAAAAATATTCTTTGGTCATGAAATAGTTTGTATCTCACCTATAATTCCTTTAGCCAAGACATGTCACATCAGCCCAAACTTTCCTTTGTCATGACTGCTAGGATATTTAGACACTTGGATTTAGTTAAGTACAACTTGGTCTAACGTGTCTAGTAAGTAAAAATGTGTTTCTTTAGCATGTATTAGTTGCAGATGGTCATGATATGTTATATACAACAAGTGACATGATAGCTCATATTCTCCTTGATATTTGCAACTATTGATCCCTAACTTAACGCTCGATTTTTCCATGACCTTGGTTGAAAAAACATGGAAGGTCATGGATGATGATCAACTATGAGAATTCTCTTATGTAAAATTTATTCTTTTTCATTAACAAAATTTCCTCAATGGTTGCATTGGTTAGGGCCATGGAGTGTTTCCCTACTAGAGGGTTTTAACCAAATAAAAATATTAGTGTTGCAATATTTTATATGGCTATGTGAGTGGTTAGTAATGGTTTTAATATTGTATGGAATAGACTATCAACTTGAACATGGTATCAGATCTCATTCGAAGAACTTCTATTGTTGATGATCAAGATCTCAAGTTTGTGTTGTTGCATTTACGAGATCTACTATTTCTATACAATTTTTTCCTAAACAAAGTTTTCCATTGTGTTGATAATACTATTTTCATCTAAGAATTCCTTTCATTTCATCCACGAAGGTGTTTGTTTTCCTCAGATATAACATTTTTCATTAAATCCAGCGGTAGACAATCTAAATATGCCCTTTTTTATTTTTCTAGTTGAAGAATTGATATTTCAAATTTCCATTTATATTCTTGGTTTTCTACTCTCTTTTTTCTTCTTTTTTATTTTCCCCATGCTTTGGGAAACCTCGACAAATCATAAACAAAGTCAAAAGTGCGTTCTTGCTAATCAATGTTGGAATATCCATAGATTTGAGAGTTTGAGTTGACGTTTCAGAACCTCTAGCCGGGTCCATCTTCAAGACTTGTGAAAGATATGAAGATCAAGAACATAAATAAATAGTGTAATGATGTTGAAAGGAAACCTTAATGGTCGACCATAACTAAGATAGCATGAGAAATTAATAGGTGAAATGATTAATAAGTATTAATGTATAATTTTTATTATATGTGTAAGAAACCGGTATTGTTATATATTATAATATTTTTCTACTGTATAATATATAGTAAATAATATAATATGATATATATAGATGAAATAAATAAATATTGATGTATAATGTTAATTTTATGTGAAAAAAAGTATATTATGTGATTTAATTACATATTAGTAAATATAGTATCAATAAAAAGAATTATTATAATATATTATAATTATTCACTACTGTATAATCAATAGTAAATAATATATATATATATATATATATATATATATATATATATATATATATAACCTAGCATCTAAAGTAAAATTTAATATAGCCTAACCAAAGGTCAATAAATAAACCAAAAATCTATAAAGGAAGAAGTTTAATACATGAAGGGGTAAAAGGATAATAAATGAAGGGAAGAGGGTGAGAGTAAGAGGGAGGATAGGGAAGGGAAGAAAACATTGATGTGTGTGTGTGAGAGAGAGGGGTCAATAAATAAACGAAAAATCTACAAGGGAAGAAGTTCAATACACGAAGGTGAAAAAGGATAATAAATGAAGGGGAGAAGGTGAGAGGAAGAGGGGGGATAGGGAAGGGAGGAAAAAATTGACAAGAGATAGAGAGAGGAGATAAGGTAAGGAAAATAAAAAGTGCGGGGGAGAAAAGAAGGTAGAGAGAGATATGGATCACATAGGAGGAAGAACAAATGATAAGGGAAGGTGAAATATTATTGTTCATTGATAGCAGGGTCCACTGGTTTTTATTGATCTCAAGGCCACTATCCCTATTTATATCGTTAGGGTATTTTTTGATCTCCAAGGCTTCCATTAACCTATGTATATAATAACAATTTTCTATGGCCAAGATTTTGGTATTTTCCAAGCATACATAATGATTTGTGTTCTTAGCATGTTCAATGATAGCTGGTTCTTTTATCCTTTCATGTTTTATGTATGCACCATTATCCTTGATCCATTCTCTTAGGGAGATCTTTGTTTCTCCAATGTAACATTTTCCATAAGAGAATTTGTATCATGTAAACACCATTGTGCTAGAATTGGCCAATGTCATCCTTGACCGATTTCATCATTTTTGTAATGGTAGTATGAGCTCTATAGCAAGTTTTGATGTCTTTCATTTTTAGATATTTGGAAATTTTTTCAGTGATACGTTTAAGGTAACGTAAACAGGCAATTTTTCTCAAGTTTTGGATTCTTGTGTTGACAGGGATATTGTCACTTGCAATGTGGGGACTTTTGTTACTTGTAAGAGCCTTTCTCAAAGCTTCATTAACATCACTTTTATTGTATCCAAGATTATTAAAGACCTTAATTAGATGTTCTCTTTCTTTATCCTTATGGTTAGTACCAAATATTTTGACAGCTCTACAGGCCAAGGTTTTTATGACACCAATCTTCTAGGAAGGATGATGATGAGAGTCAGCATGTAGGTAGTTTTCAATATGTTTTTTCTTTGGACAAACCATATGATCAAGTTTTCCATTAGGTCTCCTCATGATAAGGACATCCAAGAAGGGAATGTAACCATTTTACTTGGTTTCCATAGTGAATTGGATGTTTGTAGAGATACTATTGAGGTGTTGTAGAATTTTTGATAGTTCCTCACCATGTGGTCAGATAACAATAGTGTCATCAACAAATATTTTCCAATTTTTTGGTTTTAGATAATAAGTGTTAAGAGCCTTATTTTCAAACTTATCCATATAAATATTGGCTACTACAGGTGAAAGAGGAGATCCCATCACTACCCCACTCATATGTTCATAAAATTAACCTCTACAGGTATAACATGTGGACCTAAGACATACTTCAACCCACTCTATTACTGGGTTACCCACTCCTTTGACAACTTGTACAACCCCATCAAGAGGGATTTTGGTAAAGAGAGATACAACATCAAAGTTGATTATAATATCATTCAGGTTGACCTTTTCTTCCCTAATTAGTTGAAAAAAATCATTAGAATCCTTGATATATGGGTATGTATTACTAACCAGTGGACTAAGGGCTTTAACAACAAATTATGATAACTAGTAGGTTGGAGAGCCAATAGTGTTCACTATAGGTGTTAAAGGAACACCGTTTTTATGGATTTTTGGGGCTCCATAAATGCTAGGGGCTATTTCTCCGAACGACATCAATCTAATATTTATACTATCATCTAGGTTAAAAGCCTTTATGGCTTTTTTAACCTCTTTTATCACTTTTGAGACTGGGTTACAAGACAACTTCTTGTAGCTACTGCTCTTAATTAGGTTTTTGGTTATATTCATGTAGGTTCATCACCACTATAGCAGCTCCTTTATCAGCTCTTAACATGCCAAGATATTGCTTTATTCTCAAATTTTTGAGAGCACAACATTATTCCTTTCTAATGTTTCTTCAAGGGGGTTGGATTTCCTCAAAATAATTTGGCGGTCTTGCCTAATGCAATCTTTTTCTTCTTAAGTTAATGCTTGTATACTACCCTCAATGTTGCAAATGATATCATCAATAGGTATAAATTTTGGTGTAACAGAAAAATTCAATCATTTCTGGAGCACTTCTTGTTCAACTCTATCCAACTAGGCACTTCTTGTTCAACTCTATCCAACTCATAGTCTGACATATTTACAACGTTCTTATTGATTTCGTCCTATGAGTGGTAACTAATCCCATTCTGGTCTATGATGGGTGAAACACTCTTTTTCTTCTCATCATTATGTTCAACAATATCATCATGGATTCCCAAACCTTCATCTTAGATTTTGCATACGCTTTCTCAATATTCCTTTCGGTATGCTTCAAATTCAGAGTTTCAATGCTGTAAGTGCTTGAAGCAATATTTGTAGCAATAACATGTTCGCTGTTTTGAGAATTACGTCCAACCCTATGACTTGTGGTTACCAAAGTTGGTATTTAGCATTGTATTTCCTGAGTTCCGATTAGATATGTATTGAGCGTTAGATGCGGCCATCAATCGAAGGTCCTCACTCCGTTATTCATTTCTAAAGGCTCTTATATCCAACTTTTGTTCAACTTTTAATGCATATCTTTGAGCAATATTCAACGTGACTGAAGCAATGTTATTAACAGTATTTTCAACACCTGTACCAATGTAATTAACAATATTTGGTATAATTTTTTCTATGATGCAATAATAATCAAGTTTATTTAAAATAATTCTGTCACGGTAATTGGCTCGTTGATTTCGAGGACGCAATTACTATTATGTTCTATTCTTTTTCTTTCAGTTAGGTTAACATCTATTCTAGTGTGCAGTTCAGGTAATTCTTGAAGTTTTATGGCTTGCCTGGCCCACACTTTCCCTTAATCCTTATCAAATTTAATAGCAGAATAGGCATCAATTATTTTCCAAAATTAAAAGTCTATTATGGCCGTTAGTTTTATTGAAGTTTGCATGCTTTCATAAACAAGTGGTCAAGGATTTATTTGATTCTTGTAATTTCACCACGTAGCATATACCATTCAAAAGTTTTAAAAACCGTTAAGTTGACCCTATTTTGAGATTATGATTAATGTTTTTATATTTCAGAATAATGTGTTTTTCCTGTGTATATTTTTTTGCGTGTGCTTTATGCAATCTTAACAAATTAGAAATAATGAGAAAACTTGCATTTCCTATGTAAGTTAACTAACATATAACTCCATTGTTGTTGAATTTTGATTTTCTTTATTGAAATTGTTGGTTGTTTTTGGATGAAAATAATTATTTTGGTAAACACACACTTTAAGATATAGTTTCAACAACTACAAGCCCACTGCCTTGACCCTCCTTACTACTATTGTTATGTCATTTTCATTAGCTAAATTGATTGAAAGTAACTTTATTCCGTAAAAGTTTTTATTTTTGAAAATGTTTATGGAAACTTAAGTTTTCCCATAACTCTATTATAAAGTATATTTCACTTATAATATACAATTGAATCACTATAAAATAATATTAATATTTTTATTAGTTATTTTTTTGCATGAAACTCTCATTTATGAGACAATTTCATTGTAAAAGTGATTCTCACTTGTTTTATAAAAGTGGGTCACTTCACTAAGTATTTTATTTGTAAAAGTGAGCTTATAGGCAAAACTAGTGAGGGATTTTTTTCATCAACATTGATGGGCCAACTTCTACCTACCATGTGGCTCTTTGTTACTATTAATTTCTTTTTATAAGAAGACATAACATTCATATCCGAAGTTTGTTTTCATTGCCACTTTTTTTTTAAATAACCTATCTTTCAAGGATTTCCATTCAGAGAGTTAGTTTCAAGTTTTGAAATTATATTATTTTCATATTTAAATATGGACACTCGAAGTGAAATTTTAATTATTAATACCAACTATTTCTTATGTAAATTCCACATGGAGGATGTACTAGGAATTAAAGGATTATACCAGATTAGGTTGGGACAAGAAAAGACCCCCACTTATGCTGATAAGAGAGCCAACTGGGATAATGAAGTAGCATGTGGATTAATTTAAATTTTCATTTATCCTCATTTGTGATTTTATATTCAAGGAATCAATGATCTGAATGTAGTATGGGTAAAATTTGAAACAAATATTTGGTGAATCTAATATTATTTGATCTCGCCAACTTGAAAATCATATCATGACTTTAAGTCCTAATGATTTCTCTTCCCTTGTGGAATACTTATCTAAGTTCAAAACACTTAGACATTTATTTTTAGGCTATTTAGTTGAACTAAAGTATGAATATTGCATATATATTATTCTTTCAGAGCTTGGTTATGCATATTTTATTTGTATATCGAAATTTTATGACATTGAAAAAGCTTTGGGGGATGCTTATCAAAAGCCTTCTATTGAATATTTTTTTGATTCTTTGATTAGAGAATAAGTGAATCTGTTGCATATTGAATGGTTAACATTACAGGCACATCTTATAAGGTCCTAATGGTGTAACAAAAAGATAAAAAAAAACATCCAAAGAAGAACCATCCTCACAATAACAAGAAAAATAAGGGTCCCAACCCCTCTCAACCAATATCTACTCCTAATGTTGACAAAGGACCAAAATCAAAGAGCAAGAAAATTGACAAAAATTGCAATCATTTTGGGAAATATGTACATGTGGATTCTAAAATTTTTAAGAAGATGGAATCCTTGGAAGAAACAATGAGGAAGTACAACATGAGTCTTAATTCTTATTCTAACACTTCTTCTCATGGACATGCACTTTGCACTTTTGGTTCCTCCTTTAATACAACCTCTAATTCTTCTTTTGATGAGTGGCTTATTTATTCTAAAGAATCTTATCATATGACTAAGGAGAAAGCCATTTTTCTGCTCTTAATGACCAAACCAATAATTGTTGGTGGTGATAGATATCTCATGGGGTGACCTTCCCTATAAGGGCCATTTACACACACACACATTGATTTATTTTGTTTAAACCAACACAAGATAATATTAGATGTAGGAAACCATGGTCACATTTTATTAACAAATAAGTGGTGCAATCTAGGTTACTATATTTTAAATAATAAGAGAATAAAGGTTTCCTTTTAAAACTAATAATCGATTAGCAACATCCAAGGGAATCACATAATGATTTTAATGCACATACATCAATAGTTCATAAATTTACAATAATACAAAATATCCTTCACTTTTATAATATGATAATTATATACAATAAATAAACATGTAGGATAACTTTACAGGAATCCAAGATACCGTGCACCAAAGGGGTTGGATTCTTGATCTCATCTTCCTTGATTCTTTTGCTTCCTTAATTATGTCTGTCTACATATCTAAAGGATGTTACATCTTGACCAAACATTTTTGACTCAGTGGTTGACCTCCATCCTACTACTTGGGTACTCATCTTCCCCACAGACCCCCTAGATGCAATGGGGTTGTAAGGTAGAGGAAGAACACTATCTAGTGGAGGAGAGCACTCATGGATCAAGAGTTCCCTCGATAATGGCCTCCACTTCACCAAAAACATTATAGACTCAGTAGATACTGCCGCAATAGAATTATGCAAGTCATCCAAAAGTAGGGAAAAAAGTGCCCCCATCCCATAACTTGTATCCCATTTTTTTACGGGAGCCTTCATAGGTGACACTTGCCACTTCATGAAAAAATAATTATTCTTATTAGTATAAAAATTGATTATTCACCCATACATGTGTCAACCTGTCACCAAGTATCTCCTAAATTATTTATTTAAATTCTTATTAAAAAACATAATTTCCCTCAACCCAACATGACTGTCTATATCTTCTCCTAGTTGTCTCTTAATCCCAATTTTATTCTCCTTATTTTGTGTTAATTACTGAAGTTAATTGGTAGGTCTGAGATTTGGTTCCTCAACTACAACCTAGTTTATCGTAAGTTCAACTCTTGGATATAGATCTTAGTGTTGTGCTCTATCCACATGGAGGTTTTCTCAAGAAACTAAAAGTTGTTGTGTGTGGACCCTAATTATATTGCTGATTGTTTAGAGATTTTTTGTTTTAGCCATGATTGGATCTTAGTCCCTGACAAGGGGGGGGGGGGGGGGGGGGGGGGGGGGGGGGGGGTTGTGGGGGTGGGGGGGCTTCCCCTCCACTATTGTTGATAGGGGGTGCGAGGGGTGATTGGAATTATTTGGAGCTCCCCCGTGAGAGGGGTTTAGGGGAAGTGCAGAAGATCTAGGTCAATCTAGGTCATTCATTATGCAGAAGATCTGATAGTAGAATTTATATTAATTTAGGTTTTTTTCCCTAGAAGGAAACCCTCGGTTTATATGAGGGAATTGTGTTGTGGATGTGTATTATTATTCTATCTAAAGAAAAGAGGAAAGACCATGTGAGAGTGAAGAGGAAATTACAATGGAATTGCAGTAGGTTGTATCTCTTCATTTTGCTGCATAATATAAAAGGAAAGACTAGTTGTTTCTCCATGGACGTAGCCAAAATTGGGTGAACCATATATATCTTTGTCTCTATTGTTTTATGCTTTTATGTGTTTGTTTTTCCAAAATATTTTATATGTTTCGTTGATTTGTTAATTAATTCCTAACAAATTTCCCTAAGTATAAATTATTAGTATTTAATTTCATACACCACCCTTTTTTCTTAATGCGGTTAAACTATCCCTAGATTAATGTTTCTAATTAACCCTATGTTACATTCACATTTTTCTATTAGAACACTTATGGAGATATTTTTAACACGCATTATCCAACTAATATTTTCTAAATGCGAGAAGGGTAGAGTTACTTAATTGACCTAGTTTTTATAATTTTTCCTATTTTCCCTTTATCCCAAGGTTTACTTGTGATTTAATTAATTTGATTCTAAAACCTCTCTTACTACATGATGTGAATTAGTGCTCATCATTATATGATTATCAACGCTTAACTATATTTCAATTTTTCTTTTTCTTCTTGGTGCGAAGGCTATCAAGTCATTCATGCCCTTCAAGAATTTACCTTCAAGTTCCAAGGGTGTCACACCACTTTCCCTTTAGGATTACTATGACTATGAGGGGAAAATTGGGAAAAAAAATAAAGACCCTTGTCCTCTCTTGTGTCTCCCAGTATAGTGAGAGCAATGGTGTTGGTGATCAAGGAATATGGCTTGATGTGCACCCCCTTGTAAATCCTCATAAGTGATCCAATCTAGAGTCTACCCTCACAACATCATGCTCTTCACGACGAAGGTATCCTAACACCTCCAACCCAAGTCAAGTTGGGAGTGCTAGCAGGTGAAATCAAGGACATTTTCCCACCCCTTCCATGAAGTTCCATTTATCTATACAACCCCATCACCCACGTGTGAGTCATCCAACCAAGCACTTGAATTGTGCTTGCAACCACTAATATGTCATCAATAATTATAACAAACATATTATTTAAAAATAAAATTATAGTATTACTATATTCAAATGAACAAACCATAAATTTACTAACTGATCACATGCATGTGCTCCAAGGTGATCTCCTATCAAACTCAAACAACTGTCAGTAATATCTAGTCCCAAAAATAGTCATTCAAGCATATAAACATGATAGCACATAATCAAATTCATCATCAATTATATGTAACATAAGAATTGACACAATTCATATCGATATCAAAATAACCACATCATAATTATCGTCTCATGGGTTTAAAATAGTAAAAATAATCAATGGATCATCAATCTTGATGTCCACCGAAATAAAGTAGAAGCCATAAAATTTGTCTCAAAATTCTTGGAAGACAGAAGTGTTGGTCTCAAAGTCAAGGTAAAACAGGGCATTACACTCACATCCCCTAAAATTAAACTTTTTCTTGAAGTTTTAGACTACATAGGATAGGCGATATATCTCATCATCTCCTCTCTAGAGGTGGTACTAGGATTACATTCCTTTGCATTAAACCTATCACAAATGGTGACATAAATTTTCTAATTCACCTATGAAACTGTTATTAAATCTGTTTACATATAACTTTCAAGCAATCTCTTTTTCCCTTCCAAAATTCTACACACAAACACAAGAATTTGCATTATTGAGCCTTTCTCCAATTGTTTTGTGGTGTGCAAATTTGAAGGCCAAAATATTATCTCATTCTTAGAGTAGCTTACATCCTGAGCATGTGATGTATCAATCTCAAATTGTAGGGAATCCCTTTTCAAAAGAGGGTAGAGATCCTCGATGATGATTCTCACAATCACATCTCTCTAACAGAATATTGATTTATTGCCAATTAGGGGAAAATAATAATATCTATAATTTTTGGAAATGTGTTAAAGCATGAATTGTATTACCAAGTAATGTTTATTTTGCTTCGATAATTTTCAATTGGTTTAAGAAATTCCCCTGGTGATGGTAATAAGTTGAATTTAGGTTGAAAACATTTTACATAAATATTTGAATATGTCGAGCACAATCTTGTCTTCCATGATAATTTACTCATGAATAAACACTCTTAATGTAGATATACTTCTACCACCTCAATTTAATAAGGGAAAGAGGTTGGTATTGATAAAAAAAGGTACCATTAAAACATCCTCATAATTTTCACCATAAGTTTTCAAGCTATAATATGTAATAACCCAAACTTCGATGAACCTTCCCATTTTTTCTTATTCCTTTTTATGTTTGTTTGAAAAATCAAGTAATTTCCTTAATAACTAGTCACCATCACACTTTAGAAACCTTACACCCTAGTAAGTAATTTGAGTATTATTTATACAAGTAAACATCATTAACACTAATACAATCATGGCAAAGGCATGGTCAATATGTGTTTGAAAGTCATAATTTCATTGACATACTATCCTATTCCACTAGTCACCCATATGTAGTCAGGATGACACCTAGAGCTTCTTACCTATAGATATGTGTTCATTTAATTTTTGGGGTGAAACTAACTTGTCTAAAATGATAAAACATTCCCAATCCATAATCCCACACATTTACGATTTTTATCATTCCTTGCCCATGTCTTCTATATATGTAGATTTAATCATTATCATTACTATTATTTGCTTATTATTTATTTATTTATACTATATTTATATGTATGTATAGGCACATTAACCGATAATAACCTTACATCAAGAGAGATATTTCAACTACTCTATACCTTTAATATTTCAAGTAACCTAGCCTCATATATATATATATCTATATATATATATATATATATATATATATATATATATATATATATATATATATATATATATATATAATATTTCAAGTAACATAGCCTCATATATATATATATATATATATATATATATATGTATGGTGTGAATAAAATATTTATGTTCTATGAGATTTGATTATTAGATATTATAACATCTATGAATTATCTTAATACCCATTTGCATGTACAGAAGATTGGTAAATAATAATAATAATATTATTATTTTAAATAATCAGTTATTTATAAATAATAATATTATTATTATTGTTTTGAGGCTTCTATGATTTGTACTTTGTGTAGAGTGTTATTCCAGAGTTATGACATCCATAATTGTTTGAATTGACATTTCAAGCCATCCATGGTGACTCATCATCAGGATAGATCAATAAATGTGTAGGACATATCTTGTGGGAATGAATAAATGGAGGTATGAGATAGATGGAATGGGAATGATAGCAGTCGACCATATCATAATTAATGATAATTATTAATAATGCTTAATAATTATTACAATTAATCATTTTAATATTTAATTGGAATTAATTTGATTTCAGATTAAGATTGAAATAAAAATAAAAATAAAAAGAAAAATAAAATAATTAATTCTTATTCATAATTGATTTTATTAGTTTTAATTTTGAATTCTATTAAGAATATTATTAAAATTAAATTTAAAATTAAATTTAAAATTTAAAACTTTTATTGATTTTAATTTATAATTAATTTAAATTTACAATTATTTTTAGAATAAATGATTTGAAACAAATTTAATACTAATTTAGGATAAATTATTAATAATTAATATCAATATTAATGTTAATTATTAATAATTTTAATATTCTATTGATCCTAAAAAAATTGATTTAAAAATTAATTTTAATTAATTTGATTAATTTTTTAAAAATTATTTAAATATATAAAAGTCTTACGTTGTAGTTTGGTTTACATTTATGTTTGATATTTTTTCTAAATAAAATGGTTAAAAATACAAATAGTATATTAATTATATAGTAGACTCAATTAATATGTCAATGTGCATGTGAGAAAATGTAAAAATGATTACTTGACACAACAATGGAGTTATGCGGGTCTGAAAAAAATGTCATGACATGAATTGCAGATGATATGCCATAGATTTTAAAATATGAAGTTTGTATGAGTTTGTTTCATTATTGTTTTATTTCTCTCATTTGTAAAGTAAACAGAGAATTGATAAATCTATGCAAGGAAAACTCCGTGTCGTGTTTGCAAGAAAAATACAAATGACTATTGAATAAGAAAAGCAATGCAATCTCTAAAGATCACTTAATTTAAAAACATTGTGCAGATGGTTAGGCTTATCTAGTAAGAAGTACATAAAAAATAATTCAAAGTTTGAATAATTACGTTGTAATATGTTCAAGTATAATATTGAAGATGCTACATTCATATTTTGTGAAAAAAAAACCATCAATATTATAAATTATTTGAATATGCGACATCATGGCATTTATTTTAATCTATTTACATCCTTCTATATCAGACAGGTACAACACTAGAGTAGATATTGTTTGGTAGTGCAAAAGGATGTCGAAACTCATATATAGGTCAAAATTTGAAGTTAACATAAAAGAATAAAAATCAATGTTTGAATAATTATGTTGTAATATGTTTAAGTATAATATTTAAGATGTTGCATTCATATTTTATGAAATAAAAACCATCAATACTATACATTATTTGAATATGCAATATCATGGCATTTATTTTAATTTATTTACATCTTTCTATATCAGAGAGGGACATCATTAGAATAGACATTATTTGGGAGTGAAAAAGCTATCAAATTGCAAACTATATAAAGAAAGCTACAAAAAGAAAGTAAAGGCAGATAGTGGAATGTAGAGTATTTGGATGAAGAACATGAGGTACAAGTTAATCATAAATACATATCGATGAGTGGCATTTTCAACACCATGTAGAAGATATTTTTGGAAAATGGTCACGATTACGTATTTTCCAATCTGCTTGAATTTTTCTAATTGCATCTCTTTCATGCGTATGGATGAGGAAAATGATGAAATTTTTAAGTCCTGCAAGTAGTTGGAGAGTTAGACGCATGTGATATAGAGGTATTCTATGAGGGAATAAGAATATTGTTTGTATATCTAGAAGTGAAGTCTCTTGTTGATGTATTTCATGGAAAAATCCATAGAGCATAGCGAGATATTTCGTATCCATCTTTTTTTTTATGACAAAAGAGAATGTGTTAGCAAATATTTAGAAGTTTATTAGCTAAAATGGAAAACATCGAAGTAAAGTAGTAGTAGATAACTAATATGAATATATGCAGAAGAAATAATAGATTAATAAGTATACAAAGTTAAATTTATTTGAATGAAAATGTACATGAAATATCTTGAAGTGAAATGCTAAGGAAGTTGATTTACCTGTAAGGGAATGTCTTCATAGAGCTTGTTGGATAGATTTAGATGTAATATATGCTTCCTCGTGTTGTCTACATTTCACATAAGGGTTTTATTGCAAGGGTGAGTACTAGGAGAAGGAAAAATATGGATAAATGCAAAGATCACACAATGATCTAACTCTAGATATGACTGTGAAAGTTGGCCCTTGGCGATCTATGTTGCAAATTTCAATTTTTTCTTTTTGCAAAGTCATGCCTTGTGATTTGTGACTTTTCAATCCTCGTGCCATGCGAAGTGGAAATTATGTACAAGAGCCTCCTGTTACGGGGGGATTGGCACATACTTTGGATTTGAAGCATCCCATGGTGGACCTTTACAGTTAGTGAAGTGAACAACAACAAATGATGGAAATTAGGGAGCCTAGAATCAACTGCATAAGAAATCACAACTTTCCCAAGCACTCCATTAGTAAGGTCTGCTTCCACCCATAGGTTTCTTGTTAGTATAACTTGTTTTCCAATGCATATTAACACTTTTTGATGCAGGAGCATCAGAACACCTTAGTGGAAAAAATTAGAGAATGAAGACACGTGGACAACAACATGGACAACCAAGCCAACTTTGAATAGAATTTGGTTAATGAACAAATTTTAGTTAAATAAATCAGTTAGAACTGAATGTATATATAACAAGATATTAAGAATTCATTATTGAATAAAGAAACAAGGAGAAAAGTCAATGCGTGTGAGAGAAGGAAAAATGTAGTTGCTGGAGAAATTTTTATTAAGGCTGAGATGCCTTAAATTGTAATCTGAGTTTGTAAATAATAAAAATGCCTCTTTGTGAATTTGTGTCTTTGTATGTTTTTGTTTGAATTGTTTTCCAGGTTTCTTTTCAGCTGAAAATGAAAGTATGAATGCCACAAGTTAAACATGTTAGTGTGCATGGTTTTCGGTAGAGTTTTGTGAAGAATTGAGGGCTGAATCCTGGCGGTATATTATGAAGAGTTAAATTACTTGCAATTATAGAGAAAGAGGGCATGAGGAGAGCCGCCTCCAAAATGTGTTAAAGCTTCGATATGTTCACCATGGACAACACTACAGAGAGTGCAAGTGATCCGAATGCCCTGGTAGGATAGGATCTTGGGTGGTACATACTGGGGGATAATCAAGAAGCTGTGGGACCTTACACAGTTGCTGAATTACGAGAGTATTATGCGTCAGGCTACTTCATAGAGGGTACACTGTTATGGGCTGAGGGAAGAAATGATTGGATGCCACTATCTTCCATTCAGGAATTATATTCACTGGTTATTTCCAATGAAACAAAGTTAAATGTAGAAGAGGATGATGAAGGTCCAAAGGTCGATGCACCAATGCTGTGGCCGAGGATTGGCTGGTCGTGGTGGAGTAAGAATCTGTAGCGGAAGCGTGTGTGGACCTAGAATGAGGAGAGGCTACCTGGTTTGCACGAAGGAGGGTCTGGAGCTTCCCAAGAACCTGCCACAGCTTGTTGAGAAGATGAATGACTCACTGGCCCATAAGGCAAGTGAGACCGTGAGAAGTGTTTCTGAAAGGCTTCGTGGGCCCATAACCCACAGGCCTGAAGAGCGATTTTATTTGGGAAATGGGATTTTGGTTCACCCCAAAATATAGTCCCCATCAAGTGGTATCAAAGCAGGAAAAGATTTCCTGGGGAAAGGAGTTTTTGCATGCGAAGAAAGAAGAGGTACAATTTTGCTGAAGATTCGTAAGCTTGTAATTTTTTATTTTATTTTATTTGTGAAGGTGAGAAGATTGCAGCAAACCTAGAGCAGGAGTGCTCCATTGGTTCGAGAGGAGAGAACCACAAAGATGCGAAAAGACTAAGCTCAAGAGAGAAGCTTGGTAAGGCATCTAGTAGCAGGGAGGACTTGCTATCGCAGAGGTTTGGTTGTAGCTCACATGAAGGCAGTTCCATTGAAGAAGTGAAACAGTGGGTAGAATTGCTAAGGAAACGAATATGACCAGGAGGTCATAAATTTTGTACCTCGGGAGTCTGATGCAGGAGCATCTGAGCACCTTAGTGGAAAAAAATTAGAGAAAGAAGACACGCGGACAACCACATGGACAACCAAGCCAACCTTGAACAGAATTTGGTTAATGAACAAATTTTAGTTAAAACTAAATGTATGTATAACAAGATACTAAGAATTCATTAGTGAATCAAGAAACAAGGAGAAAAGCCAGTGTGTGTGAGAGTGGGACAAATGTAGTTGCTATAATTCTTGATTAAGGCTAAGATGCCTTAAATTCTAATATGAGTTTGTAAATAATAAAAATGCCTCTTTGTGAATTTGTGTCTTTGTATGTTTTTGTTTGAATTGTTTTCCGGCTTTCTTTTCAGCTGAAAATGAAAGTATGAATGCCACAGGATAAGAATGTTAGTGTGCATGGTTTTATTTAGAGTTTTGTGAAGAATTGAGGGCTGAATCCTCGCGGTATATTATGAAGACTTAAATTACTTGCAATTATAGAGAAAGAGGGCATGAGGAGAGCTGCCTCCAAAATGTGTTAAAGCTTCGATACGTTCACCATGGATAGCACTACAAAGAGTGCCAGTGATCTGAATGCCCTGGTAGGACAGGAGCTTGGGTGTTACATATTGGGGGATAATCAAGAAGTCGTCGGACCTTACACAGTTGCTGAATTACAAGAATATTATGCATCAGGCTACTTCACAGAGGGTACACTATTATGGGATGAGGGAAGAAGTGATTAGATGCCACTATCTTTCATTCAAGAATTATATTCACTGGTTATTTCCAATGAAACACAGTTAAATGCAGAAGAGGATGACGAAGGTCCAAAGGTCGATGCGCCAATGGCATGGCTGAGGATTGGCTGGTCGTGGTGGAGCAAGAATCCGCAGCGGAAGCGTGTGTGGACCGAGAACAAGGAGAGGCTACCTGGTTTGCACAAAGGAGGGTCTAGAGTTTCCCAAGAACCTGCCACAACTTCTTGAGAAGATGAATGACTCATTGGCCCATAAGGCAAGTGAGACAGTGAGAAGTGTTTCTGAAAGGCTTCGTGGGCCCATAACCCACAGGCCTCAAGGGCGTTTTTATTGGGGAAATGGGATTTTGGTTCACCCAAAAATCTAGTCCCCATCACTTTTGCATCAAGTTGTTCATCCTATTGAGTAATGGAAGGATTTTTTTTTACTCAACATAGCAATGTGTAACTTGCATATTCAAGTCTTTAAGAATTTTTTTATTGTGCACCGCAACACATTGATTTTTTGCATAAATGTGCATTGAATTTTGAAAATTTCGCTGCTTGTCAGGTGGAAGAAGGGATTTTTTACTTGTCATGAGAAGTATCCAATCATCCATTGTAGGGACTACATTTCAAAGGCTGGAGAGGAGTTAGCGAAATATAATCTACTCGGCGTTGCTGCCTTGTTGGCAGAAGACATTTGAGAGTGTTAGAACTATATCAAAGCTCTGCCAAAGTACATTCACATGCGATGTGCCCACATACATATGTGTATCCTTACTAGTGGTAATTCTCTGAGGTCACCTACAAGGATTATAGATCCACCACCAAATGGGATGTTTTGATCAGAGGGAAATGCATATTTAAGCGTTCATTAATTTGAGCAAGAATGTTAGTCCTAATGAAGCTCATTTCATCAATGATAATGCATTTGACATGCCAAAGTTGTTCTTGGAGATTGAGGAGGGATTGACCTTCTAAAGGGTGCATGGAAGATACTAGAATTCAAAGGCCAAAGTGTATTGTTAGTGCATTTATGTTGAAGGCTGCAACACCTATTGGAGCCAGAAAGAGTAAAGGAATTTTCCCTATAGTAGAGTTGGCGAGAAATGTGCTTGAGGAAACCAATTAGGTAAGAATTCCCTATCCAAACAATACCTTGGATGATAATTTTTAGCAGTATGGAGGAATTTCTTTAAAGGTGATTAAAAATGATGTTGAAAGCAATGGTTTGGGTGGGGAACAATGAAGCAATGGAGTGAGGGTTTGGAGGGAGATATCACAGAGTTATGTGGATGATCGATTGAATTCTATGAAGTGAATGGTTGTCTCTTGCAAATTTGAAGGTATAGGAGAATGGGTCCAATTATAGTTTGCATCAAAGTCACGGTGGCCAAGCATGTCTAGATCATCAAGGATGATATTGTTACCTGGGTGGAGTTGAGAAAGGAATTTCCATTCTTCAATATACATAGAGTGGTTGGGTTCTACTACATGAATAGAATCATCATCAAAGTCAACAAGGGTGGGCTCTTCAGGTGCAAAATGGACATGCCATGAATGATATGTGTTTTTAATTTTTTTCCAATGTGAAATAATATCATTATTGGTTCTTCCAATGTCATCAGGTAGTTTGCAAAAAGGTAAATACAAAAGGAGCTCACTCCAACAAATTTCTACATAGTAGGTCGCATCATGGCATGCAATGGAGGTGTACTGAGGTGAGACGTGCAAAAACATGACAGGGAAGATATGCTTCCATGGAATTTTTTTTTGACGGGAGGAGAACGACCAGGAACATGCAAATTCAATAAGATATAATGAGTTGATTAAAGGAGGTATTTTCATGTAGGAAGTGATGAAGGGTGTTGTTGGGAGTTGGCCATCGACATTATGTGAAACATGTATGAAGATAATCCGCTTGACATTTTGGGAGAGAAAATAACAACTACATTTTGTTTGGGGGAGCTTTTGAAGCATGTGGCATGTTTCTTGTGCATTGATGTCCCTATCAACAATTGTTTCATTTAAGAGCTTGTGTACACTAGCGATAGTCGGGGCATCAAGAGGAGTACTTTGTGCAAGGCCTCAAAGCATTTGGTGATAACTTTCATACTTTGTTTATTCTTTTGCTGCATATTTAGAAATGTATGCTAAAACAACATGGCGTGAGAGGATAGGATGGCAGTCAATGTTGGCCCTCCAAATAGTAAGCATGTGGTGGTTGTGGATGTTAAGCCTATCATCATTTCTAGGAGGGCTATAAGTTTTTCTGCCATAACCATTGATGTGCATAAAAGAGGATTCACGTAACTCCCAAGGGAATCCATACCGACAAGATTCAATATTGTTCTTCTTGTCAAGACATGTAGAGGAATGAAAATGTGTGTGGTGTTGGACATAGTTGGAAAGCTCCTCATACTCTTTAAGTTGGTTAGAAGCCAATATATCATTTGTTGCAAGCATACATGGATCAATAAATGTCAATAGATGCATCCCTAGGTTTCTTTGATGGAGGGATCGAGGTTTCCAAGTAGTTACATAACTATCAAAGAAGGATTTTCCAAGGAAAACATTGGATTCATCCGTCCAATCAAGGTTGTCCATGTTAGGTGCATTTTCTAGCCATAGAAAATTGTGTATATGTGTAGACCCTCTATGCTCCCATTCATACCTAAGTGAAATAAAAGGGAGAAAGTAAATGTTCCACACTCAAGTAATGTACATAGGCGATGAAAGATAATTAATGGTAGAGTAATACATGCACCAGTATTCCCTTACATGGAATCCTTTTAGTATGACTTCTTCTAGGAATATTATGAACTTTCAATGGATGTATTAAGATGCACGATGTGTATTTGCAACAATGTTTTGGATTATCCACCAATTTTGATCATGTTCATTGGATGGGGGATCAGAAGGCATGACCATGTGAAAGTGATGCCATTTGGTATCAACTACACTTAGTGTAAAGAAGAATGTAGGGTTTCCTTGTTGAATGACCATGTTAATGAGCTCTCCTCTAGATTTGTTCAAAAATAGCGGCTTCTTCAAAGAGATGAACCAAAGCGTATAATCTGGTCTGGAATTGTTGAAGGATGTAGTTTCTCAAGGTGGTGGTGAAGGTCTATAATGGTAGCTAGAAACGTATGTGTGAGGTCTTTTTTATGAAGACAAAAGTTGTTCCTTGGCTACAATGTTGCATGATAAGGTTGTACATGTATTAGTGAAATCTGGGATGTCCATTATCATGGTATCACATTAGGTGTAAAGCGTATTCTTGCATTTCAACCTTTGCAATTCCTGGTTGGTTTATCATGGCAGAATCTATGGGGAAGTGTGCGGGGAAGGACACGGAGAAGAGGTGCTTAGTGTTGTATTAATTGACTCATGAGAGGCCAATAATGGGCCATCGAAGTGAATGGGTGGGTGTCAAATTGAAGGACTCCATGTAGGGAAATATTTCATCAATTTTGGTTTGGGTATTTGGAAGTGTTGATATAAAAGAGGATGATTGGATGTCAGATGGAAAATAGTGGATAAGGCTAGGGTCAAAAGGATTAGGAAGGCATTGTTGGGGAGCAAGGGAAGTGATTGTGACATGATGTAAAAGGGGGGAAACATCTGCAGGGAGAACAGGAAAAACATATAATGTAGATGAGTTAAGATGGGCATCCGTGTAGTATGGATCATTTACTAGTTTGTACTGCAAAGTTACTAGAATGTGCGATCTACTGACGAAGAATTCATTGGTTTTGTCATTAGAATTGCATTTTCTGACAATAAAGATATCTATATCTCAGAGCATGCGAGTAAAGGAGGTGAAAATATTAGTTGTATCTCGAGGGAAGCTGATGGTATGGATGAAGTACTCATACTGGCCTCCATGTGCATGGGCCACATCAAGAACTAGGTTAACATGTGAAATTATCATCTCCTCAACTTGTATTAGGCACGAGAGGACATGTGGTTGCTTTCTTGGATCCATGTTGTTCAATAAGGAGAAGTAGTGGACAAATCATTTTGAGGCACAATGACAACACATGAGAATATCATCGCGATATTTTGTTTTCTTTGATGGGTAAGATGCATTACAAATGGAACAAACTTATAGGGTGCTAAGTGCATCAATCCTTTCATGAAAACAATAATTTGCATTTTGGAGAGTGTTGTTGTTGTAATTACAGGGATTTAAAGTTGAAGAAATGTTGGTGGATGGTTGGGTAGGGCGGTGGTCCAAAAAGAAAGTTCAGGCCTAAGAGGGGTGTGGATGGTAGGTGGTGTTGGATATAATACCAAGGTGGGGAGTGAATCAGTATTATCAGATCAAGAATTTTTCTTTTTCATAATCAGATTTATATACGCTGCTTTAGAGAGGGGAACTAGCGTGTACACGCAACTGTCTTTAAGGAAACCAGTGTTTATGCAATAAACTTATGATTCAGTTAATTCATCATATGTTGATCTGTAATCAGTGCATCAATACTTCATCAATCATTAAATAGTAACCATGTGCATTATAAACATAATAAACCATTACACATAAGAAACACACATGAACACCAAGATTTAAGGTGGAAACCCAATGTGGGTGAAAACCACCTGTTGTTGTCATCTTTGTCTTCTTTTAATAATAAGAAAATATGTTTACAATCTTGTACTGGTGTAGACTCATACCAATATGTAGGCTTCTACCTGCAGAAAGTTACAACCTTCTCTCATTCTCCAGCTTCTATTGGAAGGGAGCTACAACCCCCTAGCTCTTGTACTAGCCAATATGTTTACTAGTATGTAGGTGCCTACCTACAGAAAACTCCACTCTTCCACTAGGGACCATGCTTCATGAATTTTCAGACTGGATGCTCCTGGCACATATCAAGACATATGAAGATCTTGACTCATCAATAACCCATCAAAAATTTAGAAACTCAAACTTCATCAACTAACATGCAATTAATTTGAAACAATCAAATCACTGTTATCAGAACACTATGTTGAACCCAGAAACCTGTATCAACCTTCAAAACCAACTAAAACCTCAAAAATTCATGTGTCAGACTGTATACGCTACTTCAATGAAGAAAACATGCGTGTATATGCTACTTCCTTCATCCCAACCTGTGTATACCTCTAAAGTTATGAATCATAAAAGCTCTGAATCACAAATTGTACCAAGTAGCAATGTACTGGACATCTACTGTCAACATATAGAACTTTACATAGGCAGGCATAGAAAACACTTCTTCTTACTTATTGATCAGGTGCTCATGTCCCAAGTGTCGTAAAATGCTCAAAAATGAAAGTGCTTAGACCTGGTTCAAAATTGGACGAATGGAAAGAGATCGCCCTCTTGATTTTTATGTCACAAACGGTTCGAAAAACGGTCTCCGTATGCAGAAGTTATGCCAAAAACAAAATCTCCCAATGACTCTTAATTTTTTAATTTAAAAAAAAAAAAATAAAAAAAAATTATTCTATAGAATATTCCTTGGAATATTCCTTTTGGGCAGTGAATGGTAGGATGCCATGTTGGAGGCCCAGAGGCCGCCACGTGGCCCAGGGTGACATCAGTATATGTGGCGCATTTCAAAATTTTGTGAGCGGATGGAGTATTGAACCCACAACCTACAATCCACAAGTGCCACACCTTACCGTTAGGCCAGCACTATGGTTTTGATATGGAGGCGGCAAAAATGTTTTTTTAAATGTTTGAATTGTGTTGAGGTGGGGCCCTAAGGGGGCCAGCCCCTAAGGGCTAACCCCCATATGTATGACCACCGGCCGGAAACGCAAGCCTAACTCCTAACCACGTGCCCAAATTCAAATGGTCACCGCTGATGTGTTCACATATGCAAGAAATCCGGAGGTTAACATAATTTTATTAACCATTCATTAAAGGCATGGCGTGCAATCCGATGGAGAACCTAACCATTGTCGAACTTTGTTCACATGCATTAAATCAAACGGATAACTGGCAGGTAATGTGCGGTTAGACTGGCGGATTTTTGGCAGACTGCCAAATTTGGGTGGACCCACCATAATTGGCGGAGTTAACTGGACTCCAACTAAAGTTAGCTGGAGTCTTTTTAGGACCAGCTGGCAGTTGGGAGTAAATAGCCATAACTTTGGCTAGGAAAGGCGGTTTTGGATGAATTGTTTTTTGATTTTGGGTCTCTTCGACCTTATGAAGCCATTGGCATAGGTTTTACAGCCATATGAGGTCATTTTCAGAGGTTTTGGCACCATGGAAGTTCTAGGAGCCACCAGGGCCCAGTATTGTGAGAGTTGTATAGGGTTGCAGGTACCCATTGGAGGTGAACCAGTAATCAATCCTGAAGGATTCGAGTGTTCTGAATCGGTTTTTACAGTCTATTCCACCTGTAGAGGCTTTTATTCAGCTGTATATTCATTTTGAGCATTTAATTAAAATGAGGACAGGCCCATTTGGGAGCCTTGGACCCAGCAGACATAGCCCAGGAGGGGTGAACTGCTTTATCAAATTCTTTTGCATCTGTGGTTGATTTATTTTGCAGAACAAATTCATTTTAGTGTGTTAAACAATAAAAGGAAATAAATCTGCTATACTTAAATGGGTCATGAACAACTGAAAATTTCATTTGTTTTTTTCTGCAAGACATGGACATCTTTTAAACATGTATATTATTGAATTGAATACCTTGCAAACCATTTACAAGTAGTTTCAAATTCAGATCAAGTTGGTATCAGAGCCATGTTGTTGTGTCTTTGTATCAAAAGCAGTCAAATAAGCTATAGACAGAGCCTGAAACGAGCCAGGAAGCCTTCGAAATGCTCTTGTTATACAATTGCAAAGTAGATAAACGCTCTTTCAGTCAATCTCTGGTGTAGTTGTCTTTTGATTGTTTTTGTGCAAAGATCTTCTAACTGTCTTGCAAGTATTGATGCTTACGAGGTTGAAACTTAAAAGAGGGGAAGGACAATTGACTAGAGAACGAGAGAATCCTCAGTCAAGGAAGGCCAGAGAGCCATCACCTCCACCTTCAATTTCACCCTCAAGAGTCTTAGCAGAAGCTTTAAGAATGTCTAAACAGGAAGGAGAAATTCCTGCAGACATGGATCCAAAAGAAGAAGAAAGAGTCTTCAGAAAGGCTTTCTTGGACCTCACTGAAATGGTGAAGATATTGTACCAAGAAGGAAATGAGAAATTGCTTGGAGAAGGGTCCAAACATCCACATGAAGGAGAGGGTCCTTCAGGAGGTAAGAAGGATGATGATCATTCCAAGAAAGGACATGGAGGAAATGGTGATCCACCACCCCCATCATCACCTTCTTCCTCTGCATCCTCATCTTCTTCTTTTGTGCATAAGAATAAATCCTTTGGAAAAGTCCTTTTTTGAAGCTTGATGTAAAATTTGAATTACCTATGTTTAATGGTGAAGTGAATGCAGAAAAGCTTGACAACTGGATTAGGCAGTTGGAAGTTTACTTGAGGATCCAGAATATGCATGATGATGCCACCAAGATTCAGTTGGCTTCTTTGAGAATGGATGGAGCTGCATTGGTCTGGTGGGAGGCCAAGACTAAAGAGGATATCAAGAAATTTGGTAAGGTTACCTTAACATGGCCTGAATTTCTAGCCATTAAAAAACAGTTTTATCCTCTTGCTCACATGCAGAAAGCCATTATGAACTGGCAAAATTTCAGACAACTTAAGGGTCAGAGTGTCCAAGACTACACCCAATAATTCAGGAGAAGATATCTCTTGTTAGGGGTAGATTTACAGACCCAGGAAACCTTGCTGAAATACATTGGTGGCTTTCATAGCTACCTTAGACACACCATCTTGATGTTTAACCCTACTAGCCTGGACGAGGTTTGTGTCTAAGCTACCCATTTAGAGGCAAGGGGAAAAAACACATTTGAAGAGGGTAGAAACAAAGCCCCCCAAGGGGAAAAACAAAGAAAAAACCTCCAAGGGAAAGGGCAAAAAGAATGCATCTGTCAAATAGGAGAGTGAGAAAGTGATCTATAAACACTGTTCTAAACTAGGCCATGAGGAGAAAAACTGTTGGAAATTACATCCTGAAAAAAGACCTCAATCTAATAAATCCAAAGGGAAACAGAAAACTACTGCTACTACATCTACACCACAAGATTTAGGGGATGATTCAGGCGATGAAACCAAAATTGCAGCCATGGGTTTGAAAAACTTGAAGGGAAAAGAAATTGAAATACAAGCCAGCACTAGTACCTCAAACTGTCATGTACAATCTCCTAATGAGGAAGAAGGAATTGAAGTGTTTCATGTGAGGGTGATTTCAAAACATACTAAGATTGACACACTTTTTGATAGTAGGTCACAAGCAAACCTTATATCAGAAGACTTGGTCAAGCAGCTTAAACTTGAGACCGTTCCACATCCGAAGCCATATCCACTTGGATGGATTTGCAAGGATGCTAATTTACAAGTTTCAAGAAAGTGCGCATTGCGCTTTGCAATTACTGCACATTTTATTGACACAGTTGAACTTGATGTGGTACCTTTTGATATAGCAGGAATTGTTTTGGGAAGTCCTTACTTGTTTGACAGGAAAGCTATCTTTCATCACCATGAAAGCAAATATCATCTTTTAAAAGATGGCAAGGAGTTCAATGTAAGAGCTCATTGTATGAAGAAAAATATAGCGATGGTGAATGCAGGACAGGTAAAAAGGTTGGTCAATTCAAGTAAGAATTTTGTTCTTCTTATGATTAAGCCCAAGGTTGATCTGAATCATGAGTCATTTGACAATTGTGATCCAAAACTTAAATCAGATATGTATGATGTAGTTGATGCATATCATGAGATGTTTCAGGAGCCAACAGGTTTGCCTCCTAAGAGGGAGATTCAACATGAAATCCATTTGCATCCAGATTTTCCTCTTCCAAACATAGGCATGTACCGCATGTCTATTATGGAGAATGCTGAAATAAAGAAGCAAATCAAGGAATTGTTGGACAAGGGTTTCATAAGGCCAAGTACTTCGCCATGTGGGTCACCGATTGTACTGATTCCAAAGAAATATGGCACTTGGCGTATGTGTGTTGATTTCAGGGCCTTGAACAAGATAACGGTAAAGAATAGTTACCCACTCCCAAGGATAGATGATTTGCTAGACCAGCTGAAAGATGCTTGATATTTCACTAAGTTAGACTTGCGCAGTGGATATCATCGAGTAAGAATTGAAGAAAGTGACATTTGGAAGACAACCTTTAAAACCAAACAAGGACTCTTTGAATGGCTTGTGATGTCGTTTGGTTTGTGCAATGCACCTGCAACTTTCATGCGGGTAATGGATGATGTCTTGCGTCCTTTTCTTGATGATTTCGTTATTGTCTACTTAGATGACATCTTAATTTTCAGCAAGTCTAGAGAAGATCATGTCATGCATGTTAGAAAAGTACTTGATGTTTTGAAGAAGAATCAGTTATTTCTTAAAATGTCAAAGTGTGAATTTGGAAAGACTTCTTTGGTTTATTTGGGACACATAGTAGGAGGAGGTGCTTTGAGAATAGATCCTGCTAAAATAGAGGCTATTGTGAATTGGCCTACTCCCAAATCCATAACAGAGGTAAGAAGTTTTTTGGGTGCAGCTCAATATTGGAGGAAGTTCATCTCTAACTTCTCGTCTATAGCAGCTTTGATGCATGCAGTAACAAGTGTGAAGCATGCTTTCCAATGGGGAGGCAAGCAGCAAAAAGCTTTCGAATCTTTGAAAGAGAAGATTAGTTCAGCTCCGGTCCTTGCATTACCGGATTTGAGACAGCCATTTGAGATACAAACCGATGCTAGTGATTATTCCATGGGTGCAGTTCTTCTACAGCATGGTAAGCCTATTTCTTTTCATTCTGAAACTTTTAATGGTGCTGGTGTAAATTATCCTACGTATGATAAGGAGTTGTATGCATTGGTACAAAGCGTCAAAAAGTGGAAACACTATTTTATGGGCAAAGAAATTGTTATACATACCGACCATCAGCCCTTACAGTACTTGTAATCACAAAGCAAGTTACAACAGTCACAACACTTCAGATGGATGGGCTTCTTGCAACAGTTCCATTTGGTAATAAGGTACAAGAAAGGTACTCTGAATAAAGTTGCTGATATGCTTTCAAGGCCTATTATTGGTGCTGTTACTTTACTTAAGAATGATTCCATTGTACATGATAGTTACATAGAACAATATGCATCTGATGATGACTTTAAAGATGTGTATGCTAACTTGAGTAAAGGGAATCATGTAGAGGAAAATGACTACCACATGCATAACAATTTGCTGTTTCATTTGGGAATGTTGTGTATACCATAGGGGGAGAGAATAAATGTCATAAGAGAAGCTCATTCTTCTCTTATTGCTAGCCATTTTGGTGTAAGAAAAACAGTTGCACATCTACAGAGGTGTTGCTATTGGCCTCGCATGGTAGATTATGTTTCAAGGTTCATAAGAGGTTGTTCATTATGTGCTACAAGAAAGCCTAGTAATAGGAAGCTTGGCTTGTATACTCCTTTTCTGGTACCTTCTAGACCATGGGAGAGCATCTCTATGGATTTTGTAGGAGGTTGCCAAAATCTAGAAAGCAGCATGATTATTTATATGTAGTAGTTGATCGTTTCAGCAAAATGTGTATAGTTATGCCTTGTAAGAAAACTATAACTACTAAACAAACTACTGAATTATTTTTTCATCATGTATGGATTCACTTTGTTTTTCCTACTTCCATTATTAGTGACCGGGATTCCAGATTTGTGGGGAATTTTTGGTCCAACCTATGGGAGATGATGGACACAAAGTTGAAGAAAAGTACTGCTTTCCATCCGCAAACAAATGGACAAACCGAAGTTGTGAACAGAACCATTGTGCACCTCTTGAGAGGATATTGCAGCAAGCATCCCAAGCTTTGGGATGAACATTTGCACTACATACAGCATGCTTACAACCGTGCCAAGCACTCTTCCACAAACACCTCACCGTTTGAAGCTTGTTTTGGTTACTTGCCAAAATCACCTCTTGATTTCATTCTTGAGAAAGATGTCACCATTGAGTGACATAGTGATATTGACAAAGCTCATTCATTCATTGAAAGAATTCAGCAAATACATCAGAAAATTCAAGAACAACTTGAGAAGAGTCAAGGCAAGTACAAGGAAAGACACGACAAGCATAGAGTCGATCACAAGTTTCAAGAAGGGGATGAGGTATGGCTGTACATTAGTAAGGAAAGGATGCAAGGAGAAGGTAAAAAGCTGAAGCCTATTTGTTATGGTCCATTCAAAATCCTCAAGAAGGTTGGAAATAATGCTTTTCAATTAGATTTACCTTCCCACATGCAAATGTATATAGTTCTTAATGTGGAGAACTTACGTTTGTATGAATCTCCTTTGATCGTTGATCATGAAAGTGTTATTTAGTTGCCATCTATAGAATATTTCTCACCAGAATTCTTAGATGAGATAAAAGAAGATACAATCCTTGACAGAAGGACACACACTTCAAGGAGGGGCAATGTAGATTATGTTCGGGTTGGTTTCAAAGGCAGCAAACCAAACAAGGAAAAGTGGATGGAGGTGGATAGAGTGAGGGAGTTGTACCCTCACCTCTTTAACAGGTAGTTGAAGGCTTTTGGGGTCTAAAAGCTTCCTAATGGGGAGGCGTGATCAGGTGCTCATGTCCCAAGTGTCGTAAAATGCTCAAAAATGAAAGTACTCAAAACTGGTTCAAAATTGAACGACTGGAAAGAGCTCATCCTCTTGATTCTGCTGCTGCAAACAGTTCGGAAAGAAGTCTCCGTATGAAGAAGTTATTCCAAAAACAAAATCGCCCAATGACTCTTAATTTTTGAATTTTCTTCAAAAAAGCAAATTAAAAAAAAATATTCCATAGAATATTCCTTGGAATATTCCAGGGAATATTCCTTTTGGGCAGCGAATGGCAGGATGCCACGTTGCAAGCCCGGAGGCCGCCACGTGGCCTAGGGTGACATCAGTATATGTGGCGCATTCCAAAATTTTGTGAGTGGATGGAGTATTGAACCCGCTACCTACAATCCACAAGTGCCACGCCTTACTGTTAGGCCAGCACTATGGTTTTGATATGGAGGCGGCAAAAATGTTTTTTTAAACGTTTGAATTGTGTTGAGGCGGGACCCGAAGGGGGCCAGCCCCTAAGGGCCAACCCCCATACATATGACCACCACCCGGAACCGCAGGCCTAACTCCTAACCGCGTGCCCAAATTCAAACGGTCACCGCTGATGTGTTCACATATGCAAGAAATCTGGAGGTTAACACTCAATTTTATTAATCGTTCATTAAAAGGCATGGTGCGGAATTCGATGGAGAACCTAACCACCGTCGAACTTCGTTCACATGCATTAAATCAAACAGATAACTGGCGGGTAATGTGCGGTTATACTGGCGGATTTTCGGTGGACCGCCAAATTTGGGCGAACCCGCCATAATTGGCGGAGTTAACTGGACTCCAACTAAAGTTAGCTGGAGTCTTTTTAGGACCAGCTGGCAGTTGGGAGTAAATGGCCATAACTTTGGCTAGGAAAGGCAGTTTTGGACAAATTGTTTTTTGATTTTGGGTCTCTTCGACCTTCTAAAGCCATTGGCATAGGTTTTACAGCCATCTGAGGTCATTTGCAGAGGTTTTGGTGTCGTGGAAGTTCTAGGAGCCACTAGGGCCCGGTATTGTGAGAGCTGTATAGGGTTGCAGGTACCCATTGGAGGTGAACCAGTAGTCAATCCTGAAGGATTTGAGTGTTCTGAATCCGTTTTTATAGTCTATTCAACTTGTAGAGGCTTTTATTCAGCTGTATATTCATTTTGAGCATTTAATTAAAATGAGGACAGGCCCATTTGGGAGCCTTGGACCCAACAGACGTAGCCTAGGAGGGGTGAACTGCTTTATCAACTTCTTTTGCATCTGTGGTTGATTTATTTTGGAGAAAAAATTCGTTTTAGTGTGTTAAACAGTAAAAGGAAATAAATCTGCTATACTTAAATGGGTCATGAACAGCTGAAAATTTCATTTGTTTTTTTCTACAAGACATCGACATCTTTTAAACATGTATATTACTGAATTGAATACCTTGCAAACCATTTACAAGTAGTTTCAAATTCAGATCAGTTATACAATCAATCAAATATCAACCTCCTTATGAATTCATATTTACATTCAGATCTAAGAAGACTTCATTGACAAACAACAGTAAAATAGCAGGAGCAATAAATTAGTAATACTGATCTGATAGATCAGTCATCTCTGCACATCAAGCCTTTCTTTTGTATACGCTACTTGAAAGAATAGAACCTACATGTATACGCTCTTTTGCCGAGATGAACCTACGTACAGATCTGCAAATATTGACTCAAAACTTTACTGCAATTCCAGACTTCAGACAAACCCAGATCATGATAGATAACGAATAAAATAGATGCAAAAAATTAGATCTAGCCTCAACCAATATCAAATCATTCAAGAATTAAGTCATTTCAGGTCTCATGGTCTTGATCCATTATTGAACTCAAGGTGCACATAAATATTTCAAATCTAGTCCCAAACATAACCCTGCAACATAAAATATACTTATAGAAGTATTCCTTAGAATCTTCTTCACTTGCACATCTGGCCTTATGATCCTATCTTTATATATTTTTTGGCCTTTCTCAATACCCTGAACCGAATCCACTTAGGACCAATACCATGCATTAAATACAACAGACCAAATACCTCAGACTAAATAGCTAGGGTCAATATCATGGTCCAAAGATACCTTGGACCAAAACCATGGTTTTCATCATGTACACACTTTGCCTTTTGTGGGAGTGCGTGTGTACATTATACACTATTTGTGTTCTAAGTACTTGTGTGTATACGCTTCTTGGACTAAGTGAACCTGCGTGTATCTCTTAAATTGCTCTTGCATCATATTCTTCCTTCAACTTCTTTATTCTGATCAATAGAACTTAGTTCCATCTTATTAATCGTCTGTACCACTTACCTATTACCTCTGAATATTCCTGTTAGCCTCTTATCAAAACTGAGTTAACCTGTAGAGTTTCCATCAAGGACAATACTTGTATCATAATGCCAACAATCTCCCCCTTTGGACTTGATGGCAACCATGATGGTGTTGACTATTTCAAGCTGTAAAGAGTATTAGAGATACCATACAACACCGAAATACCAAAATATTCTCCCCCATTGACATCGAGGGCAAAGGGCGGACCACTCTACTCTCCTCATTTGAATGATGCTATCCATACTCCCCCTAAGTACATGCCAAGTCTACAGAGAGATGATTCAATATAATAACATGACACTATAACTCAACAAAGTGAGTATGACCTCCCTATGAACACGAACTCATACATACATCAATCACCCAACCAAGTGGGGATACACCATATTTCACTCATCTACCCTACCAAGTGGGGATATACCAAAGTTTATATGTGACACAAATACAACAATTATTACATCATCCATCCCAGGGATATCGGGGAAATAAATTACATCATATGACCAATAGAACTCATTGAAATATAGACCATGATAGAAGAAGTTATATCACACTAATGACTGATGCAACTAAGAAATAAATGAGTTCAGCAACCATAATGCCAACAATATGGAATGTGAACACTCCCCTTGAACTTGTGCTACCACTATTTTTTTTTGCTAGAAAAACATATACGCACTTTCAACCAAGGCAACCCATATGTACTCACGAATATACTCCATGAAACCAACATGTAGTAAACTTCCTCTGAAAAACTGGATTTAACAGTAGGATGATGCAGCAACAACTCCCATCTTTTGTTTGAGATATTCAAATGTTTCTCTGGGCAATGGTTTAGTGAATATATCAACAACCTATTCTTTGGAGGGGACATACTCCAATTTGACCTTTTGTTCAAGCACTTGTTCTCATAGAAAATGGTACTTGATGGGTATGCGCTTGGTATTGGAGTGCATGATTAGATTCTTTGAAATATTGATGGCACTTGTATTATCACACAAAATGGAGATGGGTGGAGTACATGTGATCTGAGTGTCTTGAAAATTTTGCGTCATTCAAATTAGTTGTGTGCAGGAAGATGCAGCAGCCACATATTTTACTTTATTTGTAGATAAAGTAATTGAACTTTGTTTCTTACTGAACCAAGACACTAAACTTTAATCCATATAGAATGCACCACCACTAGTTCTTTTTCTGTCATCAACACTTCCTTCCCAATATGCATCTGTATATGAATGAAGAGTAATATTTGCATCTCTAGGATACCATAGTCCAAAGTCCTAAGTTCCTTGAAGATATTTGAAAATTATTTTGACTGCCTGAAGGGCTAATTCCTTTGGATTTGCTTGGAATCTTCCAAATATTCCTACTGCATGCATGATGCCAGGTTGGGTAGCTGTTAGATAAAGTACATTGTCAATCATGGATCTATAAGTTGGTTGATGTATTGTTTTTGATTCATCATTTCAGCTGAGACTACATCCTATTACCATTGGAGTACATACAGGTTTAGAATCTTCCATTCCACACTTTTTCAAGATTTGCTTGAGATATTTGGTTTTTGAAAGAAAAATACCATATTTAGTTTGCTAAACTTTTAGACCAAGAAAATAGGTAAGTTCACCAAGCAAGGACATTTCAAATTCTTGCTGCATTACTGAAGAAAAATTTTGACACATGGATTCTTCATTGCTACCAAAAATGATATCATCAACATAAAAAATAATAATTAGCAATTTTTCATTTTCAATCTTTGTATATAAATTGCTATCTGCAGAACCTTTTGCAAAACCTTGTTGGTGTAGATATTTGTCAAGGTGGTAATACCAAGCCCTTGGAGCCTATTACAGACCATAGAGTGTTTTTTTGAGTTTGCATACAAGTTTTGCATCGTTTCCAAGAATGAATACTTCTGGCTATTCAATATAAGCTTCTTCTAAATCTCCATTAAGGAAGGATGATTTTACATCCATTTGGTATACTTTGAATTTATGAAAACTGGAAAGAGCAAGAAAGATTCTTATGATTTCAAATTTGGAAACAGGTGCAAAATCTTCTTCAAAATCTATACCTTGTTGTTGAGCATACTGTTTACAAACAACTCTGGCCTTGTTTATAATTACTTCTCCATTTTCATTTAGCTTGTTCTTTAATATCCATTTAGTTCCTATAATATTTTTATCATGAGGTCTAGGAACTAATTCCCAAGTGTCATTCTTTTCAATAATCTCAAGTTCTTCATCCATGGCCTTGACCCAACATTCATCTTTGCATGCTTTTTTTCATTTTGTGGTTGGGTGGAAGATAGTAATGCTAGATAGCTTGAGGTCCCTGTAATAGTTCTTCTTGTCTATACACCGACCTCCCTTTCTCCTAAAATTTTGAGTTTCTGGATGACTTTTCTGAACATCCCTAGATGGAGTCTTTTCTTCTACCATTATATCTTCTTCTGGTGCTTCATTGGTTTCTTCTTCAATATAATTTTGATTTGGTGTGGGAAAGTAATCCCCATATTCCTCATTGTCATAATCTTATGTTTATTTTATCTATTTTTGATTTCATCATGTTTCATCAACTACAACATCAATGCTTTCAACAATTTTCCCAAGTCTTTTATTATAACATTTATATCCTTCACTTCTAGAAGAATAACCAAGAAGAATCCCTTCATCTGCTCTCGGTTCAAACTTGCTAAGTTTATCATCAGTCCTTTTGATAAAACATTTGCTTCCAAAAACTTTAAATTATTTACAATAGGAGTCCTACCATACCAATGTTCATGTGGAGTTTGAGTGCTATTTACCCGAACATTTGCTTTGTTGAGAATAGTCATGGAAGCAAATGCAACTTCACCCCAGAAGGTTGTAGGAGTTCGAGATTCATCTAGCATGGCTCGAGCCATTTGTTGAACTGTTATGTTCATCCTTTATACTACACCATTTTGTTGACGTGTTATTGCAGTGGAGAATTCCCTTTTTATTCCATTTTTTTCACAAAAGTCAAAGAATTCATCCGATATAAATTCCCCTCCTCAATTAGAACTGAGGCATTTCATTTTTTGATCTGATTCATTTTCAACCAAAGCTTTGAAGGCCTGGAAATTTTCAAATACTTCATCTTTATGCTTTAGAAGACCTATCCAACACATTCTGGAAAAATCATCAATGAAAAAAATAAAGTATTCTTTTCCATGAGGTGACTTTTTCCTTGTTTGTCCATAGAAATCAGTATGGATAAGTTCAAGAAGCTTATTAGCTGACCCTTATTTTTCCATGCAGTGAACTCTGGTTTGCTTGCCGATTTGACATGTTTTTCATATTGTATTTTTTGGGTTGTTGATATCTGGAAGATCACGAATAGCCTTGAGTCTGCATGCTTTTCTTAGTTGAGAAAAGCTTAGATGTCCCAATCTTCTATGCCACAGCCAGTTTTCATCACTTTTTCTTAGATAGCACTATTTTTTTCCTCCTTTGAGTATGTATAAGTTGTTTGGAGTTCTTGTACCTTTGATCATGGTCTCTCCTGTAGCAATTTTATGAAAAACACATCTTTTTGATCGAAACACCACTTCATTTCCTTCATCACACATTTGATTGACACTCAACAGGTTATGCTTTAAACCATCTACAAACATAAAATTTCCATATTTGACCTTTTCTTTCAAAAAAACATAACCTTTACCTTTTAAGATAGTTGGAGTGTCATTTCCAAATGAGACATTCTTTTCCTTTTCTAAGGCATTATATGAGTGAGCTTTCTCTTTGTCACCTGTCATAAGTTTAGAGCATCCACTGATGATGTACCATTGTTTTTCTTGTCCTTCTGCATACAAGGCTATACCACATCTTTATGTTTGAGATTCTTTCCTTCTCCATATCTTGGGATTTAATGGTGTTTGCTCCTTTTGAGGTGTTTGCCAAAATTTTCTCCTGCATTCATATTCTTCATGACCAAAGTTGTTACAAATTGAACATTCTATTTCATTTACAAGAGGAGAAAAGTTAATATAGGAACTTCTCTTCAACCCTATTACATTCCTTTGATTTCATGCTTCTCTAGTCATGATGGTTTTGTAAGAAACACATTGAGCAACTTTGTGCCCAAAATTATGACATGTAAAACATTGCCCATTAAAGAAGTTTCTGCGACTATCGAATCTATTTACCTATTTATTGTAGTTTCTATTGATATTCATCTTTGGAGAAAATTGAGTATGATTTTCTTGAGGTTGGTTGTGGCTTCTATTGGTATTCATCCTTGGAGAAAATTGAGTATGATTTACCTGGTGATCAACTTTATGCCTTTGCTGACAATTGTCATATGGTTCATTGGTCTTTGCTGCATCAAGATAGCTTTTGGTGGTTGATGAATTCTGTGATTGAGATGCTTCTTCACTATATCCAAGATCTATATTTATCAGAGGAGAATGCTGAACTTTGATAATTTCATGTAAAGTTTTTTGATCCTTTAGCAAATCTAAGAATGAGAGATTTTGTTTTCTCAAGATTTTTTCTTAAACCCACAATTTCACATTCTAGTTTTTCATTGTGTTTTTCTTTTTCAGAAAGTTGGTATGTCAAGGTATTTATGATCATATTCTTTTCTTATAAATAGGTTTTGAGTTTAGACATTTCTTCATGAAAGTTTTTCTCTTCTAAGGTTGCAGGAGTTCCAGATTCATCTAGCATGGCTCAATCCATTTGTTGAACTGTTCTATTCATCCTTTCTACTACACCATTTTGCTGAGGTGTTCTTGCAATGGAGAATTAACTTTTTATTCGATGTTGTTCACAAAATTCAAAGAATCCATTTGATATAAATTCCCCTCCTCGATCAGATCTGAGGCATTTGATTTTTTGATCTAATTCATTTTCAACCAAAGCTTTGAAGGCTTGGAACTTTTCAAATGCTTCATCATTATGATTTAGAAGACCTATCCAACAAATTCTGGAAAAATCATCAATGTACAAAATAAAGTATTCTTCTCCACGAGGTGAATTTTTCATTGTTGGTCCACATAAATCAGTATGGATAAGTTCAGGAGGCTTACTGACTGACCCTTCTTTTTCCATGAAGTGAACCCTAGTTTGCTTACCGATTTGACATGGTTTGCATATTGTATTTTCTTGGATGTTGATATCTAGAAGATCACGAACAACCTTGAGTCTACATGCTTTTCTTATTTGAGAAAAGCTTAAATGTCCCAATCTTCTATGTCACAACCAATTTTCATCACTTTTGCTTAGAAAACATTGTTTTTGTCCTCCTTTGAGTATGCATAAGTTGTTTGGAGTTCTTATACCTTTGATCATGGTCTCTTCGGTATCAAGCTCACGAACAACACATCTGTTTGATTGAAACACCACTTCATTTTCTTGATCACACATTTGACTTGCACTCAACATTTTATCCTTTAAACCATCTACATACATAACATTTCCAACTTTAACCTTTTCTTGCAAGAAAACAACACCTTTACCTTTTAGACAGCTAGAGTTTCATTTCCAAATGAGACATTCTTTTCCTTTTCTAAGGCATTATATGAGTCAAGTTCTCTTTGTCACCTGTCATATGTTTGGAGCATCGACTGTCGATGTACCACTGATTTTTTTGTCCTTCTCCATACAAGGCTATACCACATCTTTCTGTTTTAGATTCTTTCCTTCTCCATATCTTGGGATTTAATGGTGTTTACTCCTTTTGAGGTGTTTACCAAAATTTTCTCTTGCATTCAGATTCTTCATGACCAAAGTTGTTACAAATTGAGCATTCTATTTCATTTTCAAGAGCGGAAAAGTTATTACAGGAACTTCTCTTGATCCCTGTTACATTCCTTTGATTTCATGATTCTCTAGTCATGATGGTTTTGTAAGCAACACATTGAGCAACTTTGTGCCCAAAATCATGACATGAAAAACATTTCCCATTAATGAAGTTTCCGCGACTATCGAATCTATTTACCTGTTGATTGTAGTTTCTGTTAGCACCTAAATCTGCCTTAGGTTCAAGGAAGGAAAAATTCAGGGTAACCACAAAATACGCTCAATCTAGTAGCTAGCCCTACTAAAACAAGAGAGGGCTCTCTCCAAGTCACACTCAGCAAATAAGTAAACAAAATGGTCTGAGATGACTAACAGTGAAATATTGATCTTAGGCTAGTAAGTAAATATGGATACAAGAAGAAATTTTTTATGAATGACTGAGTTTTTGGGATGGTATGGGACCAACGGAAAGCAATGAGTAGAGAATTTAATGCAAAGGCACAGATTACTTCGTGAGGCAAGACAGGCAAAAATTCTAACAATTTAGTTTGAAATAATGCAGAATGGAGGAATTTCTTAGGAGGGTGAAAAGGGCATAAGTACATGAATCCTTTTCAACAGAAGAAGAACACTGAACATGAAATTTTCCCATAGGCAGAGCAATAAAAATGAATTCTACCTTATCTAACTTAGAAAATTTCACTAGAAATGAATATGAAATGAAATGTGAAACATTACGGAATACATATGAAACATAAGAGACACATTTGCTACACTCACAACCACATGAATCTCATGAAACAGAGTCACTGCCTTTCATTAATCCTCTGTCAAAATGTACAATGAAGAACTGAGTTTCTCTCCCATAGTCTCCTAGAAATTACAAGCCAACCAACCATTTGCAAATAGTTTGCATACAATCTATAGAATGTGCCATGAAGAGATAGAACGCCCAAGGGTTTGGGAGTTACTCGAATCATTACAAAATGGAGGTGGAAAGCCAACCATTAGCTACAGGTGCAGCGTTACAAACATGACAAATGGCTTGGGTGACTGTTTGCCTTCCTTTTCCACTTGGATAGAAGCCAATCTAGAGTGAAAATACTTTAAATTCTTCCTTAGGTGCCGAAAAAGTGAAATGTAGATGAGCAGGCCCACTTGGAGAAGTCGCGAATCGAAATTTCGCGAAACGGAGATGAAATTGGCCTTTTTCCCTATATGCGATGCGCCACTTTGGATCCTAATTGGAGGCACTTGCAGGAGTCCAAAATGTGTCCACGTGTGCTTGTTGGAAATCCTGTCCTGTCTACTTTCCAACCCAAGTTGAATTTCTTAATTTGGTGCTCATTTTCCCCTCCAAATCTTCATTCTCCCAAGACTGCTTCCTGTGTGTCAAAATAGGGGCTGAGAGGTCATTTTTTGAGTGTTTTTGACCTCCTGGAAACTCAAATCATGCCCAAATTTCTTGTCCAAGCACCAATAGTCATGATTTTGCATACGGAATTCAAAAATGCAAACCATTTGTGATTTGGAGCTCCCAATCCTAAGCGCTGCGGCATAGGGAGAAAAAGCCTGTGTTGTCACCAAAAATTTGCCATGTGACCAAAATTGCCCCAAATTTCTTCAAATTTACGTTAGAGGTTCTTTAAGAGGCACTATGCTGCGCCACAGAAGCTTCAGCCAAGATTCGAAGCTGATCTTGCTCTTTTGACTCTTTTGCGCCTTTTGTTGCTTTGCTCTATTTTGCCTTCAAGCTCCTTATCCGAGCCTTTGCACTCATATTTCGTGCCCTGTAATGATAAAAAATCCTGCTCAGTATGGTTTTGTCACTGTCGACCTTCTCCAGCATTCTCTCCAGGTGGATGTTGATCCGCTCTAGCCGGGACTCACGGTCATTGTTGATCTCTTGCTCCAAGGTAGTGAGCTCGATCCTCCTTTGTTGGGCAGCTTGTCGATTCTCGTGTATGTTTTGCAGCTCCATGATCTCATGCTGGTCCTCAAGCTGCTTGTTTCTCTGCTCCAAATACTTGATGATCCATTTGGCCCACTCCACATTGAGTGACAAGTCTTGGATCTCCGTGTTCTGCTCCTGAATAATCATCCTAAGTCGGGTGCTCTCCACATCTGCATCATCATCCTGAATGAGGATGAAATCAGCCTCCTGTTCACCTGATGGCCCCTCGTCATGCATGGGCTTCTTATCCTTATCTTGTACCTGTGTTGTCGATGTAGGAAACGAGGCCGCTTCCACCCCGGGTGGAGATAACACTCGCTTTGTTGCTACAAACAAGTGCCTACTGCCTCTCTGATAGGTGATGGATACTGGCACAACAGTGGTCTGATGGCACTCATATTGATGAGAAGGACCACCTATATCATGCTCTGCCTTTGCTAGTACCTGTGAAGTGCTAAAGAAGTCACGATAGATGAAGTCCTCCCAAGCATGCGCTGCAATCCCAACTGATGATCCACCAAAATCCGGATAAGAGCAACTTGATAAACACTGTTAAGATGCTGGAGAGGGGTCTTATGCTGCATGGAGGTGTTCATCCTCTCTATGTTCCTACAAATGAAAAATGGGAGGTCCATCATCCACACCTTGGTAAAGTGCATGAGCAATATGATGTGATAGGCATATAGCCTAGAGAACCTCCCCTCACAACTGAAGTACTTCATGATCAATTTAATGAGTGGACCATACTCATCTTTCAAATATCTGAATGGGAAGACTCTTGTGAGCTGACTCAAGAATCTGGCCTTAATGTAAGGCTCATAGTGTTGCCTCTCCACCTTCTTCTTCTTATGCCATTGT
The DNA here is from genome assembly GCA_031772625.1 of Pinus tabuliformis. Taxonomy (NCBI): domain Eukaryota; kingdom Viridiplantae; phylum Streptophyta; class Pinopsida; order Pinales; family Pinaceae; genus Pinus; species Pinus tabuliformis. The sequence continues at coordinate 733,089,054 of CM062816.1, read as the reverse complement.
TCTCCAACATTTGGTATGCCTGTTACCACTTAGATAGTTTCGGGTGTCAATGTGAAGGTGACCCCGGCCAAGATAGACTGACCTCCATTTAGGTGAAGCACAAAGAGACGGGTCAACTCATGATGAACTCTAACATTAGCCACCGTTTGACAAATTAAAAACATGCTAGATGTTGGAAACATGACATGACAAGAGGGCATGCTTGTTATTTAGTGAGGGTAGTGGGCTCATCCCTAACATGTTTGCCACTCTTGTGATGTCTCCTGGGAGCCTGCTCTCTCGAGGATGAGTCACTTTGTGTCTCCATGTCATACTCTGATGAATGCTATGATGCCATGACTGCTATTTGTACTTTATTTAGGCTGCCCTTTGATGATGGTGTGAAGCTGGGTGCTTTTATGATATCTTCCACCAAGGGGAACAATGAAACAAAAGGGAGTATTAGGAGGAGAGTAATGTGATGGGAATAGGGGTCATGGGGAGAAGTTTTTTTAGGGATATGTAGGGGGTTTGGGTATTTGATAGGGTAGGTTTTTGGGGAGTTACGTTGACAAATAAGAGTAGGGGAAAGAGAATAGGGTTTGGTAGTGTTTTAGGGTAGGGATAATAGGAAAAATGAGAAAGGGAGGATAGGGAAAAATGGTAGGTGACGGAAAAATGGTGGGTGAAAATCGAACCTTGGCCTCAATACCACAATTATGCAACCCTAGCAACAATGGCCTTTGGTGTTTTCTGGTGGTTGATTTTATGAGTTTTGTTGCATTCAAACATAGCCATAAACCACCATATCATTTATAACCTTTGATGAACAAGACATGTCATAGAGCCTACATGTCAATTTGAGGGGCTTCACAAGAAGTTTGAGGAAATTTGGCACAGTTTTGGCCCTTTGTGGGTGTGTGCAGCGTGCAAAACCCAGTGCGCCGCGCTCTGGGTGTGTGCCGTGCTCATTGAAAAAATATACTGAGGGATGGCTCTGTGTGCGCCGCGCCCTCTGTGTGCGTTGCGCCCCTGTGTATATGTGCCGCGCTCCTAGAAACTACCTCCAACTCTCTACAAACACGCACTTTGCCTCTCAAACACTTTGCAATTTCTCCCTATGCACTTGATTTGCACAATGCCTCTAATTTTGGTGAAAACTTGTATATAAAGACTTGGAAGTCATGGGTTAAATTTTTGCTTCTCCAAAAACCCATTTTTCTAATCTTATGTTTTGACACTTTTTCACTGACTTAAAGCAACACTCATTTTCAATTTCCCTTTGAAATTTTAGCTCAAATGATGAAATTTTCGGCACTCTCTGCAGGGATTGCATGATAGGACGTTTGGCCATGGAAACCATGCCTGCACTTGAAGAAATCAACTGACGACTTTTTATTTTTGAAAATTTTATCACAAATGACACTGTTTGACTTTTCTTCAAAACAAATTTTGGAAGAAGAGTCGAAGTCTATCCACATGACAATGAAAATCTCTGAATCATAACTTTGTAAGGGCCTCACTCTAGCCTGCATGGCTTTACTGGACATATTTAAAGACCAAATTGATTAATCCCTAGACCTAATGATCGAAAATGACTTTTTTTCCATTAAAGGACCAGACCTTGACTGTCATCGACTTTAGTGATCATTGACAAAAGACCTAAGCCAGCAAGAGCCAGACATGAGGGGAAATAACTAGCATGACCTTTTCCGTCAGATTATGGCATGCTCCTAGCGAAATGCAGCTGGGTAAATGGAGCGGGACTCCTTAAAATGAAATGCATAAAGAGTTTTGATCTCGAACGTAGGACTGACCAGACCGACTCTAACATTGGCTCCAATGGGGGATGGTAGCTCCTTGGAGGTGCCAAGAACTACAGATCTTTGGGTGAGAAGACAGTGCCTTCGTCCATTGGGCTATGGAGTCCATTATTCTGAAAAACCAACATGACTCAATTTATTGACTGAAACTTGACTCAAACTGACTCAATGCAAACTGACATGATGGAAAAAACTTGACTCTAACAAGTTAACTCAAAATACTAAGAACTGAACTTAAAGCTTAAAGCTTGGTGGTAGTACATGACCACCTGCATTTCTCACAAGACTATATATCATCAAACTATATCAAACTTCCAATGTAAACAATCAAGAAGATGGCTTCTTGATTGATTCTTCCGATCAGATCTTCTAGTCAACAATTGATACTGGTAACTGGGCATCCAAAAACACAGTTGACCATGATCTCCTTCATCACTGAATACTGCAATAATCACCTCCACTACTGACTGCAACAAATCTGCCATTGGATCCTAAAAAACATGAAGTATTTCCTCCTGCTTAAAAAACAAGGTATCTTTTTCTCTTCATTCTGGTCTTTCTTCATAAATAAGAGTATGCTCCTAGTCTTCAAAAAATTCTGAACAAATAGGTGAGCAGATTTCCTCTTCAAAGAAAATTTCAAAACTTGAGACATATGAGGAAGAGTCTGAAATGGAATCCTGAATGGTCTGGTCTGTTGAAGTCTGAATATATTGTAGGTCATCTTCATATGATATGATAGTTAGATTGTCTTTGCATTCATCAATCATGAGAAACGAAACCTCAAATGATTCTTGAAACCCAACACAATCATTTATATCATCTACCATAAATTCACCCAGATCTTTTTCACTTACTTGAACAAAGATCTCATCTCGTTTTTCATAGAGGGAATAAGCTACCTCCTCATGAAGGTCTAATTCTGGTGAGATAAGGTCAGTTAGGTCTGTACCTCTGTTTTCTCCATTTGAGGTAGCCTCATCCATGCAACTCTCTTTTTCCTCCTCGCCATCTGTCTCTTGATCCGATTTATCATCCCCATTATCTGAGATTGGAACATCATTTTCTTCGATATCATCTTTTATTTCCACCAGATCTGAAACAAAACTTCTTCTTTCATCTTTTCCAGCCATATGGAAACATTCAGCCTACTGATCTATAAAGATGGCCACAGGACTGTCGTCCTTTTCAGAAGAAGAAAAATTTCCACCATCACCTTCTTGACTAGGTGCACACTGCAAATGTGTGTTAACTTGAGCTAGAAGATGACTGTTCAAGAGTTTATCTATTTCATCTTCAGACAAAGGAGATATGGCTTTTCATTTTCTCTTGCACGAACAATGATTTTCTTCAATATTTTCAAGTGGAGGAGTGTACAAATTTTCCTTGGACTGCTGATCCATTTCAGTAATTCCTGTTGACTATCAAGATGCAAAATTCTTTCATCTTCCACCGTACTACAATCTTGATTCCGCTGCAAATTTTCATGATCATCTTCATGCTGCTGAAATGGGTTTTCACACAGGGCTTCCGTGATCTCTTCATCCATAAAATTATCATCCTCATAGTATTTTTCAAGGCTTTCAATAAAAGTAGAAGCATGTTTGCAACAATCATGAACTAGATTTAATGATGGATAAGATTTTTGATATCTTTCAATGAACAACGCATGAAAATCCTTTAAACAGTAAATACAAGCAGGCGGCAAACTTTCATACCAAGATTGGGCTTCACCTTCCAGAGTGGCCAGGAATATCTTCATCAAGCAATCTTCAGGAAAATCAACCTTCAACTTGGGAATATGCATGTGAAATCGAAATAGATATAAAGCAGCGCCCTTCTTACCATCATCTTTAAGCGTAGGCAGATTCGTTGACCAATCTACCTTCGGAATTTTATTTGGAAAACCTGGGATGTGATCTCGGCTCATGGGAGCGTATCTTCATGCAACCCACTCCATTTTGAAAATCTCAAAGCTACTGATCCCTCTACAGTGGAGTCACCATGAAGGATTGATTGCTGGATTCTTCAGTGAATGGAGTCGCCAGGTGAATGATTTCAGCCTTCTTATGTCTGATCGCAGTTCACCATCAACAATCAGCTCTGAACTTGAGATATGTACTAGGGCAAGACAATCTACAAGCAAACCATTTTCGTCCCCAGTGGAGTCGCCACTATGTTAGCACCTAAATCTGCCTTAGGCTGAAGGAAGCCAAAATTCAGGGTAACCACAAACTATGCTGAGTCTGGTAGCTAGCCCTACCAGAACAGGAGAGGGCTCTCTCCGAGTCACGCTCAGTGAATAAGAAAACAGAATGGTCTGAGATGACTAACAATGAAATATTTATCTTAGGCTAGTAAGTAAATATGGATACAAGAATCAATTTTTTATGAATGAATGAGTTTCTGGGATGGTATGGGACCAACATACAAAATTTAATACAAAGGCACAAATTACTTCATGAGGCAAGACAGGAAGAAAGTCTAGCAATTTAGTTTGAAATAACGCGAAATGGAAGAATTGCTTAGGAGGGTGAAAATGGAATAACTACATGAATCCTTTTCAACAGAAGAAGAACATTGAACATGAAATTTTCCCATAGGCAGAGCAATAAAAATAAATTCTACTTTATCTAACTTAGAATATTTCACTAGAAATGAATATGAAATGAACTGTGAAACATTACGAAATACATATGAAACATAAAAAACACATTTGCTACACTCACAACCACATGAATCTCATGAAGTAGAGCCGTTGCCTTTCAATAATCCTCTGTCAAAATATACAATGAAGAACTGAGTTTCTCTCCCACAGTCTCCCAGAAATTACAAGCCAACCAACCATTCGCAAATAGTTTGCATACAACATATATAATGTGCCATGAAGAGATAGAATGCCCAAGGGTTGAGGAGTTACTCGAATCATTACGAAATGGAGGTGGAAAGCCAACCATTAGCTACAGGTGCAACGTTACAAATGTGACAAATGGCTTGGGTGACTGTTTGCCTTCCTTTGCCACTTGGATAGAAGCCAATATGGAGTGAAAATACTTTAAATGCCACCTTAGGTGCTGAAAAAGTGAAATATATATGAGCGGGCCCACTTGGATAAGTCGCGAATCGAAATTTCACGAAACGAAGGTGAAATTGGCCTTTTTCCTTATATGTGCCTCGCCACTTTCTATATGCACTACGCCACTTTGGAGCCTATTTTGAGGCACTTTCAGGAGTCCAAAATGTGCCCAAGTGTGCTTGTTGGAAAGCCTGTCCTGTCTACTTTCCAACCCAAGTGGAATTTCTGAATTTGGTGCTCATTGTGCCCTCCAAATCTTCATTCTCCCAAGACTGCTTTCTGTGTGTCAAAATAGGGGCAGAGAGGTCATTTTTTGAGTGTTTTTGACCTCTTGGAGACTCAAATCATGCCCAAATTTCTTGTCCCAGCACCAGTAGTTGTGATTTTGCATGTTGAATCCAAAAGTGCAAACCATTTGTGATTTGGAGCTCTCAATCCTTAGCGCCGCGCCACTGGGAGAAAAAGCCTGTGTTGTGACCAAAAATTTTCCATGTGACCAAAATTGCCCCAAATTTCTAGAGGTTCTTTAAGAGGCACTATGATGGGCCACAGAAGCTTCAGCCAAGATTCGAAGCCGATCTTTCTCTTTTGCCTCTTTTCCCTCTTTTGTTGCTTTGCTCAATTTTTCCTTCAAGCTCCTTATCCGGGCCTTTGCACTCATATTTCGTGCCCTGTAATGATAAACCATCCTCCTCAATATGGTTTTGTCTCTGTCAGCCTTCTCTAGCAGTCTCTCCAGGTGGATGTTGATCCACTCTAGCCAGGAATCACGGTCATTATTGATCTCTTGCTCCAAGGTAGTCAGCTCGATCCTCCTTTGTTGGGCAGCTTGTCAATTCTCACGGATGTTTTGCAGCTCCATGATCTCATGCTGGTCCTCAAGCTACTTGTTTCTCTGCTCCAAATACTTGATGATCCATTTGGCCCTCTCCACATTGAGTGACAAGTCTTGGATCTCCGTGTTCTGTTCTTGAATAGTCATCCTAAGTCGGGCACTCTCCACATCTGCATCATCATCCTGAATGAGGATGAAATCAGCCTCCTGTTCACCTGATGGCCCCTCGTCATGCATGGGATTCTTGTCCTTGTCATGTACCTATGTTGTCGATGTAGGAAGCAAGGCCCCTTCCACCCTGGGTGGAGATAACACTCGCTTTGCTGCTGCAAACAAGTGCCTACTGCCTCTCTGATAGGTGATGGATACTAGCATAGCAGTGGTCTCATGGTGCTCATATTGATGAGAAGGACCACCTATCTCATGCTCTGCCTCTGCTAGTACCTGTGAAGTGCTGAAGAAGTCACGGGAGATGAAGTCCTCCCAAGAAATTCCCTGCAATCCCAACTGATGATCCACCAAAATCTGGATAAGAGAAAAGTGATAAACACTGTTAAGCTGCTGCTGAGGAGTCTTATTTTGAATGAAGGTGTTCATCCTCTCTATATTCCTACAAATGAAAAATGGGAGGTTCATCATCCACACCCTGGTAAAGTGCATGAGCAACTTGATGTGATAGGCATATAGTCAAGAGAACCTCCTGTCACAACTGAAGTACTTCATGATCAATTTCATGAGTGGAGCATACTCATCTTTCAAATATCTGAATGGGAAGACTCTTGTGAGCTGACTCAAGAATCTGGCCTTAATGTAAGGCTCATAGTGTTGCCTATCCACCTTCTTCTTCTTATGCCACTGTTCTCCAACATTTGGTATGCATGTTGCCACTAAGATTGTTTTGGGTGTCAATGTGAAGGTGACCCCGGCCAATGTTTGGTCAATTTAGTGAAGTCTAAATTGCAACTTTTAAATGTCAACCCGGGGCTCGTAAGCTGATGAAGCGATGTGTACTGTATGTACTTAGGCAACTATTTCTTAAGTTTTTTTTGTTTTTAACTTTTTAAGTTTGTTTTCAAGTCTATTTCTCCTACAGTGATGTGATGGAAATGAAAATAAAGTGAGTGAGGTGTGTGTGATTGTGATAAGTTCTAGATGATTTCTTAAAGCGCAAAAAGTAATCTACAAGAAAGCTTTGAACATCAACTGAAATGAAATTACTCTTAAAGGAAAAATGAAAGCATCAAATGAAAGACTAATGATCTTGGCCCAGTGTCTATGTTGCTGCAAGAAAATGAAATTGAAAATGACATCTACATTAACTTAAAAAAATACCAACTACTTTAGTTCTTCAATGAAATCTCAAGCAATGTACAATCTAAGTGACAAATCACACTACTTAATTTTCCCTTAACGTTTCTGCCTTTAGATGGATTGATCATATAAGAAAGAGTTATGAGTGAATTAGCAACGTGAGTCTTAAACAAAATAACCAAGCTGTGTTAGTGATATTTTGGTCTTCGATAAAGATATTGAATTATAAAGAAGAGACCATCAACAAGTAAACAACTTGATTAGTAGACAATTATGCAACTTAAAGAAATGAGAACAAAGAAATAAAGGCTGCAAACAAAGAAGGTCAACACCATTAGACAAGATGATCACAAGTATCACTAGCTGTGAAAAAGAAAGAAAAGAAACTGTCCCGGGCACATAAGCAAACTGCAAAAACACACTGATCATTCATGGAAAAATGCAAAAATATAAATGGATAGAATTCAAAGTTATATACAGCTATTGTACATGATCAAAACGTAGTAAGCAAAAGCATTCTGTACAACTATTATACAAAAGCTGATAAGAAGAAATGCATAAAATGAAAAGCATTGTACAGGCCTTAAGTAAACAGGGGCCCTCTGCCTACTCCAGCCAGCTCAATAGATCACTTAAACGCTCAAATGGAGAACAGTCTTCTCATATATTACGTAGCAAAAGTAAAAGTTACAGTGGGGTTCAATATTACATAACAGCAGCTAGCTAATAAGCGTTCAAATACGCTTTATTTATAGCAGAAAAACCAAACTAACTTAATCACAAACTACGCTATTCTAACAGCTGTGTGAAGAACACGTAATCTAGCACAGTCCACGGATTTAGGCAACGGTCGAGGTGGGTATTAAATCTCTGGTTGGATTCGTGTTCCCCATCATCTGCGTGGTTGAGGAAGAGGCCAGTTGTGCTTCACGTGCTCTAAACCGAACACGCAGAGCCGTGCCACCGTCAATCACCTTCGTTTGACCGAAGTTGCCCCCTCGTTGACCATGGGTGTTTACGACTGTTATGGCTGAGCTGGAAGGACACACACCATGTCCTTAGTGCCACGTACTTGCCCATGTGGCCCTTCTGACCGGAGGACACCTGGATCATGCCGTTTAAGAAAACAGCTACGGAAACTGGGATCAACTCCGGAAACTGGGATCAGCTGCGGAAACTGGGATCAGCTGCGGAAACTGCAGGTTTTGAACCAAAATTCTAATCCAACAACACAGTCATTAGCATAATTAATAAACCATGTAAAAGTCCTATAATACAATGTTTTAAGCAAATTGATGAAGGAAATGAGTGATAAAGGAAGGAAATGAATGGAAAAGGAGGCTGAGAGGATGTGAAAAGGAGTGCAGGTCTGAGGCTCAACAACCAAGATAGACTAACCTCCATGTAGGTGAAGCAAAAAAAGACGGGCCATTTCATGATGAACTCTAACATTAGCCACCCTTTGAAAAAATTCAAAACATGCTAGGTGCTGGAAACATGACATGGCAAGAGGGCATGCTTGTAATTCAGTGAGGGTAGTGGGCTCATCCCTAACATGTTTGCCACTCTTGTGATGTCTCCTGGGAGCCTACTCTTCCGAGGATGAGTCACTTTGTGTCTCCATATCATACTCTGATGAATGTTTTGATGCCATGACTGCTGTGTGTACTGTATTTAGGCTGCCCTTTGATGATGGTGTGAAGCTGGGTGCTTTTGTGATATATGCCACCAAGGGGAACAATGAAAAAAAATGGAGTATTAGGAGGGGTGTAATGTGATGGGAATAGGGGTTATGGGGAGAAGTTTTCTTAGGGATATGTAGGGGGTTTGGGTATTTGATATTGTAGGTTTTTGGGGTGTTATGTTGACAAATAAGAGGAGGGGAAAGAGAATAGGGTTTGGTAGTGTTTTAGGGTAGGGATAATAGGAAAAATGAGAAAGGGAGGACAGGGAAAAATGGTAGGTGAGGGAAAAATGGTGGGTGAAAATGGAACCTTGGCCTCAATACCACAATTATGCAACCCTAGCAACAATGGCCTTTGGTGTTTTCTTGTGGTTGATTTTATGAGTTTTGTTGCATTCAAAGTTAGACATAAACCACCATATCATTTATAACCTTTGATGAACAAGTCATGTCATAGAGCCTACCTGTCAATTTGAGGGGCTTCGCAAGAAATTTGAGGAAATTTGGCATGGTTTTGGCCCTTTGTGGGTGTGCGCCACGCGCAAAACCCAGTGCGCCGCGCCCTCGGTGTGCACCGCACCCGCTGAAAAAATACCCTGAGGGATGGCTCTGTGTGTGTCGCACCCTTTGTGTGCGTTGCGCCCCTGTGTATATGCGCCATGCTCCTGCAAACTACCTCCAACTCTCTCCAAACACCCACTTTGCCTCTCAAACACTTTGCAATTTCTCCCTATGCAGTTGCTTTGCACAATGCCTCTGATTTTGGTGAAAACTTGTACATAAAGACTTGGAAGTCATGGGTTAAATTTTTTCTTCTCCAAAAACCCATTTTTCTAATGTTATGCTTTGACACTTTTTCACTGACTTAAAGCAACACTCATTTTCACTTTCCCTTTGAAATTTTATCTCAAATGATGAAATTTTCGACACTCTTTGCAGGGATTGCATGACAGGACATGTGGCCACGGAAACCATGGCTGCACCTGAAGAAATCAACTGACGACTTTTTTTTGTTTGAAAATTTTATCACAAATGACACTGTTTGACTTTTCTTCAAAATAGAGTTTTGAAGAAGAGTCGAAGTCTATCCACATGACGATGAAACTCCCTGAATCATAACTTTGTAAGGGCCTCACTCTGGCTTGCATGGCTTTAATGGACATATTTAAAGACCAAATTGATTAATCCCTAGATCTAATGATCGAAAATGACTTTTGTCCATTAAAGGACTAGACCTTGACTGTCATCGACTTTAGTGATCATTGACAAAATACCTAAGCCAATAGGAGCCAGACATGAGGGGAAATGACTAGCATGGCCTTTTCCGTCAGATTATGCATGCTCCTAGCGGAATGCAGCTGGGTAAATGGAGCGGGACTCATAAAAATGAAATGCATAAAGAGTTTTGATCTCTGATGGAGGACTGACCATACCGACTCTAACATTGGCTCCAATGGGGGATGGTAGCTCCTTGGAGGTGCTAAGAACTATAGATCTTTGGGTGAGCAGACAATACCTTTGTCCATTGGGCTATGGAGTCCATTATTCTGACAAACCAACATGACTCAATTTATTGACTGAAGCTTGACAAAAACTGACTCAATGCAAACTAACATGACTGAAAAAACTTGACTCTAACAAGTTAACTCAAAATACTAAGAACTGAACTTAAAACTTAAAGCTTGGTGGTAGTACATGACCACTTTCATTTCTTACAAGACTATATATCATCAAACTATATCAAACTGTCAATGTAACCAATCAAGAAGATGGCTTCTTGACTGATTCTTTTGATCAGATCTTCTAGTCAACAATTGATACTCGTAACTGGGCATCCAAAAAAACTATTGACCATGATCTCCTTCATCACTGAATACTGCAATAATCACCTTCACTGATGACTGCAACAAATCTGCCATTGGATCCTAAAAAACATGAAGTCTTTCCTCCTGCTTAAAAAACAAGGTATCTTTTTCTCTTGATTCTCGTCTTTCTTCATAAATAAGAGTATGCTCCTGGTCTTCAAAAAATTCTGAACAAATAGGTGAGTAGATTTCCTCTTCAAAGAAAATTTCAAAACATGAGACATATGAGGAAGAGTCTGAAAGGGAATCATGAATGGTCTGGTCTGCTGAAGTCTGAATATATTGTAGGTCATCTTCATATGATATGATAGCCAGATTGTATTTGCATTCATCAATCATGAGAAACGAAACCTCAAATGATTCTTGAAACCCAACACAATCATTTATATCATCTACCATAAATTCACCCAGAGCTTTTTCACTTGAACAAAGATCTCATCTTGCTGTTCATAGAGGGAATGAGCTACCTCCTCATGAAGGTTTAGTTCTGGTGAGATAAGGTCAGTTAGGTCTGTACCTCTGTTTTCTCTATTTGAGGCAGCCTCAACCATGCAACTCTCTTTTTCCTCCTCACCTTCTGTCTCTTGATCCGATTTATCATCCCCATTATCTAAGATTGGAACATCATTTTCTTGCATATCATCTTTTATTTCCACCAGATCTGAAACAAAACTTCTTCTTTCATCATTTCCAGCCATATGGAAATCTTCAGCCTGCTGATCTATAAAGTTGCCCACAGGACTATCGTCCTTTTCAGAAGAGGAAAAATTTCCACCATCACCTTCTTGATCGGGTGCACAATGCAGATCTGTGTTAACTTGAGCTGGAACATGACTGTTCAAGAGTTGATCTATTTCATCTTCAGACAAAGGAGATATCGCTTTTTGTTTTCTCTTGCACGAACAGTGATTTTCTTCAATATTTTTAAGAGGAGGAGTGTACAAATTTTTCCCAGACTGCTGATCCATTTCATGTAATTCATATTGACTGTCAAGATGCAAAATTCCTTCATCTTCCACCATACTACAATCTTGATTCTGCTGCAAATTTTCATGATCATCTTCATGCTGATGAAATGGGTTTTCACACAGGGCTTCTGTGATCTCTTCATCCATAAAATTATCATCCTCATAGTATTTTTCAAGGCTTTCAATAAAAGTAGAGGCATGTTTGCAACAGTCATGAACTAGATTTAATGATGGATAAGATTCTTGATATCTTTCAATGAACAGGGCATGGAAATCCTTTAAATAGTAAATACAAGCAGGCGGCAAACTTTCATATCAAGATTGGGCTTCACCTTCCAGAGTGGCCAGAAATATCTTCATCAAGCAATCTTCAGGAAAATCAACCTTCAACTTGCGAATATGCATGTGAAATTGAACTAGATGTAAAGCAGCGTCCTTCTTACCATCATCTTTAAACGTAGGCAGATTCCTTCACCAATCTACCTTTGGAATTTTATTTGGAAAACCTGGGATGTGATCTCGGCTCATGGGAGTGTGTCTTCTTGCAACCCACTCCATTTTGAAAATCTTAAAGCTACTGATCTCTCTGCAGTGGAGTCACCATGAAGGATTTTTTGCTGGATTCTTATGTCTGATCACTGTTCACCATCAACAATCACCTCTGAACTTGACATATGTATTGGGGCAAGACAATCTACAAGAAAACCATTTTCGTCCCGAGTGGAGTTGCCACTATGTTAGCACCTAAATCTGCCTTAGGCTAAAGGAAGGCAAAATTCAGTATAACCACAAACTACGCTCAGTCTGGTAGCTAGCCCTACTAAAACAGGAGAGGGATCTCTCCGAGTCATGCTTAGTGAATAAGTAAATGGAATGGTTTGAGATGACTAACAGTGAAATATTGATCTTAGGCTAGTAAGTAAATATGGATACAAGAAGCAATTTTTTATGAATCACTGAGTTTCTGGGATGGTATGGGACCAATGGAAAGTAATGAGCAGAGAATTTAATACAAAGGCGCAGATTAGTTCGTGAGGCAAGACAAGCGGAAAGTCTAGCAATTTAGATTGAAATAACACGGAATGGAGGAATTTCGTAGGAGGGTGAAAAGGGCATAAGTACATGAATCCTTTTCAACAAAAGAAGAACACTGAACATGAAATTTTCCCATAGACAGAGCAATAAAAGTGAATTCTACCTTATCTAACATAGAAAATTTCACTGGAAATGAAAATGAAATGAACTATGAAACATTACGAAATACATATGAAACATAAGAGACACATTTGCTACACTCACAACCACATGAACCTCATGAAACAGAGCCACTGCCTTTCATTAATCCTCTGTCAAAATATACAATGAAGAACTGAGTTTATCTCCTACAGTCTCCCAGAAATTACAAGCCAACCAACCATTTGGAAATAGTTTTCATCAATATATAGAATGTGCCATGAAGAGATAGAACTCCCAAGAGTTGGGGAGTTACTCGAATCATTACAAAATGGAGGTGGAAAGCCAACCATTAGCTACAGGTGCAGCGTTACAAACATGACAAATGGCTTGGGTGACTATTTGCCTTCCTTTACCACTTGGATAGAAGCCAATCTGGAGTGAGAATATTTTAAATTCCACCTTAGGTGCCGAAAAAGTGAAATGTAGATGAGAGGGCCCACTTGGAGAAGTTGTGAATCGAAATTTCGCAAAATGGAGGTGTAATTGGCCTTTTTCCCTATATGCCCCGCGCCACTTTCTATATGCGCCACGCCACTTTGGAGCCTATTTTGAGGCACTTGTAGGAGTCCAAAATGTGCCCAAGTGTGCTTTTTGGAGATCCTGTCCTATCTACTTTCCACCCCAAGTGGAATTTCTAAATTTGGTGCTCATTTTCCCCTCCAAATATTCATTCTCCCAAGACTGCTTCCTGTGTGTCAAAATAGGGGCATAGAGGTCATTTTTTAAGTGTTTTTGACCTCCTGGAGACTCAAACCATGCCCAAATTTCTTGTCCAAGCACCAGTAGTCGTGATTTTTCATGCGTAATCCAAAAATGCAAACCATTTGTGATTTGGAGCTCCACAGGGAGAAAAAAAGCTGTGTTGTGACCAAAAATTTGCCATGTGACCAAAATTTCCCCAAATTTCTTGATAATTTGGGCTGGAGGTTATTTAAGAGGCACTATGCTGGGCCACAAAAGATTCAGCCAAAATTCAAAGCCGATCTTGCTCTTTTGCCTCCTTTGCCTCTTTTGTTGCTTTCCTCAATTTTGCCTTCAAGCTCCTTATCTGGGCCTTTGCACTCATATTTTGTGCCCTATAATGATAAACCATCCTCCTCAGTATGGTTTTGTCTCTGTCGGCCTTCTCCAGCAGTCCCTCTAGGTGGACATTGATCCGCTCTAGCCAAGACTCATGGTCATTTTCGATCTCTTGCTCCAAGGTAGTGAGCTTGATCCTCCTTTGTTGGGCAGCTTGTCGATTCTCACGGATGTTTTGGAGCTCCATGATCTCATGCTGGTCCTCAAGATGCTTGTTTCTCTGCTCTAAATACTTGATGATCCATTTGGCCCTCTCCACATTCAGTGACAAGTCTTGGATCTCTGTGTTCTGCTCCTGAATAGTCATCCTAAGTTGGGCGCTCTCCACATCTGCATCATCATCCTGAATGAGGATGAAATCGGCCTCCTCTTCACCTGATGGCCCCTCGTCATGCATGGGCTTCTATTCCTTGTCATATATCAGTGTTGTCGATGTAGGAAGCAAGGCCCCTTCCACCTTGGATTGAGATAACACTCGCTTTGCTGCTGCAAACAAGTGCCTACTTCCTCTCTGATAGATGATGGATACTGGCACAACGATGGTCTCATGGCGCTCATATTGATGAGAAGGACCACCTATCTCATGCTCTGCCTTTGCTAGTACCTGTGAAGTGTTGAAGAAGTCATGGGAGATGAAGTCCTCCCAAGAAAGCCCTGCAATCCCAACTGATGATCCACCAAAATATGGATAAGAGAAAAGTGATAAACACTGTTAAGATGCTGCTGAGGGGTCTTATGCTGCATGAAGGTGTTCATTCTATCTATGTTCCTGCAAATGAAAAATGGGAGGTTCATCATCCACACCCTGGTAAAGTGCATGAGAAACCTGATGCGATAGGAATATAGTCGAGAGAACCTCCCATCACAACTGAAGTACTTCATGATCAATTTCATGAGTGGAGCATATTCATCTTTCAAATATCTGAATGGGAAGACTTTTGTGAGCTGACTCAAGAATCTGGCCTTAATGTAAGGCTCATAGTGTTGCCTATCCACCTTCTTCTTCTTATGCCACTGTTCTCCAACATTTGGTATGCATGTTGCACTTAGATAGTTTCGGGTGTCAATGTGAAGGTGACCCCAGCCAAGATAGACTAACCTCCATGTAGGTGAAGCACAAAAAGATGAGCCAACTCACGGTGAACTCTAACATTAGCCACCCTTTGACAAAATTCAAAACATGCTAGGTGCTGGAAACATGACATGGCAAGAGGGCATGCTTGTAATTTAGTGAGGGTAGTGGGCTCATCCATAACATGTTTTCCACTCTTGTGATGTCTCCTGGGAGCCTGCTCTTCCGAGGATGAGTCACTTTGTGTCTCCATCTCATACTCTAATGAATGTTGTGATGCCATGACTGCTGTGTGTACTGTATTTAGGCTGCCCTTTGATGATGGTGTGAAGTTGGGTGCTTTTGTGATATCTGCCACCAAGGGGAACAATGAAACAAAAGAGAGTATTAAGAGGGGATTAATGTGATGGGAATAGGGGTTATGGGGAGAAGTTTGTTTAGGGATATGTAGGGGGTTTTGGTATTTGATAGGGTAGGTTTTTGGGGTGTTAAGTTGACAAATAAGAGGAGGGGAAAGAGAATAGGGTTTGGTAGTGTTTTAGGGTAGGGATAATAGGAGAAATGAGAAAGGGAGGATAGGGAAAAATGGTAGGTGAGGAAAAAATGGTGGGTGAAAATGGAACCTGGCCTCAATACCACAATTATGCAACCCTAGCAACAATGGCCTTTGGTGTTTTCTTGTGATTGATTTTATGAGATTTGTTGCATTCAAAGTTAGACATAAACCACCATATCATTTATAACCTTTGATGAACAAGTCATGTCATAGAGCCTACCTGTCAATTTGAGGGGCTTCACAAGAAATTTGAGGAAATTTGGCATGGTTTTGGCCCTTTGTGAGTGTGCGCTGCGCCCTGGGTTTGCGCCACGCCCGTTGAAAAATACACTGAGGGATGGCTCTGTGTGCGCTGCACCACTGTGTATATGAGCCGTGCTCCTGGAAACTGCCTCCAACTCTCTCCAAGCATGCACTTTGCCTCTCAAACACTTTGCAATTTCTCCCTATGCAATTGATTTGCACAATGCCTCTGATTTTGGTGAAAACTTGTATATAAAGACTTGGAAGTCATGGGTTAAATTTTAGCTTCTTTAAAAACCCATTTTTCTAATGTTATGTTTTGACACTTTTTCACTAACTTAAAGCAACACTAATTTTCACGTTCCCTTTGAAATTTTAGCTCAAATGATGAAATTTTTGGCACTCTTTGCAGGGATTGCATGATAGGACATTTGGCCATGGAAACCATGCCTGCACCTGGAGAAATCAACTGACGACTTTTTTTTTTGAAAATTTTATCACAAATGACACTGTTTGACTTTTCTTCAAAACAAAGTTTTGAAGAAGAGTCGAAGTCTATCCACATGACGACGAAACTCTCTGAATCATAAGTTTGTAAGGGCCTCACTCTAGCCTGCATGGCTTTACTGGACATATTTAAAGACCAAATTGATTAATCCCTAGACCTAATGATCAAAAATGACTTTTTTCCATTAAAGGACGAGACCTTGGCTATCATGGACTTTAGTGATCATTAAAAAAAGACCTAAGCCAGTAGGAGCCAGACATGAGGGGAAATGACTAGCATGACCTTTTCCGTCAGATTATGGCATGCTCCTAGCAGAATGCAACTGGGTAAATGGAGCGGGACTCCTAAAAATGAAATGCATAATGAGTTTTGATCTCTGGCGGAGGACTGACCAGACTGACTCTAACAGTTTCTATTGATATTCATCTTTGGAGAAAATTGAGTATGATTTGACTGAGGTTGGTTGTGGCTTCCATTGATATTCATCCTTGGAGCAAATTTAGTATGATTTACCTGGTGATCAGCTTTATGCCTTTGCTGGTGATTGTCATACTATTCACTGGTCTTTGCTGAATCAAGATAGATTTTAGTGGAAGTTGATGGCTTTTGTGATTGAAATGCTTCTTCAGTATATCCAAGACCTGTCTTTATCAGAGGAGAAATCTCAACTTTGATAATTTCATTTAAATTTTCTGATACTTTAGCAAATCTAAGATTGAGAGATTTTGTTTTCTCAAGATCTTTTCTTAGACCCACAATTTCACATTCTAGTTTTTCATTGTGTTTTTCTTTTTCAACAAGTTAGTATGTCAAAGTATCTATGATCATATTCTTTTCTTCTAAACATATTTTGGGTTTAGAGATTTCTTCGTGAAATTTTTCCTCTTCTAAAGCATCCCAAAAATCGTCATTGTCATAATCCATGAGAAGTCTATAATCATCACTATTAGATAAACCATCACTATCCTCTTCTAAACTATCCCAAAAATCATCGCTATCATAAGCCATGAGAAGTCTGTGATCTTGACCAGTTTCATCTTCATCACTATTAGATAAACCATCGCTATATTTATGAGTATAGTAACTCCTTCTATTCACAACTTGTTTCCTTTTCCCTTTTGCATATTCCTTTCCTTTTTCATATTTATCTTTATGAGGACATCTAGCAGCATACTAACTGACTCTACCACAAGGAAAGCATTTGAAAGGTAGCTTACCTCTGAACCTTCTAGAACCCTGTTGAAGCTTCTTGACAAAATTTACCTCATCTTCTTCTTCTGAAATGTGTCCTGATGCATTGTGTTCTTCCTTTTCTTTTCCTTTTACTGAAGCTTTAAATGTGGCTTCTCCATATGTGATGGACCTCCTTTTCTCATCTCAAAAGAAGTTAGGATTCTATGAAGCTATGTCATAGTGATATTCTGCAGATCATGTTTTTCTTCTATGGCAGACACTTTTGGTTCAAATTTAACATACAAAGATCTCAAAATTTTCTCAACTAAGGTAACTTCCTTTATTTCTTCACCCAGATTCTTCATACAATTAACAACCTCATCTATACGTAAGAAGTAACTAGCTATATTCTCATCACTATGCATCTTAAGAGTTTCATACTGAATTCTGAGAGTTTGAAGCTTAGCACAATTTAACTTAGAGTCTCCTTCATATCTCTGAACGATTTTTTCCCATATCTCTTTGGCTAACCTGAGCTGCATGACTTTGAAAAACTCTGGTTGTGACAAACTTCCCAAGAAAGTATTAACATCTATGGCATTGGTTTCATATTGCTTTTTACCTGCCATGTCTGTAGGAATTTTTATTGGAAATCTATATCCTCCTTCCACAACTTCCCAAACATCTATTCCAAGAGATTGTAGATAGGTTGTGGTTCTTATTTTCCAGTAAATAAAGTTGCTCCAATCGAAGATTGGCGGTCTGATGGATCCCATGCTTTCGTGATTATTCATCTCGATGGATCGTCATTCAAGCAATCAAGATTCTTCTGAAGAACTTGCCTTTGATACCAATTGTTGGAAATAATACTGAGAGGGGGGGGTGAATCATTATTATTAGATCAAGAATTTTTCTTTTTCATAATCAGATTTATATACACTACTTTAGAGAGGGAAGCTAGTTTGTACACGCAACTATCTTTAAGGAAACTAGCGTTTATGCAGTAAATTTATGATTTAGCTAATTCATCATATGTTGATCTTTAATCAATGCATCAGTACTTCAACAATCATTAAACAGTAACCATGTGAGGTATAAAAATAATAAACCATTACACATAAGAAACACACATGAACACCAAGATTTAAGCTGGAAACCCAATGTGGGTGAAAACCACCTGCTGCTGTCGTCTTTGTCTTCTTTTAATAATAAGAAAATATGTTTATAGTATTGTACTGGTGCAGACTCATAACAATATGTAGGCTTTTACCTGCAGAAGGTTACAACATTCTCTCATTCTCCAGCTTCTACTGGAAGGGAGCTACAACCGCCTAGCTTTTGTACTAGCTAATATATTTACTAGTACATAGGTGCTAGCCTACATAATACTCCACTCTTCCACCAAGGACCACATTTCATGAATTTTAAGACTAGATGCTCCTGGCACATATCAAAACATATGAACACCTTGACTCATCAATAACCCATCAAAAATTTAGAAACTCAAACTTCATCAACTAACATGCAGTTAGTCTGAAACAATGGGATCACAGTCATCAGAACACTGCGTTGAACCCAGAAACCTGTATCAACATTTAGAACTAACTGAAACCTCAAAAATTCATTTGTCAGACTGTATACGCTACTTCAATGAAAAAACCTGCGTGCATACGCTACTTCCTTCAGCCCAACCTGCTTATACCTCTAAAGATTATGAATCATAAAATATCTTAATCACAAACTGTACCAACCAGCAATGTACTGAACATCTACTGTCAACTTATAGAACTTTACACAGGTAGGCAACAAAAAACACTTCTTCTCACTTATACAATCAATCAAATATCAACATCCTTATGAATTTAGATTTACATTCAGATATAAGAAGACTTCATTGACACACAACAGTAAAATAGCAGCAACAATAAATCAGCAATACTGATCTGATAGATCAGTCATCTCTAAACATCAAGCCTTTGTTTTGTATATGCTACCTGAAAGAATAGAACCTGTGTGTAAATGCTCTTTTTCCGAGACGAAGCTGCGTACAGATCTGCAAATATTGACTCAGAACTTTGCTGCAATTCCAAACTTTAGACAAACCTAGATCATGATAGATAATGAATAAAACAGACACAAAACATTAGATCTAGCCTCAACCAATATCAGATCATTCAAGAATAAATCATTTCAGGTCTCATGATCCTGATCCAATATTGACCTCAAGGTGCACATAAATATTTTAGACCTAGTCCCAAACATAACCCCGCAACATAAAATATTCTTCAGATAGAAGTATTCCTTAGAATCCTTTTCACTTGCACATCTGGCCTGATGATCCTCTCGTTTTTATATAGTTTTTGGCCTTTATCAATACCATGGACCAAATCCACTTAGGACAAATACCTTGGATCAAATACCACAGACCAAATACCTTGGACTAAATACCTAGGCTGAATATCATGGTCCAAAGATACCTTGGACAAAATACCTCGGACCAAAACCATGGTTTTCAACATGTATGCAATTTGCCTTCTATGGGAGTGCATGTGTACGTTATACGCTATTTCTGCTCTGAGTACTTGCGTGTGGACGCTACTTGGACTAAGTGAACCTGCATGTATGTCTTAAACTTCTCTTATATCATCTTCTTCCTTCAACTTATTTATTCTGATCAACAAACCTTAGTTCCATCTTCCTGATCGTCTATACCACTGCCCTATTGCCTCTAAATATTCCTGTTAGTCTCTTATCAAAACTGAGTTGACTTGTAGAGTTGCCATCAAGGACAATACTTGTATCATAATGCCAACAACCTCCCCCTTTGGACTTGATGGCAACCATGATGGTGTTGACTACTGCAAGTAGTAAAGACTGTTAGAGATACCATACAACACCAAAATAACAAAATATTCTCCCCCTTTGACATCAAGGGCAAAGGGCAGACCACTCTACTCTCCTCCTTTGCATGATGTTATCCATACTCCCCCTAAGTACATGCCGAGTCTGCAGAGAGATGATTCAATATAATAACATGACACTATAACTCAACAAAGTGAGTATGACCTCCCTCTGACAATGAACTCATACATACATCAATCACCCAACCAAGTGGGGATACACCATATTTGACTCATCTTCCCAACCAAATGGGGATATAGCAAAGTGTATACATGACAGAAATACAAAAATTATTACATCATCCATACCAAGGATATTGGGGAAATAAATTACATCATATTACCAATATAACTCATTGAAATATAGACCATGACAGAAGAAGTTATAGTACACTAATGACTGATGCAATAAGAGATAGCTGAGTTCAACAACCATAATGCCAACAATGTTTTATGTGAATTCTCCCCTTGAACCTGTGCTACCACTATTTTTTTTGTTAGAAAAAAATATATGCACTTTCAACCAAGGCAACCTGCGTGTACCCACACATATACTACATGAAACTAGCGTGTAGTAAACTTCCTCTGAAAAATTGGATTTAACAGTAGGATGATGCAGCAACAACTCCCAACTTTTTTCTGAGATATTGAAATGTTTCTCTAGGCAATGGTTTAGTGAATATATCAAAAACCTGTTCTTTAGAGGGTACATACTCCAATTTTACCTTTTGTTCAAGCACTTGTTCTCGTAGAAAATGGTACCTAATGGGTATGTGCTTGGTATTGAAGTGCATGACTGGATTCTTTGAAATACTGATGGCACTTGTATTATCACATAGAATGGAGATGGGTGGAGTACATGTGATCTGAATGTCTTGAAAAGTTTGCTCATCCAAAGTAGTTGTGTGCAGCAAGATGCAACAACCACATATTCTTCTTCAGCTGTAGATAAAGCAATTGAAATTTGTTTCTTGCTGAACCAAGATAATAACCTGGAACCAATATAGAATGCACCACCACTAGTGCTTTTTCTATCATCAACAATTCCTGCCCAATCTGCATTTGCATATGCATGAAGAGTAAGATCTGCATCTCTAGGATACCATAGTCCAAAGTCTTGAGTTCCTTGAAGAGATTTGAAAATTATTTTGACTGCCCGAAGGTGTGATTCCTTTGGATTTGCTTGGAATCTTCCAACTATTCCTACTGCATGCATGATGTCAGGTCGGGTACGTGTTA
This sequence comes from Pinus tabuliformis, assembly GCA_031772625.1. Lineage (NCBI taxonomy): Eukaryota > Viridiplantae > Streptophyta > Pinopsida > Pinales > Pinaceae > Pinus > Pinus tabuliformis. The sequence continues at coordinate 733,067,506 of CM062816.1, read as the reverse complement.
AATAAACCAGACTGCCAATCATGGATCTGTAAGTTGGTTGATGTACTACTGCTGATTCATCATTTGAGCTGCGACTAAATCCTATTACCATTGGAGTACATACAGGTTTAGAATTTTCCATTCCGTACCTTTTCAAGATCTGCTTGAGATATTTGGTTTGTGAAAGAAAAATATCATTTTTAGTTTGCTGAACTCATAGACCAAGAAAATAGGTAAGTTCACCAAGCAAGAACATTTCAAATTCTTACTGCATTACTTAAGAAAAATTCTCACTCATGGATTCTTCATTGCTACCAAAAATGATATCATCAACATAAACAATAATAATTAGCAATTTATCATTTTCAATTGTTGTATATAAATTTCTATCTATAGAACCTTTTGTAAAACCTTGTTGGTGTAGATATTTGTCAAGGGAGTAATACCAAGCCCTTGGTGCTTGTTTCAGACCATAGAGATCCTTTTTGAGTTTGCATACAAGTTTTGCATCATTCCAAAGAATGAATCCTTCTGGATGTTCAATATAAGCTTCTTCTTCTAAATCTCCATTAAGGAAGGTTGATTTTACATCCATTTTGTATACTTTGAATTTCTGAAAACTTGAAAGAGCAAGAAACATTCTTATGGCTTCAAGTGTGGCAACAGGTGCGAAAGTTTCTTCAAAACCTATACCTTCTTGTTGAGCATACCCTTTACAAACAAGTTTGACCTTGTTTCTAATGACCTCTCCATTTTCATTCAACTTGTTCTTGAATATCCATTTAGTTCCTATAATATTTTTATCATGTGGTATAGGAACTAATTACCAAGTGTCATTCTTTTCAGTTTTCTCAAGTTCTTCATCCATGGCCCTGACCCAACATTCATTTTTGCATGATTCATTTACATTTTGAGGTTCGGTGGAGAATAATAATGCTATATAGCTTGAGGTCCCAGTAATAGTTCTTCTTGTCTGTACACCAACCTCCCTTTCTCCTAAAATTTTAGTTTCTGGATGATTTTTTTAAAAATACTTGGGCGATGTCTTTTCTTCTACCGTTATATATTTTTCTAGTGCTTCATTGGTTTCTTCTTCAATATAATTTTGATATGATGTGGGAAAGTAATCCCCATCTTCCTCATTGTCATAACCTTTTGTTGATTTTATTTGTTTTGGATTTCTGCATGCTTCATCAACTACAACATCAATGCTTTCTACATTTTTCCCAAGTCTTTTATTATAACATTTATATCCTTTACTTTTGGAAGAATAACCAAGAATAATCCCTTCATCTGCTCTGGATTCAAACTTACCAAGTTTTTCATCAGTCCTTTTGGTAAAACATTTGCTCCCAGAAACTTTAAAGTGTTTTACTGTAGTAGTCTTACCATACCAAAGTTCATGTGGAGTTTGAGTGCTATTTACCCAAATATTTTGTTTGTTAAGAATATTCATGGCAACGAATGCAGCTTCACCCCAAAAGGTTGCAGGAGTTCGAGATTCATCTAGTATGGCTCGAGCCATTTGTTGAACTGTTATGTTCATCCTTTCTACTACACCATTTTCTTGAGGTGTTCTTGTAGTGGAGAATTCCCTTTTTATTCCACGTTGTTCACAAAAGTCAAAGAATTCATCTAATATAAATTTCCCTCCTCGATCAGATCTGAGGCATTTGATTTTTCGATCTGATTCACTTTCAACCAAAACTTTGAAGGCTTGGAACTTTTCAAATGCTTATCTTTATGCTTTAGAAGACCTATCCAACACATTCTAGAAAAATAATCAATGAACAAAATAAACTATTCTTCTCCACGAGGTGACTTTTTCCTTGTTGGTCCACATAAATCAGTATGGATAAGTTCAAGAGGCTTACTAGCTCTGAATGATTTTGTTCCATATCTCTTTGGTTGATTTGAGCTGCATGACTTTGACAAACTTTGATTGTGACAAACTTCCCAATAAAGTATTGACAGCTTTGGCATTGGTTTCATATTGCTTTTTACCTACCGTGTCTGTAGGAATTGCTGTTGGAAATTTATTTCCTCCATCCACAATTTCCCAGACATCTATTCCAAGATATTGTATATGTGTTGTGGTTCTTATTTCATAATAAACAAAGTTGCTCCCATCGAAGATTGGTGGTCTGATGAATCCCATGCTTTCGTGATTATTCATCTTGATGGATATTCCTTCAAGCGATCAAGCTTCTTCTGAATAACTTGGCTCTGATACCAATTGTTGGAAATAATACCAAGAGGGGGGTTGAATCAATATTATCAATTAATATTTTTTCTTTTTCATAATCAGATTTATATACACTACTTCAAAGAGGGGAACTAGCATGTACACAAAACTCTCTTTAAGGAAACCAGCGTTATACAGTAAACTTATGATTCAGTTAATTCATCATATGATGATCTTTAATTAGTGCATCAATACTTTATCAATCATTAAACAATAACCATGTACAATATAAACATAATAAACCATTACACATAAGCAACACACATGAACACCAAGATTTAAGGTGGAAACCCAATGTGGGTGAAAACCACCTACTACTGTCGTCTCTGTCTTCTTTTAATAATAAGAAAATATTTTTACAATCCTGTACTGGTGCAGACTCATAACAGTACATATGCTTCTACCTGCAGAATGTTACAACCTTCTCTCATTCTCTAGCTTCTACTAGAAGGGAACTACAACCCCTAGCTCTTGTGCTAGCCAGTATGTTTACTAGTACGTAGGTTCCAGCCTACAGAAAACTTCACTCTTCCACTAGGGACCACGTTTCATGAATTTTCAGACTGGCTGCTCCTGGCACATATCAAGACATATGAAGACCTTGACTCATCCATAACCCATATGAAATCTAGAAACTCAAACTTCATCAACTAACATGCAGTTAATCTGAAACAATCAAATCACTGTCATTAGAACATTGTGCTGAACCCAGAAACCTATATCAACATTCAGAACCAACTGAAACCTCAAAAATTCATGTGTCAGACTGTATACGCTACTTCAATGAAGAAAACCTGCATGTATACACTACTTCATTTACCCCAACCTGTGTATACTTCTAAAGATTCTGAATCATAAAATCTCTGAATCACAAACTATACCAACCAGCAGTGTATTGAACATCTACTATCAACTTATAAAACTTTACATAGGGAGGCAACATAAAACACTTCTTCTCACTTATACAATCAATCAAATATCAAACTCCTCATGCATTCAGATTTACATTTAGATCTAAGAAGACTTCATTGACAGACAACAGTAAGATAGCAGCAATAATAAATCAATAATATTGATCTGATAGATCAATCATCTCTGAACATCAAGCCTTTCTTTTGTATACGCTACTTGAAAGAATAGAACCTGCATGTATACGCTCTTTTTCTGAGATGAACCTACGTATAGATCTGCAAGCGTTGACTCAGAACTTCGTTGCAATTCCAGACTTCAAAAAAATCCAGATCATGATAGATAACGAATAAAACAGACGCAAAAGATCAGATCTAGCCTCAACCAATATCAGATCATTCAAGAATAAGCCATTTCATGTCTCATGATCCTGATCCAATATTGAACTCAAGGTGCACATAAATATTTTAGATCTAGTCCCCCAAACATAACCCTGCAACATAAAATATACTTCAGATAGAAGTATCCCTTAGAATCTTCTTCACTTGCACATATGGCCTTATTATCCTCTCTTATTTATATAGTTTTTGGCCTTTCTCAATACCATGGACTGAATCCATTTACGACCAATACCTTGTATCAAATACCATGGACCGAATACCTCAGAGTAAATACCTAGGGTCAATATCATGGTCTAAAGATACCTTGGATAAAATACCTCGGACCAAAACCATGGTTTTCAACATGTAAGTGCTTTTCCTTCTATGGGAGTGTGTGTGTACATTATACACTATTTTTTTTATGAGTACTTACATGTATATGCTGCTTGGACTAAGTGAACCTTCGTGTATCTCTTGAACTGCTCTTACATCATCTTCTTCCTTCAACTTCTTTATTCTGATTAATAGACCTTAGTTCCATCTTCCTGATCCTTTGTACCACTGCCCTATTGCCTCTGAATATTCTTGTTAGCCTCTTATCAAAACTTAGTTGACCTATAGAGTTTCCATCAAGGACAATACTTGTATCATAATTCCAATAGGTGGGAATGGATGGGAGGATGGCGAAGAATGGGTGCATGGTAAGGGAGGAAGAGGTATTTCGGAAGTTGGTGTCGTTTGGCTGGAGCTGGATTGAGAAGGAAGATTATGTCATCGACTATTGTATAGTAGGTGACAACGTGCATTGATTTTGTCCTTATTTAGTGTGTACCACCTTTGTTGACGTGCGCTTTTTTCATTAGTCTCCAGAGTGGATTGCATAGCTAATGGAGCAAGGAAATCTGTTGTGAAAAAAATGTGTAAGTGTGACTTTTTCAACAAGGGTGACATAATCATGTATGCGAAGGGAAACATAGGCTATATAAAAAACATTTTTCTGGTTAGTGATGAACGGAAATGAATTTATACTATCTGCAATTCGAAGGATAAATAACATTAATAAAATTGCACTATTGTAAATAAAAAAAAAACAAGTATCTATGAAAATAAATATTACCATCACATTAGAGTGTATCCATAACGATATCCGTATTTGAGATATGCTAAGTGGGGGTGATGGAAACATTTGATCTTGGTGGAGATGTCTCCAGTGCGAGCTAATTTCAATGAATATGCCATCTACAAGAATGGTATAGTTATCATCTATAAGCTCAACAGAGATGAAAACTTCTTCAAAGTGAGGGCCCTTTATTTTTGGTGGTTTTGATTTTTCAAATTGAACAATGGGATGCTCAAATGAATGTTACCATTATCATGAACCAATGCATTATGTGGGTTGCACATTAGAGTATATTGATATCCATATGCATATTTGAAATGAAACCAACCTAATCATTATGTATGTATGAGAAAAAATTACAAAAGTAAGAAGGATTGTTTGCAAACTGAACAATGGGATGTTCAAATGAATGTTAAAATTATGATGAACCATTTCACTATGTAATTTTGTCTTGGATGTTCAAAAGTAAACAATTGTATTTTACCAGTAGTAGAAGTAGTAGACATGTAAGGGTTGCACATTAAAGCGTATCTATATCCATAACACATATTCATATTTGAAAGGAAACCAAACTAATGTTTATGCATTTATGAGAAAATTTTACAAAAGTAGGAAGAATTTTGGTATCCCAAGTTCTACAACGAGCAAAATGAAAGCCTGAAAGGGAACAATGAAGTTCAAATTTCACGAGAAGTCCTTGTGGGAGGGCCACAATTTTCTTTAATTTCCTCTAGTAGAAGGGTAGATGTAGAAGCATAAGGAGATTCTTCAGAGTGCGTGAGGGTTGCATGAAGGCGTTCGGTGCCATTCAAAGCCTTTGTTCTAACAGAGAGGGTGAAAAGGTGATCAAGACACTTAATCTTAGTGGAAATGTCTCCAATGGATTCCGAATTTCTCAAAAGGAGACATAGATCCTTCATCGTTATGCAAAAGATTTCAATTGCAACATTGTCAAAAGAAACGACATTTTCCAGATGGCTAGTGTGGTCATGTAATTGAAGACGGAGCACATAGTGATAGTCACATTCAATGGAGACACCATTGCATTTTGTGCAATGCCACATGTTGTCATAATGTTGCATAACCTTTTTCATGCACTGCATGCCATGAATGCTAAGGGGGCATGAAAAAAGTAAAAGTATTCCATGTTGATTATTCTAGAAGTAGCATGGATGACAACCCATGGAGCTTTCTCGGTGAGAGGCATTGCAACACATTCAAAGTTTGTTTTCCTTATGAGGTGTCTGCCCGAGATTCCTATATATTTATGGTTCAATGAAGGTGAGGATGCACTTGAACCTATTTCCTGAAACCATTGTTGGAGCTATTGTGTTTTAACAATATCTAGATTTATAAAAAGGCACCTGGTGGGAATTGTTCCAATGGTCTTACCATTGTATTCAACGATCTGACCCCCTTTAATTGCAAAGTTTGGAATGGTTTTTGAAGCACAAAGAGAAGAAATTTTATTCCCTTCAACATGGCAGTATGCACCCTATAAAGTAACATCAATGTTGCAGCATAACATGTCACACAATGTGAGATTTTTCTTTGGAGTTTATGAGCCATCACGTTGACATATAATGGATGTAGGAGAAGTCATACTAACAATAACAACAAAATCAACTATTGAGTTGTGAGTTGCATGATTGAGTGAACTAATTGGCGTGAAATGACAAGAATGGGATGGAACTGACTGTCATCATGTATGCAATGAGATAGAGTTGATGCAGATAGGAGGAGGATTTCAAATGGACAATTGAGATGATTGTAGTTGGGGTTGGCGACCTTCGGGGTGCCATTTGTTACTGTGTACAATTTTTTGATGCATATGAGTTCATTCAACGAGTCCGCCAAGTCATTGAATGCATTTATGTGGATTTCATCACCGTCACAATCCACAAGGCTGAAGCTGAGTGATTTACTAGTGCCACGCGAGTGTTTATATTCACAGAGAGGTGTTTTTGTGAGGGCCTTGCCTTTTATGGACCAATATTTAGATGATGGGTTTAGTTCCTTGAAAGGGAGTGTTTTTAGAGGAGAAATAGTATTTACAATAGAAGTTGTAGGTTGGGACTCTGCCAAGGGAATCATTGGATGGGCACAAGCATTCGTTGAGGATGAATAATCATGGAGACCTTCATTTTTGGAAATAATAAAAGGGGTTGGCTCACTGACCAAATGTGATTCATGGTGGATAATCTTGAGTTCGATTACTTGGAGCGTCCTGCAAGATAGAAGAGGTGTGAGTGGAGGAAAACAATATAAGAATAAATAAATATAGTAGATGTCAAAAACATGGCTTAAAAGGAGATGATTGAGAGGAAGTCAGCAAGAGAAATTGAAACATACATAGTTTGATGGAAGGCCACACGAGCACTTTTTTGTAGGAGCACAACAAATCCTGGTCGAAGATCCCTGGATGCTACAAGGGTGTTATGAGAAGAAGGCAACGAATACATAATTATGAGTTCCATCAGAGAGAGTTGGATGATATCGAGGGGATGCAACCCTAATTGCACAAATGATTTCAATGAAAATGACTTGGAGGATTGGTTGCAACTTGGTAGAACCAATCATCAACGAAAAAATTGCATTGTCAATTAAGGTTGTGTCCATTGTGTTATGCCTGTGCTGTTTGAAGAGAGCCACTACAAGTGGATATGAAATGTAAATTCAAAGAAATGTAAACAAACTGTATAGTGAATTGGAGGTAAAGGTTACATAATGATCCTAAATAAGACATGCATAGTTCACTATGTTCTACAAGTAATTTAGGGAAAATGGAAGGTTGTTATTTCTTTAAAGGTGCAAAGGTACACCAAAGGAATAGAAAATTTGGGAAGATTATGGAATATTAAATGTAAGCATCATTAATCGTTTACATTATTGGATCAATATTGCTTCTCGATAAGAATATGAAGATGATAGACATTTAAAGCCACTGAGACATGTTAGAAAGGGGCATACAAATCTCTGAAGAGGACTCCACCTATTAGATTTTAACGACTGATGAGCAGAATTAAGCTGGTATTAGGATTGAAGAAGGCATTTTCGGTATCCAGAAAGACACCATCATCAATTCCTTCAGTACAATCGAGTGTCAAAGCAAGAAGAATTAGAATGACAACAAAGTAGGTTGAATTGGAGTAGAGTGACACTCTTCTAGGTGGAAATAGGGATGTTCTTCCAGGAAAAAGCAATCTAATTCTATTAATCGTCTTTCCCATAAGTTAATTTATATGGTGGTTTTGAAATTCGAGGTTCTTAATTTTGTAAACTAAAATTTAATGAACTATATTGTTATACAGAATAATATTATTATACAATTTAAAATTATAAGAGGTTATAATACAAAATTATTTTATTTTATATATATATAAATTGTATTTTACAATTTTTTTAACATTTTAATGTTAAAAGTGTCCAATTTT